>CM019063.1:284306077-285021121 GCA_009667805.1 Leptobrachium leishanense
CAGCAAATCATATCACCTGTGCTGTGCTTCGAATATCTGGAAAAGCTGACCTGTTGGGGTTACTTGAGGACTGCGGTTGGGAACCACTGGTCTAGAGGGATTGGGGTTGAGGAAGACTAGGAATTTTATTGCATGTCAGGATCATTAGTGCCAGTGGTTTCGGAATGGTGGGGCCATGGAAACCACTTCAATCCTGATGTGTAAGCAGAGTGATGAGTTGCATCAGTGATGTTGTACGCTAATCTGAAGAGATGGGTTTTGAGGGATTTCATGAAGGCCTGACAATTAGGGGAAAATTTGATATGGTGAGGTAAGTCATTCCACAGGACTGGAGTTGCCCTTGAGAAGTCTTGGAGGGGAGAGTTGGCAGCGCGGATGTAGACCTGAGTTGTCTAGACGGGACGTGCTTGCAGAGAACAGACATGTAAGGCGAGGTTGAGTTATTAAGGGATGTGAGCATCAGTATTTTAAACTGTATCCTCAAACGTACGGGAAGACTATGGAGGGATCGGCAGAGAGGGGTTATGTGAGGAGTGTCTGGTGAGAAAAATAATCCTGGCACCTGCATTCATTACAGATTGCAAAGGGGCAATACGGGCGTAGAGACGAATAAGGAGTAAATTGCAGTAATCAAGCCATGAAATGACAAGCGCATGAACCAGCACCTTCACGGTATCTTGCCATGGGCAGACGCGGGCAATATTCTTGAGTTGATTGTAACAGAATTTGGTCACTGGTCATGTGGAGAGAACGTTGGGCCAGAATCGAAAGTGATTCCAATGCAGCGAGCAGGAGGCATTGGGCTAATGAGCGTTCTGTTTACTTGTAGTGAGCTAGGTGGCATTGGGTTGTTCTTGAAGGAACGAGAATTTCCGCTTTGGCAAGAGTTTAAGGAAGTGGGAAGACGTCCAGTTTGGGACGGCAGAGAGACAGTAAGTGACTTGATCCAGGAGAACAGGAGAAAGATCAGGGGATGAGGTATAGTTGCGAGTTATCAGTGTATAGGTGGCACTGGAATCCAGAGGAGCTGATCAGTTTGCCTACAGAGGCAGTGTAGATTGGAGGGGGGGGGAGGACCCAGTACTGAATCTTGGGGCACCCCAACAGAAAGGCTGCCCAGAGGTGGTGCTTCCAGAAAATTAGACCGTAAACGATCGTTGGAACAGGTGGAAAGAGAACCATTAAAGAACAGTAACTTGAAGGCCTATATCACTAAGAGTTTGTAGGAGGAGCGAGTGGTCAACTGTATCAAAGGCAGCAGAGAGGTCAAGAAGGGTCATAAACAGTGCCGACAAGATTTCTGGATGGAACAAATTATCCTTTTGGGTTCGTTGCTTGGAGGATATTTTGCAGCAAATGGCAGCCTCTGATCTGACTGGAAGTCTACAGATTATATCGTAATGACAAATGTAACCGTGTACTTGACAGAAGTAAATTTTCTGGGGGGCGTGGCCGGCTACCAACGGAGGCAGACGTGTCCTGGTGGAGCTCCACACGTCTGCCACTCTTGGGGACCTCCTGCTGACTGTTACAAAGACATTTTCCTAATCTGAGGCACCCCCATAGCTGGTCACCGGAGCTGCGCTGTCTGGAGACCCTTTAGTCCCCCCTCCGGACTGGAGAAGAGCAGTTTCGGGTCCCTGTTCCCTGCCGGGCACATGCTGTCGTCGGCCATTTTAAGGCCTGGGCTCCAGCTCGAGTGCAGCCTGATCCACTCTCAGCCTATATCATGGGTACACAGCTGCGGGTGGCTGGAGGGCCCCCGGCTGCTGAGGCTGAGTGCGGACGGCTGGCTCGCCCTTCCCCCACCAGAAACATGGGAGAGGTATTGGAGAAGCTCGAGACCTGCCTGGAGTTGATGCTCGGGGAAGAGGAGCGCCCGCTCACGCGCAGTGACTGGCACCGGCTGACAGTGGTACGGAGTGGTGGCCGGCGGCTGGAAACTTCGGATGGAGCTGCACGGGAGGACGGGCCCTCTGCCGATCACAGAGAAGGCATCCCCGTGGTGGAGGAACCAGGTGATGGTGAGGTGCAGCTGATCCACGAAACGGACAGATAGACGACATTGAGCGGGAGAATGAAGAGGACTAGATACGGCTGCAGGGGGAGCCTGACGGAGTGGCAGAAGACCCTGCACAGTTCGCTGATAATCCTACTGTGATGGAGCTGCGACAGATCCCCAGGGGGCTGTCGGCCTGCGGGCTGAAAAGCCTACCTGGGCCTTGTGATAATGCACTTGCAATGTATGCGGAGAGGCATGATGGGCCCAGCCAAGAGCTGCTGGAATCGAGGCGGCTGCCTATCAACACCAGGCCTGGTAGGGCTTTGTGCTACCTAGTTGATTCTGGGCTTGGAATCTGGCCACTGCGGTTCCGTGACACGGGCTGAGACCTGTGATGGACTCCAGACGGATCGACTCCCCCACTGAGTTTTGGATGCCAGGCCAGTTATATCTGCCGTAATTTGTTATTTTCTTTTGAGGAGACACCCCCCCTCATTAGCAGGTTTTACACCCCCATGCCCTTTTTTCTCCCATTTGACCCGATTTTATTACAACCCCCCCCCCCTTTTTTTTTTCTTTATATGGCTACACTGGGTGGTTTCAGATGCAAAGCCATGGCCTGGAGCCCGGCTTTGCCCTGGTGCCACTTCCCCCCCGTGGCCTATTTCAGCCGGCCGGGTATGTGCCAGGGGCGGCACCGATATGGCCTTTGCCATTCTTCTCTCTCCCCCCCCCCATTTTTCTTCTTTTTTAATTTTTCTTTATTTTTTTATGTGTTGCCTACTAGATGACATGTTTTGGCCCTGAGAGGCTGTTTTTTTTTTAATATACTTATTTTTGGATGAACCCCCCCCCCCCAAATTGGGGATGACTATGCTGATACGTGGCTGTCCTCAGACGATTTTATTTTCTACTTTACAGAGACACCTCTTTATTTCGGGACACTGAAGATTTTCTTGATATAGTTTTCCGGCTGGGGCTTCCTTTGATTGTATTCCCTTCTTCCCCCTCTGCTATTTGAGAATTTGCGTTTCCCTATGAGAATTTCCGCCTTATGATGTATGTGTATTTGATGACTATTTGGTCCTGTGAGACCTACTTTGCCAATTTATATGTGACAATTTTGCTTGCAAAATAAAAACTTTAAATACAAAAAAAGTAAATTTTCCGACCTCCTCCTGTCGTAAAACAGAAACAACTTGACCCTCAAAGTTGAAAGGTACTCAAAGGCAATTGTAAAGTCAAAGATCTTGGCCAGAAAACCTATTTTCAAAGGGGACTGTTTTAACAGTTAAGGTCCCGCTAAAGATCTTATTGCATGATAAGACATGATTAAAATAGGTTTCCTTGTGCTGTGTTCAACTCGAGTTTATATTTACATCTGTTTTGGTCTGTTTGGGATCTCACACTGTCAGAGTTTGACTCCATTAATAGGTCAGGGATATATTAATTATGAAGTGTGTGTGTATAATATATATATATATATATATATAATCTATATCCGTGCCTCCAATACCAATGGTATAATTTGGTAATTTACCCTTAAGATATTGATTAATAACCAATCAATGAATATACGACTTAAGAAATCTATAGCGCGTTATTCCGAGTTCTTTTGATGCTATCTAGATATTTTTTGACACAATAAAATCAATAAAGACGATCTGAGACTGCGTAACGGTAAAACAATTCAAACCAAAATTTATTCACACGTCAAGTTTTAGGCTGGGGTCAGACCAGCGCACTTTTAACGTGCGTTCTGGCGCACTTAATTACGGCCGCACTAGCAGCAAATGACGGCCAATATACGAAGTACGGTCGCACGAAAGTCCGGCCGCGCAACGCAAGTGGAAAATGAAAGCATTTTTTCGAGAACGCAGAACCGCTAGTACGGACGTACAGAGTGCACTGCGTCCGCTAGCGGTGTGTGTGTGTGAGATTTGGAGACGTCAGACCCTGCTCGTGTCCGGCCAACATAACGTCCAGACACCCAAAGTTTCCTGGTTTGGATTCGTAAAAAATCACGCATGAAAATGCGCATCGTATGACCGTTTTTGCGAATTCAGTGAAAAAATACGTCAATGCGTTCTGACGCACTTTTTTACGTTCGCGTGTAAAAATGCTTTCGTTTGACCCTAGCCTTATACAATCATATGTTGTCAACAGATTAGCAAGATGCAATTTCAAAAGTAAATATAGTAATTCGTGAGTAGTAGCAATACTGCGACACGCAATAATCTAATGGACAAATATTTTAGGTTTATAGACCGCACCACATATATACACGCCTCAGTTCTTAAACACCAAGTTCCGTTCTATTCACTTAAACCTTTCCCATTCTAAACCAATCCTCAACCTGGCTAAAAAAAACTCTCAGTTAATGGCATCACCTGCAGCACAATTTATTATTGTGGGGGCCTATTCACTAAATGCAACTTCCTTCAGGGAGATACATAACACACTCGATAGGTAGACTATCTCTTCCACAGATCAATCACAGCACTTCATTCAATATACGTTAACCCAAAGCTTCCTGTTGACTTACATGCATTCAATCGAAAGGGCTGCAAGATGTATATGAAAGGGGTTATGTTCGTTTTACTAATGGGGCTGATGGCACTTGATATATAAAAACTATTTCACGGTTCCAGCTTATCTCACTATGGGTACACAATTGATCTTTAGATGTCCACATCCAGTATTCTTGTAATATAATTAATTTCACTAAATTATGGCGCAATTAGGCAGGCGCAATTAGGCAGCCGCAATAGTTTCTCCTTTAGCGCTCGTCTGCAGTAGAGCGGAAAGGCTGATACTATTCTACTGTTTAGGCTTCAACAGCAAAATAATTCATTTATATTCCTTTAATTTGTGATGGACATCTAAAGCAAGGACTATGCAATTAGAAAATAGATATCAAGTTATTCAGTTATACTTTACCATCTGGTAGTGAAGATAGAATGGTGTAAGATTAGGGTGTGGCCACATCTTATTGGGGTGGCTGATGGTATCTGCCCTTTCTCCCCGCCAAGCGTCCCTCAGGTCTCTCCCCAAACTTTCTTTCAGGGTCTCTTTTTTTTTTTTTCTCTCTGGAATATCCCCCTCTATATAGTGGTTTCCTGCCCAGTTTTAGCTCTAGCCCATCACTATGTGGCCTCATTTGATTGGAGGATATATATATTCATGAACTCCAGGGGTGTGTCCAGGTGTTATATTACCTGGCCAGTAGATGGCGCTCTCCGATCAACCATCAAACTTCTACAGGAATTAATAACTGACCACATAAATTAAATATTCAAATACCATATAGTGTTAGATCCTATCGCCTAATAATATAGCATTACAAACTGATTATTCAGATCATAGAAAACTGTAAAAAAAACAGAAAATCATTTAACCTTTTCTGTGTTTTTAATTTTTTTATTCTACAGGTTATGCAATCCATTGTCTAAGGTTTATATGGCTTCAGAGCTTAGATCTGACCAAATAAACACCATGCCCTGGAATACATACACTAGGTTAAGCTCAGCTGCCCATTGTGTTCCTTTACTTCAAAGCAATGCGATTTACCATATCAATTCTTTTTTACAACCAGAATTAATTAAGACAGTTTCTGAACAATGGATGTTTCTTCCCTTGTTTGCGTAAAGACAACGAACTTAGCTTGTTACATTTTAGCCACACAGACAAATTGCCTGTGTGAAGCAATTCCTGGCCCAAATTTAAACAGTCCTGCGAAATATAAATGTTTCATATCTGAACTGCTCTGACAACACACTGGAACCTTCAAGCCGCATAGGATTATAGAATTTGCAAGGAAACTGAAATTGAAAAAAAGCAACTTTTTTTTTTTATGGTTAAGCTGTCATCTATCTTTGTCCATAATCTGGAATGCTGTTTATTGCACGGTGTCCTAGATACGTCCCTTTTACTCTTTGTAGCTCTGGGGACAATCCGCGTCTTCAACAGGGAAGTGGAGTGGTAGACCTGTTGAGCTTTGTGGAGGAAACACACAAGTGTCTTAGGCTAGGGTCAAACGAAAGCATTTTTACACGCGAACGTAAAAAAGTGCGTCCGAACGAATTGACGTATTTTTTCACGGAGTGCGCGAAAACGGTCATACGATGCGCATTTTTCGTGCGTGATTTTTTCAGATCGTCAATAAAACTCTTTTTGCGTCTGGACGTTATGTAGGCTGGACATTAGCAGTGTCTGACGTCTCCTAATCACGCACACATGCCGCAGCTGCGCACTCTGTACGTCCGTACTAGCGGTTCGGCGTTCTCGAAAAAATGCGTTCGTTTTCCACTTGCGTTGCGCGGCCGGACTTTCGTGCGACCGTACTTCGTATATTGGCCGTCATTGCCCGTCATCTGCTGCTAGTGCGGCCGTAATTATGTGCGCCAGAACGCACGTTAAAAGTGCGCTGGTCTGACCCCAGCCTTAACACTTTAGAAACATTTACTCTCACCCGCAATCCATCACCACTCTCCCTTAGCACTGGTGCTGATGTGACATGCTGCTGGCTTCCGGCAAGCAGCCGATGTCATAACTGCAGAGAGGGAGACAGTCCAATGGCTGTCAATGCTGAGCGCCTTGACAGCTATTGGTGCTGGCTAGGGCCAAACGTTTTATTGCCATGAACCTGATCTCGGCACTCAAGTTCTGGCCAGACTTTATACACAGAGCGTTGTATCGGCTTTCTGTGACCAGAGGCACCCTCCTTGCATCCTTCAAAAGGCGCTGTGACTACTCAAATAGGATTGGTCACAGTGCATGTAGTGTCTCTTTAAACGAGTACACTTTGGTTTGAAATGGGAGGCTGTGGATGTTGAAGAAAACCATAAGACCAATCAATGGTCAAATAATCCACGAATCTTCCCAATGGTTTTAATAATACATGTGATAAAATAAATCCAGAAAATAGATTGAAAAGACCTGCAGTGGTACTAATAGGGTTTTGGTTTTCTCCTTGAGCAATTCAAAGTTAAGTTGTATGGAATGAAATTGGAACTGTATTTTTGGTCTTCTATTAGTTGCCATGATGTTTCACTCACAAATTTATGGATGACTTGTGTCGCCAAAAATAATTGCATGGCATAGAGATACAATGACTAACCTAAATTACCAGTGGTTTTGAAAAAACATTTCTAGTGTTTCTTTCCCGATCGTACAGGTTTAGGAAAGGGGGGGGATTTACAAGGGTTCTGAAAAAGGGCAGGTCACTTGATGCTGCCCAATGTTAGGTCCCCGATCAGGTCTCAAAGTTTTGGCTCTATGGTGCCATTACAGAGAAGGCTATACCATATGCAAATATCACTCATAAAGGGCGACCAGAACTGAAAAGCTAAAGATGTTTAGGAAAGGAAATCTAAAATAGACTACCCAATGACCAGTGACGATATTTATAAACCTATTTTACAGAATGGATGGGATATCCTTCTACAATGATAGGTTCTAAATCTTCTTTTGTCCTGGCTAATTGAATAAAAATTAGGACTCAAAGAGTACTACTTTAAATATATGTATATAAGCCCCTTTAAATCCAAACCTACCACAATTGCCATAGAAGCAAATGGGCTGTCTCTTAGAATTATTGTGAACTTGTTACATTAACATCAGATTTGATCAACTTTCATTTTTTTTGTTGTCTTCCGGAATGTAGGATGGGGAAGACTTTGTGCTCGTTGGCAGCCACTTCGCCTGCGAAGCAATCCTTTGCCAGCTGCAGCTCAGTTTACATGTGAGGGCAATAACCTTTCAGGGGTCGATATCGAGTTGGTTGGATCGGGATACAGGATGTCACTGGTCAAGAAAAGGTTTGCCACAGGTAAGAAACATGTTCCATCTGTCCTTATTACTTTAACGCTGTGGAACAGACTTGACATCCTTGCAACAGGCAGGCCTAAACGCCCCATGGCAGCATGATGCAACCTGGTGCTTTCTGGCCCTCCTCCCTTCCTAGCAGCCAATCCCAGTTATTGGCTGCAGGGGAACTGCCAATCAGCACGCCAGTACGGGAGGACGACCGGAAAGCACACATAGCAGCTTTTAAATAAACACTCTACTCATCCTGACCACTTTATAGTTCAACTGTTTTTGCGCAAGGTCCATGACGTTCTCTGCCAGGTTTCTGCAAGCCCGTCGGCCTTTGCTCCAGCCCCCATGTTATTGCATCACACCTTGATACCCTTAGCAGAGTATAAACGTTCGTTTGATATGCGGTTATTAAACGCTGCTAAGGCTGTCATTCCCCGATACTGGAAAGCTACGACCACACCTGTTATCACTGAATGGCTTCACGAGATTAGGGCACTTCGCTCGATAGAGGACTTGATCTCCCAAGCGAACAATACGACTGCTCAGCATCTCCGCTACTGGTTTTACTGGCCTGCCGCGAGACCTCGTCCTTGAGTCATACATGTCTCCTCCTCCCCCACCGAGGCCTCTGATACCACCGCCTATACCGGTTTTCAGATACACATGTTGCCCCTTATTCTGTATATTGCTTCCCTCTGATGTGGCCCTGCGCAGGCTAAGGTACTGTCCCAATCTTCCTTGCTCTCTCCCCTCCCCCTTATGTTATTGTTTATTACAGTATACCATATATGCTTGTTGCCGCTCCACTAAGAGGCATCTCTCATGTCCTGTTTCCCTGTCCTGCAATTGAGACCGCATTACTTTTGAGCTGCGACTCATTACATCTGTCTCCTGTGCGAATTTTGAAATGCCTAATAAAATCATATTACAATAAAATAGTTCTGCGCATGTGTTCAGCTCCGATCCATTGTTCTTTAGCGTTTGCACAAAGTGTGCAATTTGCGGTTCCTACGCTATGCAAGGTGCGTAGGCACGCAAATTGCACAGAAAAGCTTCAGGAACTTCTGGGTCTCTGGGCCAAAGAGAATGAGCATCGCATGGTGAGTAAAATCACCAAAAGAGAAAAATAATTAAAATAATTGGGCAGAGGCTGTCAGAAGCTTCTGCCCAGTTATTTTGGGGCAAAAAAGGAACTCTATTTTTCAATGGAGTATCCCTTCGAGCCCCATCACTCCATTATTTAAGAATGTTTTTTCGTAGTCAAGATACAAATAGGTTGTGCATAATAAATAATTCTATTTCACAGCGCTGTAATGTACAGGACAGAGGAAACCTAAAATTAAATAAATTTGTCACACCGAGAATGATCAGAAGAGCGGGCTCTGCTTAAAAGCTTACAATCTAAAGAGCATGGTGACACAAGAAGTGATGGTAAAATAGAGTTTGAGAAGTAATGGGGTGCATGGGGCTGTCAGAGATTTCAGGAATGGTGCCATGGAGGGGGAGTTGTATTATGGAGTGAGCTGATAGGCCTCTACAGTAATACCAGGGTTACCCCCATGATATTTTGACCACAATATTGGTTTATTCCTAGTAAGATGGGAATCTACGAGCTCTACCAATTGAAATAAAACCACAGCTGTATTGTATTACTTTGTATCTCTCTACAGTAATGCATTTTATTATTTATATGTGATTTATCTCCAAATTACTTTTATTTTTCTTTCTTGTGCTAGGAAAATACATTGTGTGTTGAAAGTTCATCTGAAAATGGGGCTTTGCAAACTATCTACTTGCCACTTCGTCACAAAGAATAGCCGCAAAGCAACTTGTAAGGCTTCTTTACTGGACATATACAGAGGAAAGCGATTGGGGCTGTGGGGCAAGAGTTTAAAACCAAGCTACCTGTACGGCACATCCAATTAAATCTATCAGCAAATGTCTTATGATGGGATAACACTGACATTTTATAGTGATGAATCCTCAGCGTAAATACAGTATTCAAGCTCTTGCACTCGGTATACAGCAGTGCGTTCTTACTTTCAGATACATTGTAAGCATTAGTAAATATTAGCATGCTACTGCAGAAGTACAGCATTGTGAACATTTTTGTAACTTGGGCTGCAGCAACCTAAAATTTAATACTAGAGTGTGGAATTGCACCGCAGTTGATCAGATAATTATTTTATGGGATAATCTGTGTTATCCTACTTCAGTGTGTAGCGAGACAGTATATCGTAACTGTATGCATACACATGCACATTATGTATGTACAGAAGTTTTTTGCTATTGAAGTTCAGTGTTCTCCCTTCATACTTTTTCTTGTTTTGTGTTTGAGAATTTCTGTGAGTTGGATATTCAAAATGAGAAATAATATATATAAAATATATATTGTGTGTACAAAAAATAAAGTTTTGTTGTGATGGTTCGCTTGTCCTTTCTTTGGAAAATTAAATGGCAAAACAAACTGCAGTTTCAATGTTGGTTTTAACTGTAGACAGCAGTGTTTCCCAAACCTGTCCTCAGGACCCTCTGCCTCGCCAGGTTTGCCAGATAGCTGAAGCACAGCACAGGTGATATGATTTGCTGCTCAGTGCTTGCAGGATTCAGTCTGCTTTTCCCCAAGGTGATCTGCAAAATCTGGCCTGTTATATGGTCCCGAGGAGAGGTTTGGGAAACGCTGCTATACAGTGTTGTGCGAAAGAGGAAGATGGTCTGTCAATGGGTAAAATGGCTGGAATCCCTAATTCCAAAGCAGCGACGCTGCAGAATAGAACGGTTAGCTGCATGTTTATTCACTCTTGCTCCTGTTTAGGAGGATCCATTAAAGGAGAGTCAAGTGGGCGTCAGTAGTTAGAAACCTTGAAGTATAATCAAGTTTAAAACACTGACATTGCATATGGCATAAACTAGTGATTCACAACCCTAGTCAAGTATCACTAACAGGCCAGGTTTTAAGGGGACCTGTGCCTATGTAAGGGGACCTGCGCCAATGTAATTAACATTAATTGTTATGTTGTTTAATTTTGTAACTTTATTCTGAATAAAACCTTTAACTGTCATTTCGTAAGATTTTAAGAGGGCGTGTTTAGGGAAGGAGTTAAGGGCGGGTTAATGACAGGGGATAGGTGGGGCAACTGGTGGCGAGTAACTCTTAATTTTCGGCTAGTAGCTTGGGACTTGAAATTTTGAGCCCTGTAATCTAACACCAAAGTCCTGACTGACTCAACACACAGCTGAAACCGTATAACCTAGGTGCGTGAAATTTTGAAGGTACAATGTTTTATGACGTAGGCACCTACTAAGGAAGGATTTTGGGAAATTGCACCTCTAAAGGGGTTGAAGATTTTAAACAGGATACCCATCTCAAAAACAAGATGTTACAGGCGTGAAAATTGGTATTTAGATTCGTCTTGAAAAATAAACAAACCTGTATTTTACCGTTCTCCAACTCCAGTGGGGGGGGGGGTGAACACTTTTGTCAGCATACCTATATTTCAAAAACCAAAGATGTTACAGATGTGAAATTTGTAGGGATGCAATGAAATTTCGGCCACTGAAAAGATCTGCCAAAAATGGTGCTTTCGGCTGTGGCCGAAAGGGAAAAATGGCCAGGAAAAAAGAAATCATCCAAAACTGGGCCTGGAGACCCGGAAGCTGGTTTGGATGCTTTTTTTCCAAGCTGCTCCTTCCACATGGTGGCGTGTCTGGAGCCCAGCAGGGCAGCACACAGCAGGCTCCACGCTCCAGCGGGGCTCCTGGATTACGCTGTCCTCCCGGGCCTATGGCGTGCACATTCAGACGGTGACGAGAGGAATAGCTCGGGCCTGCTGATCCCCGGTCTTGTATGTTGTTTCCTCTTTGGGCTCCTCACACTCGGCCACGAGCGACACTCACCCACCCACATCACCTGGGACCTCGGCTCCTATTGGCTACAATTTAGCCAATAGGAGCCGAGCTCCGCAGGTGGCGCAACGATCCACTCCTATTTGCTACAATTTAGCCAATAGGAGCCGAGCTCCGCAGGTGACGCAACGATCCACTCCTATTTGCTACAATTTGGCCAATAGGAGCTGAGCTCGAAGGTGACACTGAGCGTCACTCGTGGCCGAGTGTGGAGCCCCAAAAAGGAAATAACATGCAGGACCGGGGATCAACTGGCCCCAAGGAGCTCCTCTCGTCACTGTCGGGATGTACACACCATAGGCCCAGGAGGACAGCGTAACCCAGGAGCCTGCATTCTCATTTTTATATTATTATTTCTCTGTAAGCAGCATTTGCAAATTGTAACAATAACCTTTTACTCGTTACATTGGTATTAATGTTGGATACTGGGGTTAAGAGTAGTGGTTACTGCTGACCTAATTTTGGTTTTAGTTTATTTTCATGGTGGGGTTTTCACTTTACTTTTGTGAAGGCCTCAGCTAGCCGTGTTCAGGATAAGTGTGTGTACGTACGTGTGTATGTGTGTGTCTCTGATACTCATGCAAACCGCACATATTGCGGGATTTATTGCTGTGGAGCTCTGCGATAAGCACTGCACATTACTGTATCACAGAGCTTCACAGCAATAAAACTCACATTAATGTGCAGTTTGTATGAGTGAATCACAGAGCTCTACGGCAATAAAACTCACTCATACAAACTGCACATTACTGTGAGTTTTATTGCTGTGGAGCTATGTGATACAGTAATGTGCTGTTTGTATAAGAATTTTACCCTTAAGTTACCTTACTTCCCTCCCGAAACCAAACCCCCCCCCCCCCCGCTTTCTCCATAAATAAAAACACACAACAAAGTATTGGCGGTTTGAAAAGGTCACGTCTTTTATTAAGGCCAGAATCATGGCCTTTATGGCAGGAATTATAGGCGATCCTCCCTTTCTCAAAATAGGTAACACCAGATAATATTGGTACCAGAAATCCAGCCAGATAACACTGGCAACCGCAAGCATTGCCCTGAAATAGCGGCCGGCCCCACGTGGCTAAGCTAGCGCGACCACACGCTGCTCTCTTTATAGCAGATAGCAGGCCGAGAGGATCTGCAAACCAGGAGGCACCTGAGTTTGGCTGAAAAACCACCACCCAGACCCCCTAACCTACAGACCCTCCCCCTCTATCGCCTCTCCACATGCCAGGGCCGCATATTTCACCGTAGATCGCTATAACCATGTTCTTTAAGAAAACAATCCTCAGTTTTCTGGCCCCAAAACCACCAACCGGCGTTATGTAACATGCCAAACTATACTATTGGCCATCTTGAACTAAACCATGTCGATCGTTACCATACCACGGCTCTGGCCGCAAAACCACCAGCCGTCTCACGGTAAGACAATCCCCCAGCTTTGGCCGTAGCTTAGAAAACCACCGCTGGCTTCATGTAACATGGTAACCTTATATTCTTGCCAATAACTCAACCATGTTTTTACCAGAAAAAAGAGGGATGGGGGACCCACAACAGGAACCCTCAAATTTAGACAATCACCTGACTCTCATCCAAATGAGTAAGAGCAGCACAACCTCTTACTCAGGATTAAACCTGACCTAAATAGATATATATCTCAATAAACCACTTGGCAGCTCAAAAAAGAACCGGCAAATGGCACTGGAGGAGTGGCTACAGAAAAATTAATCTTTATTAGAACGAATATAGACACTCTCAGATGCAAGGAAAAATCTATTAAAAAACCTAAATATGACAGCAGACAAAGCAGGGTGTACTGGAATTGACGCCAGTGTATAATGGCTGTGCATAAAGAGGTGTGGAAAGAGGATTGCAATCAATGTATTAGGCACCATAATAGAATTCCATAATTGCACAAAGGGATTGGCATCAAAAAGCAAACCATAAATCACCTTCACAATCAGCACGCCAACACTGACCCTTAGCTAGTCGAGCTCATGCTCAAGATTTCTGTCCTCACCCTGCAAATGCTACACACACAACAAATCACGGCTTAAAATCAAGGTTGATACATCAGCTCAACATATGTTTCGCCAACTGAACATTGGCTTCATCTGGAGCAAAAAAATAGTTAACTATTTTTTTGCTCCAGATGAAGCCAATGTTCAGTTGAAGCCAATGTTCAGTAGTTAACTATTTTTTTGCTCCAGATGAAGCCAATGTTCAGTTGGCGAAACATATGTTGAGCTGATGTATCAACCTTGATTTTAAGCCGTGATTTGTTGTGTGTGTAGCATTTGCAGGGTGAGGACAGAGATCTTGAGCATGAGCTCGACTAGCTAAGGGTCAGTGTTGGCGTGCTGATTGTGAAGGTGATTTATGGTTTGCTTTTTGATGCCAATCCCTTTGTGCAATTATGGAATTCTATTATGGTGCCTAATACATTGATTGCAATCCTCTTTCCACACCTCTTTATGCACAGCCATTATACACTGGCGTCAATTCCAGTACACCCTGCTTTGTCTGCTGTCATATTTATGTTTTTTAATTGATTTTTCCTTGCATCTGAGAGTGTCTATATTCGTTCTAATAAAGATTAATTTTTCTTTAGCCACTCCTCCAGTGCCATTTGCCGGTTCTTTTTTGAGCTGCCAAGTGGTTTATTGAGATATATAACCATGTTTTTAACCAAAAAGCAATCTCCCCAGCTCTGGCCGCAAAACCACCAGCCAAAGTAAATGCCAATACAATCCCCCAGCTTTGGCCGCAAAACCACCAGCTGGCTTCATGTAACATGGTGAAATTATCTCGCTGCGCCTCAACTAACCATGTCTTTAATCAAAACCAATCCCACCGGCTTTGGCCGCAAAACCACCAGCCGAAGTAACTGTCAATACAATCCCCCCAGCTTTGGCCGCAAAACCACCAGCTGGCTTCATGTAACATGGTAAAATTACCTGATTGCACCTCAACTAACCCTGTCCATATCTAAAGCAATGCACCGGCTTTGGCCGCAAATCCACCAACTGGCTTCCTGCAGCATGGTATGACTCCATATGGGATTCGACAGGCGGTCTTGTAATGACTGGTGGAATCACCACTTCATTTGCCCCTATCCGTGGTCCAGCTTCTCTGACGACGTGACCTTTTTGACTCCGTAAACAGGCAGTAACCTAAAAACAGGGTGGGTAGGGTGGGAAAAGAAAAAAGGTTAGAAGTGATCTTCAGCCTCGTGCACTCCTTTTTACTACCACTACCCCTCCCCCTTCTGTTATCTGCCCTGAGTCCAATCCCAGCAACAAACTGGGAACAAAGGGAAACTTCTTCCAACTCTGCTTCTTGCTCAAACATATCTGCCCTGAGACCCCATCCCAGCAACAAACTGGGAACACAGGGAACTCACCCAACTTTCTACTTTTTCTGAAAAAGGGGAAATTTCTTAAGCTTCGTCGCTTCCGATTCCATCGTTACTCAGTACTAAGAATTTTACCCTTATTTCTCTTCCACCATTTCTTTTCTCTTAAGTTACCTTACTTCCCGTCCCGAAACCAAACCCCCCCACCCCTCACCCCCACCGCTTTCCCCATAAATAAAAACACACAAGTATTGGCGGTTTGAAAAGGTCACGTCTTTTATTGATTAAGGCCAGAATCCTTGCCTTTATGGCAGAATTATAAGCGATCCTCGCTTTCTCAAAATAGGTAACACTGGTACCAGAAATCCAGCCAGATAACACTGGCAACCGCAATGCACCACAAGCCTTGCCCAGAAATAGCGGCCGGCCCCACGTGGCTAAGCTAGCGCGACCACACGCTGCTCTCTTTATAGCAGATTGCAGGCCGAGAGGATCTGCAAACCAGGAGGCACCTGAGTTTGGCCGAAAAAACACCACCCAGACCCCCTAACCTACAGACCCTCCCCCCTCTATCGCCTCTCCACGTGCCAGGGCCACATATTTCACCGCCACCAAAAATCCAAAAATGAGGCCCCTCATTTTCCGCCACCAATAAAAGACCATGACCCCTTCACTTACCTTACAAAAGGTTCTTTATCTCGCCTTCAATGCTGCCAATGAAAATGTTGCTCCCCGCCTCAGACCAATGGACGCCATCGTTCCTACACAACTCCTCCTGCCTTATCACTATATTTGGGTGCTCCAGAACCCTTCCCCCTTATGTCCAGCATAACTTTTTTGCTGTCTGGTTCAACTTCTTTTCCCGATATATCCTGCTCCCTGCAGTTTCTCCACACTAACCTAGAAATTGCACTCGACTAAACGATGTGAATATCCTGCCATTCCTTCCCAAATCCCCTAACTGTCCCTGTTGTCATAGTCCCTATGACATTAACCCCTATCATAATATCCGGCTTCCCCCGCCTTTTCCTGGATGCCTGTCTTTTTGCCCCCTCATTTCTGCAGCGGCCTCACATACCGCCTATATGCATCTGACTTCCATCTCCCCATTTTTTTTAATAAGCTCCTTAGGGTGACCCAACTGCGCCGCCATGGTGGCTGCACCGATTCTGAAAGAATGTGGGGCAATGCAATCCCCTTTCCATCCCAGCCACCTTACAGCCTTTTTCAAAACTGCCTTAGATTGAAACCTGGACAAATTGGTTCCATCCTCGTGCCTTAAAAACATATGGCCGTTTGCCGTAGCTACTTCCAAATATCTTCTTACACATAACACTGGGCATACCTCACTCCCATTAGCCTTAGCTGCCACCCAAACTCCTTTCCCCTCTCTATCTGTTTTTGATCTTCTTAGTAATAGCAATACTGCTCCATCTGTCACTCTCACATCCTCCTTTCGTAACCCTGACTGAGCAGAATGTCTGCCTGGAGCAATCCGTTCCCCAATCCTAAGCGCCGCTGAAAAAGCTAAAACAAATGCCGCCCTAAATAGACCAGCCTCATAACCATCTCTACAAACCGTACCCAGTATCCTCACCCAGCTCCCTCCTATCTCCCCCCTTTTCCTCCTCTGTGGCCCATGCGCGCAAAACTTCCCTGACTACGAAACGCTTAGTCACATCCCTCTCCTCTCTAAGCGGAGCAAAATAACTGCCCTTTCTTTATTCCCTTACTCCTTAACGTCTGCAAGTATTGCAAAAACGTGTCCTCTGACCCTTCCAATCCCCCTTTGAACTCACTTTAACCCCTCCAATGCTTATTATACGATACCCACATTCTAGGTGCCCATGATCTCACCACCAAATCGCTGATGACCTCTGACCGTTCCCAATCTGCTAAAGAAGCGAAGGTAACAACATCCAATCCTCAACCTGCAGATATTCTACCAACTCCGCAACAACCTCATTTACCTGCAACGGCGTTCTGTCAGGCCCAACATTCCCTTTTTCGCCATTCTTCTTGTTAAATGCCCAGCACTCCTTAACCTCCCCCCGAAACGACCTGTGCACCCCCTGACTACCTGACACATACCCATCTGCAACCTTAACTAATCTAGCCCACGAATGCAGCACTTTACCCCCAACAAAAAACCCTTCCTCCCTGTCCCCGCGCTACCTCTCCTAAACTCATCATAAATCATGCCAAGAAAAAACCTCCATACGCTGTGGCGTAATCCCTAATCGGGTGCAAATACCGCAACATGCTCTTTACCCGATCAGGATGCTTACATAAAAACATTCTGCGTAAACTGCAAAACCTACCCATTCCATAAATGTGCCCTTTTCCTTTAAAGTGTTACCCCCCCCCCTCTTCCTTTACTCACAACCGCTTCCCTGGTTATTGCCAAAAAAGTCCCCGTACTTTCCCTCCTGCGCCTTCCTGATCACCTTAGAGCGCAAATGCGAAGACAAGGGGATCCACTTTGTACCCTGAAACTCATTTTCCTCCCCGCTGACCGACACACTATCGGCGCTATCCTCCTCTGAATCCGTACCTTCATGTCTGTGCTTTCCATACAACCTCCTAACCATTTTTAAACAGTTTACCCGCCCCCCCTCCCCTTCCCCGCAGAAACCGAATCTAAACTAAAATCTCCCCCCCCCCCCCCGAACTAGCACGTATAGAAATCAAAACTCCTTTTTCTCTTACCTTTTTTCGCCGATCCTCTTGCGCTTCTGACCTCCGGATGAACAGCTCCTTCTCTGCTGGTGCTTGGCTGCTCCATTTCTTCCACCCGTACCGTCTGCTCCTTTCGCTTAACCGTCACCATTGGGCTGCGGTCCCTCTCCTGTAAACGCAAAACATTAGCGTCTGGGTCACTGACGCTCTCCCGCCCCCGCTGGAACGGCTCCTCCACTCGCATGTACCAGTTGCCTGACCTGTCCCTGCCATATCCCTGCCCACCACCTGTGGATTCAACGATGTGGCTGGACTTGGAGGAAAAGGGGGAAAATTCTGCACGTCTAAGTCTATGGGAACTTCCCCCCCCCTCCTAGGCTACCCAACCCCCCCCTCACGAAACTTGGCAAACTGAGGGCCTGTGAAATACTCCTCAGCCTCCCCAAACTCGGGACCCCCCTAACTGCCAAGCCCCCCCCCCTGCGGGTTAACCCCTCTGCTAGTATATCTCCCCCCACTGCCTCTGCCCACGTAAACATGCCCCTGGTCAAAGTGGTAGAGCCACCGCCGCGTCTAAAACAGGCCCTGTCCCTGCTACTAAAATTCTGGTCGTCCCTTACCCCAATATTGCGAGCGGTGGCAATAGAACGCATTGCAAGGGACATTTGCAGGTTTAAATTTGGCGCCGTTTGAAATTGCGGGGGTCCCACTCGCGAGCGCCAGGGCCGCGTGGTTCCGGCGCTCTGATGTCATATGGGTGGGGCAAAGGGCTGGCCAGCCGCGCATCAGCCAGCGCTGGGAACCAAGATGGCGGACGGCCACGAGGAGGGGAGAGAAAAACCCAGGGAGCCCGGTGAGGTGGCCATACCGGGCCACATCCCCACCATCCGTGCCCCTCCTCTGATACATCGGGGCACTGGCGGTTTGTGTAGCCCGGCGGCATAACCGCTGTTCGGCCGCCGGATCCGGCCCTAAATCGGCACGCAACGGCAGAGGTGGGAGAGACAGAGGCCCGGGAGGGACAGAGATAGGAGCAGAGGGCACCGGAGCAAGGAAAGCAAGATCAGACACAGGTGAAAAAAGGAGGCAGAGAAATGAGAGGACAGGGGGAAAGCGCACACTCTGCAGCCAGAGAAGGCCGCGGAGCACCAGCAGTAGCCGATACTCCCTGAATTTTGTTCCTTGCAGGTCCAGTCAAGCTCCTCTTTGGTCCAGCTCCACTCCTCTTCGCTCCAGCAACAGGCTCCTGTCGGGATGTCCATCGAGTCTCTCCCTTCCGAAATCCTTTGGGCCCGGATCTCTTCCTTCCAGGCATCGCGATGCAGCAGCAGCAGATTCCAAGGTCCTGACACACAAAGAAAAAAGGTTAGAAGTGATCTTCAGCCTCGTGCACTCCTTTTTACTACCACTATCCCTCCCCCTTCTGTTATCTGCCCTGAGTCCAATCCCAGCAACAAACTGGGAACAAAGGGAAACTCCTCCCAACTCTCTGCTTCTTGCTCAAACATATCTGCCCTGAGACCCCATCCCAGCAACAAACTGGGAACTCACCCAACTTTCTACTTTTTCTCAAAGGGGAAATTTCTTAAGCTTCGTCGCTTCCGATTCCATCGTTCCTCAGTACTGAGTTTTATTGCCGTAGAGCTCTGATTCACGCTTACAAACTGCACATTAATGTGAGTTTTATTGCTGTGGAGCTCTGATACGCTCATACACACCACGTGTTTTGTTGTTTTTGTGGGAGCAGCATTTCATCCTTGGACCCAGGCAGCACACGGTCTTGGGCTGGCCCTGGATGGGAGACCTGATAATATGCGGATAGCTCCAGGAACCAACCCTTCGGGGAATAGGCGCGACCCCACCCCTCCTGCACTATGTATGTTTCAATGTACTTCCAGCCAGGTCATCCCTGCAGCAAGACTCCGCTCCGTGTCTTTGTTTTGATCCCAAAGTGGATTTTGTTTCTGGGGAAGCATAAATAAAGGCCCACCAGTCTACCTCATGTTTGACAAGCAGCATGAGTAGGTATGGTTTGCTATGTAGCAGCCTATGGTTTCATTTTGGTTAGGACTCGCCCTTATAGAGGTGCCTTGACGTTGGCGGGCGAGCTAGTCTTATAATGGCCATTGATAAGAAACCAAACCTCTAATTGTGTTTAGTTTCACACGGTATAATTGGAGTAAGCGCAGATGACATTTTTTTCTTTATGTTCTACACATGTTGTTGTGCTGGATGCATTTGGTGGTTGCAGCCAACCCTTCGGGGAATAGGCACGACCCCACCCCTCCTGCACTATGTAAGCTCCAGGAACCACCAAAGGGCCAAAATGTTAACGGACAGCCTCAAATGAAAAATTGTGCAGGAGCAATTTTCCAGTTGTTGCCCGGCATTAACAGTACACCTGTAATCTGATAGAGCCGCTGTATATGCTTCTCCAGTTGTAATACCTCTATGAATGCATAAGACTACATGGAGCCAGGCTCAATTATGCACTAGCACTACAGGAGGATGTGTGTACAGGGTCACACTTGAATGGCGGAATAATACTAGGAAATATTTGTTCCCAGTGTTGAGCTGCATTTGGAGATAGGAAGAGGTGGATCGCACCACACTCTTCAAGGGATCTGAGGTAGGGGATTTTTCACTGGGTATATATTACTGTGTTAAGTGATTTCACTTTCGCATAAGCACTTAACATTAGGGTTTAGGCTAGGGTCAGACTAGCGCAGTTTTAACGTGCGTTTAGCCGCACAAAATCACGGCCGTACTAGCAGCAAATGACGTCCAATGCCGGGGAACATACGAAGTACGGCCGCACGAAAATTCGTCCGCGCAACGCAAGTGGCAAACGAACGCATTTTTTCGAGAACGTCAAACCGCTACTACTGACGTACAGAGTGCGCTGCGGCTACATAGCGGCGTGTTTGCGTGATTGGGAGACGTCAGACGCTGCACACGTCCGGCCAACATAACGTGCACAGACCAAACACTTCCTGTCTTGTCTGGGGTAGCTGCAAGTTGCGTTGGACAATGGCTGGGACTGACATCGACGTGGAGAGGCTGATCAATGCAGTGGCAGATCATCCCGAGCTGTGGGACACGGCCTGCGACAGCTACAAAGACGGCAGAAGAAGGCCAGTGCATGGGTCACAGTGTCCAGGGTGGTGTACCCAGAGTACGAGACGTGGTCTGATAAAGAGCAGAAGCTTCAGAGTGAGTAAATGATCATTTTATTGCATAGAATTCAATTGCATTGAACTTGAATGTAATATCAAACAAAATGGCCTAACGAATTATCGTTGTCACTAAGGATGTGCGTTTCGGCTTTCAGAATTTCGTAATTTAAACGACATTTTCACGATTCGTGTTTTCTGATGCGGGCGATTCCCAGATAATTTTTCGATCCGAAAATGTCAGATCCGAAATGTTTCCGAGCCGAAACAAAATATTGTACGAATATGCGATTGGACTTGAATTGTGTCAAATCGAAATTTATTGCTTTGAAACGAGAACAGACGTTGCGAAAAACGAGAAATGTACGAAATCACGAAAAGTAGATCCAACAAACGAGCAAAGTGACACAAAAAACGAAAAATGGTCCATATTCCGATGACATATCCCCGAAAAACAAGTCGAACCGAATCGAATCAAAACAGGGTTCGTTCGAAATGAGCCGAATCGAAAACTTTAAACATCCGAAAATTCGAACATAAAAAATAATCGGTGCACAAGCCTAGGTGTCACATGTCAAATGATGTCCATCTGCCATGGCACCTGCCCTGCATTGCTAGTGAAATAATTAGACAGAGCATCGCGAAACCTGTTGGTGTGTCTATTCACAGGTATTATGTCATCGTTAGCATACTCATCCAGACCCGTTACTGTGAGGGTATCCTCGAAATTAACCCCATCCCTTGCACGAACATAGTTATGTAGGATGCAACAGCATTTCACTATATCCACACAGAAATCCACATTTACATCAAGTGGCCGATGAAAAATCCTCCACTTGTTGCTCAGTATGCCAAAGCTACACTCGACATACCGTCTCGCCCGCGACAGCCTGTAATTAAACACCCGCTTCTTCACAGTCAGGTGTGTCCCCGAGTATGGCCGCAGGAGATGTGTGGATAAGCCGAATGTTTCATCACCCACAAAGGCATAGGGGACTGACACGTCGCTGCCAGGCAAAGGTGCGGGTCTGGGGATGTTCAGGTTCCCACCCTCAATCTCATTCCACAGTGTTGAGTTCCGAAACAGTGTTGAGTCCGAGTCCTTGCCGTATGATCCGACATCCACATACACAAAATTATAGTTGGCATCTGCCACCGCCAGTAGGCCAATGGAAAAATAATGTTTATAATTTTGATACAGTGAGCCACTGTGCAGTGGCTTCACAATGCGGACATGTTTGCCGTCCACCGCTCCCAGGCAGTTGGGATAGTTCGCTCTCTCCCAGAATCCTGCTGCAATTGCCAGCCATGTCTCGCCTGTGGGTGTTGGCAAACATTGGTCCTTCATGGTTTCCCATATTGTTTGGCAGACCTTGCGGACGATCTCACCAGCTGTCGATCTGCCAATGCGGAAGTTGTAATGCAGATCCTTCAAACTGCATCCACTAGCAAGATACCTAGAACATGAAAGAAGCTGTGTTATGATCACATCATATAAACCTAACCTTATGTCACTCTCATCATGTTTTGCAGCACATGAAGCAATCAATAAATGGCGCACGGTGAGGGACAATCATACCCGGGTCCTGAAAAAGGAGGCTGAAGCTGCTCGCTCTGGAGCTGGTGCAAAGAAGAGGCGCAGCTATTTGTATGCTGACCAACTGTCCTTCCTGAGGAAGAGCCAGGAGCCGCGCAAGACTGTGAGCAGTATTGACCGGCCATCCACCTCTAGCTCACAAGGGCAAGACCTGCAGCCCGCAGGATCTGGCAGCTGCCAGGTGGAGGTCGAGCAGGGTGGTGCGGAGTCCCAGGTGGAGGATGTGGAGTCCCAGCAGGTGCCGGGTACAGCACCCACAGACAGCACCAGTACGGCTCCCAGGAGGAAGAAGCCACCATCAGCTGATGTCGAGCAGGCCATGGTCGCATTCATGGACGCGCACCATACACATCCACGCTGCATGGTCGCTGATTCCGAGGACATGTCCTTTTTCAATTCATGTCTCTCCCTGCTCAACATAATGACCCCAGCGCAGAAGCTGGATTATCGCCGCCGAAGCCTGGACCTGATACATGAGATACTGTCCCATCCACAACAGGCACCTGTATATCACGGTGTCGTGCCACAATACCCCCATGGTTATTCCCACCACTGCCAGGCGTTGCCTGCCCGCCCACCCATGTCCCCTGTTGCTGGGCCACCCCCGGAGCCAGAGTACCACCGCAGCCATATGCACGGTCCTCATGACCCAGATGCTCCTCGGTATCATACCATGTGAGGTGTATCGTCTGTTCGTTTATGTTTGTCACAGTTTATTCATGTTGTTCTAATATTTTTATTTTATTACCTTCATTGGACATGCAATAATATATGTGTTTAATATGTTATTGTTATCTTCTGTCATATTATTTCGGGACTAAATATTTTATTTGTTTCACATCGTTGTCAGTGTCATTACTCTTTCGGTACGTATTCTGGAAGGTGATGCATGCGTGTGTGTGTGGGCATATAACTACTGACCTACAATAGAGCCTCTGCACACCGAGCACATGTCTGATGACTGGCAGCGATGTCATGAATGCAGGTGTTTGATAGTACTTACCGCAAAGTGAGGACCAGCATCTCCTCCGGTGGTATGGCAGCCCTCATGTTGGTGTCCCTCTTGGTCAGCGGCTCACGCACCTTCATCAACAGTTCATCAAAGGTGTGGATGGACATCCGCAGGTAGTTGAAGAACTTCACGGGGTCCCTCTCTCGCAGTGGCCTGTACAGTGTCACAAAGTGGCCATGCGTGTGTCTGGCAGTGTTGAGTGGATGGACCCATGTTCGCCGTTGTCTTTTCTTCTTCAGGTACAGGTATCCCAGTGCAGCAAAAAGAAACACTTGGACTGCATCCATCTTGGAAAATGCCACCATTCCCAAAATGCCTTTTTATACCCCTTCCCTTTTATTTGATTCATTCTGCAATTGATTTGGTTGATCATATCTCTCTTCTTCCAGCTCCGTGAAACAAAACGTACGAAAATGCGCATCGTATGACCGCTTTCGCGCATTCCGTTAAAAAATACGTTCGTTCGTTCGACCGCACTTTTTCACGTTCGCGGAGAAAAATGCGTTCGTCTGACCCTAGCCTTAGAAGTTCTTCTTCTCTGAATAACAGATGTCATACAGTAGATGAAAAAGAGTAAGGTTGGAACAGATAATTTTTCATCGGCTTGCTGCATACGTACTCGCCACCCAGGACATACTTGAAAACGAGAGAAATCTCAGTGTATCCTTCCTTGTAAAATCCTTTCTCAAAAAAAAATTAAAATATTAATAGCTCCATTATAAAATATGGGAGCCAATAACGTACAGTGTGTAGCTGCAATGTCTGAGATGCAAGATGTCTTGGATAGAAAAGGACATTCTACAATTTAAGCTAAAATTCTGTAGCCATTTTGATGGACGGCTCGAGTGCTTAGCTTAACACCAACTGCAGAATATTGCCCCATATGTATAATTTTAAATCATTAATGCTCAAATATTTTCTACAAAATTAAACAATGGGTTATACTGTGCAGCAATTTCATCCTTATCTATAGCAGGGCGTTACCTCTTTTGAACTATAGCCAATACTGATGAAATGCCAGATTACATTTATAGATGGAATTAAGCCTGATCAGAATGCGAACAAACAATGAGAAGGGACAACATAAATTTCCCCTTGACTGATTTCCACACTGTGATAATATACAAAGAATTCTGAGACTCGCAAACACAAAAACACAGTTGTGGAGTCGCAATTCCCACAGGTGGCCGATACCTTTACCTCAGTAGATAACTGGGAAACATGAAAAAGGAGGGGAACAGCGCTTCCTTAAACTCTTCACTGCTGAGCCATTTCACGTCTGTGTGCTGAGCTCATTTACCGTTTTTGCACATCATGTTTAAACGCGATTTGAAGCCACGTTTTATTATATGACCCAGACATATTCTATATCCTTTTTTCCAGCAGACTCGGCAGATTGATAATACTGTATATCGGTATCGGTGCATGTTATAACAAAAAGTGCAATCAAATTTGAATTTTCATTCTACAGCGTGTAAAGCGTTTTTTTTTTTTTTTTTTCACATTTTATCATCCGAGAATTTGCAGTCTATGGGGTATATTTATTAAAACAATTCGAAATGGGAACTGCTTTTTTTTTCTAGGAAACATGATTTTTAGCTAAAATGCAAAAAATATAATTTGTTAGTGCAGCAGCATTGTTCACATTATTATTGAAATGGGAACAATATTGCTGCATTAATAATAAATAAAGCACAAAAAGACTGTTTTTTACATTTTATTATTTTTATTTATTTTTATTACTTTGAACATGGTCAGGTTTGGTATCATTGGAAAGAAAGAATAAACAGCAAAGGGTGCTCACCTTCAATAAGGACTCAACAGTCCTCAATAAACCATAAGAATACAACAATAGAGATGGCACACCTGAATTATGTAAGAAGTAGAAATAATTCTTTATTGAAAACAAACAATAGCTGTCCGATGACAACAGAGCAAAGAAAATAGGTACCATAGATACTCGAGTATAACGCGACCCAAGTAAAACGCGAGGGGTAGAGATTCATTATGGAAATAAGAATATTACTCAAGACTCGAATATAACGCTAGGAGCAAAATTATGAAAGTATAAATTTTCCAAAACACGACAAAAGTCTGTTAAGTTACTGTTGTTCCATGTTTTAATTTCATGTTCATTCCACCCCACTCTCACCCTCGTTCCTCCAATGATTGTTAGAGAGCAGGGGTGCAGAGTGAGAGGTAATGCATTATCGTGGCTATTTTAGAATGGTGATAGATGTAATTGAGCGTTTTGTTTGCTTGGAATATAATTCTCTTATGATAAAGTTCTGCACACGAAACTAAATAAATAAAATCCGTAAGCGCAGGTATGGCAGAAGGGCACATTTTTTAGATCTAATTATTGCAATTGCATTTAATAAGATTATATATATATATAATGTTAGGAACCTATGCATATACTCATGCAGTACAAAAAGACACATTTTGAAATTGATAAAAGGTTGCTTTACATTGAAAAATTAATATTGTTTATATGAAGCAGAGTATATGATAAATTTGATAAATTGTGACCTACAGAAATTATTTATTAAAGGGGTTAATGTTACTGTTTTTTATTGCAAAGGTTAATGTAGGTTTTTGGATTGAAGGGTTAATAGAGGGCTGAATAGTATTGGAGATGTTTTGTACAGGGGTACTTGAGGGCTGCAGTCATTAAGGGTTAATGGTTAAAGTCAGGGCTACAGGGTTAAATTGGGATTCCAGAGCGTGCACGTGTCAGACAGCTCCTGGAAGCAATCAGTTCTTCACTCCCTCGTAGCTGTCCCGTGTATAACGCGACCCCTACAGTTTTAAGCTTGATTTATTGCTCAAAAAACTTGCGGTATACACGAGTATCTACGGTAAATGAATAAAACACTATCATATTGTCACAAGGTACAGATGTTAACAGCACATACTGTAATATATATGTATGTTACGGGTAAAGCCCGAAGTGCGGTTAATCCTAGGATTACCCGGGTAATCCTGACAGTACCCAAAACCGCAGGGTAAAGCTGCAAAACAATATGAAAATTTCGGACTTTACCCGGGTAATTTTAGGACTAACCAACTGCCCTTGGGTAACGGTCTGGAAGAGCTGAAGAAAAAAAAAATATTAAAAAAAAAATATCGCACTTTACCCGGATAATGTGCAAGTCCGAAGCTTCACCCGGGTAATCTGAGGACTATCCACAGCTTGACCTGGGTAATCTGCAGAGCATCCAACCCTGCTTGGGTAAAAGTGAATTTTGCTATTATCTATGGATCTTATCAACGAAAATGGCAAAAGACAAACATTAAAATGTATTAAGGGTAGAATGAATATACAGAGTAACAGGATATGTTTCTTATATGAATGTGAAAGAGTTACATGATCTTTATTATGTGTCATGTGTGCTAATATATCGTTTCTAAAACATAACCATCAGGTTACTCTTTATACAATATCTTTATCTTCATAAATTAATTTTCTGACAAATCGCACAGAGTTACATGACAGTTATTTAGGGTGGTTTGTGACTGGATACAATTTCGTTAAAAACAACAACAAAAAATCAAAACACAATTTTGTTATCAGTCAGATAACCGTTTGTAGCTTTATCCGAGTAATCCTCGGAATTCAGTCATCTGTAACCTGCTGAAAGCCCAAGAAAAGCGGAGTACTCAGAGATGTTTGGATATTTTGCAGATTACCCAGATGAAGTACGATGTTTCGTTGCACATCACACTTTATCCAGCAACACTAGGATAATGTGCGAATTACCCGGTTAAAACAGAGCAGAAAACCGGAGTACCCAGAGGCCTCTGTATACTTTGCAGATTACCCAGGTAAAGTCCGAAATTTACTTTCACTTCAGACTTTTGCTAATGACACCTGGGTAATGCTAGGATTAACCGCACTTCGGGTTTCACCCGTAACATACATATACGGGCAAATTGATATTTGGAGCAACAGTCTACACTTCTAGGTTCAAAAAGTTGACAAAAGACCACATGCACAAAAGATACGTAACTGCAAAAAAGCATCAAGTAACAAAGTGATAAATAAGGCTGAGGTCAGACGAACGCAGTGTTAACGTCCGTGTAGCCGCACTTTTGTACGTCCGTGGTAGCAGGTAATCATGACCAATGAAGGCCCACACATGAAGTGCGGACGCACTACGGACGCGGTAAACAGACGCAGGTTAGCAAGAACATCGAACCGCTAGGACGGGCATGCGGAGTGCGCCACATCCGCAAAGCTTTGTGTGTGAGTGATGGAACGTGGTCAGACGGACTGCATTTGTGCATCCAGCATTTTTGACGGACAAAATGTTTTTTCATTTTAATTTATTTTCCCTCCTACATCCGTCACCAAAACGGACTGTGTGGCCACTACTGCGTCTTCCGTCAAAAAGGGCGTCCGTACTGCACGGGCGCACAGTCCGTAGAAAACGCGCTCGTCTGACCCTAGCTTAAATAGAAGCAGCTAAATCATAATTTGGGTCAGCACAAACCAACTCCCAGATGCAGAGGCAAGGTTCCCAACGTTTCGGCGAGAATTGGCTTTTAGCAGTTAGGTATCATTTGTGCATGTGGTCTTTTGGTTACTTCTCAATTATAAAGTGAACAATGATGCTGCACTAACTCACCATCTCATGTCACCAACAAATGTGGAGGCGATGGCACAATTCGTCGTTATTCTTTCATCACAGAAGCACTTTGGAACCCTGCATCTCTTATCTTTAAACCACACAAGGTCAAGTGAGGCATCATTGGACAGGTCAGAGAGAAGGGTCGCTCTTGAGCGACATGAGAGCAGACCCTGTGCAATGTTCAGGGGAGAGGGTGTGTAACGAGCACAGCTTGCTGTCACTGCGAACCCAACACCAGCTTTTGGCCAAAACTGGTAGAATGACCCCAGAAAACCTGTGTCTGGATCTGCCCCAGCACTATTAAATAACATAAAATATGTTTTCATTTCACAAAATTCCAAAAACAGCCCAACAAAGTCTTCAACTCCAAACTCAGATCTTAATCTGACCCTGCCAGGGCCTAATTAGCATAGGGGCTATTGGAGCAGCAGCTACAGGCCCATGCCCCATAATATGTCCAGGAAAGGATAAGTATCAGGTCTATTCCCCAAAAGGTGAAACTCAGAAAAGAACAATCTGGACCAAATAGCTGATTTGGAAAGTGAGATAAATGGGAAAAAAATTCTGGTTTGGCTATTTTGACCTAGAATTTTCACTTCTACAGGTCTCCTGAATTCACCTTTTAGTGAATAGACCTGTATGTCTGCATTGAAGGGCATTTGGACCATTGGATCTCTGACTCTGACATACTAGCCACATGGTCCTATGAGGTATCACTGGAAAGGCCAGAACATGACCTTTCCAATGATACCAAACACGACCAGGTTTTATTTAACAATAAAAATAAATGTTTTGTTTTTCTTTCTTTCTAACACATCAATATTGTTCACTTTTCAATTATAAAATTGTACAATGATGCTGCAATAATTCCCCATCTCATTTCTCATGTCACCAACAAGTGCGGAGGTGAGGGTACAGTTATTACGCATTATTCAATCAAAAACCTAAACCACTGCACTGCAGCAAGGAGCACTGGGGAGAGTTTGGAACCCTGCGTCTATAAATCATTACACCACACAAGGTCAAGTGAAGCGCCATTGGACAAGTCAGTGTCTGCCCTTTGCATTGATACCAAACATGACCAAGTAAAATCTAAAGGAAAAAAAACTTAAAAAATTAGCAATACCACTGTTATTACTCACCTTCACATTTTCCACGCTGGGAGCAAGTTCAGTATCTTATACATAGCCATATTATTCATAAAACCCCAATCACCAGGCCAGGAAACTGCTATACCTTTTTATTCCCGTGCCACTTACCCCGTGGTCAAGTTTACCTTTATAAAGTACCGTATTTTACGCTCCATAAGGCTAGGGTCAGAGTGGGGCAGTCGGAACGCGCGTGCAGGCGCACTAAATCACGGCGGCAGTAGCAGCACATAACGGCCAATGACGGCCAATATACGCAGTACGTGCGTACGAAAGTGCGCCGACACCACGCAACCAGCAAATGAACGCATTTTTATCAGAACGTGAAACCGCTGCTACTGACGTACAAAGTGCGCTGCGGCCGCATAGCAGCGTGTGTGCGTGATTAGGAGACGTCAGACGCTGCTAGTGTGCGGCCTACATAACGTTCAAACAGCCGGATTTCCCTAGACTTCTTTTCACCCCATCGTCATGAAATACGTCCAGAATTGCGCATCGTCTGACCACTTAAGCGTATTCCGTGAAAAAATGCGTGCGCACGCATCGACGTACATTTTGACGGTGGCTGCAGAAAATGCGCTCATCTGTCCCTAGCCTAAGACGCACCTAGTTTTTAGAGGAGGAAAACAGGAAAAAAAATATTCTGAATCAAATAGTGTAATAATGGATATGCTCTCATGGATATGCCCCAGCAGCTCTCATGGATATGCCCCAGCAGCTCTCATGGATATGCCCCAGCAGCTCTCATGGATATGCCCCAGCAGCTCTCATGGATATGCCCCAGCAGCTCTCATGGATATGCCCCAGCTGCTCTCATGGATATGCCCCAGCAGCTCTCATGGATATGCCCCAGCTCCTGTCATGGATATGCCCCAGCTGCTCTCATGGATACTGCCCCAGCTGCTCTCATGGATACTGCCCCAGCAGCTCTCATGGATATGCCCCAGCTGCTCTCATGGATATGCCCCAGCTGCTCTCATGGATATGCCCCAGCTCCTCTCATGGATATGCCCCAGCTCCTCTCATGGATATGCCCCAGCTCCTGTCATGGATATTGCCCCAGCAGCTCTCATGGATATACTGCCCCAGCAGCTCTCATGGATACTGCCCCCAGGCCCCAGCTCACCTCCTGCCGCCGCGTGTTCGGCTCCCTCTGAGCGTCCGGCGGCATGGAGCTTGAGCGCTCGCCTGGGGGAGCCAAGTGACCAGCCGCGATCTCGCGAGAACTCAGCTGGTGACGTGGTTCCCCCAGGCGAGCGCCGAAGCTCCATAGCTTCGGACGCTTGCAGAGAGCCGAACACTGCGTCGCAGGGTGAGACACCCGCCATTAGGGTGGGTTTCACCTGGTGCGGGCCCCACCCCCACCTTGCAACGCCACTGCCCCAACGTGCACTTCTTTGCAGTATTCGCTCCATAAGACGCACACACTTTTCCCCCCACTTTTTTGGGGGGAAAGTGCATCTTATGGATCGAAAAATACGGTAATCATGTGACATTGCACATCCCCTTTTATTCCAGTATTTAATTTTTAAACCTGTTTGCTTCGTCACCTGTCAAGTTCCCAGATGATGACTCACACACACCCCTGAAATTACCTGTCCATCCAACCTTAAAAACCACACAGTTAACCCATTGCTCACCCCTCCCCTAGCCACATGTATTGGCTATCACTGTATCTATCACTGCGAATCAATCACTTCAAGCTCCTAGAGTGTCACGGTGGGGTTTATAGCCAAACTGCGCCATCATTGAAACAAGGAGATTAGCCCTTTAGGCAGGTTAGCTGTCGGTTTAATGCAAGATATACAAATAATACAGATTCCGGGGCAGGAAATAAACCAGACTGAAACACGAGGGACAGGAGGGCATGGAAGAAAGCTAAAGGGATTACTAAACTGGGGTAGGTCCTTTATTTGTCCTCTAACTAGGGAAAACACCTCACAAAGGATGACAGAGCAGGGGGAGCAGGAAGGGCGAGGGTTAACAAGACAGAACAGGAATCTAAACTGGAGAGGTACTTCTGCTGGCCTCTAAGAATACTAACTGAAACACATAACAAGAAACATAATGGACAAAACCAGGGCCGGATTAACATAGGGGCTGATGGAGCAGCAGCTCCAGGCCCATGCCCCAGAATAGGCTCAGAGAAAGGAGATCTATGTCTGCATTGATGGGCATTTGGACCCCTATATCTCCCACTCCAAAGCAGCTACAGGGTTATGTGAGGTATCACTGAAATGGCCAGAACATGGCATTCTAATGATACCAAACATGACCAGGCTTTATGTAACAAAACTAAAATAAATATTTCTTAATTTTTCTTTTTCTAACACAGCAATATTGTTCACTTTTCATTTGTAAAGTGAACAATGATGCTGCACTAACTCACCATCACATTTCTCAGGTTGAACTGCTACATCAGAATCCTAAACCATCCCACTGCAGCAAAGAGCATGAGGGGGACTTTGGAACCCTGCGTTACTAAGCTTTACACCTCACAAGATCAAGTCAGGCGTCATTGGACAGGTTAGAGTCTGGTCTTCGCATTGATACCAAATGTGACCATGTAAAACCTAAAATAAAAATAAATTTTTTTATTATTTTTAGTTCCAAAACAATGGCATTGTCCATTTGTCACTTATAAAATGTGCAATACCACTGCAATTACTCACCTTTAAATTTCTCACACTGGGAGCAAGGTCAGTGTTTTATACATTGTCATTATTCATAAAACACCTTCCCCAAAAACACAAGGGAAATAGTTAATTGGTTAAAAAAGTATATTTTCTCAGAAAAATGCAGTAAAAGGTTCCCATTTCAAATTTTTTAACAAAGGTTCCTATAGAATATATAACCACAAAGGTTTGGATGATAAAATGGGAATAATTTTACACACTATAAATGATTGAAATCTGAAATGGAGATTTCCTCACATAGTAACTGCCTGGTTAGATATTTATTTATTTATAAAGGCTTTTACCAGGAAGGATACATTGAGATTTCTCTCGTTTTCAAGTATGTCCTGGGTTCAAGAGCACTAAAATTTTACAGTCGTTACAGAAATACAAAGTAATAAATGCAAGATTTATTTTATTTATAAAGGATTTTACCAGGAAGGATACATTGAGATTTCTCTCATTTTCAAGTATGTCCTGGGTTCAAGAACATTGAGTGGTTACAGAAATACAAAATGGTAAAATGCAAGATATTAACACAAAACCAAATATAGAACATGGTCTCCCTCTAACTCTCGTGCTGCCAATCACTCCCACTCCCACAAATCCCATTCCCACCTTCTCTTTCTCACCCTCCTGCTGTTACTCTATTCAGGTGACATCTCCCCTAACCCTGGCCCCACAACACATCCAATACTTCCCTCTCATCCTATCTCCATCGCACATAAATCACCTCCCTGCAAGCCCAGCAACCTCATTCCCATAATCCCTCAGCGCCTGTCCTCTTTCTCCTGCGCCCTCTGGAACACTCGCTCTGTGTGCAACAAACTCACAGCCATCCATGACCTCTTCCTTTCAAACTCCTTCAACCACCTAGCTTTAACTGAAACCTGGCTAACTCCCTCTGACACGGCCTCCGTTGCTGCTCTCTCACATGGTGGTCTACACTTGAGCCATACCCCCAGACCGGGTGAGAGAAATGGTGGCGGGGTCGGAATCCTGTTCTCTCCCACCTGCACCTACCAGCATCTCCCTCCACCCCCATCCCTCTCCTTCTCCTCCTTAGACACACTGCATCCGCCTGTTCTCTCCTCTGCCCCTCAGGGTGGCAGTCATCTACCGCCCACCGGGACCAACCTCCCAGTTCTTTGACCACTTTGCTACATGGATTTCTCACTTCCTGTCTTCTAATCTTCCATGCCTAATTCTCGGGGACTTCAACATTCCCGTTGATGATCCTTCCGCCCCTGCTGCCTCCAAACTTCTTTCACTCACGTCCTCCCTTGGACTCACACAATCCTCCCTCCTCCCTACCCACCGCGATGGTCACGCTATTGACCTTGTCTTTTCCAACCTCTGCTCCATTTCTGAGTTCAACTGTCGCCCTTTCCCCATCTCTGACCACCACCTTCTCTCTTTCAACCTATCTGGACTTCCTAAACACCCTGCTCCCCCACCCCGCACACACACTCGCAGAAATCTACATGCTGTGGACCCCCATCAATTCTCCAATCTACTTCACCACCTCCCTCACACCTCATCCTTCACCTGCCCTGATGCTGCCACTAATCACTACAACACTACGCTTATCTCTGCTCTAGACACTCTTGCTCCTCTTCGACTCTGTAAGGCCCCACGCCGCCAGCTTCAGCCCTGGCACACACTCCAGACTCGCTACCTGCAAAGATGCTCCCGCACTGCAGAGCGTGCCTGGAGGAAATCCCGCTCTGAAGCTGATTTTGTTCACTTCAAGTTTATTCTCCGGTCATACACCTCTGCTCTCCACTTGGCCAAACAATCCTTCTTCTCATCTCTTCTATCTACGCTGTCCTCCAACCCTAAACGGCTCTGGTCCACCTTCACTACCCTCCTCTACCCACCTGCACCTCCCCCCACAGCTGCCTTCAGCGCTCAAGACCTGGCAGACTACTTCCTCAGTAAAACTTTAACTATCAGAAGCAACATCCCAACACAAGATAGTTATCTACCACCTCCACTCCCAGAGGTCCCCTCTGCCACCCTCTGCCGCTTCCTCCCAGCCACTGAGGAGGAAGTCAATTCCTTATTGTCCTCCTCACATCTCACCACGTGCCCGCTCGACCCCATTCCCTCACATCTAATTCCTCCCCTCTCCTCCTCCCTCACCCCTGCTCTCTCACACATCTTCAACCTATCTCTCTCCACTGGCTCTTTCCCATCCGCCTTCAAACACGCGCTAGTTACCCCTTTACTAAAGAAACCATCCCTCGATCCCAACTCTCCATCCAACTACCGCCCTGTATCCCTGCTTCCCTTTACCTCTAAGCTCTTAGAAAAACTAGTCTTCAACCGCCTCTCCCTCTTCCTGTCCTCCAATTCCCTACTTGACCCCTGCAATCTGGCTTCCGTCCCCTACACTCAACTGAAACTGCCCTCACCAAAGTAACCAACGACCTCCTAACTGCTAAAAAACACAGCCACTATTCTATTCTCATCCTGCTTGACCTCTCGGCTGCTTTTGACACTGTTGACCACCGCCTCCTTCTACAGACCCTCAACTCTCTGGGTCTCGGTGACACTGCACTTGCTTGGGTTGACTCCTATTTATCCAACAGGTCCTTCTGTGTGTCCTTTGTTGGTAACTCCTCCTCTTCATTGCCTCTATCTGTTGGTGTACCTCAAGGCTCTGTCCTTGGTCCTCTGCTCTTTTCCATCTACACTTCCTCCCTGGGCAAAATCATCAACAGCTTTGGCTTTAATTACCACCTCTACGCTGATGACACTCAGATCTACCTCTCTACCCCTGATCTCTCCCCCCCTGTCCTTTCAAAAGTCAGTGACTGTTTATCTGGCATCTCCTCCTGGATGGCCTCCCACCACCTAAAGATCAACATGTCAAAGACTGAGCTCCTACTTATTCCTCCCTCCAATGTCTCCCCACCTTCTGACTTCTCTATCACGGTGGAGGGTATCACCATCTCCCCATCAAACCAAGTACGCTGTCTTGGAGTTACACTTGACTCTGCTCTTTCCTTCATCCCCCACATCAAATCTCTTTCCTCCTCCTGCCGATACCAACTGCGTAATATTTCCAGAATTCGGCCATTTCTTACCGCTGTCACCACAAAAAAACTCATACACGCCCTGGTAATCTCCCGATTCGACTATTGCAATAATCTCTTATCTGGCCTCCCTCTGTCCCGCCTCTCCCCCCTACAATCCATCCTGAACGCCTCCGCCAGGCTAATTCACCTTACCCGCCGCTCTGTCTCTGCCGCTCCCCTCTGCGAGTCCCTTCACTGGCTCCCCATCCACTGCAGAATTAAGTTCAAAATCCTTATCCTTACCTACAAAAACCTCACTAACTCAGCTCCCCACTACCTGTCCTCACTAATCACCAAATACACCCCAGCCCGCTCCCTAAGGTCAAACAGTGACCTGCGCCTAGCTTCTCCCCGCATCACCTCTTCCCATGATAGACTGCAGGATTTCTCACGCGCAGCCCCCACTCTCTGGAACGCTCTCCCTCGTACTGTCAGAATTTCCCCTAACTTCTCTTCCTTCAAACGCTCCCTTAAAACGTTCCTATTAAGGGAAGCCTACCACCCAACTCACTGACGCAACCATCAATCACTCTCACCTTACAGTCCTCTCCTCCTGTTTCCAACCCCAACCCTCCCAGATTCCTACGGGAATAGGGCCCTCATCTCCTCCTGTACTGTTTGTCAAATGTTGTTCAATGTATTGTAACCCTGTCTATACTGTGCCTATTGTACAGCGCTGCGGAATATGCTGGCGCTTTATAAATAAAGAATAAGAATAAAAATAATAAAATATACAGATTAACAGGAAAATAAATATGTAGGAAATAAAGTCATTATGTTACATGTTTACAGGTGCATTCCGTATTGAGGTATGTTAATAGGGAACTCTTAAGGGACTTAAGACTGGGGAAAGATTTGATGGTGTTTGGGAGGTTATTCCATATTTGCGGTGCTCTGTAGGAAAATGATGATCGAGCCACTTTCTTTTTGTATTGTGGTATTGCAAATAAGGTGCTGGTCCTTGATCTGAGGTTATAGGATGAGGGAACTGCTGGGGCAATCAGCCTAGTCAGTTAGGGTGGTAGCTTCCCAGAAAAGCTCTTAACCCTTTCGCTGCTGAGGCATTTCCCGCCTGTGTGCTGAGGTCATTTTTACCGGTTTCGCTCATCATGTTTAACCGCGTTTTGAAGCCTTATTTTATTATATGACCCAGACATATTCTATATCGTTCTTTCCGGCAGACTCAGAAGATTCATAATATGTCATTATTATATGTATACGTTATGTCCTGTCTGTATATTATAACAAAATATGCAATAAAATTTGAATTTTCAAAAATTTACAATGTGTAAAGTGTTTTTTTTCACATTTTCACATGCGAGCAATTGCGGTTATATTTTGTATGGGGCGCGCTTGTTAAAAAAATTTGAAATGGGGTCTCATTACATTTTTTTTTTGGGGAAAATTACGCGATTTTTAACAAACGCACCGCATACAAAAATCGTTAGTGCAGTATCATTGTTCACATTATAATTGAAATGGGAACAATATTGCTGCATTAACAAACCAAAAAAAAGAAAAAAAACTTGTTTATTTTTTTTTATAATTTTTTTATTTTTGTATTTTTAATTTTTATTTTTTTAAAAAAACTTTTTTCACAGTCGTGTTTGGTATCGTTGGAACGGCCATGCTCTGGCTGATCCAACAGTACCAAACTTTAACCCCTAGCTGCCACGGATCAGGAGATGGGGGTTCATTGGAACCCCCTATCTCCACCATTGGTGGCAGCTAGGGGTTAACTCCAGGACTGGCGTTATCGTGCTATGCACGATGACGCCAGTCCTCAGGGGGAGTTCCCGGAGTCTTGGCTGACATCCAAGATGTTGGCCAGCTCCGGGAAAGGATCACGAACCGGCGCTTTTCAGCGCCGATTCGTGATCCGGCTCCCCAGGGGTTAATGACAGCCACCGTTTGGAAAGGCAGGCTGTGCCCTTCCAAACGGTGCCTGGCATTAAGCTCAGGACCCCCACGATCGGGAGGGAGAGAGGTCTGAAGGACCTCCCCCCCTCCCTTTCAGGCGCCTCCTCCGCACACGCGGGGGGGGCGCCTGAAATTGATGTCATCGCGCCACCGCGATGACATCTATTGTGCCCGCGGCGGTCCCGGATTGACGGGCTGACATCCAAGATGTCAGCCCGCACCGGGGGGCACAGCGATCGGCCGGAATTCGGCCGATCGCAGGCTGCTTCGGGAGGACGCGCTCAGCGCGTCCTCCGCAGCCAACCCTTCCTGCGGCAGGACGCGCTGAGCGCGTCCTCCGCAGCGAAGTGGTTAAACACCTGGTTGGAAAGGTAAAGGGTGCGTCTAGGTTCCAGCGATGGCCAGTTTAGTTCTTTTAACATGCCACAATAGTGGGTCATGTGGTTACATTGTAGCACAAAGTGCCAGAATGAGTTATACAATGTAGTAAGTTTCTGGAGGTGTGTTTGAAGGGCAGCTGCATACACTACATCTCCATATTCAATGGCTGGCATAAGCATTTGTTGTACAATCTGCTTTCTTACCGCGGGGCTCAGGCAGGATTTGTTTCTGTACAGGGCACCTAGTTTGGGGTAGAGTTTAGATGAGAGTTTTTCGATGTGGGGGCAAAAAGATAGATTTGGGTCTAACCACATACCTAGATATTTGAGAGAAGTGACTGTAGTCAGCGTGTCATTTGATCTTGTCCCCACACATAGATGGGGAGTTTGCAATTTGTGTAGTTTAGGTGCGGTTCCAAAGAGCATTGTAACAGTTTTGTCAGCATTTAGAAAAAGTTTGTTATCTGCGATCCACTTTTCTACCCCTGTGAATTGTTCTTGCAGCACTGCCTCCAGCTGCGGGAGATTTGGTTGGCTGGTATAGATTACAGTGTCGTCTGCGTAAATGTGTACAGTTGAGGCTTTGCAGACATTGGGCAGATCATTTATGAATATTGTGAATAGCAGGGGGCCGAGTATCGAGCCTTGGGGTACACCGCACGTGACTAGGAGGGGAAGGGAAGTTTTTGTAATAGGATGCCATGGTCTACGGTGTCAAAGGCCTTGGCAAAATCAAGGAAGATGGCACCAGTTAGGTTTCCTTGTTCCATGCCCGCTTGGATATCATTTCAAACTTTTAAAAGGGCAGTTGTAGTTGAATGATTTGGACGAAAGCCTGATTGATCCGGGGTTAAATAGTTCCGATAGTGATAATAATCACGTAATTGAGTGTAGACACATTTTTCCAGAATTTTTGACATTACAGGGAGCATTGATATTGGGCAGTAGTTGGATACCAAAGTATTGTCTCCACTTTTATGGATAGGTACCACCCTTGCAGTCTTCCAGAGTTTGGGTATGTATCCAGTCGCCAGTGATTCATTGATTAGGGTTGAGACAGGTTTTGCAATTGCTGGCGCACTGATTTTCAACAGCATTGCTGGGATTTGATCAAGTCCAGACTGGTATTTCATTTTTTGGTTACGGAGAAGTTTAGTGATGACACTGACAGGCACTGGTCTAAAACTGAATTTCTCTGCGTTACAGGGTCTTTGCACAGTTGGTGGGGCCTGACCTGTGTGCGGCCTTTCTGATTGCGTGTCATTTCCTAGCTTAGCAATCAGGGTGGTGGCGCATCCAACAAAATAATTATTAAAAGCATTTGCTACATTTAGGGGGTGTTGTACAGTTTGGTTGTTCACTTTGACAGCAGCCGGTTGGGAGTGGACGGGGGGTGCTTGTATGTTACTTATGGTTTTCCAAAAATTTCTAGGGTTTGATATGTTATTGTTTAAATTTTCATTGAAGTATTGGGCTTTAGCCATTTTTGTTTGTTTTGTGCATGCATTCCAGCATTTTCGATATTCATAGTGATCGTTCATGGATCCAGTACTCTTGAAATTTGACCACAGGGAGTCTCTAAACTGGTACATATGCGTGAGGTCAGCTGTAACCAAGGGGAGGTGGGCCCCTTTTACTCGCACTTTGCGCAGAGGGGTATGGGTGTTCCAGACTTTCAGGAGCTCGAATTGAAAGTATTCAATTGCACAGTCCAAGTCTGGGATTAGGTTTAGTCTGTACCATGGGAGCTGTTTGAGATCATTTAGGAAGGATTCAAGATTAAATTTCTTGAAACACCTGGTGATTATTACCTTTGGTGGACATTTTGTGGCCCTTATTTTGCGCACACAGTACACTAGGCACTGATCACTGAAACTGTTAGCGAGAACGCCTGCCTCCTGTATTTGATCAGGACATGAGGAGAGAATCCAGTCCAGCAAGGTGTGGTTAGGGCTTTTCATATTATGCGAGTGGGGGAGGAGATTAATTGTGTTAGCTGCAAAGCCTTAAAGAGTGAGCAGTGTTTATTGTTTTTAGGATTCAGCCAATCAACATTAAAGTCGCCGAGGACCAGCAGTTCACTTTTTTGGTTTTGAGCTGCTAATTTACTAAGGATTTGGGTTATGTCAGAAAGGGAGTGCACTGGGGAACTCGGTGGGCGGTAGAATCCAGCAACAATAATTGTTTTACTGAACGGGATATCAATAGTACCAGAAAGATGTTAAGAACAAAACACAAATATACAGATTAACACAGAAAATAAATATGTAAGTAATATAGTTACTATGTTACATGTTTACAGGTGCATTCTGTACCGAGGTATGCTAGTAAGGAGCTCTTGAGTGACTTAATACTGGGGGAAGATTTGATGGTGTCTGGATATACCCGTATCTGCACTATTAACCACTTCAATGCTGAGGACGCGCTGAGCGCGTCCTCAGCATTCCCGCTGGTGTGCGGAGGACGCGCTGAGCGCGTCCTCCCATTGGGGTCGGCGTTCGGCCAGGTTCCGGCCGATCGCTGGCCCCCCCGGTGCGGGCTGACATCCTCGATGTCAGCCCGGCATCCGGGACCGCAGCTGCCGGAATTAGGTGTCATCGCGGCAGCACGATGACACCTAATTCAGGCGCCCCCCCCCGCATGTGCGGAGGAGGCGCCTGAAAGGGAGGGGGGGAGGTCCTTCGGACCTCTCTCCCTCCCGATCGGCGGCTCTGCGGGGGTTAACCCAGGCATCATTTGGAAGGGCACAGCCTGCCCTTTCAAATGGTGCCTGGCATTAACCCCTGGGGAGCTGGATCGCGAATCGGCGCTGAAAAGCGCCGGTTCGCAATCCTTTCCCGGAGCTGGCCGACATCTTGGATGTCGGCCAAGCCTCCGGGAACTCCCCCTGAGGACTGGCGTCATCGTGCGTAGCACGATGACGCCAGTCCTGGACTTAACCCCTAACTGCCACCAACTGTGGAGATAGGGAGTTCCAATGAACTCCCTATCTCCCGATCCGTGGCAGTTAGGGGTTAATGTTTGGTATGGTTGGATCGGCCAGAGCATGGCCGTTCCAACGATATCAAACATGAAAGTGAAAAAGTTTGTCAAAAAAAAAAAAAAAGAAAAATAAAAATAAAAACATTTTTAAAAAAATTATAAAAAATAAATAAACACTTTTTTTTTCTTTTTTTTGGTTTGTTAATGCAGCAATATTGTTCCCATTTCAATTATAATGTGAACAATGATGCTGTACTAACGATTTTTGTATGCGGTGCGTTTGTTAAAAATAGTGTAATTTTCCCCAAAAAAAAATGTAACGAGACCCCATCTCTAATTTTTTTAACAAGCGCACCCCATACAAAATATAACCGCAATTGCTCGCATGTTAAAATGTGAAAAAAAACACTTTACACATTGTAAATTATTGAAAATACATATTTTATTGCATTTTTTGTTATAATATACAGACAGGTCATAACGTATACATATAATAATGACATATTATGAATCTACCGTGTCTGACGGAAAGAACGATATATAATATGTCTGGGTCATATACTAAAATAAGCCTTCAAAACACGTTTAAACATGATGAGCAAAACCGGTAAAAATGACCTCGGCACAGGGGCGGGAAAAGCCTCAGCAGCAAAAGGGTTAAATAACCTAAAATATGTTTTCATTTCACTAAATTCCAAAAAAAGCCACCAAAATCTTCAGCTGCAGGCCCATAGAGTTCTTAATCCGGCCTTGGTCAAAACTAGACCCAGGGATATAGAGCCAGAAGGAACATCGGACAGGCAAAGGTTGGCAACAGATCAGAATATAGGAATACCAGGAGCAGGCAGAAATGGATAGTCAGGAATACAGCCGAGGTCAAAACCAGAATCCTCTAGGCATGAATGCTATGCAGCAACGCGGGAACAGGAACGAGGACCAGAACAAGAACACATGAACATAGCCACCATGTGAATTCATAACAGGTCCATGAACCTCTGTGCTGCTGGCAGCTATATAGGGAGCAGGTCTGTTTGATTGGACCATGTGACTCCAGACCAGACCAGATCAGCACAGCAGAACCCTGGAGCAGTTTAATGCAGAATAGCCAACTACAGAAAAGGGTGACTGACATGAATGCCGCTCACCACCAGGGAGTATGGCAGAAAACAGAGGAAACGTGACATAGAGTTATCTCCTATGACAATGATACTCCTTATTTTCTTTGTTTATTGTAACTTCACTATCTACAAAGATATCCATGTCATTCCATATACCCTCACCTCCACACTCCATTTTTATTGCTCCCCCATTGCGTCCATCCCCCTTCTCTCTAATCAAGCATTTATCATTCACTTCTGCTCTCTCGCCCGATCCACACATAAACACAAACCCAGGGGCGGACTGACGAGACTCAGGGCCCCAGACCAAATAAAGCAAGGGCCCCCCCCCCGACTCCATCCATGACCCAACTCTTCAGATAAGGCAGGCAATTGCCATGTCCATTAATCTAAAATAAATATTTAAATTAATTACAGTTACAAGCATTTATAAAGCGCCAGCAAGTTCCGTAGCGCTGTACTATGGGAGAGACAGAACGTATACAACAATTACACAAAACACACAGAACAGGAGAGAGGACCCTGCTCGAGAGCTTAATGCAGCCATGCCATTTATTTATAATGATTACATTTCTTCTCCCCATATATATATATATATATAATTAATAACCTCCCAAACCCCCCATATATAATACTCCCCAGGTCCCCCATATATAATGCTCCAAGTCCCCCCATACATTTGTAATCCGCAGTTTCCCCATGTATAAATTAATAACCCCCAGGTTCCCCCATGCATTAATTAATAATCCCCAGGTCCCCCCATATTAATAATCCCCAGGCCCCCATGTATAAATTAATAATCCCCAGATCCCCCATGTATTAATTAATAATCCCCAGGTCCCCCCATGTATTAATTAATCCCCAGGTCCCCCATTTATAAATTAATAATCCCCAGTCCCCCCCATGTATAAATAATCCACAGGCCCCCCATGTATAAATAATCCCCAGGTCCCCCCATGTATAAATTAATAATCCCCAGGCCCCCCATGTATAAATAATCCCCAGGCCCCCCATGTATAAATAATCCCCAGGTCCCCCCATGTATAAATTAATAATCCCCCGGTCCCCCATGTATTAATTAATAATCCCCCGGTCCCCCCCCATGTATTAATTAATAATCCCCAGGCCCCCATGTATTAATTAATAATCCCCAGGTCCCCCATATTAATAATCCCCAGGCCCCCATGTATAAATTAATAATCCCCAGGTCCCCCATGTATTAATTAATAATCCCCAGGTCCCCCCATATTAATTAATATTCCGCAGGCCCCCCAGGTATAAATTAATAATCCCCAGGCCCCCCATGTATAAATTAATACTCCCCCGGTCCCCCATGTATTAATTAATAATCCCCCGGTCCCCCCATGTATTAATTAATAATCCCCAGGCCCCCATGTATTAATTAATAATCCTCAGGTCCCCCCATATTAATAATCCCCAGGCCCCCATGTATTAATTAATATGGGGGGACCTGGGGATTATTAATTAATATTCCGCAGGCCCCCCAGGTATAAATTAATAATCCCCAGGTCCCCCCATATTAATTAATAATCCCCCCATGTATAAATTAATAATCACCAGGCCCCCATGTATAAATTAATAATCCCCAGGTACCCCCAAGTATTAATTAATAATCCCCAGGGCCCCCCATGTATAAATTAATAATCCCCCAGGCAAAGGCGACTCTACAGGGGGGCAAGGGGGGGCAATTGCCCCCCCTAGGTTATTCCTTGCCCCCCATGTGCCCCCCCCACCAAAAATCAGCATCCAGCTTCCCACACTTTTTCGGACCGCTGTATCTCCGTCCCTGTGCATCGTATATGGACAATCTATATGTCATTGGAAAGGGCAGATTCTGGCCTTTCCAATGATACCCAACATGATCATATTCAGTTTGAAATAAAAGTCATAAAACATTAAATAATTACGGGCACTTAATCTTAAGCATTTTCACAGGGTTGAAATGTCTCAGCAGTGAAATGGTTAATGTTCAGACTATACATTACATTGTGTATTACATTAGTTTTTGCCTTGGTTTAGTTGTATATTAAGGGTTAATGGGTATGCTTCATCCCTCGCAGTATACATTTTATTTTTTCCTTTATTAATTGCATTGTAGGGGTTAATAGGTTGCTACATGCCGCACAGTGTATTCATTTCATGTTTTCCCATGATTAGTGCCATATCAGGGGTTAATGGGTAGCTAAATCCCACATTGTTTATTATTTTTATTGTATTTCCCTGGGTTTATGGCATTTTTGGGGTTATTATGGAAGTTAGAATCTAAAGCGTCTAATTATCTTTAGATCCTTTGCTTTTCGTCACATATCGGGGAATTAATTTCGCCGAAAATATAGTGAATTCCTATTTAGTGAATGGTCAGTGTAATTTGCTAAAAGTGGAGTCGCTGAAGCAGCAATCAGACATTCAGCGAAAACTGCCGAATTGCGGCAAATAAAGTATCAGGTTAGTACAATAAAAAGGCATCATTGCATCACATTACTCTGGGGTTTTGGAATCTTATTTATATATACTTATTTAGGGCACTATTACCTGGTGTGGGTTAACCCTTGCGTCGGCATGTTTTTGCGTTAGCGCCAGGTTAATTGAGTCTAGCGCCTGACCAACAGATCGTTTGCCTCCTGCTACAAATGAGAAAAATCACTTAGTGTGTTGCTATTAGCGATTTGTACCGCGAGCTTACTTGTACTTTCCGCGTCCTTTACTTAACACGGAGAGCACTAGAGATCTCTAGCGCTTTTGCAGCTAACAGATCACTTGGTGCCGGCGCTAATTTTTTAGGGGCGCTAATTGCAACATTTTACCTACTGCTCAACCCTGGTGCTAACTCCGAAAAAACAGGTCCTCGCCCAAATTATTCATAGTATGGAAGTGGTTGATTATTAGGGTGACCCTGTGGACCATGTTTAAAGTGACACATGGATAAGTCTTGCCCTGAAACATGTATTATTTATATGCTGCAGCAGGGAAATTTTTGTCGCTCACCTGGACTTCCTTTTGGATCTATTAAATGCAGTGTAATAATTCTACATACTGCTGGGTGGGATTTATCATGCAATGTCCATCAGCCTTAATATATGTGTGCATCAAAACATGGAGGATACGGCCACCGTGGAGGATTTTAATAATGCAGGGTGTGAGGTTATTCACTGTATGTGTTCATATTCAAGCTTGTGAGGGCGGAGGATAGGTATGGCCCGGCACTCTGCACTGGAAAGAAAAAACAGTTCTATCCTGTACACAACTGCATTAGCGCTGGATCTCAGCCTGGGTCTTAGAGTTTTCCTAGCGTGCGCCAAACGACCTTGTTTATGGACTACCGCAGACCAGGTGATCTGTTAGTCTGCGCTAAATTTTTCCTTTAGTGAAGGTGTTTTAGTTCACACCAAGTGATAGGGCACTTAGTTTTATTCAGTGGTTTGATTTAGTGGTGAAAATTATTAGTGCCCCCCCAGTTTTGACTGCGGTATCTTCTGTGCCCCCCCTAAATATTGTTCCTAGAGTCGCCACTGCCCCCAGGGCTCCCCATATTAATTAATAATCCACCAGGTCCCCCCATATTAATAATCCCCAGGCCCCCCCATGCCCCATGTATTAATTGATAATCCCCACGTCCCCCCATGTTTAGATTTATAATCCCCAAGTACCTTGTTTCCATCACCACGTGGTGCAGCGTGCACTGTTTCTCAATGCCGCCGTCCCAACCCTACAGAAGCTCATTCGAGAGGGGTCTGGCTGCAGACTGGAGCTCTACAGGAAGTGGAGTGGAGCTCAACAGGAAACATGTGACCGCCACTCCCCATGTGACCACCCCCTTGAGAGACGGAGCCCATGCAATACCCCTGATCCTATGGATGGATCATGAGCACATTTTCCTTTGCAAATCGCGATGATCGCAGTACAGGCGGTACATTTGCATTATTTTGGAAGTTGGGCTGCCTACCAGCAGGCAAGGCCCTCGGCTAGGCCCGGGCCCTCGGCCGAGGTCTGATTTGCCCGACTTGTCAGTCCGTCCCTGCACAAACCCTCTCCACGCACATTATTACTATTTAAACCTCTAGCCGCTCATATTGCTGTCATCTAACGACCCCCAGCTAAGAACAGCTAAGAACTGAAATCTCAACAATGCCATTATCACCCATGCAGGAAGATGTTAATCATGATTATCCTAAAAAACATTACAACCAGATGCACAACACCAAATAAAAAATGTATATCTTTATTAATACATAACTACATACAAATAAAAACAGATAACCATGTGTAATGAATAAGCCGAAAAAATAACATACATAAGGTAGTAACAAAGAATCACCAATGATTCAAAGAAAAATAGTAAAGAATATATAAATAGAGCACATAATGCGAGCCCTGTTAACCACTGAATGTATATATATAACGTGACTTAAATCCAAACAAAATATATCAAAAAAACAGCACCACCAGTATCCTACTATAGATAAAGCATGTACAGTCAGGTCCAGAAATATTGGGACATCGACACAATTCTCTATACACTATACAACTCTATACACCACCACAATGGAGTTGGAATGAAACAAACACAATGCGCTTTAACTGCAGACTGTCAGCTTTAATTTGAGGGTATGTACATCCAACTCAGGTGAACGGTGTAGGATTTACAGCAGTTTGCAGATGTGCCTCCCACTTGTTAAGGGACCAAAGGTAATGGGACAATTGGCTTCTCAGCTGTTCCATGGCCAGGTGTGTGATATTCCCTCATTACCCCATTTACAATGTGCAGATAAAAGGCCCAGAGTTCATTTCAAGTGTGCTATTTGCATTTGGAATCTGTTGCTGTCAACTCTCAAGATGAGATTCAAAGAGCTGTCACTATCAGTGAAGCAAGCCATCATTAGGCTGAAGAAACAAAACAAACCCATCAGAGAGATAGCAAGTACATTCGGTGTGGCCAAAACAACTGTTTGGAACATTCTCATAAAGAAGGAACGCACCGTGAGCTCAGCAACACCAAAAGACCCGGGAGACCATGGAAAACAACTGTGGTGGATGACCGAAGAATTCTTTCCCTGGTGAAGAAAACACCCTTCACAACAGTTGGCCAGATCAAGAACACTCTCCAGGAGGTAGGTGTATGTGTGTCAAAGTCAATAATCCAGAGAAGACTTCACCAGAGTGATTACAGAGGGTTCACCACAAAATGTAATCCATTAGTAAGCCTCAAAAACAGGATGGGCAGATTAGAGTTTGCCAAACAACACCTAACAAAGCCTTCACAGTTCTGGAACAAGATCCTATGGACAGATGAGACCAGTATCCACTCAACTTGTACCATAGTGATGGGAAGAGAAGAGTATGGAGAAGGAAAGGAACTGCTCGTGATCCTAAGCATAGCACCTCATCAGTGAAGCATGGTGGTGGTAGTGTCATGGCGTGGGCATGTATGGCTGCCAACGGAACTGGTTCTCTTGTATTTATTGATGATGTGACTACTGACAAAAGCAGCAGGATGAATTCTGAAGTGTTTCGGGCAATATTATCTGCTCACATTCAGCCAAATGCTGCAGAACTCATTGGACGGGTCTTCACAGTGCAGATGGATAATGACCCAAAGCATACTGCAAAAGCAACCAAAGAGTTTTTGAAGGGACAGAAGTGTAATGTTATGCAATGGCCAAGTCAATCACATGACCTGAATCCCATTGAGCATGCATGTCACTTGCTGAAGACAAAACTGAAGGGAAAATGCCCCAAGAACAAGCAGGAACTGAAGACAGTTGCAGTAGAGCCCTGGCAGAGCATCATCAGGGATAAAACCCAGCGTCTGGGGTGTTCTCTGGGGTGTGTGAATAAATTTATGTGCTGGGGTGAATAAGCTGATGTGCTGGGGAGGTTGAATGAATATATATCGATACATTACATTGAGTTTTTTTTACTGTGGAGCTCTGTGACCCCCACAAACAATACACTTTACTGTGGAGCTCTGTTACACCCTCACAATGTGCAGTGTTGTATGGGTGTCACAGAGCTCCACAGTAATGTGCAGTGTTTACTGTGGAGCTCTGTGACACCCTCATAAACACTGCACATTACTGTGGAGCTCTGTGACACCTTCATACACACCGCTCATCACAGAGCTCCACAGTAATGTGTGGTGTGCAGAAAAAAAAGTGGACTGCTCAGTCCAAAATGCCCAGGCCTATTTTTTGTCCCAGTCTGGCCTTGTCTGTGATACACTTATACACAAGGCACATTACTGTCAGTTTTATTGCTGTGGTGCTCTGTAATGTGCAGCGTGTCAGTAATTTTTTTAAAAACTGTTTTAAGGAGTTTAGCACAACAATGTACATGTGGGTGTTGAGTCGTAGGGGTGAGGCCTCCTGCGGGTGCGGTACAAGGGGGACCCATGATCTCCTATTGCCCCTAAGACCCTATTAGTTGACAGTCCGCCCATGTACCCGCCTAGCTAATAGTGATGGGCCCAGGGCTGCCATCAGGGCATTACAGCCCATATTGTAGTAAGGGGCCCGGCCGACTGGGGGGGCCCGCCGTCGACAGCTTTGTTTACTTTAGGCCGCAGGCCTCAGGAGGAGGTACTGCGGCCTACTTGGGCCCGGCTGCTGTGCGAGCAGGGAATCAAAGATGGCCGCCGGAGGCTGACGGACCCCCTCTGTGCAGTGGTGTCACGTGGGGGGGGGCGCACCGGCCGGGTGAGACCCTCTTGGAGGGTGACACCACTCAGGGCCAGCCTTTGTGCCTGCTGCTGCTCTTCTCAGCAGCAGCGCTGTCTCTCTGTGGGCAGAGATCTGCGCTGTGTATAGAGAAACTCCGCCCCGGCCTGCACAAGCCCCGCCCCTCCATGTGACAGCCGTGGGGCAGGGAGAGGAGGGGGAGCAGCCCTCCCACCATCATGGTGGTCTGGCTGCAGACTGGAGAGTGGAGCTCCACAGGAAGTGCAAGGTGGAGCTCCACAGGAAACCTGTGACCTCCACTCCCCATTTGACCTCCACTCACCCATGTGACCTCCACTCAAAGAATTTTTTTCTTTGAAATCAACTTTAATGTGACGAGCAATAAACACAATAATGCTGATTCTGGACATTGGTTTCTGCTTGATTTTCATCTACCTCTGCCTTAATTATTATTATTCAATGATAATGCAGCTATTATAGAATTGTATTGTTATTAATAGTAGCATTATCATAATTATTAATGTTAATATTATGATAATGCTACTATTAATCACAATATGATACTATAATAATAATAGCTGCATTATCATTGTATAATAATTAAGGCAGAGGTAGATGAAAATCAAGCAAAAACCAGTGTTCAGCATTATTGTGTTTATTGCTCGTTATATTAAAGTTGGGAAGGGTAGAAGAGGGCACTGGGAAGGGTAGAAGAGGGGGCTAGAGAGGTGACAGACTGTACACTGGGGGGGATGATAGAGAGAACACAGGGGGCTGGAGAGGGTGACAGAGGACACGCTGTCATTCATCCATCCATATCTATCCATCCATCCCCACTGTCTATCCATCCATACCAGTCCATCCATCCCACTGTCTATCCATCGACTCACTGCCATTTCCATTAGAGGTCTATTGCTGTGGATAATATGTACAAACTCTGCCTTTACTGTTGGAGGTCTATTGCTGTGGATCCTGTGTACGTTCATACTCACTGCCTATACCGTGAGAGTTCTATTGCTGTGGTGCTCTGATATGCTTAACCACTTCAATGCGGAGGACGCGCTGAGCGCGTCCTCCGCATGGCTGCTGGTATGCGGAGGACGCGCTGAGCGCGTCCTCCCTTTGGGGTCAGCGTTCGGCCGGGTTCCGGCCGATCGCTGGCCCCCCCGGTGCGGGCTGACATCCTCGATGTCAGCCCAGCATCCGGAACCGCAGCCGCTGAAATTAGGTGTCATCGCAGCAGCGCGATGACACCTAATTCAGGCGCCCCCCCCGCATGTGCGGAGGAGGCGCCTGAAAGGGAGGGGGGAGGTCCTTCGGACCTCTCTCCCTCCCGATCGGCGGTATTGCGGGGGTTAACCCAGGCACCATTTGGAAGGGCACAGCCTGCCCTTCCAAATGGTGCCTGGCATTAACCCCTGGGGAGCTGGATCGCGAATCGGCGCTGAAAAGCGCCGGTTCGTGATCCTTTCCCGGAGCTGGCCGACATCTTGGATGTCGGCCAAGCCTCCAGGAACTCCCCCTGAGGACTGGGGTCATCGTGCATAGCACGATGACGCCAGTCCTAGAGTTAACCCCTAACTGCCACCAACGGTGGAGATAGGGAGTTCCAATGAACTCCCCATCTCCCGATCCGTGGCAGCTAGGGGTTAAAATTTGGTATGGTTGGATCGGCCAGAGCATGGCCGTTCCAACGATACCAAACACTACAGTGAAAAAAGTTTTTTTTAAAAAAAAAATTAAAAAAAATATATATTTTAAAAAAAAATTATAAAAAAAAAAAAAACATTTTTTTGTATTTTTTTTGGTTTGTTAATGCAGCAATATTGTTCCCATTTCAATTATAATGCGAACAATGATGCTGCACTAACGATTTTTGTATGCGGTGCGTTTGTTAAAAATCGTGTAACTTTCCCCAAAAAAAAATGTAACGAGACCCCATCTCTAATTTTTTTAACAAGCGCACCCCATACAAAATATAACCGCAATTGCTCGCATGTTAAAATGTGAAAAAAAACACTTTACACGTTGTAAATTATTGAAAATACATATTTTATTGCATTTTTTGTTATAATATACAGACATGACATAACGTATACATATAATAATGACATATTATGAATCTACCAAGTCTGACGGAAAGAACGATATATAATATGTCTGGGTCATATACTAAAATAAGCCTTCAAAACACGTTTAAACATGATGAGCAAAACCGGTAAATATGACCTCAGCACAGAGGCGTGAAACGCCTCAGCAGCAAAAGGGTTAACTCCTTAGGTGGAGTAATCTAATTATACTTTAATGCTACATTGTTTGCACGAATACACATTTTATGTGATTTTAAGGTATTGCGAGCAACACTCTGTAATATGATCTAGATTCAGATTATTTTTTAAATCACAATTTGAATTTCATAGTACGGTCTTAAAATATTTGAACCAGATACTTTATGCTAAATGTGCTGTTGTGCGAGCAATATGTGTGATTAAGATATTGGGACTACAATGTAATGAAGCCACGATTCACATTAAAAATTGAATTCCTATGGAAAGAGGGGGATCACGGGGGGGCCCTATTCTGAGGGTCAGTAAGTAAATTTCTGATGGCTGGCCTGGATGGGCCAAACACCCCCGTGATCGGTTCGCATTCGAAAACGAACATTTGAAAAAGTTTGAATTCGAACGCGAACACGATTCAAAACTCAATGCAAGTCAATGGGACTCGAACGTTCGCATTTTAGAGTGCCCTCCAAGAGGGCCTATATGCAAGATATTTGCCATAAAAGGTGTATGGGGGTCCGGGTAGTGCCCTGGGGGACAGGAAACAAGGAAAAAAAGTTTAAAAAAAAAAAAACGTTTTTAAAGGAACAGTGATTTTTCCATGACATAAAGGTTAAGAATAAAAACGAAAAATTCCTTCAAATATCGTGCCTAGGAGGTCCCCATAACCTGCCCATGAAGTGGCGGATTTGTAGGATGTATAGAAACACTTAAAAAGAAAAAAATGACATTTCAAATGACAGTTAATGGTTTTCCTTTAGTCTATTCATAAACAGCTGCTTGGGGCGGCAGCCTGTATGAAAAGAGGAGACGTTTTAGGACACGCAGAACAAGTTTAGTGATTTTTTTTGGCTAAATTATGGTGAAACGTATGCAGGCTTTGGATGAAAGTAATAACAGGTGCATTAAAATTGGATCTTTGGTGCCAGCTAGTGCCTTCACACCGTAACCCCTCTGAGGTATTGTGGAAGAGTGCAGGGATGGACCCTGCCGTCAAATATTAAAATAATATGAATCTGGTACACGCGTCAGTGGCAATGCACCCAAATATTGGGCCTTTGGTGCCAGCTAGTGCCTTCACAACGTATCCCCTCTGAGGTATTGTGGAAGAGTGCAGTGGTGGAGGTTTTGTGAATGCAGAAGAGATCCCCGATCTATTCAGTTACATCAGCATCAGGGGAGTCATTGCTGCTGATCCAGGACTGATTTATTTTTATAAATGTCAGCTGGTCTACAGAGTCGGTGGACAGACGCACTCTTTTGTCTGTGACAAAACCTCCAGCGGCACTGAACGTCCTTTCAGAAAGCACGCTGGATGAAGGGCAAACTAGTAGCTGCATAGCATATTGCCTAAGTTCTGGCCAGTGATCCAATCTCAACACCCAGTAAGCCAGTGGATCATCTGCTGTAAAGGTATCCAGGTCTGCCCTTGCCCCTAGGTAGTCCTGCACCATATGGTGAAGACGCTGGCAATGGGTGCCTACATTTGACGTCCCTGGGCGTTGTTGACTAAAAAAATTGGAAAAGACATCAGTCAAGCGGCCCGCTTCACCGCTCTACATCTGATAAACCGCAGCCTCAGAAGCACCTGTGTCATCACTTGGTAACCTACCAGTGCCTGGAAAGGTTTTACACAAGTGTCGCTTTAGAGCATCCTCAAGTTGTTTCCTCCTGTCCTCCCTCTGTGAGGGCAGGATGAGCTCTGCAACCTTACCCTTGTATCGTGGATCAAGAAGGGTTGCCAACCAGTAATGATCCCTCTCCTTGATAGCATGAATCCCGGGGTCCTTTAGCAGGCTTTGCAGGATAAGGGAGCCCATGCAGCGTAGGTTGGAGGTGGCATTAGCTTCTGAGTCTTCCTGGTCGCTGAAGATGACCGTATCGTGCACTACCTCCTCCCAGCCACGTACTAGTCCTTGGGTTTCTGGGGACACAAACCCTCCCTTGAGGAATCCCCAACTTCAATGCCCCCACAACTTAAATATTCCTCCTCCTCATCCTCCTCTTCCTCCTCCTGTCTGATCTGAGGACTCGCATGAATGCTGTCTGCGTAAACACTGGGGCCTTGAGAGCTAGGGAAGTCCTCCTCTTCCTCCCGCTGCTCTGCCTCTAGTGCCACATCTATAATTCCCTGCAGAGTCCGCTCCAGCAGGAACACTAAAGATATTGTCACTGATGCATGCAATGTCCCTGCTCACCATCCTCGTTGCCTCCTCAAATGGTGACAGTACAGTGCATGCATCCTTGATCATCAGCCACTGCGGGGGGGGGGACCAAGTTGACCTGAACCTGTCCTTGTGGCATACTCACACAGGTACTCATTGATGGCCCTCTGCTGCTTGTGCAGACGCTGCAGCATTGCCAATGTTGAGTTCCACCTGGTGGGCATGTCACAGATCAGACGGTTTGTGGGAAGGTGGAATTCTCTTTACGAAGTATCAGAGACCCGTGTATCCAGACACCTGTCGACGCTGACGAAGACTGACTGGTTGGAAGGGTAACATCTTGATACATGATACGCTTGAAACCTTTTTGCGTCTAGTGAGTGCATCTTAAAAGGGGCCTGTGGTGTATACTTAGTTTAAATTGTATCACACAATGTCCTTCTGTTTGTGTATCTAGGTTGCTCCCATTGGTGATTCATCGCATTATTCTCTGTTTATTATCGAGCGTAAGAAGGAGGAGACGCTCCGGGAGACCTATAAGATACGTATTCACGATATACTGGTGTCTGTCAGGTATATTGGAAGGGAAAAAAGGTAAAATGGATGCCTGTAGCCATTTTGTTTTTAAAGACAGTCTTTTTCCAAATTTCCCTAGTTAGAAATGATTTTTTTACAGAGTTCATGGCTGGGTGAGATAAAAAATACCAGACATGAAGGAACCTAAATATGTCTTTGTGTGATAAAATGCCCGAGCTAAGTATAAGACATGCCATAATTAAATTTATTGGTCTGTTTTAAGTCTTTAAAATAGAAAGATATTTTGTCTTTTGGGTATAAAGAAATGAGAATTTAAATTCTGTAATGTATATATATTCACAAAATATATTTCTATAATCAAGGTATATTCTATTATATTTACAGTAGAAAATATATGCTCCAATAAATATTATATAAGTATATAATTGGTAAATAATATAGTTATTGAAGAACAGATTCTGTTGAGTTAACTAGAAAAGAATTTAACTGATAAAGACTCAGTAAAATTTAGAAAGGAGTGAGGATATAAATTTGATATGACATGTAGAGACATAATGTCTATACATTGGGAGAGAGAGGGTCTTTGTTAAGTCAGATTGACCTTTGACACGAAATAAGACATATTAAAAAGAAATGGTGGAATTAAATGAAGTGCAATGCTGCCCTCTAGAGGATAGTAAATATTATATTTGATATACCAAAAATATTGCTAGTGACGTCAAATTGACTATAATTGAAGCGGCAATGTTGGTTGCAAATCAGTCCAAGATTCCGACATTCTGAGACTCACACCACAATGCATGCAGATTCCAGGACATGAGGCACTCAAGACTCTCACCAAATCTCTAACAGGGTTATCCAAAGAGATCCGAATTGCTTGAGAAAGGTAACCGAACGCTGAAAATCAGCGTTCGGTTACCTTTCCTGGCCATTCGGCTATTCAGAGAGCAGGCAATTCACCAAATCCTGGCGAATTGCCTGCACATAGGGTGCCTGTTCGGTCCCTGTTCGAGGGCAGTGAAATCACCATGAAAAAGCACTGCTTCGGCTATTCAGAGAACACAAACCAGCAGTGAAAGGTTCCCCTAATGTCCTGCCATTCGGTGGTTTAATTCGGCAAATTAATTCAGGAGAATCCCATAGGCTTTAATGTTAAAAATATTCCCGTTTTAATTCAATATCTAATAAACCGTTCATTATAAAATTCTGCAGCAAAAAGTCTCTTTATTTATAGATTTTTTAGGATACTTTAAGCATTTTTCTGAATTTTTTAAAAAAAAAATAAAAGTCCGATTTTTTTTTTCATTTTTTTTTCAGTTTACTTATTTTTTTGTAACAGCCCTCTTTATTATCATTCCCTGGATCTCCTGTGAAAATTTCAGACATTTTCGCTCAGTAGTTTCTTTGCAAACAGCGTTTCATTTTCCCAGATTCATACAAATGGTTTTTCTAATTTATTCACTGCCTCCTCTACGTCACAGCTGCTTCGGCTCTGTGTGATTCGGCTCCTTTTCGGCTCCTGTTCGGCTTTTTCGAAGGTTAATCCAGATGTTTTTGCTTGTTTTCAGCGTGCATTCGGTTAGTTTTCGTCAGGTTTGCGGCAGTTTTTCCCTGCAATTCGGGGACCCTGTGGTGCTTGCTGAATACACCGCAGGGTCACCGAAATGCAATCGGCAAAAGGAACCGAATTGAAGAGAAGAAAAGTCACCGAACGTGCGGTGACTTTTCGAATCTCTTTGGATAACCCTGTAACTCTCACCAAATCTCTGACTCTCACCAAATCTCTAACTCTCACCAAATCTCTGACTCTCACCAAATCTCTGACTCACATGCATTGATTATCTGATATCGATAATCTTCACATATTCCAAAATATTACATCAGGAATTACAAGAATCATCAAAATCCAGATTGGAGAGGTAATGTATGAGAGCTATTTAAATTAAGGAATTAATGTAATTATATATATTTGTGATATTCTTGCAACATAGACTGAGATGTCTCAGATTCTTGGTAGCTCCAAAAATCTAAGTATTTCTATTCTGCAGATAGAAATATGAGGAAGTGGACATAAGGATTAATCCTAAAAGAAATTGTTGTAAGATTGATACCAATATATATATTGAATTTGGAAATTACTGTGATTGAAATTAATAAGCAAGGAATTATATAACTAAAAATAAAAAGCAAAAGATTAGAAGTTTAATTCTCGAGATTAGGGGAGGATTCACTAAATAAGTTTTATTACTTATCATTCTAAAATAGAATGATAGCTCATCTTTTGTTGATCCATGTAGTATAGAGAGATATAAATACAGTTGTGTTCAAAATGATTCCACCCCCACTGAAGTTGAGTGTTTTGGCCAGTTTGACATTGATTTTGATCATTCAGTCATCTTGCTTACAATTAAATCAAAGAGGCACGTGTAGGTCAGACAAATGTAACATAACATTTATAATGAAATAACCACAAATGTCTTTTCTGTGCTCACATCATTATCAGTTTTATTCAACCCCCAAGTGACATTCAATCTTAGTACTTAGTACAACATCCTTTTACAGTTATAACAGCTTTTAAACGTGAAGCATAGCTTGGCACAAGTGTCTTGCAGCGATCTACGGGTATCTTCGCCCATTCATCATGGGCAAAAGCCTCCAGTTCAGTCACATTCTTAGGCTTGCGCACTGCAACTGCTTTCTTTAAGTCCCACCAGAGGTTCTCAATCGGATTTAAGTCAGGTGACTGCGATGGCCACTCCAAAATGTTCCAGCCTTTAATCTGCAACCATGCTCTAGTGGACTTGGAGGTATGCTTGGGATCATTGTCCTGTTGAAAGGTCCAACGTCTCCCAAGCCTCAGGTTTGTGACGGACTGCATCACATTGTCATCCAATATCTCCTGGTACTGAAGAGAATTCATGGTACCTTGCACATGCTGAAGCTTCCCTGTACCTGCAGAAGCAAAACAGCCCCAAAGCATGATTGATCCCCCCGCCATGCTTCACAGTAGGCAAGGTGTTCTTTTCTTCCTCCTCCAAACATAGCGTTGATCCATGGGCCCAAACAGTTCTAATTTTGTTTCATCAGTCCACAGAACACTATCCCAAAACCTCTGTGGTTTGTCCACATGACTTTTGGCATACTGCAGTCGACTCTTCTTATTCTTTGGAGACAGCAAGGGGGTGCGCCTGGGAGTTCTGGCATGGAGGCCTTCATTACGCAGTGTGCGCCGTATTGTCTGAGCTGAAACTTCAGTACCCACATCTGACAAATCTTTTCTCAGTTCCTCAGCAGTCACACGGGGACTTTTCTCCACTCTACGCTTCAGGTAGCGCACAGCAGTCGAAGTCAGCATCTTCTTTCTGCCACGACCAGGTAGCGTTTCAACAGTGCCCTTTGCCTTGAATTTGCGAATGATTCTTCCTATGGTCTCTCTTGGTATGTTTAACATCTTTGCAATCTTCTTCTAGCCATTGCCCTTCCTGTGAAGAGTAATCACCTCTTCTCTTGTCTTCCTGGACCATTCTCTTGACTTCACCATGTTTGTAACCACACCAGTAAATGTCTAGAAGGAGCTGAGTATCACAGTCATTTTAAAGCTGCCTAATTGGTGCTTATTATGCTTTATTGCTGCCCCGTGACATCCACAGGTGTTTTCAATACCTGATTGAAAACACTTGAATGAACCTCTGTTCTTCAGAGTGGTAGTCTTTAAGGGGTTGAATAATTGTGTCAATGAAGAATTCACAAAAGAAACATTTACTACTGTATTACAAAACCAATTGATGTCATTTTAGTTGCATATGGTTCTTTAAAAAGTCTTTGTAGGATTTCATTCTGAATACAATTACAAATGTACACTAAATTCCCTAAAACCCTTTACAGCATTGGGGGGTTGAATAATTTTGAACACAACTGTATATCTCTATAAGATCTAGCTGGTTAAACATTGTTTGCTGGGAAATGCATGTTGTATTAAGCAGAAATGTTTATTAACCATTTGTGTATTAGTTACTAACTGATAAGGTAAATTATATTAATCATATATGCAGTTACTAACAGGAGATACATATATTGTGAAGCTAGTTTTTATATGTTGATGGATCGTGGTTTATAAATCTTTGTTTATGATATGAGATTTGAAACTTTTTTGCATACGTAATAAATATATATGTTTTTATCCGATTATTGATTATTGCACTCTTCAAAGCAAAACACAGACAATTAAAAGAATTTAGGAGAATTTCTAGGAAATATAAACGATTGATATTTGTGTCTCGTGTAAATTTCTTATGAAATAATAATCCCTGACATATTGGAGGCTTGGCTGATAAATCCAATATATAACGTGTTGTATTCACGTGCAGAGATTACATCTGACATATTGGATGCAACTGCCGAGATAGGTCCAGTAAGTCCAATATAGACAAATTGGAGGCTACTGTTGAGATTGTAGTTTTTGTTTGGAATATAATTGTCAGTATTGTCTGATTAGACAGAGATAAAATATATATATATATTTTGACTAATTGTTGTATTTTGACTTGTGGTTTTACGGTTGTCTACTAAACAGTGTAAGAATGTCAGAGTCAGAATCTGAGACTCAGGAAGCTGTAGAGATACATGCTAATCAAATAGTATTGATAGATGTTATGTCTTATCTAAAGGACAAGTTACACGTCACAGACTATTTATTTGATTGGATAAAAGAATTGCAAGCAAATGTTTCTAGTTATGCTGATTCAATCTGGTCAGATCACTCAATTTTTTTTGAGTGTTTGCGAAAGATAAGTGCAGCCACAAATAAAAAAAAAATTGTGCCTGAATGCATATACTTGATCGCAGAAATGAACAAGAGATTGAATGATGACAAAGAGACCAGAGACAGTTTAGAAAATAAAAATTGTGACTTGCATGATACCGTAAACAAATTAAAAGATGAGTCAGAACAAATGATAATGGAGTTGAAAGTGTGTGCAAAAGAGAAAGATCAATGGCATGATGAGAGTGATCAATTATCCAAATTAAATAAGGAATTGAATGCAAAATTGGTGAGAATGAAACGCGAACATGAGAAATTCGCTGATGAGCTACGTCAGGTTGAAACTGATGTTCGAAGGGTTAAACATCCTTCTTTAGAGAAGTTCCCTTTGAAAGCTGTGAACTATAACTCATCACTGATTAGGCCGGACAGCTCTGTTTATCTGCAGAGCGAGAGCGAATGCGAAAGTGAAACTAAATCTCATGATGAAAAAAGAGCGAAGCCTCTTACACAGGAGTATTTCAAATCACATCACTCTAGCCAGCCACAGCCTATTAAGAAATCTCATAAAGTTCAGGATTTAACAAAAATTGTCCATTTCTTAAAAAACTCAGTAGGTATCTTTGACCAAAAGGGATCGCCAAAAATAATAAACCATTTAGCGATGTTTGAAGAAGCATTGTCTATATTAGGGATTACTTCAGATGCTCAGAAAATTGAGTTTATCCCATGGGTCTTTGAAGGCAAACATAGGTATTTTTTTCAGTCTTTGAAAGAATCTGGTATACGTAACTGGAGTAAAATAGTCTCCGAGTTCAAATCTGAATTTAGGCCTCACCGCACCAGTCTAGCTGCGAAAAGAGCAATTTTAACTCTAAAATGCAGACCTAATCAAAGCCCCCGTGAATTTCTTTCAGTCCTTAAAAATGCGTATAGCTTGGCTGAAAGAAACCCAGATTTTGAAAACCCTGAATTTATCCAATTATTTTATGACGCATTGCTAAATAAAATAAAGATTATTTTGGCAAGAGATTATGACCCGAGAAATGGTTTGGATTGGGTACTAAAAGAAAGTATGACCCGATTTACTGTATTTGAATATAGTGAAGAAACTCAGGGGAAAAGAGTGAAAAACTCACCTGAGGAAATTGCGGAAACTCACGTTAAAAAGGGTGATATTAAATTTGAGTCCCACAAAAAGAGTTATGCGGAAATATTGCGTGACTCCATACCTCAAAGGGAAAAATCTAAGCCAGATCAGGAAAAGAGGGTTTGCCAGAGAAAATTCAGGAAGTAAATTTCAATCTAGGAAGCAATGGGTACCTAGAAGTCAGTGGGTTAAATCAAGGGAAAATGTACCTAGACAGGAAGCAACCAGAGGTAAGGACGAATAGAAAGCGGAGATATAATGTACGCCAGCGTATTGGTCAAATGCAGGAAAATTTCCGTGTGCTGACAGAAAAACTGGATCAGATCACTCAGTTAATGACTGGAAATAACCCTGGTCAGGTTGTAAGCGATGCAACACCTGCAGCCCCACCCAACCAGTGACTAGATGATGTTTCTGATGAAGTAACCAGTATCCATGACAATTTACCAGAAAGTGATGATGAAATGATTAATACAAATGTTTGTATGGTTGATGAGATTTTAAACCCTTCCCTGCAAAGAGAAGGAAAATGTATTTTATCTCCCCAGACTAAGTGCGAGCAAGCTGAGAAAACTGGATCCGAAATGGACAGCACAGCTGCCAAAAGCATGTTTGAGAAAACAAAATCAGTCGGTAAAATCTGTACAAAACCTAATTTCATATCTCAGTCTAAATTTCTCTGTAAATTGCATAGCATTGAAGACCGATATTATGTGAATGTAGAATTACAAGATAATTTACCACATATTCCGTCCTTGCTAGATAGTGGAAGCCAGGTTACGTTAATATCAGCTCAGTATTTTGAACAGGTCCAAGAACGGTCCTCCAGGAAGCCTAGATTAGATAAATCTAATGCTAATCTAGTGAGTGTGAGTGGCACATCTCTGAAAGTTCTGGGCACAGCTAAATTGGATTTTAAATTGGGGAATAAAGTAATTCGGCATCCAACGCTTATTGTGGATCTGCCCCAAAATCGCCTAATTATTGGAATGGACCTTCTCAAAAGGTTAAATCCAATCATTGATTTTATCAATGAGGTTATTTGGTCCCAAGTAAATGTTCCAATCAGCTACGATAGATCCCAATCCCATCACGCTCAGCGTAACTGCCACGTGATTGAGGAAAGGCCGGATTCTATTGAAGTCCACTTCAGAAATAGCCAGACACCTGATATCTTTCTTCTTTTTTTTGTATAAGAAGTTTATTTTTTCAAATAATATAACAGTACAAAATGGTGCTGAGTAGGCTCCGCATATGCACATCAATAAACATAACAGTTGCATCAGTAGTTAAACCATTGTAAGGCATAGTAGGTAGTCATTAAAGAACAATTCAGCAACCAAAGCTTCAAAAAGAGCGCTAAGAACTTTCAATATGGGGGAAGGGGAAAAGGAGGAATAAATAATAACATAACCTAAAATAAAATAAAAAGGGGGGGGAGTCTACCGGGCCGTCATCATGGAAGCGTCAAAATTCAATATTCAAAACATCACTTCGAGTAACCCTGGAACATATTAAATACTTGAATATACGTCCCAAATATACCAGTGATCTCGGGTCGAGAATGGAATTCCAGCTACTGAAGTAGCGAGGGCATCCAGTGACCTGACTTCTCCCACTCTGTTTTTAAGCTCCTTCATAGTGGGCAGGGAGGGGGAGCGCCAATGAGATGCAATAAGGGTATAAGCAGAAGTAAGAATGTGTGCTACTAATTTACGCTGAGTCGCTGACCTCTCTTTCGGGAATATCTGGAGTAATAGGATTGTCGGGTCAGGGTGGAGGGCATTACCTAAGAACTTATTCAGGAACACCACTATATCCGGCAGAGTGTTTGCAGAGGAGGGCAGTGCCACCACATATGTACGAAAGAGGCATGTGTTGCAGAACAGCGCCAACAAGTTGAATTTCCTGAAGTCGAGAAATGGCTAAGCTTGTCTGGAGTTAAATACCATCAATATAACAGTTTTTTCCTCGCTTCATGTAAAGAAGCACTCTTGAATTTACCCTTATCTCCCCTAAAGGATTCAGCCCATTGTTCAGGGGATAATGTGATATTTAAGTCTTTCTCCCACGTCACCTGGAATTTACATTTCTGTATAGGGTTCGAGGTAGTCAGCAGTTTATAACAGAGAGTAATCTAGCGGGCGTATATGGGGAAGCACAGTACGTTTCAAAGGGGGACAGGGCTGGTGAAGTCAGTCTCTCTGAGCCAGTCATATCATATTTTGCTAATAATGTTCTAATCTGTAGGTAGGAAAATTGAAGGGGGCGAGTAATATTATATCGTCCAGTCAAGGTGGTATATGTCATGAATCCCCTCGGGGAGTAAAAGTCTACCAATCTGGAAAGGCCATGAGCTGCCCAATGGCGGGCGTTGAAGTTGGGAATTTTGTGGGTCAAAGCTGTAATTGGTGTCGCTAAATGTAGAGGGTGATAGTGACATAGTCGCCCTCTCACTGCATCCCATGTATGTAAAAGGAGATTAGCCAGGGGCAATAAATCGGGCAGCCGGGGGCAAATATGTTTCGGGAGCCAGACTATAACGGTTAATCTAAACAGGGATATCGACTGGAAGATGGGCAAGGTCCACTGTGGGACAGGAGATATCGCCAAACCCGAGCCCAATAACGCCATAAGGGCTGCTTTGTGGTATAGCAAGACATTTGGAAGGCCCAGGCCCCCTTGTATAACCGAAGTAGATAGAACTCGGAAGCTAACCCGTGGCTTCCGCCTCCTCCAAACGAACTGATTAATAGTAGTTTGTAAAGTTTTAAAAAAGGCCGGGTGTGGAGACACCGGTAAAGCCCTGAATATGTATCATATTTTAGGGAGAATAGACATTTTAGTGACCGCTATCCTCCCCAACCAGGAGAATTCAAATCGTGCCCACTTCCAACACAACTCTTTAATCATTGACAACATAGCGCCATAGTTCAGTCGATAGAGGGTGGGGCGTGAGAAGGAGATTTTTATCCCTAGATATAGTAAGTAAACTGCTCTCCAGTCGTAATTGTAGGTGCTTTTCAAATAATTAAGATCGGTAGGTGAGAGGTGAGTACTGAGGGCTTGCGGTTTTGCTATGTTAATTTGATGATAGGAGACTTTCCCGTATTGGGTGAGCAAATTGTGGAGCTGAGGCAGAGAGTTAATGGGGTCAGTGAGGGTAAGAAGAATATCATCCGCAAAAAGGCTGATTTTACTCTGCGTGAGGCCGATTTGGATACCTGTAATCTGTGCATCTGCTCGGATCGTCTGAGCTAACGGTTCCAGCGCCAGAGCATATAGAAGCGGGGACAACGGACATCCCTGACGGGTTCCGTTCGTGATGTTGACAGTGTCGGATAGGAATCCAGCATTTAACACCTGCGCTGTCGGAGAGGAGTACAGCGTGAAAACTGTATTTATAAATGGGAGAGGAAAATCAAATTTCAATAGGACGTGATGCCAAAAGAGCCAGTTAAGTCTGTCAAATGCCTTCTCTGCATCTAAGGAAAGGAGAAGGCAAGGTGCCGAGTCACGGCCAACTCCGTCTATGATATTCATAAGCTTAACGGTGTTGTCCGTTCCCTGTCGCCCCTGAATAAATCCCACTTGATCATCTGCCACCAATTTCGGGAGCAATGGTGCTAATCTATTCGCCAAAATTTGGGCATAAATCTTAATGTCTACGTTCAATAAGGAGATGGGGCGGTAGTTAGAACAAAGTGTGGGGTCTTTGCCAGGTTTAGGGATGGTGACTATCGAAGCCTTAAGAAGTTCAGGGGGGGCCGTGCCAGAATCAAAAAGGTAATTAAATAGTGATAACATATGTGGGGTGAGTTGTTCTGCAAATGTCGTATAATATTTAGTGGAGAACCCGTCTGGGCCAGGAGATTTATGAGGGGGTAGGGAGGAGAGCACCTTCATCAATTCCTCATGGGATATCGGAGTAGTTAAAGCATCCTGGCAAGTTGGCGAGAGTTGGGGTAGAGCAATAGAAGTCAGATAGGAGAACACTTCCGTTAGGGAGGGTAGGTGTGTCGCCTCATCTAGGTGGAGATTATATAATTGGGCGTAGTACTCCGCGAAGCGGTTAGCTATTTGACGTGGTTGTGCCACAAATTGTGCGGATGCCGTTTTAAGTTTTGCATTTTTAGTTCGTGTTAAGCGACCCTTTAGTTTGTTAGCCAATAGCTTGCCCGTCTTGTTGCTATATAGGTAAAATTTAGCGTTAAGGCGACGTGCTCGCCACACATATTCTGTTTTATGTATGTCACTAAGCTGGGTCATTAGGGAGCGAAGCTGGTCCGCCAGAAGCAGGGTAGGGTTGAGTTTATGTTGAGAAGAAACTTTGTCTATATCTTTTAACAATTCTAATTTCTGGGCTTGATCGGCTGTTTTTAATCTTGAGCCCCACTTAATAAGGATGCCTCTGATGACTGCCTTATGGGCTTGCCACAAGGTTGTTGGAGAGATATCAGGTAGTGAATTTTCCCTGAAATAATTTAAAACTGCTTCTCTGATTTTATGGGCCTGCTTCCGGATGAGCCAGTAGGGATTCGTTCAATCTCCAAGGAGATTTACCATAAGAGGTGTAATTATCTGAAAGTGTCAACAGCATGGGGGCGTGGTCTGACCCTGAAATTTTACCAATATCGCAGTCAATCACTAGTGCTAACGTGGAGTTGTGTACGAAAACGTAATCAATTCTAGAAAATGTGTGATGAGTTAAGGAATAGTAGGAGTAGTCAGTTTCATTTGGATGGAGCAGGCGCCATGCGTCATGTAGGTGGCACTCAGATAACAATTGAAGGGAGAGTCGATTTGGCTGTCTAGGGGAACCGGTTTTACTGATGTCAAAGGAAAGAGTAAAATCTCCGCAGATAATAATGTTGTTGCGATGAGAACGGTCTTCTTGGTCCGCCATCTTTAATGCTAGCGCTTCATGAGACGCTTTAAGTGCTTGAAAGGCATCAATTAACTCATTGTGTGCTAAGCAAAGTTCGTCTGTTTTAGATTCTAGATTATCCGTGCAGTCACCCAGTTCCTTAATTTCGTTATGTAGCTCAGCAGTAATAGCTCTAAAGTCAGTTTGTAAAGTAAGTCTGAGGCTTTGCAGCATTGCTTGGATAGTCTTACCAGTTGCTGGTAGATCCTCAGGGAGTTGCAGCACATCCTCCTCCTCGTCTCTCACGGATGCTGGTGAGACTGGGTCCTGGGAGCCGCCATCTTGTGGACCACGAGGTCGATCTTTTTTGGCGGATTTCACCGGTTCCGCCGCTCGTTGCAGCTTGGGAGGGGCCATATCGGTGCCCGGAGGTCTCAGGCTGCAATTGGGGGTCAAACCGCCGAGTTTCAGGGTGGTGTATTGCCATAGGATTAGTTAATGTGGCGCGATCCGCCAGAGCTCTGCTCACATGCGGCTTTTCCGGATGGCTGCTCGCTCCGCCCCCCTGATATCTTTCTTAAGGCCAAAGCCCCTGACTCCAGGAGAGCAGGAGGATAACACCATATGTGTTCCCCCCGAGAGAATTCGAGATATATGTCTGGATAATGACGTGCTAATTATTCACCTCCACAAGAGGGAGACAGAACCAAATGGACATAGTGACCTTAAAGTGATCAGATACCCAAATCCTCAAGATGAGTGGATAACAGATCTAGATAATGACGGAGACAGTCCTAATGTTATTGGAAAAAGTTATGTTATGTATTTCTAGAAGAAATAAAACTGCCAAGCTCAATTGCATGATTGTCATCCTAGATCACCTCAGAATGTGAAGATGGAAAAACAGAAGACACTTAACTGGTATCATGTGAAGTGATGTTTTAATTAACATGTGATTCTTCTTCCCAGCATTCAGATGTTTAACTCAAGCTAGTAGATAGACTAGATCCGTACGGTTAACTAAATTTAATCAGAGATCAGAGTATCTATAGGGAATTTGAGTGAAATCGCTAGTCTATAAATGGTTATTTATACTCTTTCTTTCAACAGAAATTGAGAAAAGTGGTTAATCCGAACTGCGACGCTAATCCGCAAAGATGAATCGGACCACCAAGGAGACTGCGATTATCTGGAAATTCTACGGTTTTCCGCACAATTCCAAAAAGATCCAATGCTAAAGTCCCATGCGAATCAAGCTCATGCAAGCCTGAAAGACATGCTGGATAAAGCCAGGATACCGTTTATTGCTATGTACAAGAACCACTGAAGAAAAAGATTTGCCGCATATTTTATTGCAACCGCTGTTTTACTACAGAAAGAGAAGCAAATGTTTACTGGAAGGATCTGGTATAAAACAAGAGAGTGTTCATACCTACACCAGTGATTCTTGTGAAAGTTTCTAAAGAATCAAGAGTTGTTATCGGAGAAGTTACTTTTTATAAATGAAGTCTGGTATGACGAGATACAAATCGTTGTCGTATTCCAAGGGCAAGAGATACCTATGAATCCAGATTTTAAATTTTTGCTAAAGAACTAGCCTGACTATACTATTGAACTTCTAATAAAGACAGATAATCTAACAATTTATGCTCCAATGTATTCACAGCTTGATCATCAATTGCTATCTGCTTATAATGGGCTAAAGATTACAGAGATTGTGATTTGTATAGTAATTATGTTTCTAACTGTCTGGATGATTGTACTAACAAAGAAAGTACGTACATTGAAGTTTAAAAACACTGCATCTTCAATTATTAAATGGATGAAAGAAGAAAAACGTGTTGCGAAAGGTGGAAACCTAGCCTAATTGGTAAAAGGGTGAAATATTGTATGTTTTCCTCAATTCTATTTTGATCAAAGAACAGAAGAAACCAAAGGGGGGTTATGTCAGGTATATTGGAAGGGAAAAAAAGGTAAAATGGATGCCTGTAGCCATTTTGTTTTTAAAGACAGTCTTTTTCTTTTTCCAAATTTCCCTAGTGTGACGAGAGGAGAGGAGTGGTGTTTGAGGGTCGGTATGTGTCCCCTCGAGTTTTGTCATATTGTTGGGACTAGCACTCCAGGCCAGAGTTTGGGTTCAGCTCGGGGCACACAAATCTCCGGGTTTTGCAGTTTTCCCTGGGGAGGCTTAATGGATTGATGGGTGCTGCTAGAGGGAAATAAAAGCAGGAAGTGAGGTTCATTCAGGGCTCCACCCTGGGACTCAGACCAGCTACTGAGGGAGCAAGGCTGAACCAGAGATCAGGCTGCAAAAAGTAAAGGTTGGAATACACTTTGTTGTCTGAAACGGTAGTGAGGGAAAACCTTAACTGTTTAGTTAGTGCCGGACAGGCAAGGGTATTGTTTTGTTTTGTTTTGTTTCTTGACCTGTATGCAGCTCTTGAATAAAAGTACAGAGGGCTGTACATTGTAAAGAAATCCTGCGATTGGGACTACCTTTATCCTGGGAAGGGTACCCCCCATTTGAGCTGTACCCCACACTAGTTAGAAATGACTTTTTTTACAGAGTTCATGGCTGGGTGAGATAAAAAATACCAGACATGAAGGAACCTAAATATGTCTTTGTGTGATAAAATGCCTGAGCTAAGTATTAGACGTGCCATAATTAAATTCATTCGTCTGTTTTAAGTCTTTAAAATAAAAAGATAGTTTGTCTTTTGGGTATAAAGAAATGAGAATTTAAATTCTGTAATGTATATATATTCACGAAATATATTTCTATAATCAAGGTATATTCTATTATATTTACAGTAGAAAATATATGCTCCAATAAATATTATATAAGTATATAATTGGTAAATAATATAGTTATTGAAGAACAGATTCTGTTGAGTTAACTAGAAAAGAATTTAACTGATAAAGACTCAGTAAAATTTAGAAAGGAGTGAGGATATAAATTTGATATGACATGTAGAGACATAATGTCTATACATTGGGAGAGAGAGGGTCTTTGTTAAGTCAGATTGACCTTTGACACGAGATAAGACATATTAAAAAGAAATGGTGGAATTAATTGAGAAGTGCAATGCTGCCCTCTAGAGGATAGTAAATATTATATTTGATATACCAAAAATATTGCTAGTGACGACAAATTGACTATAATTGAAGCGGCAATGTTGGTTGCAAATCAGTCCGAGATTCCGACATTCTGAGACTCACACCACAATGCATGCAGATTCCAGGACATGAGGCACTCAAGACTCTCACCAAATCTCTGACTCACAAGCATTGATTATCTGATATCGATAATCTTCACATATTCCAAAATATTACATCAGGAATTACAAGAATCATCAAAATCCAGATTGGAGAGGTAATGTATGAGAGCTATTTAAATTAAGGAATTAATGTAATTATATATATTTGTGATATTCTTGCAACATAGACTGAGATGTCTCAGATTCTTGGTAGCTCCAAAAATCTAAGTATTTCTATTCTGCAGATAGAAATATGAGGAAGTGGACATAAGGATTAATCCTAAAAGAAATTGTTGTAAGATTGATACCAATATATATACTGAATTTGGAAATTACTGTGATTGAAATTAATAAGCAAGGAATTATATAACTAAAAATAAAAAGCAAAAGATTAGAAGTTTAATTCTCGAGATTAGGGGGGATTCACTAAATAAGTTTTATTACTTATCATTCTAAAATAGAATAAATGATAGCTCATCTTTTGTTGATCCATGTAGTATAGAGAGATATAAATATATCTCTATAAGATCTAGCTGGTTAAACATTGTTTGCTGGGAAATGCATGTTGTATTAAGCAGAAATGTTTATTAACCATTTGTGTATTAGTTACTAACTGATAAGGTAAATGATATTAATCATATATGCAGTTACTAACAGGAGATACATATATTGTGAAGCTAGTTTTTATATGTTGATGGATTGTGGTTTATAAATCTTTGTTTATGATATGAGATTTGAAACTTTTTTGTATACGCAATAAATATATATATGTTTTTATCCGATTATTGATTATTGCACTCTTCAAAGCAAAACACAGACAATTAAAAGAATTTAGGAGAATTTCTAGGAAATATAAACGATTGATATTTGTGTCTCATATAAATTTCTTATGAAATAATAATCCCTGACATATTGGAGGCTTGGCTGATAAATCCAATATATAACGTGTTGTATTCACGTGCAGAGATTATATCTGACATGTCTAGACCTCACACACATATATTTGTTGGTTTTGTTGCACCTAGTGTGTGTCCTCCAGTGTGGGGTTCTGAAATCCAGTGGGAATTATATTATTATATATTATCCGCTTCGAATCTTTTGTCTATACATTCATTGCTTTAGGCATTTAGATCATGCAGTCCTTTTATAGCCAATTAAGGGTAGACCGACAATTAAGAAAAAATTATTTTTTCGGTCATAAAATGGAAGATCATAATGATACACAAGATCTTAACAATTTGTTTTTTAAAATGGAGAATTTGATGGTAAAAGAAACGAGAAAATGGTGGGAAATCACATCACTGGAACAATACACCAGTGCAAAAATTATACCAAGGGGCTTGAGAATGGGAAAAGCTCTAGCTTATGGACATGAGGACGAAACCCTGATTCAGGAATGGGATCAGGCTTTCGAGGAGCGTTCATTTAAAATGATTAAATCTCTAGTGGATTATCAAAAAAGAACCTTGCTGATGGTAGAGGAAAGCTTGAATGATATTGAGAAAAAGATCATCGATAAAAATGAGCCCATTATGGCGAAAGAGAAATTTGATATAATAAAAATAAAGATCAACAAAGTGGATGATATAGTGGCAAGGAGGAAATCTGATAAATTTAAAAGAGATTGTCTTGATTATAAAGAGGGAAGGCGGAAATCAAGTAATTTTAATCCCAAAAGAGAAGATCAAGGAAAGGCAAGAACAGGAGGGAGAAACTTCAGAGAAAGAAAATTCTCCACAAGGAGAAAGGAAGTGAGTTCTGGGAGAGAACAATATATGAAGAACAGTAACCTCAATGTTCAAAATAGGCACTTCGATAAAGAAGGAGCTAAACCCAAAGTGGGGAGGGGAAATGGAGTAAGAGGTCCCACCACTAGACAGGAAGATAGGGGAACCCTACAGGTTCTGCAAGAAAGTTTTGGACATAACATGCCCAAATATATAAATGATAATATTAATGGAGATGGAGATTGGATTAAAGTACAGAATGGTCCCAAGGTCCCTTTTTTAGATCAAATTTGGAAGGGAGTAGATTTCACAAAACAATGGGAAACCCAGAACCCATTCTCCCTACTACAACCCTCCAAGAAGAAGTTCCTGTCCGAATACACGGATTCAGAGGAAGAGATTTGAGAAATCCTCACAGGACTGAAGAAAGAAATAAGGGAATCTTTAATATATCGGGTATCGAACTTAGTAATGAAGAAGAAAGAATTTTGGAGAAGGGTTTAAAATATGCCCCCACGAAGAGACTTATTGACTTTTCTTTATTTCTAGATTTGCAAAGGTTTTTAAGGAAGTTAACGTTGAAAAGATTTTTCCAGAAGCAGACACTTCTAAAGAAAGAAACAAATGTGGTAGATGAGAATGAACAAACAGAATTTATACACACTAAACTTAAACCGAAGTTGAGATTCTTTCCGGCATGGGTCAAAGGACCCAATATAGATGTGTTTGTTAAACTAGTTTCTGAAGATTTGAATAGGGAGATACATAAGTCCTTTAAGTCCAATTTAACTTTCAGAGAGAGAGACGAATATGTGAGGGTCTACAAAATAATCATGATCTAGTTATAAAGCAAGCGGATAAGGGGGGGGACAGTTATTAAGTCTAGGGAATTTTATCTGAAAGAAGCCAATAGATTATTGGGAGATGACAAAACATATAAAGTTCTTGATAAGGATCCCACTGAGGGTTTTCCAACTGAATTAGAGGAATTACTATTAAAGGGAAAAGAAAAGGGCATTATTACATTGAAAGAATTTGAATATTTGTTTAATAAACATAGTCAGACAGCTTTGTTTTATTTTTTGCCTAAAATCCATAAAAACCTTCTTAATCCCCCAGGAAGACCCATTATTAGTGGGATCGATTCTCTTACGGATAATTTGTCCAGATATATTGATATTTTTTTTACAACCCTTACAGGGTTATTCAGAGAGCGTGAAAAGCAGGAGAATGACTGGAGAATGAAAAATTGTAGGTCAAAATAGCCAAACCAGAAAAATTCTCCCTTTCATCTCACTTTCCAAATCGGCTATTTTGACCTAGAATTTTTCATTCTCCAGTCGTTCTCCTGCTTTTCACGCTCTTTGAATAACCCTGTTAGTCCAAAAGACTCCATCGTATCTGAAAGATACTGGGCATATTCTAAAAGAATTGGAAAAAGTTCATTGGGAGGAAGATTTTATTCTTGCCACGATAGATGTAACTGCTTTATATACTTCAATCCCACACAAAAAAGGTGTAGAAATGATACAAAGGAGTCTAGAAATGGAGAATATAGTGAAACAAGATCAGATTGATTTTATATTAGACTCAATTTTATTTATATTACAACACAACTTTTTTTGGTTTGCGTCCAAGTTTTACCTACAGACATGTGGGAACGCAATGGGAACGAGGTTTGCCCCCAACTATGCTAATCTATACATGCACAATTGGGAGTGTGACCAGATTAGGTCGCTGCATGGCTGGGAGGCAAACCTCGTTCTATGGAAAAGGTTTATTGACGACATTATCGTCATTTGGAAAGGCAGTATGGAATCACTGAATGCTTTTATTGAATCATTAAGTACAAATGATTTTAAATCTCTCTTTTACTTCAAACGTTAATAGGAAGAATATAGATTTTTTAGATTTAACCATATATATTGAGGATAACCTAATAAAAAACAGAAAGTTTTAAAAAAAAACAGATTCAAATTCTGCGAAAGATATCTCCAGCTCACATGCAAGGAGTTGGTTGACTAATGTCCCTAAAGGTCAAATAACAAGAATAAGGAGAAATTGCACAGATGATACAGTATTTAAACAACACATGGAATTAGTAAAGGATAAATATATACAGAAAGGTTACAGTAAAGAAAGATTTAATAAAGCCTTTGAGGAAATAAGCAAGAAAAATAGGAAAGAATTTCTAAGGGAAAGAAATAAGAATGTTGGAAAAGATAAAGACAAATTCTCCTTCTCTTTCACTACTCAATTTAACCCACACGCAAATGTAGTAAGAAAAACATTTAGAAAATACTGGCATATTTTACGATCCGATGAGCTATTGAAAGATATTGTGCCCAAGTCTCCAGTGGTGATTTTTAGGAAAGCAGGGGATTTTAAAAGAATGTTTGCACCAACCCTTTTACCAAAGAAGAAAGAAATTAAGGGAAGTAGTTCCCATTTTTTGGAAAGAAAACCAGGTTTCTATAAGTGCGGCAACTGTAAAGCCTGCAAGCACTTAAGTAATCAAAGAGTTGAGTTTTTTAAATGTAACAGGACAGGAGAAAACCTTCCTATTAAGGATTTCATAAATTGTCGAAGTAAGGGGTTAGTTTATTTAATTACTTGCCCTTGTGGGGCACAATATATAGGTAGAACGAAGAGAGACCTCAAAGTCAGGATTTTGGAACATTTTAATAATATTAGGAAAAAGATTGATCACAGTATCCCAAATCACTGTAAGAATTGTGTTCTTTTTAAATTTGAGGATCTAAATTGGTTGGGTATTGAACTGGTTAAAAAGATTTGGAGGGGAGGTGATTTTATCAAGATTCTGGCGAAAAGTGAGTGCAAGAGGATTAATAGATTCGGAACATGGAAAGATGGGGGTCTCAATCTTGAATTAGACATTGTAAACTGTATCTGATGTTGTATTTTGATAGTAAGGGATATACAGGGTGAGCCAGTCAAACCTGCATTTTTGAAAAGGGCGGGAGAGCCGTGAAAGTGGGCGGAGCGAGTTAGCAAGGTTACCATTGTGTCCCCCACAACTAAGCATTTCAGTCATCATGGAGCAGTGGTCTAAACAACAACGTTCATTCGCTGTGAAAGCGTTTTACCAAAGTGGTAGTTATGCAGCCGCTCAGCGTCGTTTCCGGAAGAATTTTCAAATTAATCTAAATAAGCCAGTGCCGTCTGTTAATTCAATCAAATTGTGGGTGACAAACTTTGAAGCAATTGGTGAAACGAGAAGCAGAAGGGGTGGCAGTGCAAGATCAGTGCGAACTCCCGCGAATATTGACCGCGTGAGAGTTGCTGTGGAAAGAAGCCCTCGGAGATCGGCGCGTCGACAGAGTGCTGCGCTTGGCATGGCAAACACGAGCGTCCGAAGAATCTTGAGGTTAGATTTACACCATCACCCATACAATCGGGAAGGACACCATCTTACTGGAGTTATTTTTAAACAGTGAATGTTGTTTCTTAAATGCTTTTTAATGTACATTAAGATAGTAACAATAAAATTTTGAAATATCCATCCGTTTATTTTTTACAGTCATTTCAAAAATGCAGGTTTGACTGGCTCACCCTGTATGTTTAATCGCAATTGGTTCCTGATGGTTTTAGGACCGTGTGTTACGAGTGAGAACGGAATCTGAAAATACAAGGCGCCGGAGATAGATTGTAAGCGGTGGAGTCGGAATGGGAAGTACTGGCAGAAAGGACTTTCAAAAATGGCGCCTGGAAAGAATAAGCATTAGACATGTGTATTCGTTTTAGTACTAAAACGATTTAGTCCAAATTTTAGGATAATTTAGTTTTAGTATGACTCAAGAGATACGAAACAGCTCAGTACAAAAAACGAAAGAAACTAAAATAAAATGCACTACATTTTAGTTTCAGTCCTTTTTGTGATATTACATTGATGAGTGAAGGAGAACAGCAATGAAATGCAAAGCAACAATGCAAAGCTACAGAAAAGGTTTGTATGTGTAATCCTTCCCGACCCTACGTGAAAATCTGACAGTGATAGAGCTCCAGAATACTCACTCACAGCACAGACAGCCAGCACAGGAGAGGAAACCTTTACTTAACCCTTGCATGTCTATGAGGCAGACAAGATGATAAAAGCAGCTGGAGAAGGAAAACATTCAAATAAATCACACTGATAGCTAATGACAGAGGAGGGCGGGATAGTAAAAACCCCTTTATAACAAGCAGCGCTGGGAGAAGAGAGGGACTTTATATAAAACGTTATATAAAGTCCCTCCTCTCCCAGTGCTGCTTGTTATAAAGTTTTTTTTACGTCTGATACATTTAGTATCCAGCTCTCACAGTTACTCTGTCATTATGAGCCTTCAGAGTGATTTATTTGAATGTTTTCCCTAGATTTAAAGTGCTTTATTTTATTATAAAAATCAATTTGCACCAGTCATCTCTTCTCTGAGTTTTCAGACCGATTTATGTTAATATTTTCCCTCTCCCCTGCTTTTATATTCCTGTGTCTCCCTCCACAGAGATACAAAGTTTAAGTAAAAGTTCCCTCTCCTGTGCTGGATAAGCATTGCATTCCAAGTTCTGCACCCTCCACATGCCAATGCAGTAAGATGTTCTATACAGAAAGGGACATTAATTAATGCAGGTGGATGTTGTATACATTATACGGAGAGGGGTATTAATTAATGCAGGAGGATGTTATCTACATTATACAGAAAGGGGTACTAATTAATGCAGGAGGATGTTCTATACATTATACAGAGAGGAGCCTTTATTTTTTAGCCCTTTAAATCCAGTGGCTGTGAGCGCTGAGATCGGCTGCTTGTTATATTATCTCTCAGTACAATGTATCAGGCTCAGCTGTTGCAGTAACTGACTGTAAAAGCGCTCAGTTTCAGTAAAACAAGGAAATAATATTGTTCTAACCTCTTATATATAAAAATATTATTTACTAGTTTTACTGAAACTCTGAGCACTGTGATGAGCAGCAGTCAGTTACTGTAACAGCTTTGCCTGGCACATTGTGCTGAGAGTGAGTGATACTGTAACAAGCAGCGATCTCATCCCTCTGAGGAGCCACTACAATACTAATTGTATCCACTGGTTTTCGGATGAATGAAATTAGTTTTCATACTAAAGAACTGAAAACTAATTTCTTTAGCAACTAAATAAATTGCATTTTAGGACTAATCCATTAGTTCAAAATGAAATTTTGTGCTGTGCACATGTCTAATAAGCATGGCCGTACAGAGGACTGAGGATTGGTGCTTTGATGTAATTGGACACGGGCATGCTGGGAATGAGGACTGCAGTTAGTATTATTTAAGGAGCTTTTGTCATTGAAGTGTAACATTCCTGAGGAAGTGGTGTTAGCCACGAAACGCGTCAAATGTTACTTTATTTTATTGTTTATTGTTTTATTAAACAGTGTTTATATTTCACTTATGCTCCGTTATCCTTTATAACATAATTGAAATGGATGGGAGGACAATCTGAACGATCCTGAAGTGCTTACGAAGTATCAGAGACCCGTGTATCCAGACACCTGTCGACGCTGACGAAGGCTGACTGGTTGGAAGGGTAACATCTTGATACAAGATACGCTTGAAACCTTTTTGCGTCTAGTGAGTGCATCTTAAAAGGGGCCTGTGGTGCATACTTAGTTTAACCCCTTAAGGGCCGCTGACGTACCCTGTACGTTCTGTCCTCGGGTCTCCCTTAGACCCGCGGACATACAGGGTACGTCAGCGGCACCTAATCCCCCTCCCGCCCGATACTCACCTCCCTCGCTGGATCCCTCGGCGATCTGGCAGGGAGGAAGCCTGCCCATGTGATTTACATGGGCAGGCGAGGCTGATGACGTCGCCACGCTGCGTTGTGACATCATCAGCAGGCGTCCCCATGCAAAGCAATGGAGGGGAGGGGGCGGCTCCTTCGGAGCCCTCTATCTCCCCAACCATTGCAGCTAAGGAGATGCTTTTTACACTGCTGAAAAGGGGAGAGTCTCCCCTTTTCAGCGGTGTATAGCATTAACTGTTTTGCTGCCGGATCACGTTTCGGCGCCAAAACGCGATTCGAACCTGGAGGGGGGCTGACATCTTGGATGTCAGCCAAGCCTCCAGGTCCCCCCCCACCCACTGACAACCTCACCATATGTGTGAGGATGTCAGTGGGCCAGTTAACCATCTAGCTGCCATGTAGAGATAAGGGGATCCTAAGGATCCCTTTATCTCCCGATCCATGGCAGCTAGATGGTCATATTTGACATCATTTGAAAAAGGCCTGATTATGGCCTTTCAAATGATACCAAACATGACCAGGTTTGGTTTAAAAAATAAATAAAAAATATGATCTGTGACAGGAGTGTGGGCTATTGTTGCATATATAGGGCTGCATGACCTCCCTTTTGCCTGCTTTTTTTTCCCCTTCTCTGGCACTCTCTCCCCTGCCCCCCCCCTCCCCCCTCCACCTCTCTACATATACCTCTATAGCACTCGTCAGGTTGAACGGGTATTTGTGTCTTAGGATTCTGGCCTGGGCCGGGCCACTCCTTCCCCTTATTCCCCCCCCCTTTTTTCTTTTTCCCTTTTTCTTTCTTCCTCACCCCACCCTACCTTTATCTTATAATGTGGACGGGACTATGGTTTACTTGGAGGCATAAGTTTATTGATGTCATCTTTTTGGCGCTGCGACGCCACGTATGCATTCATTTTATTCTTCTTGTCCTCTCGTTCAATAATATTATGTTTACAAAAAAAAAAAAAAAAAAAAGAATAAAAAAATTAAATAAAATAAATGTTTTTTTTTTTAAAGTTTTTTTTGTCTGGGGGGGGTTTAATTAAATAGGACCTAGGCTGTCATCTAAAAATAATTAGCACAAAATGGTCAGAATGAGCGCAGCGCACATAGGTGAACTGTCTCAGCAGTGAAGGGGTTAAAAAGCAAACGCATGTAAAAATTGGGTATTTCTAGTCTCGGGACAAAATTTTGAACCTATTTAGCCGGGGTCTTTTGGGGTGGTTGTAGATTTTGGGGATTAAATTACGAAAAAGTGTGTTTTTACAATTTTTTCCTCATATTTCATATTTTTTTTATAGTAAATTATTCAATATGATGGAAATAATGGTATTTCTAGAAAGTCCATTTAATGGCGGGAAAAACTGTGTATAATATGTGTGGGTTGAATAAACGAGTAAGAGGAAAATTTGACCTAAACACTAACAGCGCAGAAACGTAAAAACAGCAGCGGTCACTAAAAGACGGATTTGTGTAAAACCGCCCGGTCACTAAGGGGTTAAATTGTATCACACAATGTCCTTCTGTTTGTGTATCTAGGTTGCTCCCATTGGTGATTCGTCACATTATTCTCTGCTGGCAATGGGTGCCTACATTTGACGTCCCTGGGCGTCGTGGACTAAAGAAATTGGAAAAGGCATCAGTCAAGCAGCCCCCTTCACCGCTCTACATCTGATAAACCGCAGCCTCAGAAGCACCCGTGTCATCACTTGGTAATCTACCAGTGCCTGGAAAGTTGTTACACAAGTGTCGCTTTAGAGCGTCCTCAAGTTGTTTCATCCTGTCCTCCCTCTGTGAGGGCAGGATGAGCTCTGCGACCTTACCCTTGTATCGTGGATCCAGAAGGGTTGCCAACCAGTAATGATCCCTCTCCTTGATAGCACAAACCCTGGGGTCCTTTAGCAGGCTTTGCAGGATAAGGGAGCCCATGCAGCGTAGGTTGGAGGTGGCATTAGCTTCCGAGTGTTCCTGGTCGCTGAGGATGACTGTATCGTGCATTACCTCCTCCCAGCCACGTACTAGTCCTTGGGTTTCTGGGGACACAAAACCCTCCCTTGAGGAATCCCCACCTTCAATGCCCCCACAACTTAAATATTCCTCCTCATCCTCCTCTTCCTCCTCCTGTCTGATCTGAGGACCCGCAGGAATGCTTTCTGCATAAACACTGAGGCCTTGAGAGCTAGAGAAGTCCTCCTCTTCCTCCCGCTGCTCTGCCTCTAGTGCCACATCTATAATTTCCCGCAGAGTGCGCTCCAGCAGGAACACTAAAGGTATTGTGTCACTGATGCATGCACTGTCCCTGCTCACCATCCTCGTTGCCTCCTCAAATGGTGAAGGTACAGTGCATGCATCCTTGATCATCAGCCACTGCAGGGGGGAGAAAAACCAAGTTGACCTGAACCTGTCCTTGTGCCATACTCACACAGGTACTCATTGATGGCCCTCTGCTGCTTGTGCAGACGCTGCAGCATTGCCAATGTCGAGTTCCACCTGGTGGGCATGTCACAGATCAGACGGTTTGTGGGAAGGTGGAATTCTCTTTGAATTTCTGCCAGGCGAACACTTGCTGGGAATGACCGTCTGAAGTGGCTGCAGACTTTTCTGGTCTGGCTGAGAAGCTCTGCCAGCCCTGGATACCTGGTTAGGAAACGCTGTACCACCAGATTTAGGAAGTGTGCTAGGCATGGTACATGCGTCAACTTACCCAGGCGTAGGGTGGAGAGAAGGTTGCTGCCATTATCACAGATGACCATTCCCAGCTCAAGCTGGCGTGGTGTTAACCATCTCTGCGCCTAACCCTGCAGAGCTTTCTGGCCCGGTGTGGCTCCTATCCCCTAAACAAACCAGCTCAAGCACAGTATGGCATTTTTTTGCTTGAGCCATTGCGTAGACCCTACCACGCATCGGTTTAACTGCCACTTCGCCAGAGAAGGAGGAGGAAGAGGTGGTGGAGCAGACAGACCTCATATAAGCAGCTTTCTGGAGGCTTGGTGGATGAACAAGCTCCAGCACAGAGCCCCATCCTGGATCCCTCCTGGCTGCAAGCAGAGTTACCCAGTGTGCCGTGAAGGAAATGTAACGGCCCTGTCCATGCTTGCTGGACCACGTGTCTAAAGTAATGTGCACCTTGCTGCTGACTGCCTTTCCCAATGACTCCGTAACATTGTCTTCCACGTGCTGGTATAGTGCTGGAATGGCCTTCCGTGAAAAGTACTGGCGTTTTGGAACCTGCCACTGTGGTACAGCACATTCGGCAAATTGACGGAAGGAGGCAGAGTCCACCAGCAGGAAAGGCAGCAGCTGTAATGCGAGTAATTTTGCCAAGCTGGCATTTAGACGCTGTGCAAGGGGATGGTTGGGACTATATTTTTTCTTACGCTGAAGCAGCTGGGGCAATGAAATCTGACTGTATAAATCTGCAGCTGATGGGATGCTGTCACATTCTGAGTAAGTACCTGGTACACCCATTACTATAACATTATCCCTGTCAGTGGAGGTTGTAGACATGGCATGACATATAGTGGGGGTAGAGACAGATGATGTCACGGTGGCCCCCGCACCCCGGCGCCTGGCAGCAGCTTCCTCGCTGCTCGCTGGCCAGGCGCCGAATGATATTGCGGTCGCTTCCGCACACGTGGGGAAGCCGGGGGGCGGGGCCTGGCGGGCTGACGCGGACCCGCCGGGTTTAAAGCCCAGGCTCTCAGAAATGCCGGTGCCCTGACGTGGTAGTTACTTCCCGCAGCGCTCTTGTATATTTGGCAAACAACTATTCTGTGTATTGACCCCTTGGCATTGGCAAACGACTATTCTGTGTATTGACCCCTTGGCATTGGCAAACGACTATTCTGTGTATTGACCCCTTGGCATTGGCAAACGACTATTCTGTGTATTGACCCCTTGGCATTGGCAAACGACTATTCTGTGTATTGACCCCTTGGCATTGGCAAACGACTATTCTGTGTATTGACCCCTTGGCATTGGCAAAATACCATTCTGTGTATGACCCCTGGCATTGGCGAACGAACCACTCTGTGTATGATCCCTGGCATTGGCGAACGAACCATTCTGTGCATAACCCCTGGTATTGGCATCAACTCTTCTAATTCTGGTATTGAGGTCAGTCTGTGTGGCACCCTAAGCACACATCAGACTACCCCTTGTGTTGTTAGGGTCTTGGGAAGAGCTAATTATTCTAATTTCTTGTGTATCATTCTGTGTCTGTCTAGTCGTGCCGACCACTCTAAGGATCGGAAGGGTAGAGACTGTTCTGTGTCTAGAAACCACTAGTCAGATAAAGCAGAGGGATCCGTGACGTCTCTCTTGTACGTGCTCTGTACTGCCATTCTTGTAGTCTGTCTAGTCGTGCCGACCACTCTAAGGATCGGAAGGGTAGAGAGTGTCCTGCGTATAGGGACCACCACTCTAGTATCAGGGGGATCCGTGACAGATGAGGACCGATGGGAAGTGTTGTGCCAACGGGATGCATGACAGGTGGTCATATGTCGCTTCAAGCAGGTGGTACCCAAGCGTCTGATGTTTCTCCCACGCTTGATCCTCTTCAGACATAGCTTACAAATAGCAACGCTGTGGTCTGCTGCACATGTCGTGAAGAACTTCCAGACAGCAGAGTTCCTGGATGTGTGCTTTGAAACAACAGCGCTCTGCACCTGAGCAGCTCTGACATCTGATGCCTTGGACTGGCTACGGTTGCTCATAGAGGACATTGTGCCTCGTTTTTTTGTGCCTACTCCTCCTCCCTTCACTCCTCTGTTCGATCAGGCACCCAGGTGGAGTCAGTGACCTCATCATCGTCATCACCCCCTATCTCCTCGTCACTGGAGCCAACTTGGCAGTATGCTGCAGCTGCTGGGGGACCATGAGTGCCAGTTCTTTGTGTGTCACTGGCACCCCCTCCCTCTAGGCTGATTATACTCCCTTCCTCAACCTCAGAGTTTGAATCCAAGCACTGGAGTTGCTGTGCATCCTCAAGCAGCATGTCACTGTCATTGTAGTCAAACAATTCAGCTGACTCCTCCATGCATGATGGCGAGGCTACGGCAGAAGAAGCTGTGGACATGGAGGCTGAATTAGATGTTTTGGCAGCTGAGGTGGACTGTAAACCACTACAAGCCTGGCTGGCAGAGGACTCAGAGGATGAGCATGGCCTGGTTAGCCAATCCTGCACATCCTCTGTATTTTGCTGCTGCTTAAGACGGCCAGCACCAGTTAGAAAGGACAAGCGTGCCCCTGCAGAGGATGCACGACGTCCACGACGCCCAGGGGCACAGCCTTCCGACACAGAGGCTGCTTGCCCTTTTATCTGTGTCTGGGAGTGTCTGCCTGTCCTTTTTGGTCTTTCTGACATGGTGAGTGATATATAGATTGGAGATATGCAGAACTCGGATTCAACTCTGGTATAAAGATTGGAGATATGCAGAACTCTAATTCTACTCTGGTAGAAACATAGAAACATAGAAAAAATGTCGGCAGATAAGAACCTTTCGGCCCATCTAGTCTGCCCAATTACATGGATACTTTACCTGGATTTATCTTTTGTTTAGGATAGCCTTATGCCTATCCCATGCTTGCTTAAATTCAATTACTGTTTTGGCCTCTACCACTTCTACTGGAAGACTGTTCCATGTATCCACCACCCGATATATATGGTATATAGATTAAAGATATTCAGAACTCTGCTATAAGTCAGTGATTTTACTGATATTTTCCCTGCAAGGCTGCCAATGTCCTCTACTCTCTCTCTGATTCACTTCCTCTCCTGCAGGCTGCAACACCCTTATAGCTGACAGTGCCAAGACACAGATTAAAATTCCCAGAACTCTGGTATAACTCAGTGATACCCCCTGCTAGCTGGCAGTGCCAACACACAGATTCAAATTCCCAGAACTCTGGTATAACTCATTGATACACCCTGATAGCTGGCAGTGCCAACTAGACTTGTGCACCGATTTTTTTTCTGTTCGGTTTGTTCTGATTTTGTAAATTTTCGTTTCGTTTTTCGTATCGACTTTTTTTTTCGTGATTTCGCAAATCTTCGTGTTTTTCGGAACGTCTGTTCTCCTCGTTTCAAAGTGTCTATTCGTTTTGACGTAAACAAATGGTTTTTCGGATCCGATATTTCTGTCGATACGATAATTCTGCCATTGAGATTTCTCATGTTTTACAAGAAGGATACATTGAGATTTCTCTGGTTTCCCGGGAAGAATACATTGAGATTTCTCTGGTTTTCCAGGAAGGATACATTGAGATTTCTCTGGTTTTACAAGAAGGATACATTGAGATTTCTCTGGTTTTACAAGAAGGATACATTGAGATTTCTCTGGTTTACCGGGAAGGATACATTGAGATTTCTCTGGTTTTCCAGGAAGGATACATTGAGATTTCTCTGGTTTTACAAGAAGGATACATTGAAATTTCTCATGATTTACAAGAAGGATACATTGAGATTTTCTCTGGTTTCCCGGGAAGGATACATTGAGATTTCTCTGGTTTCCCAGGAAGGATACATTGAGATTTCTCTGGTTTCCCGGGAAGGATACATTGAAATTTCTCTGGTGTTACAAGAAGGATACATTGAGATTTCTCTGGTTTTACAAGCAGGATACATTTAGATTTCTCTGGTTTCCCAGGAAGGATACATTGAGATTTCTCTGGTTTCCCGGGAAGGATACATTGAGATTTCTCTGGTTATACAAGAAGGATACATTGAGATTTCTCTGGTTTCCCGGGAAGGATACATTGAGATTTTTCTGGTTTCCCGGGAAGGATATATTGAGATTTCTCTGGTTTTCCAGGAAGGATACATTGAGATTTCTCATGTTTTACAAGTAGGATACATTTAGATTTCTCTGGTTTCCCAGGAAGGATACATTGAGATTTCTCTGGTTTTACTAGAAGGATATATTGAGATTTCTCATGTTTTACAAGAAGGATACATTGAGATTTCTCTGGTTTCCCGGGAAGGATACATTGAGATTTCTCTGGTTTTACAAGAAGGATACATTGAAATTTCTCATGTTTTACAAGAAGGATACATTGAGATTTTCTCTGGTTTCCCGGGAAGGATACATTGAGATTTCTCTGGTTTCCCGGGAAGGATACATTGAGATTTCTCTGGTTTTACAAGAAGGATACATTGAGATTTCTCTGGTTTTACAAGAAGGATACATTGAGATTTTCTCTGGTTTCCCGGGAAGGATACATTGAAATTTCTCTGGTGTTACAAGAAGGATACATTGAGATTTCTCTGGTTTTACAAGCAGGATACATTTAGATTTCTCTGGTTTCCCAGGAAGGATACATTGAGATTTCTCTGGTTTCCCGGGAAGGATACATTGAGATTTCTCTGGTTATACAAGAAGGATACATTGAGATTTCTCATGTTTTACAAGCAGGATACATTTAGATTTCTCTGGTTTCCCAGGAAGGATACATTGAGATTTCTCTGGTTTTACTAGAAGGATATATTGAGATTTCTCATGTTTTACAAGAAGGATACATTGAGATTTCTCTGGTTTTCCAGGAAGGATACATTGAGATGGGAATGATACAAAATTACCGAATCAGCGATATAACCGAAAAATACGTTGTCCGAAATTACTGAAATGGAACCGAAATCAGGAATGGAGCCGAAATCACGAATGGAACGAAAATGATTTTCGATTTTACACATTTCTAGTCCATTCGAAAATTCCGAAAAGTTTTCGTTTCGGTTCGGAAATTTGTTCGGATCTGCCGTTTTCGGATCCGAAAATTTTTGGAAAAAATCGGCCGAATCCGAATGCACGAATCGGGAAATTTCGTGAAAATTCCGAAATTACGAAACGCACATCCCTAGTGCCAACACACAGATTCAAATTCCCAGAACTCTGGTATAACTCAGTGATACACCCTGATATGCAACAATCTCCTCTCCTCTCTGATTCACTCCTGCAACAAACACACGCTGGGGCTGCGGGGAAGCCTTATATAGTGTGCTGCGGGACTTAGCTCTGTGAGTCCATGATTGGCCAAAATTTGCCCAATCAGGACTCTGTGCCCTGATTGGCATAGTCTTGCACCTGTCGTGCACCTGACCTGTGGTCAGGTGTAAGGCTGTAGCCAATTACAAGCTTCAGGCCAGTGGAAAAGTGCATTGTGGTCCATTGTGGGCAAACACGCGGAAGTGTTCGCTGTTCGACGAACGGTCGAACGGCCAATGTTCAATGCAAACTCATGTTCGCATCAAAACACCAGCCCATCCCTACTAGCTACCTATTTATATCGAATTTTCTAACTACTTTTCTTTCTCTTTATTTTTGTTCTTCTTTCGGACAGTCTATTTGGTTTACCATCTATATATCTTTTTTTTATATATCTATGTGCTTTTCTTATTTATTTATTTATTTATTTATAAAGGATTTTACCAGGAAGGATACATTGAGATTTCTCTTGTTTTCAAGTATGTCCTGGGTTCAAGAACATTGAAGTGTTACAGTTACAGAAATACAAAGTAATACAATGTAAGATATTAACAACACAAATATACAGATTAACAGAAAATAAATATATAGGAAATAGTCATTATGTTACATGTTTACAGGTGCATGCTGTATTGAGGTATGTTAGTAAGGAGCTCGAGTGATTCTTTGCTTCCAAATACCAGTATGTTTATCATTTATCTTATATCTATTTATATAACTTTATTATTCTTTTCCTCCAAATATCTCAGACCCCCCCCCCCGGTGGAGACGTGCATGCAGCTTGGCAGAGTCTTAAGGAGGCTTAATACAATATTATTGGGGAGTTCTTTTTTATTAAATGGGGGGGGGTCTCTAGCAGGGGCGGATCCAGGCACAGGTTTCAGGGAGGGGGCATTCTACCAGTTTTGGCCAAGAGCTGGTGTTGGGTTCGCAGTGACAAGCAGAGATGCGCCTAATCGCAAGCTGTGCTCGTTACACTCACTCTCCCCTGAACATTGCACAGGATCTGTCCTCATGTCGCTCATGAGCGCTGTGAACCCTTTCCATGTGTGGGGACCAGGGTACCCCCTCCCAGCACATACCCCTTGAAGCTATGCAGTGTAGGGTAACCCAGGTGTGGGCTGCCCAGTGCACCTTTTCCATGCTGGCAGGACACATGTGGCACCCCATCTGCACAGCCCTGTAAACCCTATCTGTACCATGGGCCCAGGGTAACCCCGCAGCTCACATGTAATATATTGCCCCAGCTCACACATGGATATATTGCCCCCAGCTCAGACATGGATATATTGCCCCAGCTCACATGGATATATTGCCACAGCTCACATGGATATATTGCCCCCAGTATTGCCCCAGCTCACATGGATATATTGCCACCAGCTCACATGATATATTGCCCCCAGTTCACATGGATATATTGCCCCCAGCTCACATGGATATATTGCCCCCAGTATTGCCCCAGCTCACATGGATATATTGCCACCAGCTCACATGATATATTGCCCCCAGTTCACATGGATATATTGCCCCCAGCTCACATGGATATATTGCCCCCAGTATTGCCCCAGCTCACATGGATATATTGCCCCCAGTATTGCCCCAGCTCACATGGATATATTGCCACCAACTCACATGATATATTGCCCCAGTTCACATGGATATATTGCCCTCAGTATTGCCCCCAGTTCACATGGATATATTGCCCCCAGTATTGCCCCCAGTTCACATGGATATCTTTCCCCCAGTATTGCCCCATTCACATGGATATATTGCCTCCAGACAGTTCACTTGGATATATTGCTCCAAGACAGTTCACTTGGATATATTTCCCCCAGCTCTCACCTTCTCTGCCAGGCCCCTCCGCTCCGAGTACCTACCAGCCGTCGACTGCTTTTGCTCCCTACAAGCGGCTGCCGACATGCAGCTTGGCCGCTCGCCTGGGAACCACCTGATCAGCGCAGCCGCATTCTGGCAAGATCCCGGAGTTCACAGGAACTCTGCGATCTCGCGAGATCACGGCATATGGATCCCAGGTGAGCGGCCAAGCTGCATGCCGGCGGCCGCTCGTAATGAGCAAAGCAGTCGGCGGCTGGTAATATTTTTTTTGGGGGGGGCAATTGCCCCATTGCCCCTGAATCTGCCCCTGCCCAGCTCACATGGATATATTGCCCCCAGCTCACATGGATATATTGCCCCCAGTTCACATGGATATATTGCCACAGTGTTGCCCCCAGTTCATGGATATATTGCCCCCAGTATTGCCCCAGCTCACATGGATATATTGCCCCCAGTTCACATGGATATATTGCCACAGTGTTGCCCCCAGTTCATGGATATATTGCCCCCAGTATTGCCCCAGCTCACATGGATATATTGCCCCCAGCTCACATGGATATATTGCCCCAGTTCACATAGATATATATTTCCCCCAGTATTGCCCCAGTTCAAATGGATATATTGCCCCCAGCTCACATGGATATATTGCCCCGTTCACATGGATATATTGCCCTCAGACAGTTCACATGGATATATTGCCCCCAGACAGTTTGCATGGATATATTGCCCCCCGCTCTCACCTCCTCTGCCAGGCCCCTCTGCTCCGAGTATGTTTGCAGTTTGTGTGTGTGTGTGTGCATGTTTGCAGTGTGTGTGTATGTTTGCAGTGTGTATGTTTGCAGTGTGTGTGTGTATGTTTGCAGTGTGTGTGTGTGTATGTTTGCAGTGTGTGTGTGTGTTTGCAGTGTGTGTGTGTGTTTGCAGTGTGTGTGTGTGTATGTTTGCAGTGTGTGTGTGTGTATGTTTGCAGTGTGTGTGTATGTTTGCAGTGTGTGTGTATGTTTGCAGTGTGTGTACGTGTATGTTTGCAGTTTGTGTGCCTGTATGTTTGCAGTGTGTGTGCGTGTATGTTTGCAGTGTGTGTGTGTGTATGTTTGCAGTGCGTGTATATGTTTGCAGTGTGTGTATGTTTGCAGTGTGTGTGTGTGTGTGTTTGTAGTGTGTTTATGTTTGCAGTGTGTTTGTGTGTGTGTGTATGTTTGCAGTGTGTGTATGTTTGCAGTTTGGTGTGTGCGCAACCTGTGTGTGTGTGTGTGCGCAACCTGTGTGTGTGTGTGTGTGCGCAACCTGTGTGTGTGTGTGTGTGTGTGCGCAACCTGTGTGTGTGTAGGTTTGCAGTTTGGTGTGTGCGCAACTGTGTGTGTGCAGCATGCATGGTGTGAGAGTGGGGCAGGGTCTCCATGTGCGTGTGTGAGTAATCAAAAAAAAAAAAAAGAAATACAAAAATAATACGTCTGCCGTGGGCTGTGATCAGAGCTTCCAAATGATGCCAAAAGTAACCATGTAAATGAAAACAAAGCGCAGTTTTTGGGGTGGAGAGAAAATGTGCATGGGGGGCCCCAAGAAAAGGTTTCCCCAGGGCCCAGTCAAAATTAAAGATGGCCCTGTATCTGGGGTCTGATTTTTGTCTAGGTATACATGTATCTGGGGGGGGGGCAGATTTTGTCTGGGTATACATGTATGGAGCTCAGTGGGAGCTGAAATGACCAGAATTATTTATTTTTTTAATGTAATGTTTCTTTTTAAAACAATTATTTGGAGATCTCTAGATTTTGATAAGACGTGTTAGTCCAGATGCCAAAATTAAGAGTATAGCAGTGCGTAGTGATACCTTTTTTACTGGACTAATGTAACATTTAAAAGACAAGCTTTCGAGAGGATTCCTCTCTTATCTGTTAATTATAGCGTTAGTCCAATTTAAAAAAAGGTATCACTACTTTACTCTGGTATATATAATATCTGAGAGTCTAACGGGAACACAACGCTGTTGTTCCCAACCAAATACATGATGAGACCATGGGCTGCTGTGATAGATTGTGATTTCATATCTTACTGTTACAGGGTTATTCAAAGAGATCCGAATTGCTTGAGAAAGATAACCGAACGCTGAAAATCAGCGTTCGGTTCCCTTTCTTGGCCATTTGGCTATCCAGAAAGCAGGCAATTCACCAAATCCTGGCGAATTGCCTGCACATACGGTGCCTGTTCGGTGCCTGTTCGAGGGCAGTGAATCCCCATAGAGAAGCAATGCTTCCTCTATTCAGAGAACACAAACCAGCAGTGAAAGGTTCCTGAAATGCCCTGCCATTCGGTGGTTTCATGCGGCGGATTTATTCAGGCAAATCTTATAGGCTTCAATGTTAAAAATATTCCCGTTTTAATTCAATATCTAATAAACCGTTCATTATAAAATTCAGCAGGAAAGAGTCTCTTTATTGATTATTATTTTTTGGGATTTTCAAAGCATTTTTTTTTTTTTTTAAATTTACTTATTTTTTCTGTAACAGCCCTTCTTATTCATTGGATTTTAAATGTAAATTTTAGACCTTTTCACTTAGTTTTTTTGCAAACAGCGTTTCACTTTTCAATCATTCAAGCAAACCGTTTTTCTAATATATTCACTGCCTTCGTCTGCGGTGTCGGCTTTTTCCGGCGGCTACGCTGCGTGTGATCGGCTCCTGCTTGTGTTTTTCCGTGATTTTCGGTTAGTTAATCCAGATGTTTTTCTGCGGGTTTTTCGGCGTGCATTCGCCGGGTTTTGCGGTTAGTTTTCGTCGGGTTTGCGGCAGCCTTTCCCTGCAATTCGGGGACCCTGTGGTGCTTGCTGAATACACCGCAGGGTCACCGAAATGGGATCGGCAAAACAAACCGAATTGAAGAGAACGAAAAGTCACCGAACGTGCGGTGAATTTTCAAATCTCTTTGAATTACCCTGTTAGTATCCTTTTCGTTTGCACTTCTCACAATATGGGGCTGGTATAAAAAAAAAATTCCAGGGCTGCTTTTTATTCCCAGTCCGGCCCTGGCTTAGCCGCTCGCCTGGGAACCACCTGACCAGCGCAGCTGCGTTCTCGCAAGATCCTGGAGTTCACGTGAACTCCACGTTCTCACGAGATCGCGGCTTGTGACTCCCAGGCGAGTGGCCAAGCTGCATGCCAGCAGCCGCTCGTAGGGAGCAAAGCAGTCGGCAGCTGGTAATATTTTCTGGGGGGGGGGGAATTGCCCGTTGCCCCCCCTGGATTTGCCCCTGGTCTCTAGGCAGTTTTGAAACTGCCATGAGAGACCCGCCGTGTGGTGTGTTTTTGTATCTACCCATCTGCATAACTGTCTACCAGTTATCTATTTGTTACATATTTATTATCTGTTTATTCTTTTTTTCTGCTATCTATCCATATGTATATCAGTGTAGGATTTAAATATGTTATATCTGTAATATTTAGCTTTTCTTATGATTCATTCTACCAACCATGTTCTCTGTCTACCCATCTGTTAATATATTGTCTAATAATCTTATAGCTAGTTTTATACCTTTTTACCTGTTTTTAAATCATTCTTTCTGCTATCCAACGGTCTTTCCTTTTATTCTATTCCTGTTGGCCACATTTTTAATCATTCTTTTTCTAACAAATATCAATAATCTATTTTATTGATATTTTCATCATTATTTTCCTCCAAATAGATACTGGTCTTAGTTTGGTTATCTATTTTTCTACCTGAACATAATTTTATTAGTACCATGTAATTTGTCACGTTACATATAATGTAAGCCTAGATTATTGCATAGTATAGGGGTGGAGGGATATCATAAGGATCATAAAGGATTGGCACCTGATACAAGGTGACCCTGGTCCGGAAGGATCACCTACCCCTCGTCAATGTGTAATAACAAGACAGAAAAGCTGATAAGTTCAGTCATCCTACGGATATGTAATAAGCTTGCTGATAAGAGGGGGCGGGGCTCCAGCAGGCGATATGACTGTTATTACATAGCGGAGGAAGGGTGCTGCAATGGCAAGCGGGAGAGGGAGAGGGGACTGAGGAAGTTGTCAGAGGATGTCTAAAGCCTGAAAGAAGTGTCAGGACAGAGCTGCAAATTAATTCAGCACCAGCAAAGAAAACACCAGGTGAGCTCAGCTGGAAACACTCTTTTGTATGCTTTCTGTTTATGGTGTCGCTTGTTTTTTGGAGAGGAAACCCTGCAATGTTTGCAGCTCATTCATGTGATCAGGAAGCATGGATCTACAAACAGTCCAGCTCAGTTTTAGAAGCTGATCCACCTGCCCCTTGGTTTTACCCCATCATACACTACCTAGATCCCACTACCCCAGGTTTGCTGATTCTACTGGTTATCACCTGTCCCCTACATCTCCTCTCCAAGGCTCCTGGATCTCTTACAGCAGGGGTCAGCAACCTTGGACCTACAGGTGTTTTGGAACTACATGTTTCTTAGTGCTCAGCTACTCATTAGGCTGGTAAAGCTACATGGGAAATGTAGTTCCAAAACATCTAGAGAGAGCCCTTTCCTGCACCAGTCTGTATGATCAGAACATGTTTTTATGATAATATAGAAATCACAGCACTGGGTCTGCAAGATTTAATCCTAACAGGGTTATTTAAAGAGATCCGAATTGTGGCCAAGAGGTAACCGAACAGTGAAATTCAGCGTACGGTTACCCAGAGAGCAGGCAGTTCGCCAAATGTCAGCGAATTGTCTGCACATATGGTGCCTGTTTGTTGCCTGGTCGAGGGCAGTGAAATCCCCATAGAGAAGCAATGCTTCGTCTATTCAGAGAACAAAAACCAGCAGGAAAAAGTTGCCGAATTGCCCTGCTGTTTGGTGGTTTCATTCGACAGGTTTATTCAGGCGAATCCCATAGGCTTCAATGTTAAAAATCTTCCCATTTTAATTCAATATCCAATAAACCGTTGATTATAATATTCTGCAGTAAAAAGTATCTTTATCAATATTTTTTTTTAGGATTTTTTTGCAAAAATTTTTTATCCGTGTTTATTTTTAAATAGTTTTTTCATTTTTCTGTAACAGCCCTTTTTATTAACATTCATTGGATTTTATATGTAAATTCCAGACATTTTCGCTCTGTAGTTTCTTTGCAAACAGCGTTTCACTTTTCAAACATTCAAGCGTACTGTTTTTTTTCCTTTTCACTCCATTCGTCTGCAGTGTCGGCTTTTTCCTGCGGCTGCTCTGCGCTGTGATCGGCTGCTGCTCGGGCGTCTCCGGCATGTTCGGCGGGGTTAATCCAGATGTTTTTGCAGGTTTCGGTGTGCGTTCGCAGGGTTTTGCAGTGAGTGTTCGTCGGTTTGCGGAGGCTTTTCCCTGCACTACGATGGCCCTGTGGTGCTTGCTGAATACACCGCAGGGTCGCCGAAATGGGATCGCCAAATCGCTACGGAATTGAAGAGAACGAAAAGTGACTTTTCGTTCTCTTTGAAAAACCCTGCAAGGGTATATAATGCCACAATTACTTTGGGTGTGTTTGGCTTTTGAGTAGGATTCATCAAATTACAGAGAAATCACTGTTCGCAGAGTACAACTCCGAGGTAGTGAGCTGACAGGTCCAAAGGTTCATGAGATGTGTAGTACACTTGTAATGAGATGACAATCATGCCACACCTTCAAATACATTACCAATCTATTAGCATTTTATTAGTTTCTCTTTTTTAGCACAGGTAACTGACCAGTGACCTTCACTTCTATGGCTCATGCATCAGTGACTGTATTATCACCTGCTCCTTAGCAACCTTATATTTAAGATACAAAATACTCATTATGGCTGATCTCTGTACCTATAGAAGGTTCCAATAATTATGCAGTCAAAAGAATGAAAATAATTTAGTATTAATCCTTTTTTTTTCACATCCATTTAAATGCGTAACGGCTAGAATGTATTAGATTCAGAAAATATATTGCCTTTAAATAAAAAAAAGATAGCTAGTGAATCACAAGTGCACATGATACAGAGAAAATGCAAAACAATATAGAAACTAATGATTATTTGTTATATAAATCACAAAAAGCCATAAAGTGCTGCTTTAGAAGCGAGTGAAATTACCCAAGACCCTGGGCTAGGACTGAAACATTTACAGGGTTATTCAAAGAGAATTGAAAAGTCACCGCACGTTCGGTGACTTTTCGTTCTCTTCAATTCGGTGTGATTTGGCGATCCCATTTTGGTGACCCTGCGGTGTATTCAGCAAGTAGTGCGGGGAAAAGCCACCGCAAACCCGACGAACACTCACCGCAAAACCCAGCGAACGTACACCGAAACCAGCAAAAACATCTGGATTAACCCCACCGAACACGCCGGAGAAACCCGAGCAGCCGCCGATCACAGCGCAGAGCAGCTGCCGACACCGCAGACGAATGGAGTGAAAAAAAAATAAAAAACAGTACGCTTGAATGTTTGAAAAGTGAAACGCTGTTTGCAAAGAAACTACTGAGCGAAAATGTCTGAAATTTACATATAAGATACAATGAATGATAATAAAAAGGGCTGTTACAGAAAAAAGAAAAAACGATTTAAAAAAACCGGAAAGAAATTCACAAAAAAATCCCAAAAAATGCCTAAAAGATCCTAAACAATCTATAAATAAAGAGACTTTATACTGTAGAATATTATAATAAACGGTTTATTAGATATTGAATTAAACACAGGAATATTTAAAACATTGGATTCAGAATAAATCTGCCGAATGAAACCACCGAACAGCAGGGAAATTCGGCAACTTTTCACTGCTGGTTTTTGTTCTCTGAATAGACGAAGCATTGCTTCACTATGGGGGTTTAGACTACCACCGCTGCTGTCCGAAAGGTTTTTTTGGGAGCTTATACCTAACAAACAATACCTGGATTTACAATTGTGGACCTGGGCCAGGTCCTATGCCATGTGAGTACAATCCGTTTACTCTTTATTTGGTTTCCACTACAGTCTGCACTATAGTCCCCACCTTTTATATTTAAGGGCTTCAAGGGATCCGAGTTCGGATGGGCATTTGGGTTGCCGGATAACAACCCAAAAGTCTAACACCCAGAGCAAGGCGGGCTCAGTCTCATGTGAGTGTAAGAGAGTGACAATATACTTATACGCTTACCTTATGGGTCACACTATGATGTATTCTCTCCATTTCTTTTGAGGACATTAAAAAGGAGAAGACTGGTCAAAATTCTCTAGAACCATCATTTAAGACCACTCTAGGAACATTGAGATCGCTACACCTTATTCTGTTTTTTGTATATCTCTTTTCGGTGGTCAAGCACAAGGACCATGATAGGTGTATTAGCAATATTTTCCTGCGTTTTCATTTATCAGCGCCACCTTATTTTTTCGGATTTTATTGCTGTGAGGAGATGGAGGGTCCTTGGGCCCCTGTATTTACATTATTTACACCTAAGTTAAGTGTCAATGAACAGGTCAGAGTCTGGGCTTTCTAAAAATACTAAACATGACCATGAAATTGTAAACCAAAGTCAACAATCCCCTTTTTTTTGGCAAAGCAAAGGCAATGTCCATTTGTCACATATATAATGACTGAACTAATAAAATGGTAAAAAAAAATCATATCTTGAAAAAGAAACTTGGCCACAGCCGTAATTTGATGCCCAGAATTTTGTTTGGTCTGGGCCAAATTGGGACGAGCATCATTTCCTATAGCTAGGGTTAGATATTAGGGTTAGGCTACTATTTGCTTGTTTTAGGTGTAACACAAGCCCTAACATTTTGCTCCATTTTTCCTTCATTTTAAAGCATCAGATTTTACCCCTTTTTATATGAGCAAAGCAAGAAATGCATTTGTATTCTCACCAAACAAAAATTAAAGTATCTTTTGGCACTTTTTTTTGGGGGGGGGGTGCTCCAGTTTTCTGTGGCTACAGGCTCCTGAGCTGTGAACCGGCCCCGTCTAGCCAGGGTCTTTGGTACCAGAGTCATCCTCTTCTTGAAGATGAAACTTTATGGCCATGTATTTGTGATAAAGATAAATACAGTGAAATGAAGCAGTATGTACATTGTATCACGTGTATTTCTAATTTGCTAGGGAGCTTTATGTTGTTTGTAGTCAATATATTTTCTGTATCCCATGAATTCTATTGTTACGTTTTTTAAATGGATGTGAAAGATTCATATATTTTCATTTTCACTGTTTGAGAGTATGTTATTATTATTTACAGGTGAAACTTGAAAAAATTTGAATATCGTGCAAAAGTTCATTTATTTCAGTAATGCAACTTAAAGTGAAACTAATATATGAGATAGTTCAAGCCGTGATTTGTCATAATTGTGAGGATTATGGATACAGCTCATGAAAACCCCAAATCCACAATCTCAGAAATAGAATATTACATGCAATCAATAAAACAAGGATTGTACATAGAACAGTATGGGACCTCTGAAAAGTATAAGCTACATATGTACTCAGTACTTGGTTTGGGCCCCTTTTGCAGCAATTACGGCCTCAACGCGGCGTGGCATGGATGCTATCAGCTTGTGGCACTGCTGAGGTGTTATGGAAGACCAGGATGCTTCAATAGCGGCCTTCAGCTCTTCTGCATTGTTCGCTCTCATGTCTCTCATCTTTCTCAAGGCAATGCCCCATAGATTCTCTTGCACGATATTCTAATTTTTCGAGTTTCACTTGTATATTTGTCATGGATGGTGGCTGCTGAGAGAATAATCACAATAGCACTCACATTCTTCTGTTTAGTTTTATCTCCATTGGCTGCTGGATTTTCCCATGTTTATATTTTTGTTGTAAACTCATTCAGAGCTCAAGTAAACTTACCAACTTCACGGGTCACTACCACCAAATAATGAAATGTCCTTATTGTGTTTATTTTATGTTGCTGATATCTTACATGTACTTTGTTTTTCTCTTGTATGTTTAGTCACTGGGTGCATCCACCCCCCCCCCGTATCTTTACCTCACTTGGTCCCCCCTTTGTGGTTTTGGCCATACAATAGAGTCTATGGGTCAGGCAGCCAATTAAAATCATTGTATTGTTACATAGTTACATAGTTATATAGGCTGAAAAAAGACATGCGTCCATCGGGTTCAGCCTCTGCCACATAACCTACTGCTGTTGATCCAAAAGAAGGCAAAAAACCCAGTCTGAAATATGCAACATACCGGGAAAAAATTCCTTCTTGACCCCAGAATGGCAGTCAGATTTCTCCTTGGATCAAGAAGCTTTTACCCACATATTAAATATTATAACCCTTAATATTCTGTATCTGCAGGAAGTCATCCAGTCGTTTTTTAAAAGTCTGTACAGACTCTGACCCAACCACCTCAACAGGCAGAGAATTCCACAGCTTTATTGTTCTCACCGTAAAATAACCCTTCCTATGCTTTAAACTAAATTTTCTTTCTTCCAGTCTAAATGGATGACCCCTTGTCCTATGTATAGTCCTGTTAATGAATAGGTTATCAGACAATGGTTGATAATGGCCCCGTATATATTTATATAAGGTTATCAGATCCCCTCTAAGGCGCCGTTTTTCTAAACTAAACAGGTTTAAGCTTGTTAGTCTTTCCTCATAACTTAACCCTTCCATTCCCCTTATTAATTTAGTTGCCCGTATTGTGTGGGATGTATTCAAAGGACATCACCAGGGAGCAGATTAGAAGGTTTTTAATCTCCCTGTTTTATCTCATTCAGCTGCCATCTCTTATCTCAGGTAGAAACAATACACCCCCTGCTGCCTTATCTAAACACCTCCACCTCATTAACTGGTAGATAAAAAAATAATCAACAACCACAAAACGAAGCTTTTGGTAAATGTTGCATTATGGGGAAAATGCAGAAACTGGAACACAGAGATTAAATATCTAACTTTATTTTTCCTTTTTTACATGCAATTACTTCAAAGAAAAAAACCCCAGCAGCATGTGTTTTATAAGGCTAGGGTCAGACGAACGCAGTGCGAACGTGCGTTCAGCCGCACTTTATTACGGCCGTAGTAGCAGCAAATGACGGCCAATATACGAAGTACGGCCGTATGAAAGTTCGGCCGCGCAACGCAAGCAGCAAACAAATGCATTTTTTCGAGAATGTCGAACCGCTAGTACTGGCTCACAGAGTGCGCTGCGTCGGCGTAGCGGCGTGTGTGCGTGATTAGGAGACGTCAGACGCTGCACCATGTCCGGCCTACATAACATCCAGACACGCAAACTTTGGTTACTCAGATTTCTCTTTTTTTTCTAGCGCCGTCAAAAATCACGGCCGTAATTGCGCACCGTATGACCGCTATCGCGTCTTCCGTGAAAAGTTGTGTCCAGACGCATTGACGCACTTTTTGACGGTAGATATGAAAAATGCATTCGTCTGACCCTAGCCTAAAGTGGTTTTATTTGTAATGCACAAGTAATCTAGTTACAGCTTATGTAAATAAAAATATATAACCTGGTACGGCGCAGTTGGTGCAGTTAGGGGTCCATAGGTCCCACGAGTACATGAAAAATACAATAGTGCAAAATAATGGTGCAGTGCAGTGTGAATAGTTGGAAGTAAATGGATATTTAAGTAGCTTATTCACTCACAAAGATAGAGCCCAGACACTGGCTCTGAGTGGGTCAGCGCATGTGGGTTAATTGCCTTCAGACTTCGCAGGTGACCCCCACCTTATCAGAATTTTTCTTTCACCGATGTAGAATGGAAAGCAGAAGAGAGAAGGACACTCCTTGTGCAGATCAGAATACAAGGGGCATGTAAGTAATGGCAGATCTTGTACTTACATTTGAAGGAGCCACATAGCTCTAGAGCAGTGGTTCTCAACCTTTCTAAAGCCGTGACCCCTTAATACAGTTCCTCATGTTGTGGTGACCCCCAACCATTACATTTTTTGATGTCCACAATTTAGGTTTAGAATCATTATATTTAAGATTAAATTTGCTTTCATCGCTGAAGATTATTGTCTTTACTTCATCTTCCAAAATGCAAATCCATTCGTCTGCAGCCTCTTGTCGACGAAAAACATGAATTGGTCTAAGCATAGGCTTTGAGAGTGGAGACATAGCTTGAAGACCTTCTTTCTTAAGTGAAGATTGTATTGTAACTACTGAGATGTCTTTTTTATGGATATCCTTGACCAGGGAACTAATTTTCCTTAAGGATGTTTTAGGTTCAATATCCAGATGCCGCTGTAAAGTCTCCAAGATTTCTTTGGAAACAGCCTTAGGTCTTCCATTCCCTCTTAGATGCTTTAGATTAGAGAACCAAAAGTACTATACTTTTTTAAGGCAGCACAGATAGTACTCTGTGGAATGCCTAATTTTTGGGAAATCTCACGCTGTGTCAACTCCGCTTCCTTTAGCTCTAAAATTCTTCCTAACTGTATTTCAGATATTTTTGCCATTATGGAGGGAGAAATTTATGGTCCTTTTATCTCAAAATAGCTAGAGCAAAAATCTATTCTTGATCAGGTTTTTTCTTAACAAAAACTTTAAAAATCTAATAAAAATTGATATTTTATATGAGTATATTGAATCTGAAATGAAACTAAACACAGATGCCTAGGAGTATTTTTAAATTTAATTGCAAATATACTTGTATTTCATGCCGAAACGACATCTGTGTTCTGATCAGTTTTTTTCTTAACAGACTGTATATTGTCAAATATTTATTTCTAATTACAAATAAATGAAATTTTGTATTGTAGCATGGGTAACATACTTAATATAACAACAGTAAACAACATCGCTACATTTTGCAACAGTATGCATAAAATAGCCAACGTTAGTGCGAAGGTTGAGATTGCTTCCTTCTCACCAGATCAGAAATTCTTGGGGCAGTCTTTGCAAGAGCATACTGAAGATCATCTTCCACAACAAGTCTACTTCTGCATTTAGACTTGATAACCAACAAGCTGGAAAACCCTGTTTCACATAGATAAGTTGTTGGAAAAGGAAGAAGAAGGCGCAACACAGTCTCAGACAGAACAGGATATGACTGCAAATGCTTGATCCAAAATTTTGGAACTGGCATTGTAGAGAAATCAGTTTATTTATTTATTTATTTATTTATAAAGGATTTTACCAGGAAGGATACATTGAGATTTCTCTCGTTTTCAAGTATGTCCTGGGTTCAAGTACATTGAAGTGTTACATTTACAGAAATACAAAGTAATACAATGTAAGATATTAACAACACAAATATACAGATTAACAGAAAATAAATATGTAGGAAATATAGTCACTAGGTTACATGTTTACAGGTGCATTCTGTATTGAGGTATGTTAATAGGGAAATTTTGAGTGACTTAAGACTGGTGGAAGATTTGATGGTGTCTGGGAGGTTATTCCATAATTGTGGTGCTCTGTAGGAAAATGAGGACCGAGCCACTGTCTTTTTGTAGTGTGGTATTGCAAGTAAGGTGCTGGTCCTGGATCGGAGGTTATAGGATGAGGGAGCTGCTGGGGGAAGCAGTCTATTCAGGTAGGGTGGCAGCTTCCCAGAGATGCTCTTAAACACCAGGCTGGAAAGGTGAAGGGTGCGTCTGGATTCTAGTGATGGCCAGTTTAGCTGTTTTAACATGTCACAATGGTGGGTCATGTAGTTACATTGTAGCGCAAAGTGGCAGAATGAGTTATACAGTGTAGTAAGTTTATGAAGGTGTGTTTGCGGGGCGGCTGCATACACTACATCTCCGTAATCAATAGCCGGCATAAGCATTTGCTGTACAATCTGCTTTCTCGACGCATCGTTGTTAATAAGTTCAATGAACTCCTCTTGTGCTGTCTCAGGAACATCTTCAACTTTGACTGTGAATGGGCTTCTGGCCAGAGCAAATGGGGTGTCCAGTACATTTGGAAAGTACAATGAAATTTCATCTTCAAGCATATGCAAGTGTTCTTTCACAGAAATTATCATTGTAATTCTTTTGTCTGGTTCAATGCCATGTTCCTCAAAGAAAGCAGCTAAGGTAGGCAACATGTAAATATTATTGTTATCCAATTTTTTTTGCCAAAGCTGAAATTTCATTTGGAATGATCGAACCTTTTCAGACAAATCAAGGCACGTTGCATTTGGTCCTTGCAGTGATAAATTTAACTCATTCAAGATGGCAAAGATGTCAACCAAGTAAGCTATTTTCTGCAGTTCACTTTTATCGCTGAAAAGTGCCTCAAACTGTGGTTTTGCCTTCTGATTAAAAAACATTCTGAGTTCATCACGAAGATCAAAAACACGTTTTAAAACTTTTTCTCTTGATAACCATCTCACTTCAGTATGAAATAACAAAGCATTGTGTGCCGCATCCAACTCGTTGCACAGTTGTGAAAACAGTCGACTGTTTAAACTGCTCGCCTTTACAAAATTGACACAACTTATGCCGCTTTTCATAACTTCCTGTAAATTTTGTGGCAGCGTCTTCGTTGCTAATATTTGCCTATGAATCATACAGTGAGTTCCAATGACTTTTGGTGACTCATTCAGTACCAAATGTTGAAATCCAGATCGACATCCTAGCATAGCTGGAGCACCATCAGTACAAACACCACAAACCTTTTCCCAAGAGATCTGATGATCTTTCAGAAATGATCCAACTTTGTCAAATACATCATGTGCAGTAGTTGTCGTTTCAAGAGGGTTGCAAAAAAGAAACTCATCTTTAAAGTCGCTGTCATTAATATACCTCACAAAAACCAGTAACTGTGAACAGTTTGCCACGTCTGTAGATTCATCAAGCTGGATACTAAATATTGGAAGTGGAGCAGATTTAATTTCCTGTACTACCTGACTAAGAATATCAGCCGACATGTCATCTAATCGTCTGCGAACAGTGTCGTTGGATAAGGAAATTGCATTCAATTTCGTAACATATTCGTCTCCGATCATAACTCGAACAATGTCTTTGGCCGCTGGCAACAGTAAATCCTCACCAATGGTGTGAGGTTTCATAGCTCTGGCAATTCTACGTGCCACCAAATATGAAGCTTCAATGGTTGCTACGTTTTGTTTGGCTTTTTTGAGTACATCAGCTTTGCTTCTAAAATAGTTGGTATCCCTACCGGCAAAGCTCGGATGCTTGCTATCAAAATGGCGTTTTAGTTTGTTTGGCTTCATAGATTCAGCTGATAGAACTTCACAACAAATAACACATTGTGGTTTCTCAATCCCTACTGTAATTATTGAGGTAAAACCATACTGTAAAAAATCCTCACTATATTTTCTTATTTTATGGTTCTTCTCTACACGATCCATTGTCATGGGATGGTTTGTTATCTAAATGAAAATAAAATATGACAATAGCTGATGAACAATAATTCAAGTGTTGCCCTGTTTTACCTCCAATGCCTTTAACACAGCAGCTGCTTTCTACAATACCTGCTCTCTGCCGATGTGTGACCAGTCTGCATAAATACAATGGCGCCAACCCCAGTGTCGGACTGGAACTCCCGTGGCCCACCTGGAGAATTGGGTCTGATGACCCACCAAAAACACGCACAGACACCAATACACCAAATGTTAATTCAAATACACAGGTATTCATTCATAACCACAGAACTTTAGCATAAATACAAAATATTTGTAAACCAAATAACTTTAAAATAAATAATAAACAACAAATACCCCCTAAAAAATTAAATCAGTGGTGCTCACAGTACCCCCCCCCCCAAAAAAAAAAAAATCTGTGGTGCTCAGGGTACCCCCCAAATAAATAAATCAGTGGTGCACAGAGTACTCCCCAAATAAATAAATCAGTGGTGCACAGAGTACTCCCCAAATAAATAAATCAGTGGTGCTTCAGGTCCCCCTGAAATAAATAAATCAGCGGTGCTTCAGGTCCCCCAAATAAATAAATAAATCAATGGTGCTCAGGGTCCCTCAAATAAATAAATCAGCGGTGCTTCAGGTCTCCCCCAAATAAATTAAGCCTTGCTCAGCCAAATAATTAAAATGAAATTAGCCAGGCTCAATTAAATCATTGGTGGCAGTGGTGCACAGCGGCGGTGTCATTAACGAAAAAAACTCGGACCTCAGCAGACAGGCGGCCCGACTTACCCAACCAGACGTCGGGCTCCTTCAAGCACAGGCAGTGATAGGACATCACTTCCTGTGCGCGAGGATAAGGGGCCGCTCGTCCTCTGCGCTCCGCTGTGCAGCATTCACGGGACGCTGAATGCTGCAGCGCTGAATGCTGTTGTGCGGGCGCTCCACAATAGGAAGCCTCAGGCGACCCCCGGAAAGGGCCGATCGACCCCCAAAGGGGTCGCAACCCCTAGGTTGAGAACCGCTGCTCTAGAGGAAACGCCCATGGGTTATTGGTATCGGGAAACCCAAATAAAACCACTAAGGATCCAAGGATCACGCCAATGGACAGGATAGGAAAATAAAATAGAATTTATTAAAACATAATAAAAGCCAGAACGCGTTTCGCCACGCAGAAAAGCGGCTTCATCAGCTTGTACCAGCTGATGAAGCCGCTTTTCTGCGTGGCGAAACGCGTTCTGGCTTTTATTATGGAAAGGAGGGAGTTTAGGCAAGGGACTTGACCCAAGTGTGAGAGGGAGTGGGTTTGGGAAAAAGACCGGACCTGAGTGTGGGAGGGAGTTTGTGGAAGGGATGGGACGGAAGGGGTAGAATGGCAGCTCCAGACTGAAGAGGGGGTGGCAGGCAGGTTGAGGTGGTGGCACAGAATCTGAAGTTATAACGTTTAACTCCGTCTAACTCTAAACAGTGTGTGCTGTATGCAAATCGATTACGAGAATAGTTGACAACTATTCTCATTATCGATTAGTTGTTTCAGCCCTAAATGAGTTGTTATGATTATACAGCATTACCTGTATATGATAGTTCTTTCTGCTAGATCAGTGGTTCCCAACAGGCCAGGTTTTGAGGATCACCTTGGGGAAAGCACCGGCTGGGTGGAGTAAAGGTAACATCACTGCTCTGCATGGAGAGAGCCTGTGGAGTCATGGGTTCGATCCCGACGAGCACCTCTCCAGTAAGTGTCCTTGGGCAAGACACCTAACGATACATACTCGCCACTCAGGACATACTTGAAAACGAGAGAAATCTCAATGTGTCCTTCCTGGTAAAATCCTTTCACAAAAAAAAATGCAGACTAAATCCTGCAATCACTGAGTAGCAAATCATATCACCTGTACTGTGCTTCAGATATTTATTTATTTATAAAGGATTTTACCAGGAAGGATACATTGAGATTTCTCTCGTTTTCAAGTATGTCCTGGGTATATATCTGGAAAACCTGACCTGTTGGGGGTACCTGAGGACCGCGGTTGGGAAACACTGGTGGTAGAGAGAAGGAAGGTGAGCTTTTGAAACATTTCTAGCAAGAATTCTATACACGTTGTGGACAACACACGTCAGACATTCCTTTAGCAGCCTCAAGTACAGTCACTTTGTGGAACTTCCCTGCCTATAGTATTCATTGTATTTTTAAGCCACCATATTGCACACAAAAAACACCATTGTTGAATTGAAAGAACACTTATTAATGATTAAACCCTTTAGTATTTGATTGCACTCTGCAGATATTATGGGGGTTATCCACTAACTAGTGCCAGTGTCTGCTGTCTTGGCAAATCCCACAAAAAATCATCGCTACTGTACCAACAAGCGCCTGCATTCTGCAAAGCTAAAAAAACAAGTAAAAGGAGAAGCTGCCTTCAAAGCCTCTCCTGTTACTGTTTGAATTTTGAGGGTTTCTTCGAAGAGAGCTGAATTGGCCACTGAATTGCACCGAATGGTGAATTTCCCCGTATGGTGCAACTTCGTGGCTATTCAGAAAGCTGGCAATTCGCCAAATATTGTCGAATTGCCAGCAAAATATGATACAATTAGGTAGCAGTGAAATTCGGGATAGAGAGGTAATGTTTAATCTATTCAGAGAACACTGAAAAGTTAGCGAAATGCCCTGATGTTCGGTGGTTTCACTTGACAGGTTTAAACAGGCGAATCCCCATTAAGTTTCAATGAAAGAAAGATAAAGAATCCCCATTTTTATTAATTTTTTTATTCAAGACGTTTATTCTTTTCATTTGCAGCAAAAAGTCTCTATTTTTTGGTGAAACTTTAGATTTTTTTTTTTATTTGGCGTTTCTTTATTTTATTCTGTAACAGACCTTTTTAGTGTTATTCATAGGACCTTATGTATTATTTCCATGCATTTTTTTTGTTTAACCCCTTAGGGACTGCTGACGTACTATGTATGTCCTGCCCACGGGTCTCCCTTAGACCCGCGGACGTACATAGTACGTCAGCGGATCCTAACCTCCCTCCCGCCCAATACTTACCTCCCTCACTGGATCCCTCGCAGATCTGGCAGGGAGGAAGCCTGCCCCTGTGATTTACAGGGGCCGGCAACCTCGGTGATGTCACCACGCTGCGTGGTTGCACCGTTGGAAAGGGGAGAGTCTCATTAACCATTTCACTGCTGGATCGCGATTCGGTTCAAATTTGCACCAAATCGCGATTCAAACCTGGAGGGGGCTGACATTGTGGATGTCAGCCAAGCCTCCAGGTCACCCCCTACCTACTGACATATGTGTGAGGATGTCAGTGGGCCAGTTAAGGCTAGGGTCAAACGAAAGCACTTTTACACGCGAACGTAAAAAAGTGCGTCCGAACGCATTGACGTATTTTTTCACGGAATAGGCGAAAACTGTCATACGATGCGCATTTTCGTGCGTGATGTTTTACGGATCCAAACCAGGAAACTTTTTGCGTCTGGACGTTATGTTGCCCGGACACGAGCAGGGTCTGACGTCTCCAAATCACACACACACACCGCTAGCGGGCACAGCGCACTCTGTACGTCCGTACTAGCGGTTCAGCGTTCTCGAAAAAATGCGTTCATTTTCCACTTGCGTTGCGCGGCCGGACTTTCGTGCGACCGTACTTCGTATATTGGCTGTCATTGCCCGTCATTTGCTGCTAGTGCGGCCGTGATTAAGTGCGCCAGAACGCACGTTAAAAATTCGTTAGTCTGACCCCAGCCTAACCCCCTAGCTGCCAAGGGGAGATAGGGGGATTCTTTGGATCCCATTATCTCCCGATCCGCAGCTAGAGGGTCATGTTGTACATCATTGGAAAGGCCTGATCATGTTCTTTCCAATGATAATAAACATGACTAGGTGTAAACAACAGCTAAAAATAAATGAAAAAATTAAAAAACAAATTTTTTTTAATTTAATTTTATTTGTCGGGGGGGGGGGTTAGTTAAAGAGGACCTAGGCTGTCATCTAAAAGTAATGAGCATAAAACAGTCAGAATGAGCTCAGCGCACGTAGGTGAACTGGCTCAGCAGTGAAGGGGTTAAAAATCAAAAACATGTAAAAATTGGGTATTTCTACTCTCGGGACAAAATTCTGAAACTATTTAGCCGGGATCTTTTTTGGTGGTTGTAGATTTTGGAGATTAAATTATGAAAAGGTGTGTTTTTACCATTTTTTCATCATATTTCATATTTTTTATAGTAAATTATAGGATTTGATGGAAATAATGGTATTTTTAGAAAGTCCATTTAATGGCGGGAAAAATGGTGTATAATATGCGTGGGTTGCATAAACAAGGAAGAGGAAAATTCGGCCTAAACACGAACAGCGCAGAAACGTAAAAACAGCATGTCACGGGATGGCCCAGCACCCTCAGCCAGGGGCGGTGCAGTGACAGTGGGGACATGGACACTTGGGTGTGGTGGCACGCACCCTGTTTACCAGTTTGTATTTAGATGTGACATTGTGTGGTGTTAATAAAGTGTTCCCCGTTGGTTTATGGTGTAATGACTTTTCCCTTTGTTTGCCTTGCTCGCCGCCATTTTCCGATTCGTGTGGCGCAGTTGGAATTCTCGTTTCGGAAAATGGCCGATTCGAACCATCCGGTTCAAATCGTAAAATGGCCGATTCGGACCATCCGGTCCGAATTGGTGACTCCCTGAAGGCCAAGGGCCAATGGGTCCTGGGAGGGCGGGCAAGGAGTCCCATTGTATTCTAATTGTGTGCAGAGGTAATAAATGCTTGGACTGTAAATAAAAAAGCGAGATTCTGCAGTACATTCAGCTCTGACTGGTGTGTCTTTATTCTCCGCCGTATTTTCGGATCTGAGTGTTCCCCGCGGCCTCAGAGTACGGTGCCCACTCGGATACGATCAGAATCGAGCGCTCTGACCCTGCATCGAGTATCAGGGCAGAGGCGCTGCTCAGGAAGATTCGATCGGAGGAAGACGGAGATCCGAACCGAACGGCCCCGCCGGGAACCGCGCTTCGGCATTGCGGTAAGACCCGAACTCTCCACTGGTCCCGCCAGATCCGAACCTCCCTCCCATATCGATCCGAAGCCCTCCAGTTCCGATCCGACCCGCCATCCCTTCCCGACTCGAAACCTTCACCGCCCAAGATCCGAAGAGACACCCGCCCCCGGATCGGAAACGTTTCCCGCATAAGATCCGAAACGTTTCCCCATAAGATCCGAATCTTTCTCCGCGGCTGCTAGGGCCGATTCCCACAGGCGTCCCACACCCGCCAGGTCAGGGAACCAGTTGCTCGGGACGCTGAGTGCTGCGCGCCTCAGTGGTCGGACTGGTTCCAGGCAGGGGTCCCCTCCACCGCCCGCTAACCCTACCCTAGGGTCACGCCAGGCCGCACGAGACGCCGAGTGGGCGCCACTCGGTAGTCGGGCCAGCGGTAAGCGACGGGGTCACGCAGATAGAGCACACCCGCAGGCGGAACAACATCTCCATTCCGTCATACAGCAGTGGTCACTAAAGGACGGATTTGTGTAAAACTGCCCGGTCCCTAAGGGGTTAAAATGCCTTTTAAAATGACTGTTGTTTTTTTCCCACAGTTCGGCAGCTGGACAGCTTTTTCCCGGCAGCATTTGGCGGGTTGATTCGGGCACTTCGGTGAATGCTGAATTCATCGCAGAGTCGACGAATTGAACTTGCCGAATGAAAGAGCACCGACATTTCAGTGCTCTTTCAATAACCCCTATAGTTTTGAAAAATGCCAGCGTTTGTCTGCACTGTAGTGATTTTTGCCAATATATGCAATGCTGGCAGACCCCGGCGGTTAGATCATTCCTTAAGTCTACTACCAACTGCTTCATGGCTATTTCTCCATCTGTGAAACGTCTTGCTAAACAGTGACTTTTTTTAGAACTTGTTACTTATAAGAAAACGAGATGTGGTTATAGCTGGGTTTTCTGCCTAGATGTCTGTCTACTCTTTGTTTCCTGATGTAACGACTACTCTGTAGTGTCTTGAAAGCCTCAAACATCCGTGGGGACACGGCTTTCTGTTTTACTTTTGTATATATTTTGTTTAATCTTCCATAAATAGCTGTTAAACCAAAATTAAATTTCCACTGCAAAACATTGCCCATTGTCTTTAAGATCTTTCCACTTGGCCTGGGTCCTGAAGAAAGATTTAGAAGGTTTAAAGAACAATGATTTGGAGCAGGTCTGCCAAAATGCTTTTTGTTGATTAGCAAATCCTAAGAAACTTGCAGGTCTATTCACTAAGGCTGGGGTCAGACCAGCGCACTTTTAACGTGCGTTCTGGCGCACATAATTACAGCCGCACTAGCAGCAGATGACGGGCAATGACGGCCAATATACGATGTACGGCGCGCACAAAGGTCCGGCCGTGCACGCAAGTGGAATTTGAACGCATTTTTTTGAGAACGCAGAACCACTAGTACTGACGTACTGAGTGCGCAGCTGCGGCATAGCGGCGTGTTTGCGTGATTAGGAGATGTCAGACGCTGCTAATGTCCGGCCTACATAACGTCCAGACGCAAAAAGAGTTTTATTGACGATCCGTACAAAATCACGCCCGAAAATGCGCGTCGTCTGACCGTTTTTGCGCATTCCGTGATAAAATACGTCAATGCGTTCGGACGCACTTTTTCACGTTCGCGGGGAAAAATGCTTTCGTCTGACCCTAGCCTTAAGGTCAAATTCAGGAGAACAGGCAGGAGAAGTGAAAATTCTAGGTCAAACTAGCCAAACTAGAAAAATTATCCCATTTATCTAATTTTCCAAATCGGCTATTTGATCTAGATTGTGCTCTTCTCCTGCCAGTTCTCCTGGTTTTCACCTTTAGTGAATAGACCTGCTTGGTGTAGTCTGTAATGCACCTCCTTGGGGTTTATAGTCATATAACCTGCTTAGGCTAATGTCAGATGAACGCAGTCTGAGTGCACTCTGCGTGCGTGCATAATGGACATACGTACTGACGGAAGATACTGTAGACACCACGCGGTCCATTTTTTTGATGGATATAGAAAAAAAGGGAAAAATGGGAAACAAAATTAATTAAAATTAAAAGACAGGTACAGTCAGCCAGACCAAAAAAATTCTGAGTGTCAATGTGATGGACGTCGCAAATGCGCTGTGTCTGACGTTGCGTCATCACTCACACACGCTATGCGGACGCGGTGCACTCTGGGCGTCCGTTGTAGCACTTTTTCGTCGATGCCTCTGGGCGTCCGTTGCCACCTGCGTGGTGCGTGCACATTTCGGTGCACACGTACTTCGTGTGTTGGTCTCTATCAGGGGCGGACTGACCACTCGGTCCATTCGGGTGCCGTCCGAGGGCCCAAGAATGGCGGGGGGCCCGGGGTTCGGCGCCACACATGCGGCCGGTAGTGAGTGGTCAGTCCGCCCCTGAACATCCATTGGCTGGTTCAGTGGGTTTTCTGTGTGGGGGGCGGCGGCGCTGCAGTGTAGCGTGCCTCCCACACTTGGAATTCGAGTCTGTGAGCGGCACGCTACATTGGCACCGCTCCCTCGCGTTACTGGCTAGATTCACGTTGGCGGGTCACATGACCCACCAACGTGACCTCCTCAAATCGTCCAGAAGAGGAGGCAACTGCGTGGAGAAGCAGTAGAGCCAGCCTGGAGGAGCAGCAGAGTAGAGGGCGGCCCATCGGATGAGTGGCAATATGGGGGTGAGTAGCGATGGGGGGGTGCCTTCCTCCCAAAAAAAAAAAATGGGGACCTGCATAAAACAAAAACAGGACCTGCCTTTAAAAATAAAAACGGGACCTGCCTATAAAAAATGGGGACCTGCCTATAAATAAACAAAAACAGGACCTGCCTATAAAAAACATGACCTGCCTTTAAGAAACAAAACCAGGACCTGCCTATAAAAATAAAACCAGGACCTGCCTATAAAAAACAAAAACGGGACCTGCCTAGAAAAACCAAAAAACGGGACCTACCTAGAAAAACCAAAAAAACGGGACCTGCCTAGAAAAACAAAAAAAACGGGACCTGCCTAGAAAAACCAAAAAGGGGACCTGCCTATAAAAAACGGGACCTGTGTAAAAAGAATGGAGGGGGCCATAGGGGGTGTGTAATGATGAATGGGATTGGCCGGGGGTGTCAAAGAGGCTGTTAAGCTCTGATACAGTAATGTGTGGTGTGTATGAGCGTATTACAGAGCTCCAAAGCAATAAAACTCACAGTAATGTGTGGTGTGTATGAGCGTGAGTTTTATTGCTTTGGAGCTCTGTAATACGCTCATACACACCGCGCATTACTGTGAGTTTTATTGCTGTGGAGCTCTGTAATGTGCAGTGTGTCAGTAAGGTACAGTATCTTTTAAAGTGATCGGCAGTTTTCCTCGTTTGCCACAGGGACTTTCTGTGCCGTGGTGCAGCCTTAGCTGCAAGGAGTTGGTGATGGCTGCTGCAGCAGAGCGCTGGCCAGTGGCCATCTGTAAGTCTGGAGGGGGCACAATGGATTTCCCAATTCGCTGCTGGCTCCAAATGGATTTATTTTTTTACACAATTTTCCAAAAGATTATTTTAATGAGTTAAATAAATTCTTTAGTACAATAATGTACATGTGGATGTTGCGTTGTATGGTTGGGGTTTTGTGTGGGTGTGGCACAAGGGGGCCCCATGGTCTCCAATTGCCCGGAGGCCCCATTAGTTGTCAGTCCGCCCCGGTCTCTATTGATCACAAATCAATGCTACGACGGACGTTAAACTGTCCGGCGACACGGACGCGATGACTGTGTTCGTCTGACGCTAGCCTTAGTCTGTTACAAACTTCCATTCTAGGAAACTAAGGTGTCACAATGCAAGATAGGCAGAAGCAGGATCACTTTTCCATTATGTACATTGTTCAGTTGTGTAAGAGGTGGGGATATAGCGATTAACCACAACACACAGTGGTTTGACCAGTCTTGCAACGGAAACTAAAGTTTGGCAATAATAATCTTTTTCACTTCACACATAATAGTGAAACTTTGTTCTTCAAACAGTTCCTCGCCTCCCTTGATAAAACACACAATAAACAAAAACATTAGCAGGAATTGTATTCCTGTACATCATCTCCTCACAATATATATATTTTGTGAGAATGGACTTCTTTCAGGTGGCTGGTTCTCTAGGGTTGCTAGATCGGCAATGTTTTCCTGGATATATATTGTGATTTAATGGCGAGGGAGAGCACAGGGAAGTTGCTTCCTTGTGAAGGAGGAATGGACTGGTGAAAAATAGTTTGTATTAAAAGATTACGTGTCCTTAAAATATAATAACCAGATAACTGATACAATTTAATTAAATTCACAAAGGGTTAATCTGAGCCCTGTGCAAAGCTCATGTGTGGAGTGCAAATGAAGTTTGTCCAGTTGTCCAGCAAGCAAGACCCCCCCCCCCATGGCATGAGTTTATATGCTGCATTAGAGAGATTGTTACCTAATCAGAGCAAGTCACCTGAGGGCATGCAGTTCCTCAGCAGCTGCTGAATTGCTACATTGCAGCAGTTCAGTTTGCTGCAGCAGTCTCACTGAATGCTTTGGCTGTGCATATTGAAGTAATAGTGCGGAGGATTGCTTAATGAAAGGTGCTGTTTCTGCAATATCAACAGTTATCCATTTTATTACCACTTTAATGTTACTGTTTAACAGGTTCCAATAAATATTTGGTGTTTTGGTCCACCAAAACTTCAAACTGAACATTTCCTTATGGGATTATTTGCTCGTTGGAGTCAGCCATCTTTCCCACGTCACACAGCTACTCTGCAGCACCTCTCTACTTAGCTGCAAGTGCTAAGGCTGGGGTCAGACGAGCGTAGTGTTCACGTCCGTGATAGCATGAAAGTAAGTCCATTGGAGCCTGACACATGAAGTACGTCCGCACTGAACTGCGGACGCATGACGGCCGCGGCAAACGGACGCAGGTTAGGCAAGAACGTAATACTGCTAGAATGGACGTGCGGAGTGCGCCACGTCCACAACGTCCGCATAGCTTTGTGTGTGAGTGATGGAGCATGGTCAGACGGACTGCATTTATACGTCCAGCATTTTTGACGGACAGAATGTTTTTTCATTGTAATTTATTTTTCCCTCCTACATCCGTCAAAAATAACTTCAGTGAAAAAACGGACTGTGTGACCACTACTGCGTCATCCGTACTGACGATGTCCGTACTGCACGGACGTACAGTCCGTAGAAATCACGCTCGTCTGACCCTAGCCTTAATTAGCAGTGCTGAGCGCTGAACTGCAGCACAACGTTCAGTGCCAAGTTGCTAACTTAACACTTACAGCAGCTGAGGAACGGAATGCGCCTCGGATTCCTCTTTGAAGTCTTACCTGCATCACATGTGTTCTACATACTGCAGGGTTATATTTTTCATGCACTGCCCATCAGGAAGGATGTATAAATTAGCAGGGTTATTCAGAGAGTGGTGAAAAGCAGGAGAATGACTGGAGAATGGAAAATTCTAGGTCAAAATAGCCAAACCAGAAAAATTCTCCCATTCATCTCACTTTCCAAATCGGCTATTTTGACCTACAAATTTTCCATTCATTCTCCTGCTTTTCACCGCTCTCTGAATAACCCTGTAGGTGTCCAGAAAAAGCATGGCGCTCTGGCCGCCCTAGGATCTCAGCTGTCATGTGGGACATTCCAGTGATGGTACAGGTAGGTTGTGTAAGGGAAACTGCTCCCACATTAAAGCGGTATATGACTAGTTGCGTGAGAAGAGCAAACACACCACATACGTCATCTCAAGAATGAACCAAGATCAGGGGACATTTCTCAATAAATCCGGTAACCTTTTAGCTGTGAGTAAATAATGCACACCCTTTCTATTCTGTTTACAAGGGTTTTTTATAAATTTATTTTAAGGCAGTACAGCAATGACAATCCACAGGTCAAGTAATTTGTATAATTTAGCAGTCAAAAGGCATATATCGATGAAAGAACGCAGATCGCTGCACATCATAGAGCAGTAAGTAGCACAGATAACATCCTCTGAGTGTGACCATTCTCGTGAGAGCGTAAACAAATATTACTCAATGTCTCAACATGCCGTGCAGTTAAAGATTCCCACCCCTTCTCCGTGACAGAACTCTCCATAGGGACAGAAAAAACATCCCCGAAGGTAGCACTATAGTACGACAATAGCGTGTATATATACACAGTTTCTTAGTTACAGGGTTCGGTGGGAAATCTTTAATTAGGTGCCTAAGCAATCAAGTAATATTATCCCCAGTATAATCCTTACTGGTGTCTTAGCATTATTTTTTTTTCCCCTTTGTATGTGAATTGTATTGATTTTAAGGTGCCAGCTAAGGCTAGGGTCAGACGAACGTGATTTCTACGGACGTACGTTAGTACAGAAGACGCAGTAGTGGCCACACAATCTGTTTTCTTCACTGACATATTTTGACGGATGTAGCAGGGAAAATAAATTAAAAAGCAAAACCATTTTGTCCGTGAAAAATGCTGGATGTATAAATGCAGTCCGTCTGACCACGTTCCATCACTCAGACACAAAGCTATGCAGATGTTACGGACGCAGCGCACTTTGTGCAGCCGTTCTTGCCTGCCTTGCGTCCGTGGGCCGCGGACGTACTTCGTGTGTCGGGCTCCGATGGGCTTTCTTTCATGCTATCACGGACGTGAACACTACGCTCGTCTGACACCAGCCTCAATTAAACCCCTGTAGCTGCTCCGATTAGATTTTCTTGCAATTGAATTGATGTACTAGCTTTCAAACAACAAAAAGATTCAGTAACACATGGTTCAGAATAGGGTTACCAGATCGGCCATGTTTTCCTGGACAGTTTATTCATGCTGTGGAGCAGGGCATGAAAAATACAACCCTGCAGCATGTATAATCCATATGTGCAGTTAAGCCCAGGGGACCTTCCTTGATTCCCTTCCTGTTGCATATGAATTATGCATATTGCAGGACAGCACTTTTCCCTGTGCTCCTCTCCCCAAGTAATGTGTCTAGGAAAACGTGGTCGATCTGGCAACCCTAGTGTACCATACTGGTTGTGGTGATTGAAATTTTAAAATCCAATTATTTTACATTAAAAGGCGTAGCAAACAACCATGTTCAGTATGTGTGTGTGTGCTTTACAAACCTGTCCTTCTGCTTTACCCTTAGACCCGTGTTTCCCAAACCTGTCCTCGGGACCCTCAACCAGACCAGATTTTGCAGATCACCTTGGGGAAAAGCAGACTGAATCCTGCAATCACTGAGCAGCAAATCATATCACCTGTGCTGTGCTTCAGCTATCTGGAAAACCTGGCCTGTCAGAAGGTCCTGAGGACAGGTTTTGGAAACACTGCCTTAGACAAATATCTGTTGCATGTTCTGATTCAGATAATACCCACACATTTAGGCTGGGGTCAGACTGAGGCAGTGCGAACGCGCGTTCTGGCGCACATAATCACGGCCGCACTAGCAGCAAATGACGGGCAATGACAGCCAATATACGAAGTACGGTCGCACGAAAGTCCGGCCGCGCAACGCAAGTGGAAAATGAACGCATTTTTTCGAGAACGTTAAACTGCTAGTACTGACGTACAGAGTGCGCTGCGTCCGCTAGAGGCGTGTGTGTGTGAATTGGAGACATCAGACACTGCTAATGTCCGGCCAACATAACGTCCAGATGCACAAAGTGTTTTATTGATGATCCGTACAAAATCACGGACGAAAAATGCGCATCGTATGACCGCTATCGCGTACTCCGTGAAAAAATGCGTCCATTCGTTCGAACGCACTTTTTCACAGACAACGTGAAAATGCGTTCGTCTGACCCTAGCCTAAGTTAACGCCACACCCCAATCCACCTGAGTTAATACAAAGTTTGCATAAACACACAGACCTGTCTCTTGACCTAAATACATACTCATTACTTGCCCTCTAAATTGCTTTGCCTCAGATGACAAATTTATCACACATGGGTTCAGATTCCAAGTCAAGTGTAAACATCACTAAAAGCCATTGTACATATTCAAATTCCATAGGTTTAATGTCTCTGGTAAATTTACATCTGTCTTGTAAACTAGTCCATTGGAAATAATGTTATTTGGTAGGAGCAGGATTCATCGCAGGGTCCTATAGAGTCACCTATCCACCAGGACCACTCAACTGGTGTGCTGAAGCCCTACTGACTATCCTTGGGTGCTAGAACAGGGCAGGAGGTTTCCATCCGTCAGTCAGCCTCTGCTGCTGCACAGTTTTCAGGGATTGTGTTTAGTGCTATTAATTGATTACTCAATCGGCCTGCCATTCTGTGGACTCTTAGGCTAGGGTCAGACTAACGCATTTTTCGCGTCGTCTGTGAAAAAGTGCGTTCGAACGAATGGATGTATTTTTTTCACGGAATACGCGATAGCGGTCATACGATGCGCATTTTCGTCCGTGATTTTGTACGGATCATCAATAAAACCCTTTTTGTGTCTGGGGGTTATGTTGGCCGGACATTAGCAGCGTCTGACATCTCCTAATCACGCACACACGCTGCTAGTGGACGCAGCGCACTCTGTACGTCAGTACTAGCGGTTTCACGTTCTCAAAAAAAATGCGTTTGTTTGCCACTTGCATTGCGCAGCCGGACTTTTGTGCGACCGTACATCGTATATTGCCCGTCATTGGCCGTCATTTGCTGCTACGACGGCCGTAATAAAGTGCGGCTGCACGCGCGTTTGGACTGCATTCGTCTGACCCCAGCCTTAAGGGATTATTCACTGTACGGTTCAATTTCGTGGAAGTTCGCCTATTCACTAAACTGTCAATTCGAATACTGGATAAATACGGTGCAGTTCGCAGATCTTCGGCGGCAGCAAAATTGTCCCCTAGAGATGTAGTGAAGTGTCCGGGAAATGCCTTGCTTTACAGTTCTTCAGTTTGACAGATTAAGGCTAACGCAGTATTAACGTGCGTTTATCCGCACTAAATCATGGCCGTGCTAGCAGCAAATGACATCCAATGCTGGGCAGCATACGAAGAACAGCCGCACGAAAGTCCGGCTGCGCAACGCAGGTGGCAAACGAACGCATTTTTTCGAGAACGTCAAACCGCTAGTACTGACGTACAGAGTGCGCTGCGTCCGTTAGCGGCGTGTGTGCGTGATTAGGAGACGTCAGACGCTGCTAATGTCCAGCCAACATTACGTCCAGACGCAAAAAGGGTTTTATTGATGATCCGTACAAAATCATGGCCGAAAATGCGCGTCATCTGACCGCTATCGCGTATTCCGTGAAAAAATACGTCCATTCGTTCAACGCACTTTTTCACGGACAACGCGAAATATGCGTTCGTCTGACCCTAGCCTTAGGCTGGGGTCAGACCAGCGCACTTTTAACGTGCGTTCTGGCGCACTTAATTACGGCTGCACTAGCAGCAATGACGGCCAATATACGAAGTACGGTCGCACGAAAGTCCAGCCGCGCAACGCAAGTGGAAAATGAACGCATTTTTTCGAGAACGCAGAACCGCTAGTACTGACGTACAGAGTGCGCTGCGTCCGCTAGCGGTGTGTGTGTGTGATTAGGAGATGTCAGACCCTGCTCGTGTCCGGCCAACATAACGTCCAGACACCCAAAGTTTCCTGGTTTGGATCCGTAAAAAATCACGCACGAAAATGCGCATCGTATGACCGTTTTCACGAATTCCGTGAAAAAATACGTTAATGCGTTCGGACGCACTTTTTTACGTTCGCGTGTAAAAATGCTTTCGTTTGACCCTAGCCTTAAACAGCCGTATCCCATAGGATTCAAAGTAGAAAAAAAATATATATATTCTTTCAATCTTCAGCAAAAAATACTTTTTTTCAACACCTTTTTTTTTTGTACGAAATGTTTCCCATTTTTTACAAAAGGCTTTTTTTTCTATACTATTATTCTGTAGCAGAAATAATATTATTATTATTTATTTTAAATGACTTTTTAATACATTTTTATTAGTTCAAACACCTTAGGCTAGGGTCAGACTGAGGCAGTGTGAACGCGCGTGCAGGCGCACTTAATCACGGCCGTAGTAGCAGCAAATGACGGGCAATGACAGCCAATATACGAAGTACGGTCGCACAAAAGTCCGGCTGCGCAACGCAAGTGGCAAACGAACGCATTTTGTCGAGAACGTAAAACCTCTAGTACGGTTGTACAGAGTGCGCTGCGTCCGCTAGCGGCGTGTGTGCGTGATTTGGAGATGTCAGACACTGCTAATGTCCGGCCAACATAACGTCCAGATGCACAAAGTGTTTTATTGATGATCCGTACAAAATCACGGATGCAAATGCGCATCGTATGACCGCTATCGCGTACTCCGTGAAAAAATGCGTCCATTCGTTCGAACGCACTTTTTCACAGACAACGTGAAAATGCGTTCGTCTGACCCTAGCCTAAGAATTCCAGTTTGATGGATTTTGCCAAGGACAGTTCATCGGTCTTTTGTGCCATTCAATGCTCTACTACAGCGACGTTTCCTGGTGGGGCTTTGGCGACTCCATCTTCGTCCTACTATGGTGAATAGTGAATTCACCGTAGTTTCGTGAAATGGAATCGCGGAAGTGCACGTTTCATTGAAATTTTTGTGCTTTGTGAATAATCCCTTTACTGTATCTACATTAAGAAGCACCTAGTTGGTTTGGAAAGGAGGTGGGTGTAAGCACTTTTAGGCTGGGGTCAGACGAGCGCAGTGTTAGGCTGGGGTCAGACGAGCGTAGTGTTCACGTCCGTGATTGCGCCTAAGGCTAGGGTCAGACTGAGGCAGTGCGAACGCGCGTGCAGCCGCACTTAATCACGGCCGCACTAGCAGCAGATGCCGGGCAATGACGGCCAATATACGAAGTACGGTCGCACAAAAGTGCGGCAGCGCAACGCAAGTGGAAAATGAACGCATTTTTTCGAGAACGTGAAACCGCAGGTACTGACGTACAGAGTGCGCTGCGTCCGCTAGCGGCGTGTGTGCGTGATTAGGAGACGTCAGACGCTGCTAATGTCCGGCCAACATAACGTCCAGACACAAAAAGTGTTTTATTGATGATCCGTACAAAATCACGGACGAAAATGCGCATCGTATGACCACTATCACGTATTCTGTGAAAAAATGCGTCCATTCGTTCGAACGCACTTTTTCACAGACAACATAAAAATGCGTTCGTCTGACCCTAGCCTTAAAGTACGTCCGTGATAGCATGACAGAAAGCCCATTGGAGCCTGTTACACAAAGTACGTCCGCACTGAACTGCGGACGCACCACGGCTGCAGCCCACGGACGCAAGGCAGGCAAGAACGTACAACTCCTATAACGGCCGCACAAAGTGCGCTGCGTCCGCAACGTCTGCATAGCTTTGTGTGTGAGTGATGGAACGTGGTCAGACGGACTGCATTTATACGTCCAGCATTTTTCACGGACAAAATGGTTTTGCTTTTTAATTTATTTTTCCTCCTACATCCGTCAAAAAATAAACGTCAGTGAAAAAAACGGACTGTGTGACCACTACTGTGTCTTCCGTACTGACGTACGTCCGTGTGCAAGGACGTACAGTCCGTAGAAATCACGCTCGTCTGACCCTAGCCTTAACGTCCGTGTTGCCGCACATAAGTACGTCCGTGATAGCATACAATTGTGTTAAATGGAGCCCCACACACAAAGTATGTCCGCACAGAAGTGCGGGGGCTGACGGACGCTGCAAACGGACGCAGGTTAGGCAAGAACGTAATACTGCTAGAACGGACGTGCAGAGTGCGCCACGTCCACATAGCTTTCTGTGTGAGTGATGGAACGTGGTCAGACGGACTGCATTTATACGTCCAGCATTTTTGATGGACATAATGTTTTTTCATTGTAATTTATTTTCCCTGCTACATCAGTCAAAAAATACGTCAGTGAAAAAAACGGACTGTGTGGCCACTACCTTGTTGTCAGTAAGTACGTCCGTACTGCACGGACGCACAGTCCGTCCAAAATGCGCTCATCTGACCCTAGCCTTAGCAGAAGCAGATGAAGGGATAGGAATTACATTACCTACAAGGCTGTCGACCAGTGGCGTCACTAGGGTTGGTGTCACCCGGTGTGGTAACTCATGCTGCCACCCCCCGCCCCCCCAAATTTTACAGTTTCTTTTTTTAACTACTATTACTCATAAATCAGAACTCCCATAATAACACTGATGTTCTGATTGACTCCAGCTTCCGACAGTTAACTCGCCCACGCCAAACGAAGAGCATTGCGGGTGCCAGACGCATCGTGGCAGCTTTTTTTTTTTTTTTGCCGCCCCCTGGAAAGTTACAGCTTAGGCCTTGCCTACCCAACGCATACTTGAAAACTAGAGAAATCGCAATGTATCTTTTGTAAAATATTTTGTTTTAATTTTTTTTATTTTATTTTATGGGTGTCACCCTAGGGGTGGTGTCACCCGGGTGTGGGCCCCACCCCCCTTGTGGCACCACTGCTGTCGACTTAATGAGTGGCTGAGTACCATTGGAGATATAGTTCTGAATAATTTGTAGGGCCAAGGTTGGTCATCCCTGGCCTGGCGCATGGTTCCCAACCCTGGCCCTCAAATACCCGTAACAGGCCACGTTTTAAGGATTAGCTTGTGGAAATGCAGACTGAATCCTGCAGTCACTGAGCAGCTAATTATATCAGCTGTGCTGTGCTTCAGATATCTGACAAATCACTGTACTAGTGCTTTTATATACTCAAATGCTTCTCTTTTAGGTCAGGAGAGTGACTTTATGCAGTCTCTTACTATAAACAGGATTAACTCACTAAAGGAAATAAATGATGGTTGTAAAGAAGGAAAACTGAATATACAAATTTGAAACATATTTTTTTTGATATTGAGACCTAGATTTATGTTGACTGTTGCAAAACAAAATTTGTTAACCCCTTCGCTGCTAAGGACGCGCTCAGCGCGTCCAACCGCAGGTATCGTTCTTTGCGGTGGACGCGCTGAGCGCGTCCTCCCTTTGGGGTCAGCGTTCGGCCGGGTTCCGGCCGATTGCTGGCCCCCCCGGTGCGGGCTGACATCCTCGATGTCAGCCCTGCACCCGGAACCGCCGCCGGAGTAATTAGGTGTCATCGCGGGGGTGTGATGACACCTAATTCAGGCCCCCCCCCCCGCATGTGCGGAGGAGGCGCCTGAAAGGGAGGGGGGGAGGTCCTTTGGACCTCTCTCCCTCCCGATCGGCGGCGTGCAGGGGGTTAACCCAGGCACCGTTTGGAAGGGCACAGCCTGCCCTTCCAAATGGTACCTGGCATTAACCCCATGGGGGCCGGATCACGAATCGGCGCCGAAAAGCGCCGGTTCGTGATCCTTTCCTGGAGCTGGCCGACATCTTGAATGTCGGCCAAGCTTCCGGGAATGCCCCCTGAGGACTGGCGTCATCGTGCATAGCACGATGACGCCAGTCCTGGAGTTAACCCCTAACTGCCACCAATGGTGGAGATAGGGGGTTCATTGGAACCCCCTATCTCCCGATCCGTGGCAGTTAGGGGTTAATGTTTGGTATTGTTGGATCGGCCAGAGCATGGCCGTTCCAACAATACCAAACATGAGTATGAAAAAAGTTTATAAAAAAAAAATATATATTTAAAAAAAAAAATAAACGTTTTTTTTTTTTTTTTGGTTCGTTAATGCAGCAATATTGTTCCCATTTCAATTATAATGTGAACAATAATGCTGCACTAATGATTTTTGTATGCGGTGCGTTTGTTAAAAATCGCGTAATTTCCCCCAAAAAAAATGTAACGAGACCCCATCTCTAATTTTTTTAACAAGCGCACCCCATACAAAATATAACCGCAATTGCTCGCATGTTAAAATGTGAAAAAAAAACACTTTACACGTTGTAAATTATTGAAAATTCATATTTTATTGCATTTTTTTGTTATAATATACAGACAGGTCATGACGTATACATATAATAATGACATATTATGAATCTGCCGAGTCTGACGGAAAGAACGATATATAATATGTCTGGGTCATATACTAAAATAAGCCTTCAAAACACGTTTAAACATGATGAGCAAAACAGGTAAAAATGAGCTCAGCACAGAGGTGGGAAAAGCCTCAGCAGCGAAAGGGTTAAATAAAAGAAGCATTTTAGCAATTGAAAATGGTAACTTAGGTTTAACTCCTTGTAGGTATAAAATATCAATTCAGCAGCCCTCAAAATACTGCAGACTTTACTTTCTACTCCAAGTCTTTCTTGTATACAGTATGAGATGTAGGTTTCTGCTGCTTTATCTGGCCACTTTTGCTAAAACAAAACAAAAACACTAGATCAGTTGATTTGATGTCTGCCATCTGAGCTGCGTGAAGCTGGCCCCCCTACAATCGGCACAAATAAAAAATACACTGTTTGGTTAGTACTACGTTTGTGCTGTTTTGTGCCGCTACAATTAACATTTGTGCTGCTTTTATTTTTGAGATATTTAGAAATTGTTTTTTCCAGACAATGAGACTGAATAAAGGTCACCAAAGGTCACTCAGCCCCCCTACAACACCCAGAAAACCGGGCTTTTTGGTTAGTGCTAGATTTGTGCTGGTTTGTGCCTTTGAAATCTTGTTCTATCTTGTTTTGGTTTTGAGCTATTAACGATTTAATAAAGGTCACACATACTTGCGAGAAGGGAACCAGGACGCGGCAATCAGACGGTGGTGAATGCGATTGCGAGAGGACATCGAGGGAACGCAGGGGCAGGTATGTATTAGCCAGAGTATGACTCGGGGTTACTGTTTTCAGCATTGAAATTTAACCCTGAGCCACACTTGAGAATACCACCAGAGAGGTTAAAAAAAAAATTGTGACACAAATCAGCAGAAATACAGCACAAACTAATGGCATATTTGTTTTCAACATTTAACATCATGGGGTGCAAAGTGGGCGGGGTTTGATTGAATACAATGCGCAATATCTTCCAATCCAAACTGGCACAAACGTTAATTTTTGCAGCACATACAAATAATATGGGTGCAAAGTGGGCGGGGTTTCATCAAATAGAATGCGCAATATCGCTGAAACCAAACGGCACAAATGTTAATTTTTGTGGCACAAATCAGCACAACCGCAGCACTAACAAATGGTATGTTTGTTTTAATAACATGCGGTGCATAGTGGGCGGAGTTTCTTCAAATAAAACGCGCAATATCTCTAAAACCAAACCGGCACAAACGTTAATTTCTGCGGCACAATTAAATGGTATGTTTGTTTTTTAAAATATAATTATGCGGAGTGCAAAGTGGGCGGGGTTTCATCAAATAAAATGCGCAATATCTCTGAAACCAAACCGGCACAAACGTTCATTTTTGTGGCACAAACGCAGCGCTAACCAACAAGCCCGGTTTTGTGACTTTTGGGTGTTGTAGAGGGGCTGCGTGACCTTTGGTGACCTTTAGGCTAGGGTCAAACGAAAGTATTTTTACACGCGAACGTAAAAAAGTGCGTCCGAACGCATTGATGTATTTTTTCACGGAATATGTGAAAACGGTCATACGATGCGCATGTTCGTGCGTGATGTTTTACAAATCCAAACCAGGAAACTTTTTGCGTCTGGACGTTATGTTGGCCGGACACGAGCAGGGTCTGACGTCTCCAAATCACGCACACACACCGCTAGCGGGCGCAGCGCACTCTGTACATCCGTACTAGAGGTTCTGCGTTCTCGAAAAAATGTGTTCATTTTCCACTTGCGTTGCGCGGCTGGACTTTCGTGCGACCGTACTTCGTATATCGGCTGTCATTGCCAGTCATCTGCTGCTAGTGCGGCCGTGATTAAGTGCGCCAGAACGCACGTTAAAAATGCGCTGGTCTGACCCCAGCCTTATTCAGTCTCATTGTCTGGAAAATACCATTGCTAATATCTCAAAAATAAAAGCAGCACAAATGTTACTTTTTGCGGCACTAACCAAACAGTGTTTTTTTAATTTGTGCCGATCGTAGGGGGGCCAGCTTCACGCAGCTTGCCATCTGCAGTGTCTTCATAATAATTATGTTTAGACAGGAACATATTCTAGAATGGTTATATTGGTGAACAGAGGTAGCATGTTGTCCTTGGAAACAAGTCCAGGATGAATAGGATTTGAGTCACTTTGTTGTGTTCCTTTTGTTATGTATATTACTCTAGTAAAGAACTCAAAGCCCGAGTGCAAAATTGGCTTTGTAATAAAGGTATCACCTGTACCATTTTGCCATGTATGTTTCCCCCAGGTACGTCATTGTTAGTGATCGCTGTGCAAACTTGCATGATAAAAGGACACTTGTCTCAAGGGCAAAACTGAAACACGACATTAGCCAGGATTACACATACGCGTTTATCAGGATTCTTTCAGGATTCATTTGTTGATAAACAGGAAACTGACCTATGTTTGTGAGTGGGAAACCGTTTGTTCAGACATGAGGGGGTTATTCACAACCTGCTTTGCACTTCGGCGATTCCATTTCGCCCAACCCTATGGTGAATTAACTATTCACTGCAGGGTCACCATAGTGCAGCGAAGATGGAGTTGCCGAACTGCAGAGGAAATAAAAACAGAACTCTCGTATTCTCCTAATAGGTGTTTAAACAGATAAAAATGTCTTTAACATTTTTCTGAATAATAAAAAAGGTCATTTAAAAAAAAAAAATTTATAAAGGTCCTTTACAGAATAAAAAAAAAGTTTTAAAAGAAATTAAACAAAAATTTGGGATTCCATAGAATTTAGGCTAGGGTCAGACTAACGCATTTTTCACGTCTACCGTCAAAGTGCATCGATGCATCCGAACGCATTTTTTCACAGAATACGCGATAGCGGTCATACGATGCGCAATTTTGGCTGTGATTTTTTACGGATCCAAACCAGGAAACTTTGGGTGTCTGGACGTTATGTTGGCTGGACATGAGCAGCGTCTGACGTCTCCTAATCACGCACACACGCTGCCATGCGGACGCAGCGCACTCTGTACATCAGTACTAGCGGTTCAACGTTCTTGCAAAAATGCGTTCGTTTGCCGCTTGCGTTGCGCGGCCAAACTTTTGTGCGGCCGTACTTCGTGTGTGGGCCTGCGTTGGACGTCATTTGCTGCTACCACGGCCGTAATAAAGTGCTGCTAAACGCACGTTCGCACTGCATTCGTCTGACCCCAGCCTTAATCTTGACCAGTGATGGCAAACCTGGGCACCCCAAAGGTTTTGAAATGACATGTCCCATGACAATCCTCCAGGCTTAAAGCTAACTAGGCATGGAACACTTTTTTTCCGAAACATCTGCTATTGCAACTTTTGACTTCACCGATCTAGACTGTATCTAGCCAGACTAGATATCTGTATTTATCTTCAATAGAAATGTATTTAGTCACTTTCCCAGCAAAGACTAGCAGGGTTTACAACCCTTAATATCAGCCTTTGTGCTAAATACTTGTGTGTAATTGCAATCCGTTGTCTTAAAATGTGATTTTATTATTATGGGTCAATATTATTATGTTAAAATGTAGCAATATACCCATGTCTTCAAAATTCAATCTCACCATAGCATGAGAATAGCACTTCTTTCTACGGACCTTTTGCTACAGTTTTGAATTTTACTTAAATTAGCCAAGTGTTTTAATTTCTATCCGTTATTCATATCCTTTAGTGAAGTATTCTTATTGAAGAGTCTGCAGACTTCTCTTGACCTAAAAGCATATGCTTTAGGCTGGGGTCAGACCAGCGCACTTTTAACGTGCGTTCTGACGCACATAATTACGGCCGCACTAGCAGCAGATGACGGGCAATGACGGACAATATACGATGTACGGCCGTGCAACGCAAGTGGAATTTGAACGCATTTTTCTGAGAACGCTGAACCGCTAGTACTGACGTACTGAGTGCGCAGCTGCGGCATAGCGGCGTGTGTGCGTGATTAGGAGATGTCAGACACTGCTAATGTCCAGCCTACATAACGTCCAGACGCAAAAAGAGTTTTATTGCCGATCCGTACAAAATTACGCCCGAAAATGCGCGTCGTCTGACCGTTTTTGCGCATTCCGTGAAAAAATACGTCAATGCGTTTGGACGCACTTTTTCACGTTTGCGGGGAAAAATGCTTTCGTCTGACCCTAGCCTTACTTACGAATTAAAAAAACGGATTCGTGATGGTATCATATATATATATATATGAACTGCAGAGAAATACAAAAATTAACCACATAAAAGAATATGTATATGGGAATAGAATTCTGTGTATTTAGATATAAATGTAAAACTAATTTAGTTACCTGACCATCTATATAAAATAGGGTTTTGCTAGCCGAACAGTCCTGCAAACTGTGCACGTTTTCTGAAATCTGTTAGATACACCCTCCCTCTTTTCTAACTCTTACCTACCCAAACTTATTTTTACTACCCCTCCCTTTTCTTCTGAAATGTTATCATGACTTAAAAGTCTGTTGGAAGGAGCAGTGTTAGTACAGTCCCTTTGTGCCGGAGAGTCAGCATCTTTTGCAAGTAAGTGTCACTTTGTCCTACTGAGATAAGGAGAACAGTGTTTGATTTAGGTAAAGGGGAGGAGGGGAACATGAAAGAGGAGACTGGATATTACTTTAAAAAGGTTTATTGAAAAATAAAAGGATTGAAGTTTGGAAAATAATGTGGTTTAAGGAGGTTGATCAAAAATGATGTGGCGGTTGAGGCATGAGGGCTGGAGACCATCAGAGACGAATATTGCCAATACGGTGGACAGTAACATAATGAATAGGAGTATGGCAGTGTCAGAGGGCACTGAAAATACAATGTCAAATTGCATAAGGAAGGTACAGGCTATTGGAGATAGAGGATTAGGTGGTAAGAGGCATTTCCAAAAAGAAGATAAGGAGCCTAGCAAAGTTTGTGTAGACATGTTGCAGTTGCCCCTTTTCACTCTTTGTGTATTTCCTTTTGTCTGTTCACCCTGACCTTTTCTCGCTGCCTCCTCTCCTCTTCTTCTGGTCTGCCATCTATTTCTGGCCCATTTTATGTCGTTCTTTCTGCATTGTCATTCTTTTATGTTACATGTTTAAGGAGCGATCCTGGTTTTGTATGCACTTCTCTTACGCCAATACGTTCATGAGGCTTTGAGTGGTTTGTGCAATATTCATCCATTGTAAACATCCCTTCATTGAGGGTATCGCTGAAGAGGCTTTCTTGCAGGTTGTGCCTGTTCTCTCCAACCAGCAAGCTTAATAACATGAGCCAGGTCAGGCTCTGTCGGGGTGAGTAGGTCCAGATCTGCGCCTTTCCCCATTCACCCATAGATACATTGCATTATGTATTGTTTATTTCCACTATTACAGGATCAGCAATCTTAAGGTAGGGAAGTGTGTGGCATGCAGGCAAGCCTGAAATTTTCCTGAATGCAATATCTTTAGAGCCTTAGGCTCTGGAACACGTGAGTGTATTACCTGCACTACCTATTGCTCTTTATTGGTGTCACTACGGTACTGCCCTGTGTGCTATGTGGTCTCTCAGGCATCAAGATCGTGAATTTCTGTTACTCGTGGACTTCCCCTTTATAGCCTGTTGCCATTACACATCTACAGAGGATTGGTTAATCTACATCATCTGGATGATGAGTTATTGACCAGCTATGTTATTTTGATGTGAGTTAACACATAGTTGGACTTTTTTTTTTTTACTTGTGCGCGTCACTTTGTCTTCTTATATTTAATTTTATATAATTATATCTCTTAAAGAAGGACATTGTAGGGTCTATTCACAAAGCACTGAAATTGTGTTTTAATATTTTATTAAATTTATTTTTATTAATTTCACCATTTAGAAAATAGTCACTGTATTTTTCCAAAATTGGAGTCGCCAAAGCCGTTATCGGCCGTTGTCAAACTGTCGAATTTTCACTGGTAAACATTGACTTGGCATCGGCGAAATCTGCCGAATTGCACAAAAAATAAAGTCTCCTATTCTCCTAATGGGAGTATAAATCAGTAAAAATCTGTCCAAATAATAAAGTCCTTTAAAAAAATAAACTAAAATAAGAATAAAAAAGGTTTTGCTGTAAATGAAAAAATAAACTGTCTTTAAGGCTAGGGTCAGACTGAGGCAGTGCGAACGCGCGTTCTGGCGCACTTAATCACGGCCGTGCTAGCAGCAGATGCCGGGCAATGACGGCCAATATACGAAGTACGGTCGCACAAAAGTCCGGCTGCGCAACGCAAGTGGAAAATGAACGCATTTTTTCGAGAACGTTAAACCATTAGTACTGACGTACAGAGTGCGCTGCGTCCGCTAGAGGCGTGTGTGCGTGAATTGGAGACATCAGACACTGCTAATGTCCGGCCAACATAACGTCCAGATGCAAGAAGTGTTTTATTGATGATCCGTACAAAATCACGGATGAAACTGCGCATAGTATGACCGCTATTGCGTATTCCGTGAAAAAATACGTCCATTCTTCGAACGCACATTTTCACGGACAACGTGAAAAATGCGTTAGTCTGACCCTAGCCTAAAAATGTTTTTAAAAACCATATCACAGGATTCGCCTGTTTAACCCATTTCACTGCATTTCACTTATGTGCTGAGCAAATTTTTAACGTTTGTGCTCATCCCGTTTAACACGATTTTGAAGTCCTGTTTTTTATTATACGACCCAGACATATTCTATATCCTTTCATTCAGCAGATTCATAATGTATCATTATTCTATGTATACCTCATGCCCTGCGAGACTGCTATAACAAAAAATGAAAATTTCCAGTCATCTACAGCATTTAAAAAACACATTTTATCATCCAAACCCATATATGCTATAGTTTATGCTTGTTAAAAATAAAAAAATAGAAATGAGAAATGTTACTTTATTCGGAGGAATTTTATTTCTTTTGGCTAAAACTGGAAAAAAAAATCATTAGTGCAGCATCATTGTTCAAATTCTAATTAAAACGTGAACAATAGTGCTATGTCAATAAATTAAAAAAACGTTTTTATATATTTTACACGTAACCTAGTTTCCAGCGATGCCTTCACCATTTTTATTTTTACTGATCAGGAAGGGAGAGGGGTCCAAAGGTGCTCCCACTTCTCTTTCCAGCATTGTCCCGACTTTGGCGCAATGACATCCGTGCGCTGGACGAGTCATATGTGACGTCTGACTTCAAGGAAGGATGTGACGGTCCCAAACAGTTGGGGGGTCTCCCTTGTCAATGCAGAGACCTATGACGTGTGGGGGACGTCCTCCTCACACAACATGTGGAGTCGCAAACATTACACACACGTCATCCACAGAGAAAGGGTTAAACCTGTTGAACTTAAACACCGACAATCATGGCAAGTCACTGGAATTTTGGTGCAGTTCGGCGTTCCATGAATAGAAGACACTATAGTCTTCTATGGGGCAATTTTGGTGAAATTCACCACAGAGCTTGGTGAAATTCACCATTTGGTGCCATTCAGAGGTTAGTGAATAACCTCTTTGTATTGGATCCCATGAGAGGTCCAATGGATTTGCCATTCATTTATGGCTATAGAACAAAAACAAACCAGAGATCAAAATAGATGCAGAGTTAATACCAGCACTATTTTTCAGGATTAGATGTAGATACTCGAGTATACCGCTAGATTTTGGTGACAACAATTTACCTTAAAATTGGAGGGGTCGTGTTCTATTCGAGACATCTGCATCGCGTGTAAAAAAAAAAAAAAAAACTTGATCAGGGATCGCAAGTCTTCCTGACTATCGGCAGACGATGAGGTGGATGAGCTTGCCTGCTGGAGCCGGAGGGCAGAAAACGACACCTCCCTGCATGCTGGCTGTTGGTGAATGATTCACTGAGTTCAGCCATTCATCTAATGGTAAGTAAGAAGACATTTGGCCGACGGCTTCATACTTAGTAACAACTATCATTCTAGAGCAGAACACCCTGGCATGAAGGCTTTCCTGACCGAGTTAAGAAAACCTGGAAGAATTTTAATTGTTTCCCAGTACAGTATACTTTTATAATTTTGCTCCTCCAGTTATATGCGAGTCTTGAGCAATCTCTCATTTCCATAATAAATCTCTATCCATCGCGTTCTACTCGGGTCGTGCTATACTCGAGTATCTACGGGTAAACCTTAAAGCAAACTGTAGAGAAAAAAAGAGAAGGTGGCAAAATTCTATGCAGGCTGTTGGCATGCCTGTACCACTAGTGCTAGTAGAGAATAATTGCATACATATACAATACTTTATTGATAATCCATGAACATCACACACTCATATAAAAAGACATACATAATTGATCAGTGTGTTGATAGGCATACCAGACTCGAAATCCTCCCATTCAGTAATTAGTCATGGTGTCTGAGGGGTTAGGACCGTTTAAACCTGTACCTTGTGTATAAATTACATACATTGAGTTGCCATCAGCAAGCAAAATGGAGCATGTATTAATATCACTGCTCAAAATGAGCTGCTATAATACCCCTAACGCTTGTATGATCACTAGGCTAACTCTAGCTTGAGCTGATCAAATTGCTTTGTGTCTGATGTACACCATACAATAATCAAGCACAAGCAGGCCAGGCTATGCAGACTGTCAGGGTTATCCAAAGAGATTCGAATTGCTTGAGAAAGGTAACCGAACGCTGAAAATCAGGGTTCGGTTACCTTTCCTGGCCATTCCGCTATCCAGAGAGCAGGCAATTCGCCAAATCCTGTCGAATTGCCTGCACATACGGTGCCTGTTCGGTCCCTGTTCGAGGGCAGTGAAATCCCCATCAAAAAGCACTGCTTCGGCTATTCAGAGAACACAAACCAGCAGTGAAAGGTTCCCCTAATGCCCTGCCATTCGGTGGTTTCATTCGGCAAATTTATTCAGGAGAATCCCATAGACTTCAATGTTAAAAATATTCCCGTTTTAATTCAATATCTAATAAACCGTTCATTATAAAATTCTGCAGCAAAAAGTCTCTTTATTTATAGATTTTTTAGGATACTTTAAGCATTTTTCTGAATTTTTTAAAAAAAATTAAAAGTCCGATTTTTTTTTTTTTTTTTTTTTCAGTTTGCTTATTTTTTTTGTAACAGCCCTCTTTATTATCATTCCCTGGACCTCCTGTGAAAATTTCAGACATTTTCGCTCAGTAGTTTCTTTGCAAACAGCGTTTCTTTTTCCCAGATTCATACAAATGGTTTTTCTAATTTATTCACTGCCTCCTCTACGTCACAGCTGCTTCGGCTCTGTGTGATTCGGCTCCTTTTCGGCTCCTGTTCGGCTCCTCTTCGAAGGTTAATCCAGATGTTTTTGTTTGTTTTCAGCGTGCATTCGGTTAGTTTTCGTCAGGTTTTCGGCAGCTTTTCCCTGCATTTCGGGGACCCTGTGATGTTTGCTGAATACACCGCAGGGTCACCGAAATGCAATCGGCAAAAGGAACCGAATTGAAGAGAACGAAAAGTCACCGAACGTGCGGTGACTTTTCGAATCTCTTTGGATAACCCTGTGTGTGTTACAATCATTTAATTGGTTTCCGCATTGATTTCAATTTTGCCAAAGTACAATATTACCGCAATGGTCTTTTTTTTCTCTCTAAATTTATGGCTATACCCTGTAAAAGTCAGATTATTCCCCATCAATTGATGAATATTTTATTGATCATTGTGATGTCTAATCGTTTGAGATATTGCAAAACCACAGCATAACTTGGAGCAGCGCCAGGTAGCGTTGTTGCTGTGCTTCAAGGGCATTCCTTAGTTACCGTTTCTGAAGCAACAAACTGGAGAACAAGCTGCTCAGTAGCCTTACCTGTCACACTTTTTTTGGCATAGACCTATATGGCAGCACAGTTTATTAGGGATTCCTATAAAATGTATACATCTGTTGCGAGCCACTTTTAATGGTTTTTAAATGTGAATTCTTGGTTCGTAAAGTAATTGTCATGCTTTACAATAATCAAGGGACCTCATGTAAAATTAAGTTTACTAGTTCTAGTAAATAACCTAGATTCCTTTTCATAAACTGAAGTTTATCCGTATATTTTTTTATTGCATATCTTTTTTATAGTTCTCTGCAAAAGCTTCATTGCTTCTTGTTTTTTCTTTACGAGCTGTACGCTTAAATTACATTCCCACTGACGCAAGGAGGCTGTCGTTGAAGATTTTTCGATATTGGTTAGTAATTCTATTTCAGACCTTCATTAAATGGATAATTTCTAAAGATAAATGTATGGGCAGACTGGAGGGGTTCATTATTTTTTATCCCCCCCCTTCACTGTCAATGTGCTGATTGCTTACTCAAGCATTCAGCCAAGTGGATGGATCTCAATGTAAAAGCATTGAAAGGCATTGGTCGACCTGCACTGCACAAACGTTCCAATACCCAACTCCGGAGACAAGATTGAAGAGGTATGTTTGGGTGCAACCAGCAGAAAGATGGTACTGTAATCCAAATGAGCTTTCCAAGAGAGGATTGCAGATTGAGAATAGTAGGTTGCCAAGAACCGAGCCTTGCCTAATCCCCTCAGACAGAGGCCGAGAAGTAGATGAGGTATCCGTTTGATTCTTCACAAAATCGCTCTTAGTGTCTCATTCTTCACTTCTTTGGGGTGCAATTCACTATACTTTCTTAGAGAATGTCTCTAAAAGATGAGGTTAGCGAACGGTGTCAAAAGCATCAAAGAGTAGGGACCTTTTGTACCAAATGCACTAAAGGAGTTAGCCGGGTAAAAGAACTGCTTGAGACATATATAAAGTGGAGATATACGTATCTTAGTAGTGCTTCTTTGGATGGCTCCTTATTCCCATCCAGGACAACAGAACATGGTAAATAGATGAGAAGCACTACAAGTAAATAAAGAACTTCATAGGGTTACAATGTGTTCCATAGAGAAAATACCCCTGCTAAAATTGGCATGCTCACAAGAATTGAGACGATTATGGGCATATCATATATATGTATAGCTATCGGATAGCTATTCTTGAAAAAGTCCATATAGGACGAAATGCGTCGGATACGAAGACCTCGTTTTTATTTTTATTTGGTTTACTCTGTATTTACTTTGTAATTTTATTAAATTCTTATACTTTATACTCTATCCTCGGCCGAATTCCTGTGTTCACCATACCGCTATCTACAAAAGGTATCTGCAAACAGGCGAACAAGGAAAGTGTCTCTGGAACCATTAAGGACCACTGAATGTCCAAGGAAGTGAAACCTGAGGGCGACATCAGCAGAGTATATATGATCTGCCCATAATCGTCTCAATTCTTGTGAGCTTGCCAATTTTAGCAGGGGTATTTTCCCTATGGAATACAGTGTAACCCTATGAAGTTCTTTACTTATAGGGCTTCTCATCTATTTACCATGACCTTTTGTACCAAAGCCTGCTTATTTGTTCTAGCAATTTTTTTTTTTTTTTTTTTGAGAAAGGATTTTACCAGGAAGGATACATTGAGATTTCTCTCATTTTCAAGTATGTCCTGGGTGGCGAGTATGTACAGTTAGGTGTCTTGCCTAAGGACACTGGAGAGGAGAGGTGCTCGTCGGGTTCGATCCCATGTCTCCACAGGCTCTCTCCACGCAGAGCAGTGATGTTACCTCTACTCCACCCAGCCGGACATTGCCGGAATTGACATGTCCAGTTATACACTAAGCATTGTTCTTTCATTTAAAGAGTGGTGGATTTAGTTAGGTGAACGTTGGGGATCCAGTATGGTAAAGCCAAGTTGAATTCACAATTTAGTGAAATTCTACAATAGTGCTCCATTGTTTTCACCATTCTTTTTGCTGTACTCTCAGTGTAAGTTCTCAACATGCAAGGTTATTCAGAGAAAGGTGACACTCGGGAGAACTGGCAGGAGAAGAGAACAATCTAGACCAAATGGCTAATTTGGAAATTGAGATAAATGGGAGAATTTTTCTGGTTTGGCTATTTTGACCTAGAATTTTCACTTCTACAGTCATTCTCCTGATTTTCACCTTTTTCTGAATAACCCTGATAGTTTTCACTGGAGGGAATAACTACTAGGAGGTTTGTATTTATATTATTTAGCGGGCTAAACAAAGAATTTGCGCAGAGACTGATCAAAAATACAGATAAGCATAGGGACCGCCAGCCATAATAAGCAAAGAGACCAAGTCTAAAAATCAAGCTGGTAGCAAAAGATATCAATGTGGCAATTGGTTCCGCCAATCTTTCACCACTTTTTCAAAATAGGCATTCATTCTCAGATTATTTGATCCTGATACAGTGGATAGCTGCCAAGTGGTCCCTAACAACTGTACCGCACCCGACGCGTGTTTCGCCCTCTTCAGCTTGTCAGGAGGCACATCAATTGCCACATCTTTTGCTACCAGCTTGATTTTTAGACTTGGTCTCTTTGCTTATTATGGCTGGCGGTCCCTATGCTTATTTGTATTTTTGATCAGTCTCTGCGCAAATTCTTAAGGTTTAGCCCGCTAAATAATCTAAATACAAATCAATACAAACTTTTATAAATTTTTTCGAGCTGTTTTTTAAATTATTTTCGATACGGGCAGAGCATCAAATTGTTACCCTGCTGGGAGAGTTTTTAAGTGGTCTTTTGTTCATGTGAAAGTTATACATTATTGTGTGTTATGTTTTATGTGTTTATGTCAATTCTAGTGTTTTAACGAGAGTGGAATTAAAAGTTAAGTTTTAATCTACAGGTAGACACCTTTTTCTTGCTGGATGATCCAGTAGGACCTCTCTTTGTTGTGATCTTGGAAGGGGTAGACCCTGAAGTCTACTGTGTGCACTTTATACACAAATGATGTTGGGTCCCAACAATTTAAGTTACATGCATTACTTATGTAGTTTATTGATGAACTACTAGGAGGTTATTCACTAGCCTCCGAAATTGTTACCGCATTGCACTAAACGGTGAATTTCACTGTAGGTGCAATTTTGTGGCAATTCGTGTATTTACAAAGCTGTCATTTCACCAAATACAGGGGAATTGACAGAGAAATACAGTGCAATTCTGTGGCACAGAAATTGTCCCATTGAGAGCTGTCTATTCACAGATTGCCGAATTGCACCGGAAATTCAGCGAAATGACTATTTCGGTGTTTCAATTCGACCAATTTTAAACGGGCAAATCCAATATGTTTCAATGTAATATATTTAAAAATAAAAAAAATTGTAGACCATTTATTTTTATTCTGCAAAAAAACATTTTTTTATATTGAGCTTTTTTTTTTTTTTAGGATTCTTTAACAGATCACAATTAAAAGAACCAAAGACTTAAATTCAATTCAATGGGTTGAATTAATGAAATAAATGAACTTTTCCACGACCTTCTAATTTATTGAGATGCACCTGTGACCAGCGGCATAGCGTGGGTTGTCAGCGCCCGAGGCAAGGCAAGAATTGTGCGCCCGTCCACCAACCTGTGGACACGGTAACACACCATGATTCCCTTCTACCAGTAGAGTATTGACCCCCTTACCCCACAAGCACATGTATTGTATATTAACAAAATACTGATATAATAAAAAAATGAAACACACATGCCCCCCACGCTACACCACTGCTACCAGTCACCCTGTCCCAGTATACCCTAGCATAGTTCCACTCTCAAACTATACCCACCCACCCCTCGTACCCCCAGTCACTCTCTCCCAGTACCCCAGTCACACTCTCCTCTCAGTACCCCCACTATCTCCCAGTCAATCTCTATCCAAGTACCCCCAGTCAGCCTCTCCCCATACCCAGAGTACCCCCTCACTGTGTGTTGGTTACGCTGCACTGGTGTCACACAGCTGCAGGACTGGATGCGCGCGGGGGGCTTGCACAGGGCTTCAAGGGGGGCTGAAAAGCGTGGTACAGGACGTTCCGTCGAATAATGCTGCGCTGCTTCACGTGACTCATGTCAGCGTTAAGAAGTCGTGACCAGACCACGATTTTTCTGTCCTGGTCCTCCCTTCCGGATGCTGAGTGCTAAGTCACCACCGGCGCTGCAAAACTGGCGGCTGCCCATGTAAGGGCCTCTCACGGACACCAATGTCGTTTTTACTTTTATCTACTGAAGTCCTGGAGTGCGTCCTTTCCTCTTTTCAATTTGTATATTATCTACAGGACTTTGCACCCAGGCATTTTTTGCCTTTATATGGCCTCAGCAGGTGTCAGGTACCAGTTTTCCAGAGGAACCAATTGTGCAGAAGTAGCGGCCCTTTCAGTATAGCTGCTGGCAAAAAGAGCTGAATGGCATACACAGACCTCTCTTGCTCAGTAGGAGTGATGTTCAGACAGAGAACTCTTGGAACATTTCTTAGCACAACCACGATTTAATATATATATAGCAATAAACAGTCTCTCAGCAAGGTTAGTTCAGAAGTAAAGGATCATAAAGGCAGGCGGCAATCAGGCGTAATCAATAACAGGCAAAGGTCGGCAACAGGTATCAATATCAGAATATACTTGCTAGTAGATTTTCCAGGAGACAAGGATCAACAGCTTGGTGTAGGTAGTACTTCAGCAAGATAGAAATTTGGCAAGTATTCAATGGAACAGGTAACAGGTGGGGCTTCAGGCAAGGATTTCACAGGTAAGAGGCTTCAGGCAAGGATTCCACAGGTAAGAGGCTTCAGGCAAGGATTCCACAGGTAAGAGGCTTCAGGCAAGGATTCCACAGGTAGGAGGTTTCAGGTAAGGGTTTCACAGGTAGGCTCAGGTTGTGAACCGCAATAAACGAGCAATGACTTACTCAGCTTGTAGTTTTTTTATAGGCAGGTATAACGAGTTGATTGGATCCAGCTGGCGTGCATCAGCGTGTCCAGACTTCCAGGTGAGTTGCAGCTGTAATGGCTATATGGGAGGATGCCTGCTCGCGCGCGTGTGCTTTTCATTCAGACCTTAGTTATTGAAGGAGAAGGACCAGAATTATAATGTCTCCTCAGCATGGACAGATCTTGGGGCCCAGGAATTACCAGGAGTCCAGTCAGCCACAGGAAGAGCTGCTGAGGCCAGGAGAGGTACGTGACAGCAGGTTGCCGTTGTCATATATATATATATATATATATCGGTATTCCGCCACATGGAGACTTGTAGTAAATATCAGCAATATATTTTATTAAGGGTCAACGTTACTGTGGTATTGTCTTGAGAAAAGTCCGGCAGGACTGAAACGTTGACGCTTAATAAAATATATTGCTGATATTTACTACAAGTCTCCGTGTGGCGGAATACCGAATAATATATATTACACGAGAGTGGCAGCACTCAACCTTAAAGGGATACTCTAAGCAACATGACCACCTAAGCTATTTTAGGTGGTCATGATGCCCAGAGTATTCCCTTGCCTGTCCCTCCTGCCTCCGCTCAGCCGATCGGCAGAAAAGGCTGAAAACAGCTGAGAGAGGCGGAGGACTTTACTCCGCCCTCCCAGCTGTCAGTCAGCAGAGCGGGAATCATATTTCCAGCTTCTGCTGACTTTTGCCGAGTAGGAGACATCATCGCGCTTTCAGCGCGATGACGTCTCCAACTCGCCGCAGTAGCTGGCGGCAGCGGCTGAGGGTTAGTGTTGCGCGCATCCTCTTGCGCGCAACACTAATCCTCAGAGGGAGCCGGGAGGAAGCCTGCCGATTGGCTGGCTTACGTGAGAGGCGCGCATGCGCGCTTCTCACGTAAACCAGAAGGCAAGAAGACGCAAGAAGGACGGGAGCGGAAGAGGAGGGAGGTGAGTATGAAAAAGAAAAAAAGACGCCGCTGGAAACAAGTGGATTTTAGGGTAAGTATTACAGTTACACAAAAAAAAAATAATAAAGATTTATTAAGGGAATAGGGATAGGTTAGGATAAAAAAACAGGGGGGGGGATTTTTGAGTAGAGTGTTCCTTAACTACGCTTTCAGTGCGGGTGCATCTCAATGCAGTGCGTTTTGTTATATATATATATATATATATATTATATTTTTAGGAGTCAGAGGTAAAATTATGTTAATTTGTGGCAAATCCTGTTGCCAGCAGTTTAGACATTAATGGCTGTGTGTTGAGTTATCTTGAGGGTACAGCAATATTTTGAGGGGAAAGCTATTTTACTTATGGTGATGGGAGTCTCTTCCCCCCCCCTCCCTCGTCTCTGCCCTTTTAGCTTCTATTATGTGTGGGGGTTTTTTTCCCCTGGGGGAATAGTTAACCCAACTTTTTTCCCTACAGTGTCCCTTTTGAAGTACCCTCATTTGTGTCTTATTTATGAACTACGGGAAACTTTATGTCTTATATACATTTTTAATTGGTATCACTGCCCTCAGTTTGTTCTTTTTATATCCATCTTAATGACCTCATAAATGTCTTTGCTTGGTATTTATTTCTTAACTATAGGACTTTGTTTATATGCATTTTAATTAGTATCACTGTCATCATCTCTCAATGTATCCTTCCTGGTAAAATCCTTTATAAATAAATAAATAAAATCAATACAATTTTACATTATAGGTAAATATCTTTACTCTCAGTCATCCACCATACTGCTTTGTTGTCGTTAACATCCACCCTTAGGAGGATGTTGTGTTCCGCTAGTTACTTGCTGCTTTACAGATTTGGCTATTGTGCTGCCATCCCTAACACTTCCCCTTTTGTACTATTATTTTTTTTTTTTTCCTGCTTCCTCTTTCTTTGTTCATTTTGAGTTTTTTCCGTTCCCTTGTTGCATTTCTCTAATTCTTGTCATCTTCAAAACATAAATTGTGCTTATGCATACAATATATTAGTAATAATAAAGAAATGTAAGTTTTAGAGTATAGTAGGCTTCATGGACCTTGCATTTGGCTTGTAGGATTTTAGTTTTTGAACATTTAACCTACAATCCTCGCACGTCACAAGAACGGACAAATATATTCGCTTATTAAAGCCCACTATAAGCGGGTTTTGGGTTTTAATGATTAGGTTCATGATAAAGAACATGAACGTTGATGGTTTATGAGTATTTGCAGATTAAATGTGCCCTCCCCCTAATGGTACAGGCTGTCTATCTCTAGAGAAATGTACATGTAAAAAATAAACTTGTTTATAGTTGAGTTTCTGCATTTTTACTTTATAGATATAATTTACGGTTTCGACATTTAGTTTCCTTGCAGGGTTCCCGCATTGGGCTCTTATATCCACTATCTTTTGCCTGCGGCTTCACTCACGTGGATTTGTAAAAGTGTTTTTAAAAGAAAAATTTGTTGTTGTTTTTTTGTCCAAGCTGTACGAAATATAATTTACAGGTTGATGTCTTTTAAAGTAATATGTAATGTTTATTGCAGATGTTAGAGCATAAGGGTACAAAACAAAGTCGTTTCATTCATATGCGTCAATTAACCCTTTCCATGCGGAGGACGCGCTGAGCGTGTCCTCCCTTTGCAGTGGAGATCGGCCAGGATTCCGGCCGATCGTGGCGGCCCCCCAGTGCGGGCTGACATCCTCGATGTCAGCCCAGCCTCCGGGACCCAGGCGGGCACGATAGACATCACTGCTCCTGCACGATGACGTCTATTACAGGCACCCCCCCTGCCATTGCGGGGAAGGTGCCTGAAGGAGGTCCTTCGGACCTCTCCCCCTCCCCATCTGTGCGGGCCATCGGGAAAAGGCAGGCACCGCTTGGAAGGGCACAGCCTGCCCTTCCAAGCGGCGGCTGTCTTTAACCCCTAGGTGACTGGATCGCGATATGGCGCTAACATGAACCGTATCGCGGTCACCTCCTGGAGCTGGCCGACATCTTGGATGCCGGCCGAGCTTCTGGGATATCCCCCTAATGAGTGGCGTCATCGCGCATAGCGCGATGGCGTCAGTTCTGCAATTAACCCCTAGCTACCACCTATGGTGGAGATAGGGGGGTTCATTGGAACCTCCATCTCCCGATCCGTGACAGCTAAGGGTTAATGTTTGACATCATTGGAACGGCCAGAGCATGGCCTTTCCAATGATACCAAACATGACAATGTAAAATGTAAAAAAAAAAAAAAATTCCGTTTTTTGTTGTTTTATTAATGCAGCAATATTGTTCCCATTTCAATTATGATGTGAACAATGATGCTGCACTAATGATTTTTTTCTATGGGGGCGTTTGCTAAAAAACACGTAATTTTCCCCAAAAAAATGTAACGAGTCCTCATTTCTAATTTTTTTACACACGCACCCCATAGAAAATATAACCGAAAAGGCTTGCATGATAAAATGTAAAAAAAAACACTTTACACAATGTAGTAGGGCTGAAACAACTAATCGATTAATCGATAACTAATCGATGATTAAAATAGTTGTCAACTATTTCCATTATCGATTAATCTGTGTCCATTAATCGTCCTGTGTGCAGCACACACTGTTTAGAGTCAGACTGAGTTAAATGTAAATAACCTCAGCTTCGGAGCTGATTGGAGAAGACGCGTTGCTGCTTTACTAGGTATGATTTAGTTCTAGGGTTATGTCAGACACAACCAGTTTGTTTTAATTACGTTTACAACTGTAGCAGAACTATAACACAAAACATAGGATACTGCCACTGGGTGAAGGAGCTGTATGCCTGTGTTTTATCCTTACTTGAAGCTGGAGTCCTGTGCCATCACCCCACCCTCCCTGCCACAACCTATTCAGTCGGGAACTGCCATTCCCTCCCTTTGGTCTGGTCCCTTTCCCCAAACCCACTCCCACACTCAGATCCGGTCTGTTGTCCATACCCACTCCCTCTCACACGTAGGTCAAGTCACTTGAGCAAAGTCACTCCCTTCCACCTCCAGTCCCTCCTCCCACTCAGTTTGTTCACGAAATTACTAAAAAGGGAACTCTACGCCCCCTGACCACTTTAGCTTATTAACCCCGATTTCATGCTGACATCATTTATGACCAAGTGCTTGTATCCACGTTCATTTGAGAAAGCAAACATGGGCTTAAGCTGCGCATGCAGCATCAACCCATCCCTCTGACCAAGCACTCGCATGTTGTGTGAAAAGTACGCAAGATACACAATTTGCGTATGTACGTACGAAAGTTACGTACACTACACAAATTACTTAAGTAAACACATTTTTTTCTATAAAAATTTTAGGGATGCACCGATACCACTTTTTTAAGACCGAGTACGAGTACCGATACTTTTTAAAAGTACTCACCGATACCGAGTACCGATACTTTTATTTAATGTCATGTGACGCTTTCCAATAGGAACAGACCTCATATAAAAATTTATATGAGATTGACCGCAGCTCACATGGATTTGCCCCAGGTCTCATGGATTTGCCCCCAGGTCTCATGGATTTGCCCCCAGCTCACATGGGTTTGCCCCCCAGCTCACATGGGTTTGCCCCCAGCTCACATGGATTTGCCCCAGCTCTGATGGATATGTCCCCCAGGTCTCATGGATTGGCCCCCAGGTCTCATGGATTGGCCCCCAGGTCTCATGGATTTGCCCCCAGGTCTCATGGATTTGTCCCCAGGTCTCATTGATTTGCCCCCAGCTCACATGGATTTGCCCCAGCTCTGATGGATATGTCCCCCAGGTCTCATGGATTTGCCCCCAGGTCTCATGGATTGGCCCCCAGGTCTCATGGATTTGCCCCCAGGTCTCATGGATTGGCCCCCAGGTCTCATGGATTGGCACCCAGGTCTCATGGATTGGCCCCCAGGTCTCATGGATTTGCCCCCAGGTCTCAATGGATTTGCCCCCAGGTCTCATGGATTTGCCCCCAGGTCTCATGGATTTGCCCCCAGGTCTCATGGATTGGCCCCCAGGTCTCATGGATTGGCCCCCAGGTCTCATGGATTTGCCCCCAGGTCTCATGGATTTGCCCGCAGCTCTCATCGATTTACCCCCAGGTCTCATGGATTTACCCCCAGCTCGAACGCTGGGGAAGCTGGCCGTGTGCATGTAAAGCACGCGGCCAGCGTTCCCCTCCGGCGTGCCAAATACTCACCCTTCCTAAAGTTCCGGTCTCTGGGCAGTGATGCGGTCACGTGGCTGCCGGGCGCATCTGTGACGCTGCCTCCAGCCGAGAGGCAGCGTCACAGGAGCGCCCAGTGGCCGCGGGAACGCATCACTGCCCAGCGACCGGACCTTCAGGAAGGGTGAGTATTTGGCGCGCCGGAGGGGAACGCTGGCCGCGTGCTTTACATGCACGCGGCCAGCTTCCCCAGCCCCGCGGATACCGACAAGCCGGCCCAGCGCCGGCTTCCGGTATCGGCGGGATGTATCGGGCCGTTTACACGAGTAACAAGTACTCGTGCAAACGGCAATATCGGCCCCGATATCGATACTAGTATCGGTATCGGTGCATCTCTAATTTTTTTCATACGATTAGTTGGCCGATTATTATTTTGATTAATCGATTATGAGAATAATCGTTAGTTGCAGCCCTACAATGTAGATAATTTAAAATTCTATTTTTATTGCATTTTTTGTTATAATATTCAGGCAGGACATGACGTATACATATAATAATGATATATTATGAATCTGCCGAGTCTCCTGAAAAGAACGATATATAATATGTCTGGGTTGTATAATAAAATGTGACTTCAAATCGCATTTAAACATGAGGAGCGAAAACCGGTAAAAATTAGCTCAGCACAGAGGTGTGAAAAGGCTCAGCAGCGAAAGGGTTCATTTTTTGTGTGCTTAACCCTTTCACTGCTGAGGCATTTCACCGCTGTGTGCTGAGCTAATTTTTACCGGTTTCGCTCATCATGTTTAAACGCGATTTGAAGTCACATTTTAACAACTTAACCACTCTCTTGTTCTCTCCCGCCTGGACTTCTGCAACAACCTCCTGACTGGCCTTCCTATCTCCCACCTCTCCCCCTGCAGTCCATCCTAAACACATCAGCCCGGCTTATCCATCTCACCCGTCGCTCTGTCTCTGCTGCTCATCTCTGTGAATCCCTGCACTGGCTCCCCAGCCACAGCAGAATCAAATTCAAACTACTCACCTTGACTGTGACGTCCTGCGCTCCCTCTGGTTACAATGAACATTCTTGTCTGGACTTTTAATGTCTCTGGTGCCATCTCTGGCCTCTATTGACTTTTCTTGGATTCCAAGCCTGGTCAGTACCTGGACTCCATTGGTTTACCTTGGACCATTCTGTATAAATAGAGACCACTCCCTTAGTAGGGCGCGGTCTCATTCTGTCTACTAGTCCATTGTCTGGTTTGCCCTGGTCTAGATCAGTCCTGTTTTTGTTACCTTGCATGTACCTGCTTTCCTGCAGGATTTATGTCTGGTTTGCCCTGGTCAAGGTCAGTCCCGTTTTTCCTGCTTTCCTGCAGGATTTATGTCTAGTTTGCCCTGGTCAAGGTCAGTCCTGTTTTTCCTGCCTTCCTGCAGGATTTATGTCTGGTTTGCACTGGTCAAGGTCAGTCCTGTTTTTCCTTCCTTCCTGCAGGATTTATGTCTGGTTTGCCCTGGTCACGGTCAGTCCTGTTTTTCCTTGCCTTCTTTCAGGACTTCTGTGTATAAATTTGTGTTCTCATGTTATTTCTGTTCCCTGTAATCCTCATGTCATGCAGCTGTGATTTCTGGTTTATGTATTGCATTTATTCCATGTTTAGTTCTGCCTATTTTGTTTTATGTTCTTGATTTCTGGACCTCCATTGTTATATCTGGTTTTCCTTGTATTAATATTTCTTGCCTTGAGTTCAAAGGCTCTGTTTATTGTTTTTGTTCTGGTTCCCTAATCTGGGTTTAAGTTTATGGTTTATAGAATAAATATATGTTTTCTAGTTCTGGTATTCTGTCTATTTTCACTGCTCCTTAGGCTCACATCCCCCCATTCTGTCAGGTCAGGTCCCCGACCCACATTACATTGACCTACAAAACCCTCACTAACACCACCCCTCACTACCTGTCCTCACTAGGGATGGGCCGAACACCCCCGTGCTCAGTTCGCATTCGAAGATGAACGTTTGAAAAAGTTTGGATTTGAGCGCGAACACGATTCGAACTCGATGCAAATCAATGGGACTCGAACTTTCGATTTTTAGAGTGCCCTCCAAGAGGGCATATATGCGAGATATTTGCCATAAAAGGTGTATGGGGGTCCGGGTAGTGCCCTGGGGACAGGAAACAAGGAAAAAAAGTTTTAAAAAAAAGTTTTTAAAGAAACAGTGATTTTTTTCCATGAAATAAAGGTTAAGAATAAAAAAATTCCTTCAAATATCGTGCCTAGGAGGTCCCCATAACCTGCCCGTGAAGTGGCGGATTTGTAGGATGTATAGAAACATTTAAAAACAAAAAAATGACATTTCAAATGACGGTAAATGGTTTTCCTTTAATCTATTCATAAACAACTGCTTGGGGCGGCAGCCTGTATGAAAAGAGGAGACGATTTAGGATACGCAGAACAAGTTTAGTGTTTTTTTTTTTTTTTTTTGCAAAATTATGGTGAAACTTATGCTGGCTTTGGATGAAAGTAACAACAGGTGCAGCATTACAATTGGACCTTTGGTGCCAGCTAGTGCCTTCACAACGTAACCCCTCTGAGGTATTGTGGAAGAGTGCAGTGGTGGAGGTTTTGGTAATGCAGAAGAGATCCCCGATCTATTCAGTTACATCAGCATCAGGGGATTGATGGCTGCTGATCCAGGACTGATTAATTTTTATAAATGTCAGCCAGTCTACATAGTTGGCGGACAGACGCACTCTTTTGTCTGCGACATAACCTCCAGCGGCACTGAACGTCCTTTCAGAAAGCACGCTGGATGAAGGGCAACCTAGTAGCTGCATAGCATATTGGCTAAGTTCTGGCCAGTGATCCAATCTCAACACCCAGTAAGCCAGTGGATCATCTGCTGTAATGGTATCCAGGTCTGCCCTTGCCCCTAGGTAGTCCTGCACCATATGGTGAAGACACTGGCAATGGGTGCCTACATTTTGACCTCCCTGGGACTAAAAAAATTGGAAAAGGCATCAGTCAAGCGGCCCCCTTCACCACTCTTCCTCTGATCATCCACAGCCTCAGAAGCACCTGTGTCATCACTTGGTAAACTACCAGTGCCTGGAAAGGTGTTACACAAGTGTCGCTTTAGAGCGTCCTCAAGTTGTTTCATCCTGTCCTCCCTCTGTGAGGGCAGGATGAGCTCTGCAACCTTACCCTTGTATCGTGGATCAAGAAGGGTTGCCAACCAGTAATGATCCCTCTCCTTGATAGCACAAACCCTGGGGTCCTTAAGCAGGCTTTGCAGGATAAGGGAGCGTAGGTTGGAGGTGGCATTAGCTTCCAAGTGTTCCTGGTCGCTGAGGATGACCGTATCGTTCACTACCTCCTCCCAGCCACGTACTAGTCCTTGGGTTTCTGGGGACACAAAACCCTCCCTTGATGAATCCCCACCTTCAATGCCCCCACTACTTAAATATTCCTCCTCCTCATCCTCCTCCTGTCTGATCTGAGGACCCGCAGGAATGCTGTCTGCATAAAGACTGGGGCCTTGAGAGCTAGGGAAGTCCTCCTCTTCCTCCCTGCTGCTCTGCCTCTAGTGCCACATCTATAATTCCCTGCAGAGTGCGCTCCAGCAGGAACACTAAAGAAATTCTGTCACTGATGCATGCACTGTTCCTGCTCACCATCCTCGTTGCTTCCTCAAATGGTGACAGTACAGTGCATGCATCCTTGATCATCAGCCACTGCGGGGGGGGGGGAAACCAAGTTGACCTGAACCTGTCCTTGTGCCATACTCACACAGATACTCATTGATGGCCCTCTGCTGCTTGTGCAGATGCTGCAGCAATGCCAATGTTGAGTTTCACCTGGTGGGCATGTCACAGATCAGACTGTTTGTGGGAAGGTGGAATTCTCTTTGAATTTCTGCCAGGCGAACACTTGCTGGGAATGACCATCTGAAGTGGCTGCAGACTTTTCTGGTCTGGCTGAGAAGCTCTGCCAGCCCTGGGTACCTGGTTGGGAAACGCCGTACCACCAGATTTAGGACGTGTGCTAGGCATGGTACATGCGTCAACTTACCCTGGCGAAGGGCGGAGAGAAGGTTGCTGCCATTGTCACAGACGACCATTCCCAGCTCAAGCTGGCGTGGTGTTAACCATCTCTGCGCCTGCCCCTGGAGAGCCGACAGAATTTCTGGCCCAGTGTGGCTCCTGTCCCCTAAACAAACCATCTCAAGCACCGTATGGCATCTTTTTGCTTGAGCCATTGCGTAGCCCCTGCCACTTCGCCAGAGAAGGAGGAGGAGGAGGAAGAGGTGGTGGAGCAGACAGACCTCATATAAGCAGCTTTCTGGAGGCAGAATGAACATGCTCTAGCACAGAGCCCCATCCTGGATCCCTCCCAGCTGCAAGCAGAGTTACCCAGTGTGCCGAGAAGGAAATATAACGGCCCTGTCCATGCTTTCTGGACCACATGTCTAAAGTAATGTGCACCATGCTGCTGACTGCCTTTCCCAATGACTCCATAACATTGTCTTCCACGTGCTGGTATAGTGCTGGAATGGCCTTCCGTGAAAAGAACTGGCGTTTTGGAACCTGCCAGTGTGGTACAGCACATTCGGCAAATTCATGGAAGGAGGCAGAGTTCACCGGCTGGAAAGGCAGCAGCTGTAATGCGAGTAATTTTGCCAAGCCGGCATTTAGACGCTGTGCAAGGGGAAGGTTGGGACCATATTTTTTCTTACGCTGCAGCAGCTTGGGCAATGAAATCTGACTGTGTAAATCTGCAGCTGATGGGATGCTGTCACCTTCTGAGGAAGGACCTGGTACACCCATTACTGTAGCATCATCCCTGTCAGTGGAGGTTTTAGGCAATGACATGGCAGGACATATAGTGGGGGTAGAGCCAGATGAGAAGGAGGACCTATGCAAAGTGTTGTGCCAACGGGATGCGTGGCAGGTGGTCATATGTCTTATCAAGCACATGGTACCCAAGTGTGTGATGTTTATCCAACGCATGCTCCTTTTCAGACATAGCTTACAAATAGCAACGCTGCAGTCTGCTGCGCATGTCGTGAAGAACTCCCAGACAGCAGAGTTCCTGCACGTGTGCTTTGAGACAACAGCGCTCTGCACCTGAGCAGCTCTGACTTCTGATCCCTTGAACTGGCTACGGTTGGTCATAGAGGATGTTGTACCTCGTTTTTGTTGTGCCTCCTCCTCCTCACTTGACTCCTCTGGTTGATCAGGCACCCAGGTGGAGTCAGTGATCTCATCATCATTGTCATCACCCCCTATCTCTTCGTCATATTGCCAACCTGGCAATATGCTGCAGCTGCTGGGGGAACACGAGTGCCAGTTCTTTGTGCTGCTGGCACCCCCTCCCTCTAGGCTGATTTTACTCCCTTCCTCAACCTCAGAGTTTGAATCCGAGCACTGGAGTTGCTGCGCATCCTCAAGCAGCATGTCACTGTCATTGTAGTCAAACAATTCAGCTGACTCCTCCGTGTATGGTGGTGAGGCTACGGCAGGAGTAGCTGTGGACATGGAGGCTGAATAAGATGTTTTGGCAGCTGAGGTGGACTGTAAACCACTACAAGCCTAGATGGCAGAGGACTCGAAGGATGAGGATGGCCTGGTTAGCCAATCAGGCAAATCCTCTGTATGTTGCTGCTGCTTAAGACGGCCAGCACCAGTTAGAAAGGACAAGCGTGCCCCTGCAGAGGGTGCACCACGTCCACGACGCACAGTGGCACAGCCTTCCGACACAGAGGCTGCTTGCCCTCTTATCTGTGTCTGGGAGTGTCTGCCTGTCCTTTTTGGTCTTTCTGACATAGTGAGTGATATCTAGATTAAAGATATGCAGAACTCTGATTCAACTCTGGTATATAGATTAAAGATATTCAGAACTCTACTATAAATCAGCGATTTTACTGATATTTTCCCTGCAAGGCTGCCAATGTCCTCTACTCTCTCTCTGATCCACTTCCTCTCTTGCAGGCTGCAATACCTGGCAAGACACAGATTCAGCTCTCAATAGATAAACATATGAACTCTGATTAAACTGTGTTTATTGTATGGTATCTAGAATTAGATTAAAGATATACAGATTTTCCAGAACAATGCTATAAATCAGTGATACACCCTGATAGCCTTTGCAGTGCCAGCACACATATTAAAATTCCCAGAACTCTGGTATAAATCGGTGATACAGCCTGTTAGCCTTTGCAGTGCCAACACACAGATTAAAATTCCCAGAACTCTTGTATAAATCGGTGATACAGCCTGTTAGCCTTTGCAGTGCCAACACACAGATTGAGGCTAGGGACAGATGAGCGCATTTTCTGCGGCCACCGTCAAAATGTACGTCGATGCGTGCGCACGCATTTTTTCATGGAATACGCTTAAGTGGTCAGACGACCACAGTCGCACAGTCGCAGGTACTCACCAACGCAATTCTAGGGAAATCCGGCTGTTTGAACGTTATGTAGGCCGCACACTAGCAGCGTCTGACGTCTCCTAATCACGCACACACGCTGCCATGCGGCCGCAGTGCACTCTGTACGTCTGTAGCAGCGGTTTCACGTTCTGAGAAAAATGCGTTCATTTGCCGGTTGCGTGGTGTCGGCGCACTTTTGTACGCACGTACTGCGTATATTGGCCGTCATTGGCCGTTATGTGCTGCTACTGCCGCCGTGATTTAGTGCGCCTGCACGCGCGTTCCGACTGCCCCACTCTGACCCTAGCCTAAAATTCCCAGAACTCTGGTATAAGTCAGTGATACACCCTGATAGCCTTTGCAGTGCCAACACACACAGATTCAAATTCACAGAACTCTGGTATAAATCAGGATACAGCCTGTCCCTTATAGCCTTTGCAGTGCAAACACACAGATTCCAATTTCCAGAAATCAGTTATAACTCAGTGATACAGCCTGTCCCTGATAGCTAAAAGTGCCAACACACAGATTCCAATTTCCAGAACTCTGGTAAAAGTCAGTGATACAGCCTGATATGCAACAATCAATCTCCTCTCTGATTCACTCCTACAACAAACACATGCTGGGGCTGCGGGGAAGCCTTATATAGTGTGCTGCGGGACTTCGCTCTGTGAGCCCATGATTGGGCAAGATTTGCAAGATGAGCACTGATTGGCATAGCCTTACAAGGCTGTAGCCAATTACAAGCTTCAGGCCTGTGGAAAAGTGCAATGTGGGCGAACACGCGGCGGAAATGTTCGACGGATGGCCAATGTTCGAATCGAACTCATGTTCGAATCGAACCGCCAGTCCATCCCTAGTCCTCACTAATCACCAAATACATCCCAGCCCGTCCCTTATGATCCAACAATGACCTGCGCCTGGCATCCTCCATCATTACCTCTTCACATGCCAGATTGCAGGACTTTTCTCGTGCGGCGCCGACCCTATGGAACCCGCTTCCTCGCAATATCAGACTGTCCCCAAATCTGGCTTCATTTAAACACTCCCTATCACCCGACTCCGTAACAAGACATCTGACCGACCCAAAAACAGTCCTCACCTCTCCCTGCATTAGCTCGTCACTGCAGTCCCCCCCTCCTGTTTCGAATCCCTCTCACCCATCTAGATTGTAAATTCCCACGGGAATAGGGTCCTCATATCCTCATGTATCTGCTGGCAGGAATACTGACCTGTCTCCTGTATGTATTGTAGAATTGTCCTGTCTTTACCCATTACACCTTGTACAGCGCTGCGGAATGTGTTGGCGCTTAATAAATAATAATAATTATATGACCCAGACATATTATATATCGTTCTTTCCGGCAGACATGGCAGATTCATAATATATAATTTTTATATGTATACGTCATGTCCTGCCTGTAAATTATAACAAAAAATGCAATAAAATTTGAATTTATAATCTACAGTGTGTAGTGTTTTTCTTCACATTTTATCACATGAGCGTTTGCGGTTATATTTTCTATGGGGTGCGCTTGTACAAAAATTAGAAATGGGGACTCGTTACATTTTTTTGGGGCAATTACGTGATTTTTAGCAAACGCACCCCATAAAAAAAAATCATTAGTGCAGCATCATTGTTCACGTTATAATTGAAATGTGAACAATATTGCTGCATTAATAAAAACAACACACAAAAAAGACCCATGCTTTTATTTAATTTTTTATTTATTTACTTTTAATTTTATCTTTTCCAATTTTTGTTTTACTTTGAACCTGGCCATGCTCAGGCCTTTCGAATGATACCATTCATGACCCCCAAGCTGCCACGGTTCCGGAGCTATCTGGGTTCAAATGAACCCTGTATCTCCAGGGGATTTCCTTGGGAAATCCCCAGGCAGCTAGGGGTTCCCCCGGCCATCTGATCTCACCGTGCTATGCACGATACGTCAGGAGCTGAGGGGGAACCTGGAGGTGGAGCTGCCATCCAGGATGGCGGCCACCACCGGTGCTAGATCGTGATCTGGCGCTGAACAGCGCTGGATGGCGATCCGGCATGTCAGGGGTTAAAAAAAAGACACCGCTTTAAAGGGCAGACACTGCCCTTCAAAGCAGTGCCTTTTTTTTTTTAACTTGAAACCCTCCAAAACGAGCTCACCCCCCCCTTTCCAGGCATGGAGCAATGATGTCATTGACGTCGGGAGGGGCTTGACCTCAGCGTCTGAGGACGCTGAAGCCAGAACGCCGCGGGACCCTGGACAGTGAGGTGAGCATCTCCGCCGGGGCTCCCGCTTGCAGATGACGTGTGGGGAACGTCCTCCGCATATAGCGGGAGTCAATGAGGATGTTCCCCACACGTCACCCACAGCGACGGGGTTAATACAAACCGACAATGAGACAGACAAAAAATATTTGAGTACTTCTTTGTAAACTACATTAGTGGTTACCTTTCAGGTGCTCGGATCACCAGAGAGTTAGTTGAGCTCCCTCTGTAACAGGCAAAGTACAACTGCCCCTATGAGAAGCAGTCTGCTCTTGGGTCAATTCATGTTTCCTTCAAAGTCTGTCCCTGAGACTCGTTGATGGTCATGGTGAAACAAACCTTTACTGTGAATTGAAGTCTATTGAATCGACACGGATGTTCTGAAGGTATAAAAGGTATTCGTGGTATGAACACTACTCCCCTTGGCTAGAACTGGTTAGCACCATAGCCTCAGTCACATTGCTGGGGAGTGCTTTTACTTGCAATTTGGTGCCATTACAGAAATTACTTGGGTTGAGGTTCCACAATAATATCTCAGTGTTCAGGAAGACTAGGACAATTTAAAAAGTTCAAAAACTCAACGGGGTAGTGGACTGCGTCATCACTTTGAACCATTGTCTGCATATTTGTACCCAACTTGGACTTCTTTTGAAAGAATCAATTAGTTTCTTATTTATTATGGCAGCCAGATCTTTTTTGTATAACTCGCCATAAATAGGATGAATTTATGCATACCTTTACTTCATCAACTCACATTCCTCCAGGCAGTACAGGCAAAGTCTGGCGAAAGTAGCCAGCCTGTAGCATGGTGACAACTCCCATTACCCCATTGTTTCCCTGATGTCTTTTAAGAGTTCTGCTTAAAACTCACAACCTCCGTTATGCTCCACAGTGCTCTCGTCCCAAAAAATGAGTTTGCAATCCTATAGTACTTGTGCCATGTTGCTTTGTTTTGAACAGGGGCGGACTGACAACTAATGGTGTTAAATCAATTACATCAAATCAATATTCTTATTCATATTTACCAAGCAAGCAAATTAGATCTGCTGGTCTCCATCGTGCAAAGGCATGAACAAGCACAGTTTTACGCTATAGCGGAGATAAATGAAGACATGACACACAGGTCTCGTTCTTCAAATATCTGACGTGTCTTTGTCACCAAGTTCTTTTATTAACACTCCTACACATTCTAACCAATGAGAGTGTTCCAACAGACATGGTTCATTTCTGCCCCGCAACAAGAATGTGATATATCAGCCAATCTGTATACAGATAACCGCATCTGGTTTACATTTTAACTTTTGGAGTAACATACAAAAAGGGCGAAGGGAAAACCATAGCCCATCTGTATTAAAACATGCTTTCCAAACTAATGTGGCATATTAACTAAGGTATGTGTTTGAATCTCACTATTTATATATTCATACAGGAAATTAAAAACTAATTATTTCTTTTCAAATGGGCCCCCCGGGCAATAGAAGATCATGGGGCCCCCTTGTGCCACACCCACAGGAGGCCATACCCATACAAAACCCCACCACTACAACGCAACACCCACCTGTACATTGTTATGCTAAAGTATTTAATTCCTTAAATAATCTTTTTTTTTTTTTTTAATTGTGTGAAGACAATCCACTTGAACCCAGGAGCGAATTAAGAAATCCATTGTGCCCCCTTCAGACTTACAGATGGCTACCCACTCATTGCAGCTAAGGCTGCACTGCAGCACAGAAAGTCTCTGTGGCAAATGTGGGAAACTGGTGATCACTTTAAACGATACTGTACATTACTGACACTGCACTTTACAGCGCTCCAGCAATAAAACTCACTGTAATATGCTGTGTGTTTGAGCATATCACAGAGCTCCACAACAATAAAACTCACAGTAAATTGTTTTATTTATTTTTTACACATGAATGACATGACAATGATAGTTATGTTGGAGGTCTCTCGAAAGGCCAGACTCTGGCCTTTCTGATGACACCTGAACCATTTTTATAGGACACACGGGTCTGGAGATGCAGGGGTCATTTAGACCCCTGTATCTCATCTCCCATAATGGATTTTCCCTGCCTAGCAGGGGAAATCCAAGTTTGTGAAGTCATTGCATGCATCATTGACTCCCACAGCTCTGGGGCAGTCATACAGCGTGGCTGACATCCAAGGTGGCTGCAGCCCTTGCTCAGTACCAGATCGGCACCATGCACTGCAGGGGTGCGAGACGTCCGTGGATCGTCCTCCGAGCTGGAAAGGAAATCCCCATGACACTCCATGGACGTTCTAGTACTGCAGGGGCAGCATGGTAGACTGATAGGGCCCCAGTGCAAGCCCCTCCTCTATCCAGGCCTGGGACAGTGCCCGATTGGTCAGTCTGCCCCTAGTTTAGAACTATTGCACAGAGTACGTGTTTAAGGCTTTTTTTTTTTTAATATATACATATATATATATATATATATATATATATATATATATATGAAATCAATAACCTGGATCGGCGCAAATACTGCTCTCTGGGATCCCGGAATCTCGCATATATATATATAGTAGAAGAAGAACAATAATAGTGCAACACTGTTTTATAGATTATACTGTGAATGTAAGTGATGAACACCCCACTTACAAGTGTAGAGCCGTGCACTGGCTCTAAGTGGGTCCAGACATGTGGGTAATTGTCTTCAGTTTCTTAGGTGACCCCCACCTCACAGCATTCCTGCTTCATTGAATCCTGCAAACATTGGCGGTTTTTCATCTGGGTTTTTTTCCCACCAAAAAAAACCTATGGGCCTATATCTATGAGCTATGTGAGCTCCACAAAATGTGAGTACAATTCCAACTGTACATATAATTGTGATCTTTAATTTGTGGACCTACACAAGGATTTCTCTTCCTGTTCTCCTTTCCACTGTCTAAACCTCGGACAAAGAAAAAGAAAAAATCTTGCTGTGAGGTGGGGGTCACCTAAGAAACTGAAGACAATTACCCACATGTCTGGACCCACTTAGAGCCAGTGCACGGCTCTACACTTGTAAGTGGGGTGTTCATCACTTACATTCACAGTATAATCTATAAAACAGTGTTGCACTATTATTGTTCTTCTTCTACTATATATATATATATATGCGAGATTCCGGGATCCCAGAGAGCAGTATTTGCGCCGATCCAGGTTATTGATTTCATTATTGTGTGCAATGGTATAGGGGAAACCACTATATCCTGAGATTGGCTATCTGGGCACCCTGGTGGTGGATGCATGTTGTGTGGCGCTGCACCATTTGCTGTTTATATATATATATATATATCTCCTAAAAGAAATGTTGTCATTTGTGCTTACCCCTGTGACTTCATGCGAAACAAAACACATCAGAGGTTTTGATTTACTTGAATGGCCATTAAAGTGCTAAGCCCACCTGCCACATCACAGCCCTTCTGGTTATGTAAGTCCTAACCTATTGAAACCAAAAGCTGCTTTCTAAGCAAAATACATGTCCTCATGCTGCAAATTAAAAGCTAATTATTTATTTTCAGCCGTCTCTTTGATCACATACACAATTGTGATCACTCAAACGGATAAAACAAAACTAGGCAATTAACACTATGCCCCAGGTATAATTTAGTTTATCGCTTTATACCCATACGTCATTCTAGATGCCCAGAGGGGGAGAAAAAGAGTCTAGTACCTACTCATGGAAGGGGAACGGGGAATCGGAATCAAGGAAGGTGGAGTGAAAATACACTTATTTATATTAAAATCTAGATTCACTCTTCCAGCAAACCACACTTGGAGCCTGGGCCTTATTTAGACACTGAATATGTCATGCCTGCTAGTGCTCCTGCAGTGCGGCCTTCCCAACAGAGAGGGCGCCAGTCTCTGAATCAGGCCACTTTGAATGCCGCACCTGGTCAGGGATCTAGGCCTTTAAATATCCGTCACTGACTGTGCTCTGAGCTCTGACGTGGTTATTTCTAGCCCTCAGTGCGTATCTATAGCTCCTGCATATTGCTTTTCTGTTTTGACGTCTGGCTTGTATATTGACTGTGTTTTCTGTGATTATCTCTAGGCATATGTTTATCTCGTGTACCGACCTCTGGCTTGTTATTACTACGATATCTCTCCTGTCCCTGATCTGTACTTCTATGTATTTTAGATTAGTACCTGGCCATTCTAAGGACCAGCCTCTCAGTTTAGGGTTCTTTCTTGCCTTTCTGGGTTTTGTATGCGTGCTGGGTGACTCTACAGTTGTGTTCAAAATTATTCAACCCCCACTGAAATTGAGTGTTTTGGCCAGTTTGACATTGATTTTGATCATTCAGTCATCTTGCTTACAATTAAATCAAAGAGGCACGTGTAGGTCAGACAAATATAACATAACATTTATAATGAAATAACCACAAATGTCTTTTCTGTGCTCACATCATTATCAGTTTTATTCAACCCCCAAGTGACATTCAATCTTAGTACTTAGTACAACATCCTTTTACAGTTATAACAGCTTTTAAACGTGAAGCATAGCTTGACACAAGTGTCTTGCAGCGATCTACGGGTATCTTCGCCCATTCGTCATGTGCAAAAGCCTCCAGTTCAGTCACATTCTTAGGCTTGCGCACTGCAACTGCTTTCTTTAAGTCCCACCAGAGGTTCTCAATCGGATTTAAGTCAGGTGACTGCGATGGCCACTCCAAAATGTTCCAGCCTTTAATCTGCAACCATGCTCTAGTGGACTTGGAGGTATGCTTGGATCATTGTCCTGTTGAAAGGTCCAACGTCTCCCAAGCCTCAGGTTTGTGACGGACTGCATCCCATTGTCATCCAATATCTCCTGGTACTGAAGAGAATTCATGGTACCTTGCACACGCTGAAGCTTCCCTGTACCTGCAGAAGCAAAACAGCCCCAAGCATGATTGACCCCCCGCCATGCTTCACAGTAGGCAAGGTTTTCTTTTCTTCATAGGCCTTGTTCTTCCTCCTCCAAACATAGCGTTGATCCATGGGCCCAAACAGTTCTAATTTTGTTTCATCAGTCCACAGAACACTATCCCAAAACTACTGTGGTTTGTCCACATGACTTTTGGCATACTGCAGTCGACTCTTCTTATTCTTTGGAGACAGCAAGGGGGTACGCCTGGGAGTTCTGGCATGGAGGCCTTCATTACGCAGTGTGCGCCGTATTGTCTGAGCTGAAACTTCAGTACCCACATCTGACAAATCTTTTCTCAGTTCCTCAGCAGTCACACGGGGACTTTTCTCCACTCTACGCTTCAGGTAGCGCACAGCAGTCGAAGTCAGCATCTTCTTTCTGCAAAGACCAGGTAGCGTTTCAACAGTGCCCTTTGCCTTGAATTTGCGAATGATGCTTCCTATGGTCTCTCTTGGTATGTTTAACATCTTTGCAATCTTCTTATAGCCATTGCCCTTCCTGTGAAGAGTAATCACCTCTTCTCTTGTCTTCCTGGACCATTCTCTTGACTTCACCATGTTTGTAACCACACCAGTAAATGTCTAGAAGGAGCTGAGTATCACAGTCTTTTTAAAGCTGCCAAATTGGTGCTTATTATGCTTTATTGCTGCTCCGTGACATCCACAGGTGTTTTCAATACCTGATTGAAAACACTTGAATGAACCTCTGTTCTTCAGAGTGGTAGTCTTTAAGGGGTTGAATAATTGTGTCAATGAAGAATTCACAAAAGAAACATTTACTACTGTATTACAAAACCAATTGATGTAATTTTAGTTGCATATGGTTCTTTAAAAAGTCCTTGTAGGATTTCATTCTGAATACAATTACAAATGTACACTAAATTCCCTAAAACCCTTTACAGCATTGGGGGTTGAATAATTTTGAACACAACTGTATATCCTTACATTACGTCAGGGTCATGGACCCTGCAGACATTGCCAAGCAGTTTGCTGCTTGCTGTTCCCATATAAGGGAGGCTGATGACAAGATGTATCATTTAGCAATTTTGCTGGAAACGTTCTTGGAGAATACAGATTGCGTGCAGTCTCCCTCACCTGCTCCTATAACCCATTCTGACACTTCTATGGTTAAATCCACTGTTCCAGTGCAAATGTTGCCCTCTGTTACTTTCTGTGGTGAGGCTGCTGCATGCAGAGGATTTCTGAATCAAATTGACGTATGTTTTGAATTAAATCCTCATGTGTATAACTGACAGAGCTAAAGTATGTTTTCTTTTTAACCATCTCAGAGACAAGGCCTTAGACTGGGCTACTGCATTATGGCAGTCTAAAAATCCCATAGTAAATAACTACGAGGAATTTGTTACCACCTTAAAGAGTGTGTTTAACCCTTCCAGGAAAACAAATTCTGCTATTAAACGGTTAATGAGGTTAAGTCAGGGAGACAGAACTGTGTTGGAATATGCTGTTGAGTTTCAGACACTTGCTGCCGAGGTTAATTGGGATAATGAAACTCTGGTGTCCTGTTTTCTGGAGGGTTTGTCTGACTCGTTAACCCTTGCTATTACAGCAAGAGATCTTCCTGGGAATCTGAATGATCTAATTCCTTACTGTATGGAGATGGAAGACCAAATCAGGGACATGTGTAAAACAAAAGCGCAACCTAATAGGTTAATACCGTGTGTGTCTCCAGAGTTTAACCCTGCTGCATCTGACAACCCTGTACCTCAACCAATGCAGTCTGGAGAGCTTAAATCCTCAGAGAGGGGACTGGTATCAGAGGTTATGACATTGTCTCCTTCTGTCTATAAAAAGCGTTGTTACTTTACTATTATGATTGAGGTGGGTTCCTCATATTCCTCATATTATTCAGGTAGATGCACTTCTTGATTCAGGGGCAGAGGACAATTTTATGGACACCACTTTTGCATTGGAGAAAGGGATTCCCTGTGTGGAAAAAAAACCCACCTATAGCTATTCATGCTATAGATGGCAGACCCCTTTCCAACCCATATATTTCTAAGGAGACCAGTCCTATTCCCATGTCTGTAGGAGTTCTCCATAAAGAGACTGTGGTATGCCAACTTCTATCATCTCCTTCAAGTCCTGTTGTTTTGGGGTATCCTTGGCTACAAAAACACAATCCAGTCATAGACTGGAGAAGAAACACTGTTCTGTCATGGAGCAAGTCTTGTTTTGATTCATGCATGATTCCTGTCAAGTCTGTGCACACCATAAATGTACCCACTGCTGCTCCTTTATCTGTATTGGTTCCTATACAGTATGAGGAGGTCAGGGAGGTTTTCAACAAAGGAGGGGCTGAGACTTTACCTGAGCATAGACCCTATGATTGTGCTATTAATCTTCTTCCTGGCACTTTTCCTCCCAAGGGACGAGTGTATCCTCTGTCTCAACATGAGAAGCTCATATTGGAGGAGTACATAAAGGATTCCCTTGCTAAGGGCTTCATAAGGAAATCCACATCTCCTGCTGGTGCTGGGTTCTTTTTTGTCTGTAAGAAAGAAGGGGACTTAAGACCTTGCATAGACTATAGGGGATTAAATAAAATAAGTGTGAAAAATGGCTATCCCATTCCATTGATTGCTGAACTCTTTGACAGGTTAAAAGGTTCCCAGATCTTTTCTAAGCTTGACTTAAGAAGCGCGTATAACTTAGTGCATATTAAAGATGGTGATGAATGGAAAACCGCTTTCAATACCAGATCTGGTCACTACGAGTGCCTTGTAATGCCCTTTGGGCTATGTAACGCTCCAGCTGTGTTCCAGGATTTTATAAATGATGTTTTGCGTGATTTCATACACGACTGTGTCATCGTGTATTTGGATGATGTACTTATTTACTCACCTGATCTCGCTACTCACCACTTGCAGGTGAAAAAGGTTCTTCAGACGTTGTTGAACAATGGCCTTTACTGTAAATTGGAGAAGTGTCTCTTTGACCAACCTAAGTTAGCATTTCTAGGTTATGTCATTTCCGAAGAAGGATTTTCCATGGACCCGGCTAAACTTACTGCTGTTACTGACTGGCAATGTCCTATAGGGCTAAAAGCTATTCAGAGTTTCATAGGGTTCGCCAACTATTACCGCAGATTTATACTCAATTTCTCCACAATACTGGCACCCATTACCAATATGACCAAGAAGGGAGCTAATACCCCTATTTGGTCCCCTGAAGCTGTTAAAGCCTTTGAGACTCTTAAAGAGGCTTTTTCTACGGCCCCTATACTAGTCCACCCTGATCCAAGGAAGCCTTTCATCCTAGAGGTTGATGCCTCTGAGACAGGAGTAGGAGCTGTTCTCTCCCAAAGAGAATCCCCTCACCAACCACTCAAGCCTTGTGGCTTCTTTTCCAAGAAATTATCTAGTGCTGAAAGGAACTATGATATCGGTAACCGAGAACTCCTGGCTATCATTTCTGCTTTGAAGGAGTGGAGACACCTACTTGAAGGAGCTCCTACTCCCACTATGATTCTGACTGACCATAAAAACCTGACCTTTATTGCCGATGCCAAAAGACTGTCATCCCGTCAAGCCCCGTGGTCTATGTTTTTGAGTCACTTCAATTACATAATCACCTATAGGCCCGGTAACAGAAATGCTAAGGCAGACGTGCTTTCCAGGCAATTTGAGGTCACAGAACAGCAAGATAGACCAGTTGAGTCGATTGTTCCTCTGGAGATAGTAGTGGCAGCTACTCATCTCACCCTTACTTCTACACTCCTTACTCGTATCCAAGCTATACAAAGTACAGCTCCCCCTGAGACTCCTTCTGACAAGTTGTTTGTTCCTGACGCAGAAAGAAAGGAACTACTCTCATGTTATCATGCCTCCAGGCCAGCCGGTCATCCTGGTATAAAAAGGACATTGTCAGCCCTTACACCGATGTACTGGTGGCCAGACATTGCCAAGGATGTGAGGGAATATGTACAGGAATGTGTGGTATGTGCACAATCCAAAGCCTCCACTCAATGTCCTGCAGGGCTATTGCAACCACTAGCCATCCCTGACAAACCGTGGTCACATACTTCTATGGATTTCATAGTTGATTTGCCACCTTCTGAGGGGCATACAGTGATTTTGACCATTGTTGATCGCTTTACTAAAATGGTTCATCTGGTTCCTCTCAAGAAATTGCCAACATCCTAAAGGTCTAGCCAACATATTTGCCAAAGAGGTATTCAGATTGCATGGTTTGCCTCATGAAATTGTCTCTGATCGAGGTCCCCAGTTCATTTCTAGATTTTGGCGAAATTTCTGTTCACAGTTGGGCATTAAAGTATCATTTTCTTCTGCTTATCACCCACAGTCCAATGGAGCTGCCGAACGTGCTAATCAGTCTAGTGAGAACTACATTCGTAGCTTCTCTTCTCAAGGCCAGGATGATTGGGTTTCTTTACTTCCTTGGGCTGAATTTGCTCTGAACAGTAATGTGAATGCTTCGTCTGGTCACTCCCCGTTTTTTGTTTCCCATGGTTTCCAGCCTACCTTTTTGCCATCCCCTAGTGCTGACACTGGTCTTCCTGACTTGGACTCCTATGTTCAGTCTCTTCATAAAGTGTGGACTTTGGTACGTTCCAACCTCTGTCACGCTGCAGTCCAACAGAAGACCTATGCAGATAGGCATAGGCGGATGGGTCCTTCCAATGTTCCAGGCCAGAGAGTCTGGTTGTCTACCCGTAACATTAAGTTACGTGTGCCATCGATGAAATTTGCTCCGCGGTACATTGGTCCATTCAAGGTCCTAAGACGTATCAACGACGTCAGTTATGCGCTGGACCTACCTCGTACTCTCCGTATACTGAATACCTTTCACACCTCCTTGTTGAAGCCCCTTCTGTGCAATCGGTTCACCACTGTCATTCCTCGACCTCGTCCTGTACTGGTTCAGGGACAAGAAGAATTTGAGGTCCAGTCCATTGTGGATTCCCGTCATTCCCGTGGTGGTCTTCAATATTTGGGGCACTGGAGAGGGTATGGCCCGGAGGAATGCTCATGGGTTCCGATTTCTGATCTCCATGCCCCCCGTCTGGTCCGTGCCTTTCACCGCTCTCATCCCACTGCCCCGGGATCTCGGCACCTGGAGGTCGCTCGTGGAGGGGGGGTACTGTCATGCCTGCTAGTGCTCCTCCAGTGCGGCCTTCCCAACAGAGAGGGCGCCAGTCTCTGAATCAGGCCACTTTGAATGCCGCACTTGGTCAGGGATCTAGGCCTTTAAATATCAGTCACTGACTGTGCTCTGAGCCCTGACGTGGTTATTTCTAGCCCTCAGTGCGTGTCTATAGCTCCTGCATATTGCTTTTCTGGTTTGACTTCTGGCTTGTATATTGACTGTGTTTTCTGTGATTATCCCTAGGCATATGTTTATCTCGTGTACCGACCTCTGGCTTGTTATTACTACGATATCTCTCCTGTCCCTGATCTGTACTTCTATGTATTTTAGATTAGTACCTGGCCATTCTAAGGACCAGCCTCTGAGTTTAGGGTTCTTTTTTGCATTTCTGGGTTTTGTCTGCGTGCTGGGTGACTCTATCCTTACAGAATAACTATTAACTACCATTTTCCAAAATGAACTTCACCGAACAAGAAAAATAGATGAACTTTTAAATTCAAGTTATTATATCTGTGTGTTTTCTTATGTTCAGCTTCACTAAAAAAACGCATACACACCTGCATTCACACACACACACTCAAAAAATACATTCTAATTTTCCCAAATCCACCCTTTCTCACACTTATCTAGGGGATTAAAGAAATAGACTGAGATATTATTTTTTATAAGACCATGGTCATTATCCAAAGTGCGAGGTCAACAATCGGCCTTTGGCAGCATCCCATCTTGAGATGCATAATCATTGGATGTAACCGGAGTTCCCGACATAGGGACTACTCCTAAACAGGCTGTCTCTATGTGCTGGTTGTGTATTACCTGTGACATTTAAACTTGACACAAAAATGTCCATGACTCGTTCCAGACTCAGTCACTATGTACTTGGTAATGAATACGTATCTGGTCAGCGCGAAGCAAACGCAAGGGATATCGGGCGGTTCTCTTGATAACGTCCTCAATATAGGTGTAATACAGGCCTCAAAAATTTCAAGTCCTGAGCTACTAGCCAGGCCTTAAGAGTTACTCGCCACTAGTTGCCCCACCTAACCGCTATCCAGCATTGCCTCTGCATTCCCACTCTCCCTCATGTAATTTCCTCTCGCCAAATGTGAGCAGGCGAGTGAAATTTTGAGGCCTGGTGTAATATATAAAAAACAAAAGACAGAACACTACATTGGTGCAGTATGTCTCATACAGAGTATATAGTCTATATTAGGGTCATGGATGCACTCACAAAGCAAGAGCCCCAACACTGGCTCTGAGTGGATAAACGCCTGCGGGTTGTTTTTCTGACATATTCTCAGGTAACCCGCTCCCTGGTATCAAGGGTTCTCCGCCATTAGTCAGTGAAGAGATGTAAAGTAAAACAGAATCTCTGTGTGTATCTGGAGTTTACAAGTCTAATATAAATCTCATAACAAATGGCAACTCACATTTGTTGGAGCTTATTCAAGCTCAAGATAGACGCCCATGGATTTAGTGAGGTCAAATCCAATGAAAAACCAAATGGAATGCTGGAACTTGTTCTTAGAAATTTATTAAAAATAAACAATTTAAAACAGAAATGAAAAGTCCAGGACGCTTTTCGCCGTCAAACTACGGCTTCATCAGCTGGTATGATAATCATCGCAGAGCTTGCATGAGGTGCAGGCCAGGGCAATATTGGCAGCATACAGGCACTCTAGGCACGGTCTTGCCAGGGCAGTGGGGATGAGGACCCTGCTCCAGATGTTACAATCTAAGAGGAGAGTGGGCCCTGCTCAAGCGTTTACAATCTAAGAGGAGAAAGGACCCTGCTCCAGAGCTTAAAATCTAAGAGGAGAAAGATTGTAAGCTCTGGAGCAGGGTCCTTTCTCCTCTTAGATTGTAAGATATGGGGCAGTGTCCCCTCTCCTCTTAGGACCCTGCTCTAGAGTTTACAATCTAAGAGGAGAGGGGACCCTGCCCCAGAGCTTACAATCTAAGAGGAGAGAAGATAGGGGGGCTGGGGTGTGTGTGTGTGTATATATGAGTGGGGGGGGGGGGCTGGTGTGTGTTCCAGTATCTGTGGGTGGGATCATGGCCTGTGTATACAGAGATGGCCTTAAAAAAAACACTTCCTTTAGTGCCTTGATCCTGGGTGTATGACGTGTGGGGCATTGAATAGCGTTAACAGACTAGAAAATGCAACACTCAGATCAGACACTTACACCTTTTATTCTTCCATTGGACTTGCATCATGTTTTGCAGCCTCCGTATTACTACGCTTTATTTTATGACTGTCCCCTTCATGATATTGTCAAAAGTGCAGAATATGGATGCCATTAAAATTTTGCCCCCCCCCGAAAAAAATTCTGCCGACACCCATTATCAAGGTATACCTTTTTAAAGGCGAATCCTCGCTCCTAACCTTTGTAGCTGACTCCTAGATTCAAAGCAAATTTGTCAAGCCGTGTCCTAGATACATTATTTAACTCTGATTTTAATTGAATGTGATCTCCAGAATCCTAAATGTCAGGGAATTTGAAAATAAATTGTAACCAAACAACACAACAAAAATATTCAATATAAAATATACAGATCAATTATCACTTGGAACAATAATATGAGAACCACATAATAATGTTTCCTCAAAATATAAAATGTAATGTTTCTTCTTCTTTCTTTGTCTTCTGTCTTATTGGTTTAAAATCAAATACAACTGTCTTCTGAAAGTGTAATACCAATAGTTGATAACTTTATTCCAAAGATGATCTGTTTAAGTTTATTTCCTTAATGCCAAATCAATGATCTTCTTTTGATCGAATGAGCTTTGTTGATGATCTTCCTTGAATATAATGTAAATAGTGATACAAATATTGAACACGTTGATTAAGGTCTTACATAGTAATGATATCATCTGTTTTCTTCGCTAGCATTTTTCAATCCTCGAGCTGCAAAAGTGATGGCATGCATACATCTGAAAATAAGTAAGTTTGATTTAATAGCCTATATAAAAAGAAAATGAATCCATTAATTATTTTAATTAAAATAAATACTTTAACGAAATCAGAAATCCATGATGAAATTTCAGCAAATTTTAGACACAAAGGAATTAAGGGAAAAAGAAGGAGGGGGCTAGGAGAAAGAGGGGGGTAAGAAGGGGGAGGAGAGAGAAGAGGGAGGGGGGAAGGGAAAGGAATGTGAACATTTGTTATTTATATTATTTGTATAATGGTCATTCTTCCTTAATTTCTCTTGTATATGTATTCTCTTGTATATCTCTTGTATATGCAAACAAAAAACACATACAGATATTCAAACAAATTTCAACTTTGCCTACAGTTTCCGTGTTGTCTGGGTTTTTATTTATTATTATTTCATTCACATCATGCACACTTTATAAAGTATTTTACCAGGAAGGATACATTGAGATTTCTCTCGTTTGCAAGTGTGTCTGTCTGGTCCTTTCTACAGCGCTACAGAACTTGTAGGCGCTTCCTACACAGAGAATATGAAGCAGTGGAGTTTTTGTGGACTATTAACTCTCACCTACTGTATCACTCTATCCTTTTAGATTGTAAGCTCTTAAGCAAGTCCTCCCACCTACTGTACTGTGTGTTGAACCTATATGTATATTTATGGTTCTGCCTCCCATTGTACAGCTCTACAGAACCTGTGGGTGCTTTTATAAATATCTTTAACACTTAGAATGTCATTCATATTTCCATTTATTTATTAACAAAAAAAACTGCACACCACGCCCTGTTTGTGCAAAACGTATAGCCTATATTAAGGTGTGGCCAATCCTTTGTCCTGGACACTAGTTAAGACCAAAGAAAAATAACTGACTACAATTTAAAAATCAATTATTGATAACAATTTATCAGGATGTAATTACTATTATTTATGTACTGTCTAATTCTCCCTGATAGATACTCACAGTATATAAACTTCATTGTATAACATGTCCCATTATAGTGTCAAAACAGGACGCATTCCAGAACTCACATATGTGTTAGATCAGACTGTTAGGAAAGCTCACAGAAGAGAAGAAAAAGGGGAGGGGGATAATTGAGCAGAGAAGAAAAAGCAAAGCTGCTAGCTAGTCAAAGAAAAACAGTACTTCTACAAACACATCATAATGACATTGTATTACAAATAAAAAGAGATATTAATAAAAAAACAAAGACAATTCTCCCTGCAGGAATAATGGAAAAAAATTAAGTCTCATTAAAGAAAAAACGTTAGCTCAATAAATAGCAAAACTAAAAGCATAGCAAGTGCGATTATTGTAAGCTAATGTGAAAGCAAAGATGCTTTTCTCAGTTTTTTTTTTTAAGAAAGCTTAGAGGAGAACAGGATGCGTCTCCAACCGCGCCGGGGGACCAATAGCAGACATCTTGCGGACCTCTACCGAAGTCTGCTGCATGGCCGGCCTCCCCACTCTTCCACCACCACGAGCCACTGCCAAAACAAGGAAACTCTCCCCATGATCTTCAGGTAGGGCCTTCAACATCCAGGTCGCAATTGGGGCCTTCCTTTCCGGGTCCCATCCTACTCGGCAGACCGCCGATGAGCCACTCCAGATGCCGCACTTCAATGGGCCTCCCCCAACCTCCACTCTCCGCACCAGGCAGTCCCCAAGGTCCACAAGGGCAGCCTCCTCCTCTCCGCTGGTGAGGGCACGCATCAGAAGCCTCCATTCCGCGCGCTCCCCCACCTGCTCCACCACCGGGTCAGCAGCTGCGTGCAGAGGACAGGGGCCCTCCATCCTCCAAGCCTGCGTCCGCCAGTCGCTCAGGTGGAGCTGCACAGAGAGAGGAAAGGAAGGTGAGGAATGGCGCAAAACTCTGTGAGGTAGTGGGCCTCAAAATGGCCGCCGGGCCCGCTCTCCCACCGGGAAATGAGGCCCCAATCTCTGCTGGGCCCTGGAGGGGGGGGGACCTAAGCTGCTCCAGGGCACTGCACCCGATGGCCAGTCACGCTGGGACTCCCCAAGGGGGGCAATTCAATCGAGGTTGTGGGTCAAATATCGCCACAGACAGCTTTCATGAACGGAACTCAGCACAAACACATCTGCTCCCGCATGCGGCCAGCCACGCCCCCTCTTTTTTTTGACCTAGCTATTGAGCCGTTAATATGGGTCCTTCTAGCCCGACCTGACTTTGAGGGCATAAAGGTGGGCTCCCAGGAGGTTCGGGTGGTGGTGTTTGCAGACGATTTGCTCTTGTTTCTCTCCGATCCGGAAAAGGCACTCCCGACACTACTTGACTACTTGGAGCGATTTCATATAGCCTCGGGTTTCAAAATAAACTTTGAAAAAACATTGGCCATTCCCCTGGGTCGAGATTGCAGGGCCCTCCTATTGAATCGCCTTCCATTTTGTTGGTGCACAGGTGGTGTGTTTAAATATCTAGGATTAGTACTCCCTATTGATTTAATGAGATTATATGAGGTAACAATCCCTCCACTAGTAACCCAATTTAAATCATTGCTATCCTCTTGGAACAAGCTCCCGCTATCCTACATGGGTAGAATCAGTCTCATAAAAATTATTGCGTTCCCACGCTTATTATATCCGATCCAAATGCTACCCATCCTCCTTAACAAACGAGATATCTCTAAAATTCATTCACTGTTTTACCAAGTTTATCTGGGAGGGAGGAAGGGCGCGTATAGCGATGCACAAATTACAGCTGCCCTATAGTCTGGGGGGAGTGAATTTGCCAGAAATCAGTTCTTACAACATGGCGGCTCGAAACCGCTTGGTTACTGATTGGATTATGGGCTCCTCCAGATTTACTGACCATGCGCTAGACCAGGCAATGGCGTACCCGCTGTCAGTGGGGGCTCTCTTACACCTATCCCCCGCCTCGTTGCCACCCGCCCAGAGGGCTAACCCTCTTCTTTAATGTGGGTCGGGTTGCGTGGTGTAAGGCAAGGAAGCATCTGGGCTTGTCCTGGAAAACCTCGATCTATCAGCCTTTGCTCCGCAACCCGAACTTTCAAAACGGCTCGTCCGTCCTGGCTTTTTGGGCCCTGGCGAGTAAGGGCTTGTCCCAAATTGGTCACCTACTGCAACAACCTTCCCACACGCTCCTCCCTTACGGTGCTCTCTGTGACTTGATAGCGCCCACATTTTACACCCCGTTTACTATATGCAACTTTCAACATTTGTCTCGCAGCAGCTGAGGGAATTAGGGACTCGGGACTTTCTTAATCCTTTGGATAGTATAATGAAGGTAGGCCCCTCAACAGCAGCCTTCCGACATCTACTCCGTCCGCATTATGACTGGACGGTCGCCACCACGGGGGTAGCCTCTTGGTGTCTGCACCTCCCTAAACGGTCGCCTTTTTCACTTATAGCAGCTACCAATAGATCACGAAAACAAATTCCTTCTGCCCAATATGGGGAAATGTTTTATAAGTTATTGCATGGAGCTTATGTGGCGCCAGCCAGACTGGCCCTTTATAATCCACTTCGTTCAGGACGCTGTCTAAAATGTTCACGAGAAAGGGCGGACCTCTTTCACTGTCTGTGGTCATGTCCCCTCATTACTCTTTACTGGAACTCCATTAGGAGATTCGGAACCTGGGTCTTGAAGTTAGGAATACCTACCTCTCCTGACTGGGCGATATTTAATATTCGCTCTGACCAAGAAGCAAGCCCCTTATCTAGAGCTCAGAAAACTCTCTTAGCCTTCTTTGCGGCTGCAGTAAGTATACCTATTTTGGGTCAATGGATAGTTGCCTCCCCTCCCACGTTCTCTATGCTCTACTCGCGGTTTTATATCTTCAGGCATGATTGGGCGGAAACGTGTCTTCATAAAGAAGACAAGGTGGGCAATTTATTTTGAGGTTTGGGGGCCATTCATACAACATCTACCAGAGGGTAACTTGTCTCGAATCAAAACAGATTTCCAATTTACAGAATGGTTTCTGGCACGTTCGCTTATGGGGCCCCCCTATACTGCCGACGCCCTGCTCCCGGCTCCTCGAACGCTTTTTGACTTCATAAACGACACCGGCTTGGTTTTGAGTGGGGGGTCGGGTTGTCACTGTACTCATGGTTGTATAATTGTCTTGCACTGTGTGTTATAGATTTTATTTTATGCTGTACTGCTTGAATCTAAAATAAATACATTTGAAAAAAAAAAGTACAATAAACAATCCGTTGAAAAAGTCCATGAACTGTAGGCTACAGAACATCCTTGCAAGCACACAGTTGGCTCTCACAGGAAAGGCAAACAAAAATCACTCACTGAAAAACTTAACATCAAAAGCCAGGAAGGCACACGCACAACAAGGCAAATTCGCATTCTGAACAAGCAACTTTATAAGGTGATAAATCTATCACTGTAAACAATTAAATAGCAGATCCCACTTCTTACACCACTGTTAAATCAATTAAATCAAATCGATATTCTTACTCATATTTACCAAGCAAGCAAATTAGATCTGCTTGTCTCCATCGTGCAAAGGCATGAGCAAGCGCAGTGTTACGGTATAGCGGAGATGAATGAAGACATGACACACAGGTCTCGTTCTTCAAATATTTAACGTGTCTTTGTCACCAAGTTCTTTTATTAATTCTCATACACATTCTAACCAATGAGAGTGTTCCAACAGACATGGTTCATTTCAGCCCCACAACAAGAATGTGATATATCAGCCAATCTGTATACAGATAACCGCATCTGGTTTACATTTTAACTTTTGGAGTAACATACAAAAAGGGGGAAGGGAAAACCATAGCCCATCTGTATTAAAACATGCTTTCCAAGGGGGCGTGGCCGACTGCCGAGCATGGTGGACGTGCTTTAATTCAGCTCCTGCTCCAGCAAGCGATTTAAAGCGGACATCGCACTCATACAGACCCCAAAACTTGCTACACATACTGGGAACTTGAAGTCATCGGGATGGCTACCGCTAAAACTAAGAAAACCGCAGGGAAACAGGAGTTTTTTACTCCCCGGCCTACCAAACGCTGCGAGGATGCGGATCCTCAAGATGGCGGCGGATCTACACCTCATTCCCCTGTGAAAACGATTACGTACTCCGAGGTTGACTTGGCCACATTCACCTTCTGGATGGAGACGCTGTTTAAAGACTTCTCAGAGACATTAACAACGCGCTTAGACACGGTGTCTGCGGACATAAGGAAAGACATTCAGGATATTGGTGAGCGAACCTCTCATCTGGAGGGTAAAATGTCCGAGATGGCGACAGCGCATAATGATATGGCTGGTGTGGTGGAGACGCTTGAAGCTAAGTTACAGCAATGTCTCAATAAAGTAGCGGATCTTGAAGACAGGTCCCGCCGAAACAATTTAAAAATCAGAGGGGTCCCAGAGTCAATACACCCTCGAGATCTCGGGACATATGTAGCAGATTTTTTTTCATTTTTGCTCCCTGGGGTCACTCCGGAAACGATACTCATAGATAGGATCCACAGATTGCCGAAACCGCCATCGGCACCCCAGAAAGCACCCAGGGATGTAATATTGAAATTACACTACTACAAGCCGCGAGAGGATATATTACGTGCACTACGTAAACTGGATGTCTTGGGATCCCAATACGGTCACCTTGCGGTATATCCTGATTTTTCGAAAGCAACCCTGCAACAGCGTAGATTGTTTCGGCCTATCACAACTACACTACGCTCGGCTGGAATTTTATACCGCTGGGGCTTCCCCACCAAGCTGGTTGTTTTCCGAGACGGCACAACTACGGTGTTCAACTCGACAGAGGAACGTCGAACAACTCTGGAATCCCGGGGATTACAAATAGAACCCGATGTCCAAGAGCGACTGTCACAAGTGCCAAAATTGCTGCCTGAATGGTGTGTTCGCTGAATGGTACATTTTGTTTTTGGGACTTCCGAACGCAAAGTCGCCCCCACCTGGTTCCTCCGAAACCGAGCAGTCCCATTTGAATTGGATCGCTCCACGATATCAGTTGGGTAATGTTGCTGTCTTTATTTCAGCCAACTGTCGTTTCGCTGCTGGTTGCAGATGGGCCCCTCCATCTTTTGTTTAATTTTTTATTTTGCTCTCCTATTTCTCCCCCTTTTTGTATAAGGGTACGGGAACCTCCCACTGTAGGGAATTCCCGATGGAGAGTATGGCATTCCTGAACGCACTCTGTTTTGTTAATGTTTATAACTTGTTTATTTGCTTATTTGTTCTTTTTTTATTTCTAACCCTCCCTTCCTCCCATTCTTTAATCCTAGGGGGATGCAGCCCCTATCATACTTTGCTAATAGATAGATATACAGAGGCACCGTACATGAATATAAATGGCAGTGTTTGTATAGAATTTTATGAAAGTAGTTACCTATAATGTAAAGGGCCTAAACCTGCCCGTTAAAAGGCATTCTTTATACAGGGATATACGCACCTACGTCGCTGATATTGTATGCCTCCAGGAGACACACTTTCGAAGACTATACCACCCAAAACTTTATGCACCACAATATCGCACTCAATTTCATTCCACCTATAGAGCTAAATCTAGAGGGGTGACAATACTGATTCATAATAGGGTTGCGCTGCAAACTCATCGTATTGTTACTGATCCCAGAGGCAGATATATTATATTAGTGTGCACTATTGACGGTAGACTTTATACGCTTGTGTCAGCTTATGCTCCTAATAGTTCCCAAACTCAATTCATGACACATCTAATGAATAAAATTACAGATGTACTTTCAGGTGACTTAATAATGTGTGGAGACTTTAACGTTTGTTTGGATCCAATTAAAGACCGATCGCATCCCTCAGGGACCCATTCGAGACAACAGACACACAAACTTCATTCCTTTCTCAGACAACACCAACTGTATGACGCTTGGCACGTGTTCATCCCACAGAGAGGGATTATACTTTTCGTTCAGGGGTGCATAATAGTTATTCACGCATTGATTACTTTCTAATTCCAACCAACCTACTTCCACGCATTACTGACTGCAATATACTCCCTTTTATGTGGTCGGACAATTCCCCGATGACTATTGTTTTACAAGATGACTATAAATCGTACACTGGATCACCCTGGAGATTTGGGGAACATTTACTTAAACATGAACCGGCGCTGACAGCGATTCGGGAAACATTTAATTAATTATTTTAAAGAAAATGTGTCCCCTGAAATGAGCCCATTTACAATTTGGCAAGCCCATAAGACGGTGGTTCGGGGGACGTGTATCCAATGGGGGGCTAGACTTAAGAAATTATACATGACGCAACGTGTAACTATATTACGAAATATAAATGACATAGACACACGTAACAAAGCATCTCCGACTCCAGAATTAGCAGTCGAATTAGATGCGGTGCTACGTTCCCTGACGGATTTAGAGGCTGATAAATATCTTATAGCCATGAATAGAATGCGTGCCAAATTTTATGCGTTTCAAAATAAACCGGGCAGACTCCTAGCCCGCAGACTTAAACCCTCCCCTTCAAACGTTGGGATCTCACATCTTAAAACGGATGGTGGAATTCTTTACAATCCGATGGCAATGGCAAATGAATTTGCGAGTTACTACGAAAAATTGTACAATCTGGAGGTGGATGACACTAATGTTCATCCCACGTCCGATACTATTGACGCTTATCTACGCAATATCAACCTCCCAAAATTATCGGCTACACAAGCGAATAAATTGGCCTCTCCCATCACCCAAGATGAGCTTTCTGAAGTAATTAAAGCTTTACCGAAACGGAAGGCCCCAGGTCCAGATGGATTGACGGGTTTATACTATCTGACTTTCTCTCCCCAACTCTTCACACACTTAAGTAAAGTTTTTGAGGATGCAAGAGAGCAAGGTTCTTTTCCACCAGACATGTTACGAGCTCATATTATCACGCTCCCTAAACCGGGCAAGACCCCTGACATCTGTCGTAACCTTCGTCCTATATCGTTGCTTAATGTGGATATAAAGATTTACAGTAAGATACTGGCGAATAGACTGCAGCGTATTCTGCCCTCATTGATAGGACAGGACCAGGTAGGATTTATTTCGGGCCGACAAGGCCCAGACAGTACGAAAAAATTGATCAATCTGATGGAGGTGTTAAGACGATCGGGTCAACCGTGCCTGGTCCTGTCTTTAGACGCTGAGAAGGCGTTCGGTAGGGTGAGTTTGTTGTTCCTTCGTGTGGTTCTTCAAAAGTTTGGTTTTCCACCTCCAGTATTAGCTGCAATTCAGGCCCTATATGATTCCCCTTCCGCTAGAGTTGTTAACTCGGGATTCCTCTCGGAGGAATTTAGGATAACGAATGGCACAAGACAGGGATGCCCCCTCTCTCCCCTTTTGTACGCCTTAGTGTTGGAGCCACTTGCTCAGGCTATACGGCAAAATGATGATATTAGAGGCATCGCCGTTGGTCCGACGATTCATAAAATACATCTGTATGCTGACGATATTCTTCTGACCTTGACAGAACCGGAGGCTTCCCTATCCGCCCTTTATGGGGAGCTGGAAGTGTACAGTAGCGTCTCATACCACTTAGTGAACTTGCTAAAAACACAAGCCCTCCCACTTAACCCCTTAGTGACCGGGCGGTTTTACACAAATCCGTCCTTTAGTGACCGCTGCTGTTTTTACGTTTCTGCGCTGTTAGGGTTTAGGTCAAATTTTCCTCTTACTCGTTTATTCAACCCACACATATTATACACCCTTTTTCCCGCCATTAAATGGACTTTCTAGAAATACCATTATTTCCATCATATCCAATAATTTAATATAAAAAAAATATGAAATATGATGAAAAAAATGGTAAAAACACACTTTTTCGTAATTTAATCCCCTAAAGCTATAACCACCAATAAAGACCCCGGCTAAATAGTTTCCAAATTTTATCCCGAGAATAGAAATACCCAATTTTTACATGTTTTTACCTTTTAACCCTTTCACTGCTGAGCCAGTTCACCTATGTGCGCTGCGCTCATTCTGACCATTTTGTGCTAATTATTTTGAGATGTCAGCCTAGGTCCTATTTAATTAAACCCCCCCAGACAAAAATTTTTTTTAAAAAAAAAACACATTTTTTTTTTTTATTTAATTATTTTTTTTTTTTTTATTATTTATTTTTTTAAACCAAACCTGGTCATGTTTGGTATCATTTGAAAGGCCTTTCAAATGATGTCAAATATGACCATCTAGCTGCCATGGATCGGGAGATAAAGGGATCCTTAGGATCCCCTTATCTCTACATGGCAGCTAGATGGTTAACTGGCCCACTGACATCCTCACACATATGGTGAGGTTGTCAGTGGGTGGGGGGGGAGACCTGGAGGCTAGGCTGACATCCAAGATGTCAGCCCCCCTCCAGGTTCGAATCGCGTTTTGGCGCCAATTCGCGCTAAAATGCGATCCGGCAGCGAAACGGTTAATGCTATACACCGCTGAAAAGGGGAGACTCTCCCCTTTTCAGCGGTGCAAAAAGCATTTTGCTAGCTTCAATGGTTGGGGAGATAGAGGGCTCCGAAGGAGCCCCCCCTCCCCTCCATTGAATTACATGGGGGCACCTTCTGATGACGTCACCACGCAGCGTGGCGACGTCATCAGCCTCGCCTGCCCATGTAAATCACATGGGCAAGCTTCCTCCCTGCCAGATCGCCGTGGGATCCGACGAGGGAGGGGAGTATCGGGCGGGAGGGGGATTTGGCGCCGCTGACGTACCCTGTACGTCCGCGGGTCTAAGGGAGACCCGAGGACAGGACGTACAGGGTACGTCAGGGGTCATTAAGGGGTTAATATTCCACATCAATCACTAGACAATCTTAAGATGCATTATAATTTTGAATGGCGCAAAACATATTTAGTATATTTGGGACTTAGAATCACGGGACATCCAGACGGTCTATATAAACACAACTATGAACGCGTTCTTTCTGAGACTAGGTCACTAATACATCTGTGGAGATTGAGGGAAGTCTCATGGATGGGAAGGATGGCGGCAGCAAAGATGGTGATCTTACCGAAATTACTTTATGTGTTTCGAGCTCTACCGCTTAAACTACCTAGGTCATTTCTAGTTACGTTGCAGTCTATATTGGTGTCTTATGTATGGAATAATAAGAGACCGCGAATAGCGCGCAGACTGTTATGCTACAGACAAAGAGACGGGGGATTGAACATGATACATATCCAACATTATTTCTGGGCATCATGCCTTGCCTCCTTGTCAGAGGTGTTTCATAGCCGTCCTACGCCACAATGGCTCACCATTGAGGCAACATACATGGATGGACATGACTTGGCCAAAGTGTTATGGGTCCCTCCAAAGGACAGACCGCGGTTCCAGTCGCCGTTGGCTACCACGTCTCTGCACCTGTATATTTGGGATCGAATTTTCCCCCTTATTACGAACCATCACCCCATCTCCATGGCGATGCCAGTGGAAGCACTCCGCTACATTCTCCCACAAGGGAGATGCCGTCAATGGCTACAATATGGAATTACGAATCTCCACCATTTCTTTGACACGGCCGCCATTCTTCCTTTCGAGACTATATGCACCAAATTTAGAGTACCACAAACAATGTTTTTGTCTTATCTACAATTACAATCCTATTTTAGGTCACAATCGGTATTATCTAAGTTGAGAGCTATTTTGCCATTGTTGTCTGAAACTGAACTTTTTTGCTTAGACCCTCTTGCAACCGCTAGACCGATTTCGTTATTTTATAGAGTACTTAACACGCCAACACGGACTGTGGTCTGGTCTTTCCAAAACACCTGGGAAAAAGAACTTGGTAAAAAATTTACACCTACACAATGGGCATCTGCCTTCATGTTCACTGTGGGGGCGACTAGATGTGTTACTCTGATAGAGACTCAAAGAAAAATACTATACCGGTGGTACCTCACTCCGGACAAGATCAAGCGATTTGCTCCACAACATTCGGATCTCTGCTGGAGGTGTTCCCTGGAGACTGGATCTATGAGCCACATATGGTGGTACTGCCCTCGGATAGCCCCTTTGTGGAGAGACATTTCGTCACTGGCGACAGAAATATTGGGTACACAGATTCCGCACTCACCTGAAGTCTTATTACTGGGCATGATTAAACTTCCACGACCTCAGCTACGGATGTTATTTATCCTCATTTCTACAACCGCCCTACTTCTCGCACGAAATTGGAGAACTATGTTGGTTCCCACTTGCAAACAGGTGACCGACCTTTTGGAACAATACCGTAGCTTTGATTCTAGGATAACAATGGCGGAAGGATTACAATCTCCCAAATGGGACCCATGGAAACTTTGGGATGTACACAAAATATATAAGGCATGCGGTCTCTAGTAAAAGTCTATGTTTGAGCTATATACCTCCTGCTGCAAACCCCTCCCCCCCTTCCTTTTTTTTTTTCCCCCGCTCCCTCCTTCCCCCAAGGTTTTTGAATGTATGTATATTTTTCTTGTCTGTCTGGAAATATCCAATAAAAATGTAATTTAAAAAAAAAAAAAAACATGCTTTCCAAACTAATGGGACATATTAACTAAGGTGTGTATTTGAATCACAATATTTATATATTCATACAGGAAATTAAAAGATAATTATTTATTTTCAAATAGGCCCCCCCGGCAATAGAAGATCATAGGGCCCCCTTGTGACACACCCACAGGAGGCCATACCCATACAAAACCCCACCACTACAATGCAACACCCACCTGTACATTGTTATGCTAAAGTATTTATTTAACTCCTTAAATAATCCTTTTTTTTTTTTTAAATTGTGTGAAGACAATCCACTTGAACCCAGAAGCGAATTAAGAAATCCATTGTGCCCCCTTCAGATGGCTACCCACTCATTGCAGCTAAGGCTGCACCGCAGCACAGAAAGTCTCTGTGGCAAATGTGGGAAACTGGTGATCACTTTAAACGATACTGTACATTACTGACACTGCACTTTACAGTGCTCCAGCAATAAAACTCACTGTAATATACCGTGTGTTTGAGCATATCACAGAGCTCCACAACAATAAAACTCACAGTAAATTGTTTTATTTATTTTTTACACATGAATGACATGACAATGATAGTTATGTTGGAGGTCACTGGAAAGGCCAGACTCTGGCTTTTCTGATGACACCTGAACCATTCTTGAGATGCAGGGGTCATTTAGACCCCTGTATCTCATCTCCCATAATGGATTTTCCCTGCCTAGCAGGGGAAATCCAAGTTTGTGTAGTCATTGCATGCATCATTGATGACTCCCACAGGTCTGGGGCAGTCATACAGCATGGCTGACATCCAAGGTGGCTGCAGCCCTTGCTCGATACCAGATCGGCACCATGCACTGCAGGGGCGCGAGACGTCCGTGGATCCTCCTCTGAGCTGGAAAGGAAAGCCCCATGACGCTCCATGGACGTTCTAGTACTGCAGGGGTAGCATGGTAGACTGATAGGGCACCAATGCAAGCCCCTCCTCTATCCAGGCCTGGGGCAGTGCCCGATTGGTCAGTCTGCCCCTAGTTTTGAACTATTGCACAGAGTACGTGTTTAAGGCTTTTTTTTTTTAATATATATATAAAACATAAGATAAAAATGTTATCATTTGTGCTTACCCCTGTGACTTCATGCGAAACAAAACACGTCAGAGGTTTTGGTTTACTTGAATGGCCATTAAAGTGCTAAGCCCACCTGCCACATCACAGCCCTTCTGGTTAGGTGAGTCCTAACATAATGAAACCAAAAGCTGCTTTCTAAGCAAAATACATGTCCTCATGCTGCTTCTCGGACAACAGACAGACTGGTGGGTTTATATTTATACCCTCACCAAAAATATTTTTCTTTTTATGATTGAACAAGAAAACCTGGAAAGGGGCAGCAGCAAAAAAATTACCTGGCTGTGGATACAACAAAATATACATATATGCAGAAAAAACTGTTGCAACTATTCCCTACCAGAGCGGCTGCATAACCAGGAGTATACTATACAGTGATACTATAGAAGCATAGAAAATGTCGGCAGATAAGAACCTTTCGACCCATCTAGTCTGCACAATTACATGGATACTTAGCCTGGATTTATCTTTTATTTAGGATAGCCTTATGCCTATCCCATGCCTGCTTAAATTCAATCACTGTTTTGGCCTCTACCACTTCTACTGGAAGGCTGTTCCATGTATTCACCACCCTCTCAGTAAAATAATGCTTCCTGATGTTACTTTTATACCTTTACCCCTCTAATCTAAGACTATGTCCTCTTGTTTTGCTACTTTGTTTCCTTTTAAATATACTCCCTTCCTCTACCTTGTGGATTCTCTTTACGTATTTAAATGTTTCTATCATATCTCCTCTGTCTCGTCTTTTTTCCAAGCTATACATGTTAAGATCATTAAGCCTTTCCTGGTAACTTTTCTCCTTCAAGCCGTACACCATTTTAGTAGCCCTTCTCTGAACTCTCTCTAAGATGTCTATATCCTTCTGGAGATACGGTCTCCAGTACTGCACACAGTACTCCAAGTGAGGTCTCACCAGTGCTCTGTACAGTGGCATGAGCACTTCTCTTTTCCTACTGCTAATACCTCTCCCTACACAACCAAGCATTCTGCTAGCATTTCCTGCTTCTCTATTACATTGACTACTTACCCTTAGATCCTCTGAAATAATAACCCCTAAATCCCTTTCCTCAGATGTTGAGGTTAGGACTGTATCAAATATTCTATATTCAGCCCTTGGGTTTTTACGTCCCAGGTGCATTATCTTCCACTTATCCACATTAAAACTCAATTGCCACAGCTCCGACCATTTTTTTAGTTTACCTAAATCATTTGTCATTTGGCTGATCCCTCCAGGAACATCAACCCTGTTGCAAATCTTTGTGTCATCATCAAAAAGACATACTTTACCATTAATACCTTCTGCAATATCACTAATAAAAATATTAAAGAGAATGGGTCCAAGTACTGACTCCTGAGGTACCCCACTGGTAACAAGACCTTGCGCCGAATAAACTATACATGGAAATGTTTTTAGTGAGGGTATAAATATAAACCCACCAGTCTGTCTCTTAGCTGAGAAGCAGCAGGAGGACATGTAGTTTGCTTAGAAAGCAGCTTTTAGTTTCATTAGGTTAGGGTACACCTAACCAGAGGGGCTGTGACATGGCAGCACTTTAATGGCCATTCAAGTAAACCAAACCTCTGGTTTTGTTTTGCATGAAGCCACAGTGGTAAGCATAAATGCTCAACCTTTTTTTCTTATGTTTTATACATTAAGTGGGCTAAATACTTCTGGCTTTCGCAGCCACCCTGGTAGGGAATGGGCGCAAAACCATTTTTTCTGCATATATAAAGAGGAAAAGAAAGACTAATTGAGGCTAATGGGTACTTAAATAGGGATTGAACCCTTAGTAATGAAAGTACAAAGAAAATCTGAACAAAACAAAGTCCAGAGAACAAGTACCGTAAGAGCAACCGTATGAGATACAAAAAGGACCTTGAAAAAAAAAAACTTTTATTGAGAAACCGTAATTTCAGAAGAACAAAAAACCAAAACATTTACCAAAAAATCAGACATCGTTTAAAAGACAAAAACGTGTAATGAAAGGCGGTATATGGTGTATATGGTCAAAAAATTTATATATATCCAATCGGGTATTGATCAATAGCATCAAGTTCATTAACATTCTAGCAGCAACCGTTGGGTAATAATGATTATGATATACATTCCCTAGCTCACCCTAAAGTATTGTTGAATCAATTCCAGCTGACAAATTTGTTGGAGTCACCTGACCAGGAGTCCTTGATCCACATGGTATTGTCTAGACGTTGGTTATCTCAATTTTAGTACTGGCCAACAAAATATCCCATTATAATTATTCTTAGAGCAGTCTATCTGTAATAATGTTACTACACCAATACCATTCAAATAATAAGTCCTAAATGATGACCACAGTAATCTAACGCTAGCATATCAAAGTTTAGCAGTTGCACATTACAAACTAGAGATATGAGGACATAAAGTATAAAATACTGGTGTAGAGATATTGTGTAGCCAACCAAACAATCAGATAGTTATTGAAGCTCTATGCAAAATAACCATTGCTCAATCAAGGTGATACATATGTTGACCGTATAATCATTCAAGATTAAGATGGCTTATATTTCGTAGTGAACAGGGTATAATTGCCAAGTTTCAATACTAGTTCAGTGCTAACAATCAGTCACCTGTTGTAGAGAGCGTTTCCTAAGAATGATAAATGGGTTTATAGACAAATGGCTCGAAGCCAGGTAGCTTCAGACAACCAATATAAAATTCGCTGATTTTTGAATAGATTCACATTCAATAGTATCTAAGCCAACCAAACAATCAGATGGTTATTAAAGCTCTATTCGATATAACCATTGCTTAATCAAGGTGATATATATGTTGACAGCATAGTCGTTCAAGGTTAAAATGGCTTATAATTCATGGTAAACAGGGTATAATTGCCAAGTTTCAATATTAGTTCACACTGCTAACTAGTGATCAATCAGTTATCTGTTGTGGAAAACATTTCCTAAGAATGATAAATGGGTTTACAGACGAATGGCTCAAAGGTCGGTAGCTTCAGACAACCGATATTATATTCGCAAATTTTTAAATAGATTCACGTTCAATAGTATCTGAGCAGGAATTGGCTACCACGCCTATATCATATTCTGCACAATATTGAGCCAAGTTGTAAAGAATTATTGTTGCATTATCTCATTGAGTCCACAAAACATGACAACTCGGTAGATACTGTTATAAATAACAGTCGTGTCACATATAGAGATATGAAACTGTAAACACAGGATTATAGCGTCACCAGTCAATATGAGATGGAAATCCCTTTCTTTCACTTGTGTGCAGAATGAGCCCAAGGCTTATTGTTATTAAATCGCCACAACAAGATGATCTAGATCATACACTTCATGCTAGAACCATATCACGGTATAGACCCATAGTGGTCAGAAATTGAAGCACTGCCCTTATAATTATAAGGGATACACTATATATTTGTGCACCAGAGGGGAGAGCATAAGGTAATCGCTCCTGATGAAGATAGCACTAAGCTATTGAAACGCGTTGAGCTACTGTCAATGATTTTTTAACAGTTTGTTTTTGGGAAGGTTTGCCATGGCGGTGTTTGGTGGCTTCAATTTCTGACCACTATGGGTCTATACCATGATATGCATGATCTAGGTCATCTTGTTGTGGCGAATTAATAACAATAAGCCTTGGGCTCATTCTGCACACAAGTGAAAGAAAGGGATTTCCATCTCCTATTGACTGACGCTATAATCCTGTGTTTGGAGTTCATATCTCTATATGTGACATGACTTATCTAAATTTAGTACTGGCCAACGATATTTTGTTGGTTATCTAAATTTAGTACTGGCCAACGTCTAGACAATACCATGTGGATCATGGACTCGTGGTCAGGTGACTCCAACAAATTTGTCAGCTGGAATTGATTCAACAATACTTTAGGGTGAGCTAGGGAATGTATATCATGATCATTATTACCTAACGGTTGCTGCTAGAACGTTAATGAACTTGATGCTATTGATCAATACCCGATTGGATATATATACATTTTTTTGACCATATACACCATATACCGCCTTTCATTACACGTTTTTGTCTTTTAAACGATGTCTGATTTTTTTTTTTTGGTAAATGTTTTTTTGTTCTTCTGAAATTACGGTTTCTCAATAAAGGTTTTTTATTCAAGGTCCTTTTTGTATCTCATACGGTTGCTCTTACGGTACTTGTTCTCCGAACTTTGTTTTGTTCGGATTTTCTTCGTATTTTCTGCATATATGTATATTTTGTAGTGTTTTCTTTTCTTTTTATTTTTGGTACGTATCAGCTGCTGTCAACTGATGCTGCTTTATGGATATTTATTTTTTTGAGAAACCGCCAACGCAGAACAGTGAACTTCCTAATTATGCCTATTATATTTCTTTGCCGCTGTCCTAACTTACTTTTTCCTCTTTGCATCTGTATATCTAGCCCGACGTATGCGAGATGTCTTAGGTGTGGTAATAAAAAAAGGTGATTTTGCTGAAAGCAGTGTGAGATTGAGTGGGAAATGTACTGCTATTGGAAACAACGAGAGATAGACTCTCAAAACTGATACAAAATTAATACATTCTGAGCTAAATAATACCAGAATTAGCAAGTGGAGCAATAATCCGAGCATTCCTTAATCTGGCCATTTTATATTGCAAGATGAAGACAAATAATCGTCAGTACTGAAGCAACAATTAAACTACAAAGACAAAACTGCTTCAATGTAGATATCAGTCGTATCTACGCATGACTGATATATACCAACTTGTGTTCAAACCATAAACGGCAATTTAAATCAACTGTCCCTAAATATAGATTGATTCTACCATAACCCTGCAGAGTTACACATCACGTAACATGAATAAAAACACAGACTCGACACGTGTTTCGCCGGTACTAGACCAGTTTCATCGGGAGTCAACAAATTGTAAATCTGATTTGTCTTCATCTTGCAATATAAGGTGGCCAGATTAAGGAATGCTCTGATTATTGCTCCACTTTCTAATTCTGGTATTATTTAGCTCAGAATGTATTAATTTGCAGTCTTCAGCACTATAATCAAGATGGCTAATTATACCCCATGCGCTTCTATTTGTGACGTTTGCCTTGTGTTGCCATTTGGCGTTCTGTCCTAGTGTCAGCTATATCTATTTAGCCTATACCTGCAGGTCACATTCCATCTGTGTTTATGTTTTTTATATTGGTCAGTTCGATGTATGCGTGTATATTGCAACTAATAAAAGTTACGTTTTATTCAGCACTCCTATCAGTTTTGAGAGTCTATCTCTCGTTGTTTTTCATTGTATACCAGGTTTAGTCCTACTTAGGGGTGCCCAGCCCAGAGTTAATTGTTGCTTTTGGGGTGGGGTGATTGTTGTCTCCACCGGTTTGGTGGGGATTTCTTTTTATTTTTCATGCTATTGGAAACACCATCAGGTTCATATGGCAAATAAGAATCAAAATGGCAGTTGGAAAGATTCTGCATAAAACCTAATCGTTCTACATGGTGTGATAACCTTCAAAAATGAATTGTCAAGACTGTCCAGCCCCTGTCATACATGGTTACCAATCCGCTTTGTTGTCGGCAGGCATCTGTCCGGCACATTAAACATATGTTATATTCTAGCACCTCACATTTTCCTGTTGAACATTTGCACCTAAATACATTGACTGGCAGGAAAAGTTGCCTAGGTAATTATCAGACTGGATGGTCATTTGATCAATTGAGCCAATAGGGAAGATCCTGAGCTGAAACTCTCCAGAAGAGTGTGTGACACAGAGGGAATCAGACATGCTAGAGCAGTGAGGGAATGTGTGGGGCCTGGCTGTAAGCAGGAAGCAGACCTGTTGGAGCAGTGAGGGAGTATGTAAGGCCTGTCTGTGAGGAGCCGCATAGAGACTCCATTATGTGTGAAGTAACCGCATCCCTCTGATCTAGTGTAGTAACTGAATTTTCAGAAACTGGTAAAACACGTAGTGTAAATACCAATTTTCACACCCATGATATTTTGAGATCTAGGTTACCTGTTTAAAATATTCACCCCCATTGACTGGATAGAATCCTCCTTACACTTGGAGGGCAAAACCATGCCATTTTTTTTCCTGAATTGGTCACTTTTTATTGCAGCCCTTCCTGGCGACACAATGGTCTCATTACGTAAAAACCTTTTCCTGCGCATCCTGGTATTCCTTACAAATGTTGAGAGATTCCCCGCCGGTCCCCTCTACTCCCGCTGACTCCCTGTTACCCCAATTCCTGTCATCTACTGATCCCACTCCAGTCGTTCCTCCACTTGAGCCTGTTGGTGACGACCCACGCACGCTCTACCTAGGCCCTCAACCAATGACTGCTCACCCTCCGACTCCTTGAGGCCCCTGTTCGGGGCAAAATCCCCCATACTATGTTTGTTGCCACCTCAGGATTACCTATCCATTTTTTTGATTTGTGTTGCCCCTGTTTTACTGTTGCTATGTTCATTGTCTTACCGCTTCTGTACCGCAATTGAACAAATAATAAACATGTTTTTAAAAAAAATATACATTATATTGCCAAAAGTATTCGCTCACCCATCCAAATAATCAGAATCAGTTGTTCCAATCACTTCCATGGCCACAGGTATATAAAATCAAGCATCTAGGCATGCAGACTGTTTTTACAAACATTTGTGAAAGAATGGATCGCTCTCAGGAGCTCAGTGAATTCCAGCGTGGAACTGTGATAGGATGCCACCTGTGCAACAAATCCAGTCTTGAAAGTTGCCCCTAAATATTTGACAGTCAACTGTCAGCTGTATTGTAAGAACGTGGAAGTGTTTGGGAACGACAGCAACTCAGCCACGAAGTGGTAGGCCACTTAAACTGATGAAGCGGGGTCAGCGGATGCTGAGGCACATAGTGCGAAGAAGTCGCCAACTTTCTGCAGAGTCAATCGCTACAGACCTCCAAACTTCATGTGGCCTTCAAATTAGCTCAAGAACAGTGCGTAGAGAGCTTCATGGCATGGGTTTCCATGGCCGAGCAGCTGCATCCAAGCCATACATCACCAAGTGCAATGCAAAGCGTCGGATGCAGTGGTGTAAAGTACGCCGCCACTGGACTCTAGAGCAGTCGAGATGCGTTCTCTGGAGTGACGAATCACGCTTCTCCATCTGGCAATCTGATGAACGAGTCTGGGTTTGGCAGTTGCCAGGAGAACGGTACTTGTCTGACTGCATTGTGTAAAGTTTGGAGGGGGGATTATGGTGTGGGGTTGTTTTTCAAGAGCTGGGCTTGGCCTTTGTTCCAGTGAAAGGAACTCTGAATGCTTCAGCATACCAAGACTTTTTGGACAATTCCATGCTCCCAACTTTGTGGGAACAGTTTGGAGCTGGCCCCTTCCTCTTCCAACAAGACTGTGCACCAGTGCACAAAGTAAGGTCCAGAAAAACATGGATGACATGTCTGGTGTGGATGAACTTTACTGGCCTGCACAGAGTCCTGACCTCAACCCGATTAGAACACCTTTGGGATGAATTAGATTGGAGACTGAGAGCCAGGCCTTCTCGTCCAACATCAGTGTGTGACCTCACAAATGCGCTTCTGGAAGAATGGTCAAAAATTCCCATAAACGGGGGCATGGCCGGCCGTGCAGGGAAGAGGACGTATAATGCTGGAGCTCCGTCTGATGTCCCCACGAAAGGGTTTTTTCTAAGGAGATCCACTCAGCTGAGTGTACGCTACGGGGTCCCTGGACTGCTGGCTATCAGGGTGCAATCTCCGGAGCCTGTTTAACCCCCCCTCCGGAGCAGAGACGCGAGTTGGTCCATCGGATCCTCGGCCGAGGTACTCTGTCGGCAGCCATTTTGAGGCCTGTTTCCCCAGATTACTGTGTTGCTTCCCAGGTCTGTGTGCGGATTTTGCCGGGCGGACGCCTGCAGTCAGCCGAGGTGATGGGCCCCCATCCCCTGGATGCTGCGATGGAAGTACTGCTGGAGCCAGGAGATGCGCTGAGGAAAATGCGGCGGCCCGTACCCCCTTCCCCCACTGATGGGAAAATGGCCGCGATCGCAGGCCTAGATGCCTGTCTGCAACTACTCGGGGAGGATGACTCGGGTCCGCTCACGTGGGGAACGTGGCGCTTGATGATGGCCGCGCTGAGACGCTGCAGAGAAGAGAAGGAGGACCAGGTGGTGATCCGGTGGCCGTTCTACTGACTGATGACACAGCAGGACGTGGTGTGAAGGTGGAAGAGGTGGTTGTCTCCGCGGAGCTGGGGGCTGCTGAGGATGACCTGGGACGGGCTCCTCTCTTACAGTGCGCTGAGTCCGTTCTGGCCGCCGGGGAGGCGCTGGCCCACTACTGAAAAGTTGGAGCGGAGGAAGTTGCGGTGTTCTGTGAGGTGGCTCCGACCGCTCCCGAGGCACCCAGTGGCTCAACCGTGCGGCGAGTTCTTCGGAGGTGTTGCATGCTGACCTTCGAGGCCTGGTCGGGGCAAGAGGGGACCTTGTCCTGGACTTGGCTCTCCTGCGGAAGCTCTACCGCGCCGACTCACCCGAGGGACCCGGACAACCCTGCATAGCACTGCCTGTGGCGGCCCAGCCTCCCTTGCTGGACACTGGATGACTTTACTGCTGACTCTTTTTGATGTGTTCCCCGGCTGGGGCCACTTATTTGCCTGCTAGTAGAATTTTTTTACATGCCTTTTGTTACGTCTCTTTCAGATGAGACACCCCCCCCCCATTCGGCGGGGATGATCCCCTCCTCTCCCTTTTTTTTTTTCCCCTCAGTTTGTGTATTTTTTTTTTTTATTGCTTTCCCCTCCAACAACCCGCCCCTAATTTTTTATTTTTTTTATGGGCTTTTCTGGGCTACCCTGAAGGGTGCAGGTGCAGCCTGGTGCCCAGCCTGGCCCCCAGGTACCCAGGCCTTGTGCCATATACCCCCCGTGGTTCTCTCCCTTGGTCTTTGGCCGTCAGGGAATTTGCCAGGGACGGCCCAGTCTTGGCCTTTGCCATCTTTTCTCTCCCCCTCCATTTTTCTCCCCCCTTACCCTTACGTTTGTCTCGTTAAGCCGATGTTTTTGATTTGATTTTAAAACGGTGCCTTCAGATGCTTCGCTAACATTTTGATTACTTTTTATGTATTTCATAGATGACATGATCTGGTCCTGCGCGATCAATTACTCACTTTTAAGATGACATTTCTCAGTCTTGCAGGGCCATTTTCTAGTTCAATGTTCCTCTCGCTGACTATCTAGGTAATGCGGTGAGAAGCTAGGCGCAGGTCACTGTTTGACCTTAGGGAGCGGGCTGGGGTGTATTTGGTGATTAGTGAGGACAGGTAGTGGGAAGCTGAGTTAGTGAGGGTTTTGTAGGTAAGGATAAGGATTTTGAACTTAATTCTGCAGTGGATGGGGAGCCAGTGAAGGGACTCGCAGAGGGGAGCGGCAGAGACAGAGCGGCGGGTGAGGTGAATTAGCCTGGCGGAGGCGTTCAGGATGGATTGTAGGGGGGAGAGGCGGGACAGCGGGAGGCCAGATAAGAGATTATTGCAATTGTCGAGTCGGGAGATTACCAGGGCGTGTATGAGTTGTTTTGTGGTGACAGCGGTAAGAAATGGCCGAATTCTGGAAATATTACGCAGTTGGTATCGGCAGGAGGAGGAAAGAGACTTGATGTGGGGGATGAAGGAAAGAGCAGAGTCAAGTGTAACTCCAAGGCAGCGAACTTGGTTTGATGGGGAGATGGTGATACCTCCACTGTGATAGAGAAGTCAGGAGGTGGGGAGGCATTGGAGGGAGGAATAAGTAGGAGTTCAGTCTTTGACATGTTGATCTTTAGGTGGTGGGAGGCCATCCAGGAGGAGATGCCAGATAAACAGTCACTGACTTTTGAAAGGACAGGGGGAGAGAGATCAGGGGTAGAGAGGTAGATCTGAGTGTCATCAGCGTAGAGGTGGTAATTAAAGCCAAAGCTGTTGATGATTTTGCCCAGGGAGGAGGTGTAGATGGAAAAGAGCAGAGGACCAAGGACAGAGCCTTGAGGTACACCAACAGATAGAGGCAATGAGGAGGAGGAGTTACCAGCAAAGGACACACAGAAGGACCTGTTGGATAAATAGGAGTCAACCCAAGCAAGTGCAGTGTCACCGAGACCCAGAGAGTTGAGGGTCTGTAGAAGGAGGGGGTGGTCAACAGTGTCAAAAGCAGCCGAGAGGTCAAGCAGGATGAGAATAGAATAGTGGCCGTGTTTTTTAGCAGTTAGGAGGTCGTTGGTGAGTTTGGTGAGGGCAGTTTCAGTTGAGTGTAGGGGACGGAAGCCAGATTGCAGGGGGTCAAGTAGGGAATTGGAGGACAGGAAGAGGGAGAGGAAGTTGAAGACTAGTTTTTCTAAGAGCTTTGATGTGAAGGGAAGCAAGGATACAGGGCGGTAATTGGATGGAGAGTTGGGATCTAGGGATGGTTTCTTTGGTAAAGGGGTATCTAGCGCGTGTTTGAAGGCGGATGGAAAGGAGCCAGTGGAGAGAGATAGGTTGAAGATGTGTGTGAGAGCAGGGGTGAGGGAGGAGGAGAGGGGAGGAATTAGATGTGAGGGAATGGGGTCGAGCGGGCACGTGGTGAGATGTGAGGAGGACAATAAGGAATTGACTTCCTCCTCAGTGGCTGGGAGGAAGCGGCAGAGGGTGGCAGAGGGGACCTGTGGGAGTGGAGGTGGCAGATAACTATCTTGTGTTGGGATGTTACTTCTGATAGTTAGAGTTTTACTGAGGAAGTAGTCTGCCAGGTCTTGAGCGCTGAAGGCAGCTGTGGGGGGAGGTGCAGGTGGGTAGAGGAGGGTGTTGAAGGTGGACCAGAGCCGTTTAGGGTTGGAGGACAGCGTAGATATAAGAGATGAGAAGAAGTATTGTTTGGCCAAGTGGAGGGCAGAGGTGTATGACCGGAGAATAAACTTGAAGTGAACAAAATCCGCTTCATAGCGGGATTTCCTCCAGGCACGCTCTGCGGTGCGGGAGCATCTTTGCAGGTAGCGAGTCTGGAGGGTGTGCCAGGGCTGAAGCTGGCGGCGTGGGGCCTTACAGAGTCGAAGAGGAGCAAGAGTGTCTATAGCAGAGATAAGCGTAGTGTTGTAGTGATTAGTGGCAGCATCAGGGCAGGTGAAGGATGAGGTATGAAGGAGGTGGTGAAGTAGATTGGAGAATTGATGGGGGTCCACAGCATGTAGATTTCTGCGAGTGTGTGTGCGGGGTGGGGGAGCAGGGTGTTTAGGAAGTCCAGATAGGTTGAAAGAGAGAAGGTGGTGGTCAGAGATGGGGAAAGGGCGACAGTTGAACTCAGAAATGGAGCAGAGGTTGGAAAAGACAAGGTCAATAGCGTGACCATCGCGGTGGATAAGGAGGAGGGAGGATTGTGTGAGTCCAAGGGAGGACGTGAGTGAAAGAAGTTTGGAGGCAGCAGGGGCGGAAGGATCGTCAAGGGGAATGTTGAAGTCCCCGAGAATTAAGCATGGAAGATTAGAAGACAGGAAGTGAGAAAGCCAGGTAGCAAAGTGGTCAAAGAACTGGGAGGTTGGTCCCGGTGGGCGGTAGATGACTGCCACCCTGAGAGCCAGAGGAGAGAACAGGCGGATGCAGTGTGTCTCGAAGGAGGAGAAGGAGAGGGATGGGGTGGAGGGAGATGCTGGTAGGTACAGGTGAGAGAGAGCAGGATTCCGACCCCGCCACCATTTCTCTCACCCGGTCTGGGGGTATGGCTCAAGTGTAGACCGCCATGTGAGAGAGCAGCAACGGAGGCCATGTCAGAGGGAGTTAGCCAGGTTTCAGTTAAAGCTAGGAGGTTGAAGGAGTTTGAAAGGAAGAGGTCATGGATTGCTGTGAGTTTGTTGCACACAGAGCGAGCGTTCCAGAGGGCGCAGGAGAAAGAGGACAAGCGCTGAGGGATTATGGGAATGAGGTTGCTGGGCTTGCAGGGAGGTGATTTATGTGCGATGGAGAAAGGATGAGAGGGAAGTATTGGATGTGTTGTGGGGCCAGGGTTAGGGGATATGTCACCTGAATAGAGTAACAGCAGGAGGGTGAGAAAGAGAAGGTGGGAATGGGATTTGTGGGAGTGGGAGTGATTGGCAGCACTAGAGTTAGAGGGAGACCATGTTCTGAGGAAACAGAGGAGCTCATGTGAGGCCATCATGTGGGACGAGAGGAGGGAGGGGGAGATGCAGATAGTGTAGGGGTCGTGGTAGAGGGGCAGGAGTTCCATTTAAGGAGAAAGGTAGAAGTAAAGAGTAGAAGCGTGAGAGAAAGCATGATATAGACGTGCGTTTACCCGGAGTAAAAAGTGGGCCTTGCAGTTCCCTCCTCCAGTCCCGCAACTCCAGGAATCAACTCTGAACGTCCACTTAGGATGCACTTGGGGATGTCACAAGAGCCAATCTATATTGTGTACTTGTGTCTGGTAATTGGCCAGGAGGGCTAATTTATTGGACGGTGGTCCTGTGCTATGAATACGCTTTAGGACTGCTGAATTGTGGCATCTGCTGGATGGCATGTACTACCACCATCATTGGGTCTGCAGAGGAAAATCTGGGTCCTTCTATTGTTAAAAATAATTTTTGACTACGTAGCGAGTGGCTAGGTTCTCTTTATACTCTCCTCATTCTTACGAGGGTACACTATTCAGACCACGCCTTATTTACTCTCTACTTTTCATTTATGTCTTTTAATAGCATGTTTACCTTTTTGGTATTGTCTGACTTCTAATTAATAAATTCATTGTGTTTAGGGGTTCGGGGACCCACATCCCCCCCCGATTTAGCACCCTATTGGTGTGTTGGGTTTGTTAGGTGTTTGTTCTTAGTTATTTAGGAGGGTACGGTCCTTGGGATTGTGTGGTCAGTGCACCACCTAGTGTTTCCTTTTGGGACAACTATTGTTTTTTGTACACCAGAGGGTCCCTTTCGCAAGACCTCATTTGTTCAGTGAAAATAAATTGAAAGCTGACAAGCAAGTGTCGGGATCATAATGTAACAGAAAGGGTTACTGTGTGTAGTAGATCAGTGCTATACTTATCTACCACTAGAGGACATAGTTGTTTGTGTTACCTGTTTTCTGTTAATGTAAATAATGTTTCCGGGTCAGGGGTTGTTGTCAGTTTCCTGAGTGGGAGTGCTGTGTCTGTACCAACAAATTAAGAGAATAAGTAATTCATCCACCACCTGTCTCTGCATCAGTCATATAAAGATATTACACTGTGACCAACAAAGAAACACCCTATGCTGTTTAAGATACATTACACCCCATAAAGCACCCACTTGACTTGGTGTGAAAAAGGGGGAATAGACTGATATATACAGAGTACTTGCCACTGGATGGCTTAGCAACTGCTTGCTTTTCAAAGAAAGCAAATGAACCTTCGTGGGTCCATGTATGCAGAAAGAAAGCAGAAAATCTGAGGGGGGGGGGAATCGGCGTATAAATCCAATTCTAGAATTTCCCAAGTTGTTATGTATCCCTTTACTTTTCTCTTTTTTCAATTCAGCAGCTGCAGAGGCACTGAACAGGCCTCAGGATTAACTATCTGTCAGGGGTCCGTGGCCAGGAGCCACTACACACACATTTGGGGGGGAGGTTGCTGGAGCTGGGATAGTGCAGTGCAGTGGAGGTGCACTGGCACCTCCAGTCATTTACACCATACGATCAGGGTTATTTAGAGAGAGATGAAAAGTAGGAGAATGACTGGAGAATGGAAAATTCTAGATCAAATAGCTGATTTGGAAAGTGAGCTAAATGGGAGAATTTTTCTGGTTTTGCCATTTTGACCTAGAATTTTCAATTCCCCAGTCATTCTCCTGCTTTTCCCCTCTCTCTGAATAACCCTGTATGTCTGTGCACACAGGAGAAGCTATGAACTGCAAAGGAGAGCTTTCAGGCAGCATATAATTATTATTAATTATGAAGCCCCAGCATATTCTGCAGCTCCATAGAATGGGCACAGTATAAATGGGATGCAGAGCGTAGCGTGGGGGGGCTGGGGGGGCCGTGGCCCCGGGCGCAGTTTTCTTAGGGGCGCAGTTTTCTTAGGGGCGCATAATTTCAAAAGAAATTTGCGCCCCTAAAAGTTGAGGCCCGGACTGACCCGCCGGGCCCTCGGGCGCCACCCAAGGGCCCGCGGGTTGAGGGGGCCCAGATGCCGGGCAGTGGGAGTGCCTGCCCGGTCCTGAACAGTGTGAGTCTGTGTTGAAGGGGAGGTGGCTGCGTGCAGGCGCAGGTCACGTGGTCCGGCTAATCAGGTGGTACTGTGTCTGTACCACCTGACTGGCCGGACCGCGTGACCTGCGCACGCACACCGCCTCCTCCCCTTCAACACAGACTCACACGCTGTTCAGGACCGGGCAGGCACTCCCGCTGCCTGGCATCTGGGCCCCAACCCCTGCTGGATCCGGAGCTGGGGCAATATCCATGTATGAGCTGGCTGCCGCTGGGGCAATATCCAGGTGAGAGCTGAGGCAATATCCATGTGTGAGCTGGGGCAATATCCATGTGTGAGCTGGGGCAATATCCATGTGAGAGCTGGGGCAATATCCATGTGTTAGCTGGGGCAATATCCATGTGAGAGCTGGGGCAATATCCAGGTGAGAGCTGGGGCAATATCCATGTGTTAGCTGGGGCAATATCCATGTGAGAGCTGGGGCAATATCCAGGTGAGAGCTGGGGCAATATCCATGTGTGAGCTGGCTGGGGCAATATCCATGTGTGAGCTGGCTGGGGCAATATCCATGTGTGAGCTGGCTGGGGCAATATCCATGTGTGAGCTGGCTGGGGCAATATCCATGTGAGAGCTGGCTGGGGCAATATCGATAACATGTCCACAGGTTGGGGGGGGCGCAAAATTCTTGGCTGGCCCCGGGCGCTGACAACCCACGCTACGCCACTGATGGGATGTAACCACACATACCGTCTCTCCTCCTCATCCTGCAGCTAGGGGCACAGATTCTGATATGTACCCAAAAAATCTGCACTAAGAGAAGCACAGCCTGCCTGCATAAAAGTGATAGATGAGGAGAAACTGAAAAATCTGACTATTACTATACCTCTTACAGGTCTCTTTACAATACGTTTGCATTTTCCTTGGCTTTATTGATCCTGGAGGAGCCCCTAAAAAGAAACCCCTGAATATATGGAGTAGCCCCTAAAAAGACACCCACACACCCTGAATCTTCTTTGCAGAAGAAAAGGAAGGAAAGGTACCTCAGTTAGGAGGAAACACTAAAGAGACATTTACATATGAGTTTACAGAGGAGGAGGTTCTACAGCAGCTGTCTAAAGTAAAGACAAATAAGTCAATGGGGCCTGATGGGATCCACCCTAAATTATTAAAAGAGCTCAGTGATGTAATAGCAAAACCGTTAACAGATTTATTTAACCAATCCTTGTTAACGGGAGTCGTCCCAGAAGACTGGAAATTAGCAAATGTTGTGCCCATTTACAAGAAGGGTAGTAGGGAGGAATCGGGGAACTATAGGCCAGTTAGTCTTACGTCAGTAGTGGGGAAATTAATGGAAACCATGTTAAAGGAAAGGATTGTTGAACATCTAAAAACACATAGATTACAGGATCAGAAACAACATGGGTTTACCTCAGGGAGATCATGCCAAACTAATTGTATTGATTTTTTTGATTGGGTAACAAAAATAATAGACACAGGTGGTGCAGTAGACATTGCTTATTTAGATTTCAGTAAGGCTTTTGATACTGTTCCGCATAGAAGGCTTATCAATAAATTGCAATCTTTGAGCTTGGATTCCAATATTGTTGAATGGATTAGGCAGTGGCTGAGTGACAGGCAACAGAGGGTTGTGGTAAATGGAGTTTATTCGGCGCAAGGTCTTGTTACCAGTGGGGTACCTCAGGGGTCAGTACTTGGACCCATTCTCTTTAATATTTTTATTAGTGATATTGCAGAAGGTATTAATGGAAAAGTATGTCTTTTTGCTGATGACACAAAGATTTGCAACAGGCTTGACGTTCCTGGAGGGATCAGCCAAATCACAAATGATTTAGGTAAACTAAAACAATGGTCGGAGCTGTGGCAATTGAGTTTTAATGTGGATAAGTGCAAGATAATGCACCTGGGACGTAAAAACCCAAGGGCTGAATATAGAATATTTGATACAGTCCTAACCTCAACATCTGAGGAAAGGGATTTAGGGGTCATTATTTCAGAAGATCTAAGGGTAAGTAGTCAATGTAATAGAGCAGCAGGAAATGCTAGCAGAATGCTTGGTTGTGTAGGGAGAGGTATTAGCAGTAGGAAAAGGGAAGTGCGCATGCCATTGTACAGAGCACTGGTGAGACCTCACTTGGAGTACTGTGTGCAGTACTGGAGACCGTATCTCCAGAAGGATATAGACATCTTAGAGAGAGTTCAGAGAAGGGCTACTAAAAAGGTGTACGGCTTGAAGGAGAAAAGTTACCATGAAAGGCTTAATGATCTTAACATGTACAGCTTGGAAAAAAGACGAGACAGAGGTGATATGATAGAAACATTTAAATACGTAAAGGGAATCCACAAGGTAGAGGAAGGGAGTATATTTAGGTGGTAGTGGTAGAGGCCAAAACAGTAATTGAATTTAAGCAGGCATGGGATAGGCATAAGGCTATCCTAAACAAAAGATAAATCCAGGTAAAGTATCCATGTAATTGGGCAGACTAGATGGGCCGAAAGGTTCTTATCTGCCGACATTTTTCTATGTTTCTATGACCTCTAAAAGATAGAACCTTAGAAAAATATGTTGTCCCCCCCTCCAATCTGCTGCTCTATGGTAAAATATAATATATGTTATTGGAAATCTTTATGTAAAACACTTTTTGGGGGTGATTCAGTGACCACAGCCTTTGTTGAAGTTACTGACAACAGTGACAATTGTGCTTTTGGCATTTTGCAAAACATAAATCCAAAGACCAGCAGGACAAGCTGCTTTCACCAACTTTCACAAAGACCTTTTTAGTGAATAACCCCCTCCGTTTTATCCAAATATATATTTTTATCTAGATATGAATTTAAATGTGAAAAAGCCCTGTGTATGGTCACTCCTCCAGCAGTTAAAGTGTCAATTTTTTCCCATGTGACGTGTCAGATGGTGTTCATGCAGACATAGGTATAACTCTTCTCACACACATTTTTTCTCAAAACACTTACGAACACAACTGCCTATATCCATATTAAAAACACATTTTATTTAGCAACACATTCAAAGTAGTGCTCATCTATCCCCACAAGGGAATGGAGAAAAGGCAATTTGAGGGGAGAAATACACAAGGATGAGATGTACAATAAAACTGGTGGAGGCATAATTTAGCATGTATATGTCAAGTTTCGGCTGCGCCCCCTGGTGGTGAGAGGGATTCAGGGCAGCTCTGCACTGTCTGTGTTTGGCTATATTGCCTTAAGCAGCTCCTGGGTTCTGCTGTGCTGTTCAGGTCTGGGTCACATGTTCCAAATAACCAGACCTGTTCCCTATATAATGACCTGGCATGAGTTCCGAAGGTGACTTCTGAACCTGTGTGTCCTGGTTCCTGTTTAGCAATCTTGAATTTATTATTCTGGTTTTGACCTCGGCTTGTTTTCCTGACTACCCATTATGCTTGCTCCTTATATTATTGTGTTCTGATCTGTTGCCAACCTCTGCCTGTCTGACGTATTTCCCGGTTCTATATCCCTGGCTAAGTCCCAAAGATTGTATGTTTCTTGTTTTATGTATTCTGTTTTCCATAGTCTGTCTGAGTTAGTATTGCTTAGAGGCCAGTACTAAGTACCACTCTTTAGTTTATAGATTCTTGTCTGTCTTGTTTAACCCTTGCCCTTCTTGCTCCCCTCACTCTGTCATTCTTTGTGAGGTTTTCCTTAGTCAGAGGCAGGGGCGGATCCAGACACAGGTTTCGGGGGGGGGGCATTCTACCAGTTTTCACCAAGAGCTGGTGTTGGGTTCGCAGTGACAGGCAGAGATGCGCCTGATCACAAACTGTGCTCGTTACACTCACTCTCCCCTGAACATTGCAGAGGGTCTGTCCTCATGTGGCTTGTGAGCCCTGCAAACCCTTTCCATGTGAGGGGCCCAGGGTACCTCCCTCCCAGCACATACCCCTTGAAGCTATGCAGTGTAGGGTAACCCAGGTGTGGGCTGCCGAGTGCACCCTTTCCATGCTGGCAGGTCACACGTGGCACCCCATCTGCGAAGCCCTGCAAACCTTTTCCGTACCATGGGCCCAGGGTACCCTCCCAGCTCACATGTAATATATTGCCCCCAACTCACACATGGATATATTGGCCCCAGCTCACATGGATATATTGGCCCCAGCTCACATGGATATATTGGCCCCAGCTCACATGGATATATTGGCCCCAGTTCACATGGCTGTATTGCCCCCAGTTCACATGGGTGTATTGCCCCAAGTTCACATGGATGTATTGCCCCCTGCTCACATGGATATATTGCCCCAGCTCACATGGATATATTGCCCCCAGTATTTCCCCAGTTCACATGGATGTATTGCCCCCAGCTCACATGGATGTATTGCCCCAGTATTGCCCCCCCCATTCACATGGATGTATTGCCTCAGCTCACATGGATATATTGCCCCCAGCTCACATGGATTATTGCCTAGCTCACATGGATATATTGCCCCCAGTTCACATGGATGTATTGCCCCCAGCTCACATGGATGTATTGCCCCAGTATTGCCCCCCATTCACATGGATGTATTGCCTCAGTTCACATGGATATATTGCCCCCAGCTCACATGGATGTATTGCCCCAGCTCACATGGATGTATCGCCCCCAGTTCACATGGATGTATTGCCCCCAGCTCACATGGATATATTGCCCCCAGTATTGCCCCCAGTTCACATGGATATATTGCCCCCATTATTGCCCCCCCTTCACATGGATGTATTGCCCCCCATTCACATGGATGTATTGCCCCCCCCCATTCACATGGATGTATTGCCCCAGCTCACATGGATGTATTGCCCCCAGTTCACATGGATATATTGCCCCCAGTATTGCCCCAGTTCACATGGATATATTGCCCCCCCGTTCACATGAATATATTCCCTTAGTTCACATGGATGTTTTGCCCCAGTTCACATGAATATATTGCCCCCCGCTCTCACCTCCACTGCCAGGCCCCTCCGCTCTGAGTACCCACCAGCAGCCGACTGCTTTGCTCCCTACGAGCAGCCACCAACATGCAGCTTGGCCGCTCACCTGGGAACCACCTGGCCAGCGCTGCCACGTTCTCGCAAGATCCCGGAGTTCACGTGAACTCCGCAATCTCGCGAGATCGTGGCTTTTGGATCCCAGGCGAGCTGCGGCTCGTAGGGAGCAAGGCAGTCGGTGGCCGGTAAAATTTTGGGGGGGGATTGCCCCCCTGGATCAGCCCCTGCCCAGCTCACATGGATATATTGCCCCCAGCTCACATGGATATATTGCCCCCAGTATTGCCCCAGCTCACATGGATGTATTGCCCCCTGTTCACATGGATATATTGCCCCAGTATTGCTCACATGGATATATTGCCCCCAGCTCACATGGATATATTGCTGCCAGTATTGCCCCCAGTTCACATGGAAATATTGCCCCCAGCTCTCACCACTTCTGCCAGACCCCTCCGCTCAAAGTACCTGCCGACTGCTTTGCTCCCTACGAGCGGCCGTCGACATGCAGCTTTGCTGCTCGCCTGGGAACCACTTGACAAGTGTAGCCGCGTTCTTGCAAGATCCCAAAATTCACGTGAACTCCACGATCTCACGAGATCGCAGCTTGTGGATCCCAGGCAAGCGGCCAAGCTGCACGCCAGTGGCTGCTTGTAGGGAGCAAAGCAGTCGGCGGCCGCTAATATTTTCTCGGGGGGGGGCAATTGCCCCGTTGCCCCCCCCCCCGGTCAGAGGCCATTCAAGGACCTGACCCAGCTTAGGGATTACTTTTAGATTTCTTCCATGCCCTCCTGTCCCTTGTGTTTCAGTCTGGTTCATTTCTTGTCCGGAATCTGTATTTTTTGTGTTATTTTTAGATCTGCAGCTAACCTGCCGAAAGGGCTACATCCCTCCGTGATTCAAGTCACTACGATGGCACAATTGAGCCCTCACCGGGGCCATTCTCACTAGGGGAATGGAAGGGATGACTCAATCTGGATGGCTGGGGGGAGGGACATGGGGACCCCTGTTTTTGGACATGATGGGGAACTTGCCCTGGAGTTTAGGGAGTAGTGAGGCAGTCTATTCTGGGACCTATCATCGGATGCCTGAAGACCCCAGTTTGGCGTTTCTGAGTGCATGTCTCTGTATACGTCTGTATTTTGGGGGCAGTTGAGGCGGGATTCTGAGTGTTTTTTTTGGGGGGGGCAATGGTTGGTTAGGCAAGGGCCCACAAGATTTCTGATGGCAGCCCTGGCCGTAAGTGAGATACAATTTTGGGTTTCCCTTCCTGCTCTTCTTAGCCATTGGCTCATCAAGCACACAACCCTACCACCCAGTCACTTCACAAGTTTGTGCCTCCTGCAAGCTGGCAGCATGCCATGTGTGGAGGTTTAGACAACCAGTGATAAAAAGGTGAGTTTAAGCATGATCTTGGAGGTTAACCTGCAAGGTAAATGTTTAACCTCTCCATTCCCTCTTCCCATTTTAACTCTAGGGCATCCCTGTACCCCTAGAGCTGTTGCAAATGTACCAGAGGCATTCAAACCTATGGAGTTGTTAAATTTACCAGAGCTCAGGCCAATTTTATACCGGACTTTGAATCTAGCCTCTATATTGTTCGTGTAGAAAGCAGACGTAGGCTTGATATGTGCATGCAGCATCAACCTATCATTCTGACCAGGTGCTCATGTACCTTGTGTGACAACAAGCATGTGGGACACAGTTTGCATATGTACATAAGAAAGTTGCGTACGCTATGCAAATTGCATAAGAAAATAGATTATGTAGATAATCGTTAATTGCAGCCCTGTAAGCATCTCAGCCTGTCTCAGAATAGAACCGATATGAGCAGCATACTCGAGAGTATTCGCACAGTACCCCCGATACATTGAAAAAGCTACAACAACTAAATGTGTCCTTACTATGATATGGCAAATGTTTAATTGAAAAATTGTAGTTTGTTTTTAACAATATACTCTATTTTGTTGGTCCAGCATATACCTGTTGTACACAGATTCAGAAACAGACATTTCTAGTAAATACAGGAATATCTCATACTTTGAAAGTCTCCAATTTCTTTTGTATACTTCATATACCACAATTTTATTACTGTTATTTTACCTGATCCAAAATTGCTTATTAAAATTATATACTTTTAACCCCTTGGCTGAGGATGACGTGTGGATGATGTCCTAGTGTTTCACCGCAACATGCAAAGGACGTTCCCCACACGTCAATACTTGCCACAGCAATGGGAGGAATCCTGTGCTGGTCTGACTTCCTGGAAGTCAGGCCACGCCTTGGGACCTCATCGCACTCATGCACGATTATGTCAGAAATGGGACATCCCCTTCCTGCCGGGCAGGGGATTCTCTATGGAAGCGATATGGGGGTGCAAAAGACTGCTGTATCTTCAGAACTCTAGCAGCTAGAAGGTCAAGTGGGGTAGAATTGGAAAGGCCAGAAATAAAAATTGATCTTATGTATTTTTTTTATAATTCAGCACTATTGTTCACTTTGCAATTAGAAGATGAACTATGATGCTGCACTAATTCACATAATTTCCTATGATGCCAGCAAGTGTAGAGGTGAAGGCATAATGCGCCGTTACACATTGGTTACTCAAAACAGGGGTGGATCCAGAGGGGGCGCAACGGGGAAATTTGGCCCCCTCTATGAAAATATCGCCAAGTGCTTCTCACTGTACGAGCGTCGCTAGCCTGAAGTTCGGCCGCTCGCCTGGCATCCACCAGCTGCGATCTCACGAGATTGTGAGATCTTGTGAACTTCCGGGATCTTGCGAGACCGCGGCTTGTGCATGGTTCACAGGTGAGCGGCAGAGCTTCATGCCAGAGGCCGGTCGAACCGTGAAAAGCACTCAGAGGGGCCTCTGGCACTGCAGACGGCACTGGAGACCGATTTGGGACAGACCATGTGAACTGGCGCACTATATATCCATGTGAGCTGGTGCACTATATATCCATGTGAGCTGGCGCACTATATATCCACATGAGCAGGGGCCAATATATATCCATGTGAGCAGGGGCCAATATATATCCATGTGAGCTGGGGCACTATATATCCATGTGAGCTGGGGCACTATATATCCCTGTGAGCTGGGGCAATATATGTATCCATGTGTGAGCCCGGGGAAATATATATCCATGTGTGAGCCCGGGGCAATATATATCCATGTGTGAGCCCAGGGCAATATATATCCATGTGTGAGCCGGGGCAATACAAATCCACGTGTGAGCTGGGGCAATACATATCCACGTGTGAGCTGGGGCAATACATATCCACGTGTGAGCTGGGGCAATACATATCCACGTGTGAGCTGGGGCAATATATCCATGTGTGAGCTGGGGCAATATATCCATGTGTGAGCTGGGGCAATATATATTCACGTGTGAGCTGGGGCAATATATATTCACATGTGAGCTGGGGCAATATATATTCACGTGTGAGCTGGGGCAATATATATCCACGTGTTAGCTGGGGCAATATATATCCATATGTGAGCTGGACTGGTGCAATGTATACATCCATGTGTTAGCTGGGCTGGGGGAATATATATATCCATGTGTGAGCTGGGATGGAGCAATATATATATCCATGTGTGAGCTGGGCTAGGGCACTATATATCCATGTGTGAGCTGGGCTGGCGCAATATATATCCATGTGTGAGCTGGGCTGGGGCAATATATATCCATGTGTGAGCTGGGGCAATATATCCATGTGTGAGCTGGGGCAATATATATCCATGTGTGAGCCTGGGGCAATATATATCCACGTGTGAGCTGGGGCAATATATATTCACGTGTGAGCTGGGGCAATATATATTCACGTGTGAGCTGGGGCAATATATATTCACGTGTGAGCTGGGGCAATATATATTCACGTGTGAGCTGGGGCAATATATATTCACGTGTGAGCTGGGGCAATATATCCATGTGTGAGCTGGGGCAATATATATCCACGTGTTAGCTGGGGAAATATATATCCATGTGTGAGCTGGGCTGGGGCAATATATATTCATGTGTTAGCTGGACTGGCGCAATATATATATCCATGTGTGAGCTGGGCTGGGGCAATATATCCATGTGTGAGCTGGGCTGGGGCAATATATATATCCATGTGTGAGCTGGGCTGGGGCAATATATCCATGTGTGAGCTGGCTGGGGCAATATATATATCCATGTGTGAGCTGGGCTGGTGCAATATATATATCCATGTGTGAGCTGGCTGGGGCAATATATATATCCATGTGTGAGCTGGGCTGGTGCAATATATATATCCATGTGTGAGCTGGCTGGGGCAATATATATATCTATGTGTGAGCTGGCTGGGGCAATATATATATATCCATGTGTGAGCTGGGCTGGTGCAATATATATATCCATGTGTGAGCTGGCTGGGGCAATATATATATCCATGTGTGAGCTGGGCTGGGGCAATATATATATCCATGTGTGAGCTGGGCTGGTGCAGGGCCAGATTAACATAGGGGCTGATGGAGCAGCAGCTCCAGGCCCATGCCCCAGAATAGGCCCAGAGAAAAGATGACTAGATCTGCAGTGATGGACATTTGGAGCCCTGTGTCTCCAACTCCATAGCAGTTATAGGGTCATGTGAGGTATCACTGGAAAGACTAGACAGAGCATGGCCTTTCCAATGATGCCAAATATGACCAGGTTTTATGTAAAAATAAAATCTTTCTTTCTTTCTAACACAGCAATAATTTTCACTTTTCAATTATGAAGTGAACAATGATGCTGCAATAACTCCCCATCTCATTTCTCATGTCACCAACAAGTGTGGATGTGATGGCACAATCTGTTATTACGAATTGTTACATGAAAAATCTAAATGCCAGACTGCAGCAAAGAGCTCTGATAACATAGAAACATAGAAAAATGTCGGCAGATAAGAACCTTTCGGCCCATCTAGTCTGCCCAATTACATGGATACTTTACCTGGATTTATCTTTTGTTTAGGATAGCCTTATGCCTATCCCATGCTTGCTTAAATTCAATTACTGTTTTGGCCTCTACCACTTCAACTGGAAGACTGTTCCATGTATCCACCACCCTCTCCGTAAAATAATGCTTCCTGATGTTACTTTTAAACCTTTGCCCCTCTAATCTAACACTATGTCCTCTTGTTTTGCTATTTTGTTTCCTTTTAAATATACTCCCTTCCTCTACCTTGTGGATTCCCTTTACGTATTTAAATGTTTCTATCATATCTCCTCTGTCTCGTCTTTTTTCCAAGCTGTACATGTTAAGATCATTAAGCCTTTCCTGGTAACTTTTCTCCTTCAAGCCGTACACCATTTTAGTAGCCCTTCTCTGAACTCTCTCTAAGATGTCTATATCCTTCTGGAGATAAGGGAATCAGAACTCTGCGTCACTAATATTTACACCGTGACTTCACAAGGTCAAGTGAGGTGTCATTGGTCACTGATACTAAAGGTGACCATGTGAAATCTAAAAGGGGAAAAAAAAATATTTTTTTTAGTTCCAAAGCGATGGCATTGTCCATTTGTCACGTACAAAATGAGCATTACTCACCTTCTCATTTCCCACGATGGGAGCAAGGTCAGCGTTTCATACATAGTCATATTATTCATAAAACACCATCCTCCAAAACACAAGGGTAATAGATTTATTTTTGGGGGGGGGTGTTTAACAAGAATTCCCTATACAATATATAACCACAAAAGTTTGGATGATAAAATGTGATATAATTATTTTACACGCTGTAAATGATTGAAATTTGGTAATTTCCTCACACAGTAACTGCCTGGTTATAAATACCCTTATCTGCACTATTCTATAACCTAAAATATATTTTCATTTCACTAAATTCCAAAAAAAGACCACCAAAATCTTCAGCTCCAGGCCCATAGAGATCTTAATCTGCGCCTGGGCTGAGGCAATATATATCCATGTGTGAGCTGAGCTTGGGGTAATAAATATCCATGTGAGCTGGGCACAATATATTGCATGTGAGCTGGGAGGGGGGGTACCCTGGACCCATGGTATGAAAAGGGTTCGCAGATGCAGGGCTTCGCAGATGGAGTGCCACGTGTGTCCTGCCAGCATGGAAAGGGTGCGCTGGGCAGCCCACACCTGGGTTACCCTACACTGCATAGCTTCAAGGGTATGTGCTGGGAGGGGGGTACCCTGGGCACCTCGTATGGAAAGGGTTCGCAGGGCTCATGAGCCACATGAAGACAGACCCTGTGCAATGTTCTGGGGAGAGTAACGAGCACAGCTTGCGATTAGGCGCATCTCTGCCTGTCACTGCAAACCCAACACCAGCTCTTGGCCAAAACTGGTAGAGTGCCCCCCCAAAACCTGTGTCTGCATCCGCCCCTAAGTTGCCGCACTGCAACGTAGGGCTCTAGGGCTACATTGGTACCGTACGTGCCTGATTTTTACACCACACAGGGTCAAGTGAGGTGTCCTTGAAAGGTCAGTCTCGCCTTTTCACCCATACCAAATATGACCTTGTAATGTGTAAAAATCGAAAAAGAAGAAAAATTTAATGCAAAATTTACGCTTTTTCTTTTTCCTCTCATTTCTAAGGCAGTGGCATTCTGTGCTATTGCGTATAACACGAATGCCACAGCACTAACTCAACGTCTCATTTCCCACACCGGGACCAAATGTGGAGGTGATGGAGCAATGCATTATTATGCATTTGTTCACCTAATTCACAAGCCACCGCACCGCAGCAAGGAGACCGGGGAAACTTTGAACCCCTGTATTTGCATTCCTTACACCTCCCAATGTCACGTTAGGTGTCATTGGACAGGTCCGTGTCTGGCCACGTAAAATGAAGGAAAAAAAAAAGAGAAAACACAAAATATATATATTATTTTTTTTTAGAAAAAAAAAATTTGTTCCAATCTGTGGCATATAAAATGATCAATAACACTGCCATTACTCACTATCTCTTTTCCCATTCCTGGAGCAAGCAAGGTCAGTGTTTTTATTTTATTATTATTATTATTATTATTATTATTATTTCTATAGCACTAAGGCTAGGGACAGATGAGCGCATTTTCTGCGGCCACCGTCAAAATGTACGTCGATGCGTGCGCACGCATTTTTTCACGGAATACGCTTAAGTGGTCAGACGACCACAGTCGCACAGTCGCAGGTACTCACCAACGCAATTCTAGGGAAATCCGGCTGTTTGAACGTTATGTAGGCCGCACACTAGCAGCGTCTGACGTCTCCTAATCACGCACACACGCTGCCATGCGGCCGCAGCGCACTCTGTACGTCTGTAGCAGCGGTTTCACGTTCTGAGAAAAATGCGTTCATTTGCCGGTTGCGTGGTGTCGGCGCACTTTTGTATGCACGTACTGCGTATATTGGCCGTCATTGGCCGTTATGTGCTGCTACTGCCGCCGTGATTTAGTGCGCCTGCACGCGCGTTCCGACTGCCCCACTCTGACCCTAGCCTTACAGTTTACGCAGTGCTTTACAGTAACCAAAGGGAGCGAGATACAGATCAATGGATATAGGATGGAAATGAGAGGTGTAGAGGCCCTGCTCATCAGAGTTTACAGTCTAGAGGGATTGGGGTTGAGGAAGACAGGGGAATTTTACTGAACAGTATCATTAGTGCCAGTCATTCAGGAATATTGGGGCCATTAGAAGCCGCTTCAATAAAGTGTGAGTAGGTGAGCAGAGGGATGCGTTGCGTCAGTGATGTGGTAAACTAATCTGTAGAGATGGGTTTTGAGGGATTTCTTGAAGATTAGGGGAGCGTTTGATAGGGCAAGGTAAGTCATTCCACAGGACCTGAGCATCCCATGAAAATTCTTGGAGGAGAAAGTTGGCAGCACGGATGTATACAGAAGACAGATGGGTATGTGCTTGCGGAGTAACAAAGACCTTGAAGGAGAGGTTGAGTTATTGAGCGATATGAACATGGGCGTCAGTATTTTAAACTGTATCCTGAAATGTAAAGGAAGCCAATTGAGGGACTGGCAGAGGGGGGAGGTGCGCCTGGTGAGAAAAATAAGCCTGGCACCTGCATTCATTACAGATTGCAAAGGGGCAATACAGGCATTAGGTAGGCCAATAAGGAGCGAATTGCAGTAATCAAGTTGTGAAATGACTAGCTCTTGAACCAGCACCTTCGCGGTATCTTGTGTCAGAGGCGGATGCAGGCAATGTACTTGAATTGATAGTAACAGGATTTGGTCACGGTCTTGACGTGGGGAGGGAACGTTGGGTCATAGTCTAAAGTGACACCAAGGCAGCGAGCTTGAGTCGTTGGGCTAATGAGCATTTCATTTACTCATAGATAGGTGGCATTGGGTTTTTCTTGGAGGGAGGGACGAGAATTTCAGTTTTGGCAAGATTGAGTTTAAGGAAGCAGGAAGACCTCCAATTCGAGATGGCAGAGAGACTGTCAGCGACTCTATCCAGGAGAGTAGGGGAGGAAAATTATATTTTGAGTGTCATACGCGTATAGGTGGTACTGAAATCCAAAGGAGCTGATCAGTTTGCCTAGAGAGGCAGTGTAGATAAAAAAAAAAAAGAAGACGGCCCAGTACTGAACCTTGGGGCAACCCAACATAGACAGGCTGCCGGGAGGAGGTACTTCCAGAAAATGAGACCCTAAATGATCATTGGGACAGGTAGGAAGAGAACCATGAAAGAACAGTACCTTTGAAGGCCTATATCACTAGGAGTTTGAAGGAGGAACTAGAGGTCAACTGTATCCAAGGCAGCAGAGCGGTCAAGGATCAGCAGAGAGTAGCACCCATTAGATTTAGGCTAGGGACAGATGAGCGCATTTTCTGCGGCCACCGTCAAAATGTACGTCGATGCGTGCGCACGCATTTTTTCACAGAATACGCTTAAGTGGTCAGATGATGCGCAATTCTGGACGTATTTCATGACGATGGGTAAAAAGAAGTCTAGGGAAATCCGGCTGTTTGAACGTTATGTTGGCCGCACACTAGCAGCGTCTGACATCTCCTAATCACGCACACACGCTGCTATGCGGCCGCAGCGCACTCTGTACGTCAGTACCAGCGGTTTAACGTTCTCGAAAAAATGCGTTCATTTTCCACTTGCGTTGCGCGGCCGGACTTTTGTGCGACCGTACTTCGTATATTGGCTGTCATTGCCCGGCATCTGCTGCTAGTGCGGCCGTGATTATGTGCGCCAGAACGCGCGTTCGCACTGCCTCAGTCTGACCCTAGCCTTAGCAGTTGCAAGGTCATTGGTGAATTTCGCAAGAGCCATTTCCATTGAGTGCAGTGAGTGAAAGCCAGATTGGAGGGGGTCGAGGAGAGGGTGGATGTTGAGGTAGTCAATCAAAATGGCATACGCAAGCTTTTCAGGGACTTTGGAGGCAAAAGGGAGCAGGGACACAGGGCGGTAGTTGGAGGGAGCAGTAGGATCCAGAGATGGCTTTTTTAGGATCAGGACTACTGTGACCTGTTTGAGGGGAGCAGGAAAGATTCTCCCCCCCTAGAATTTAAGGACAGATTAAAGGTGTGGGTCAAGGACGGCACAAGAGAGACCAAGTGTTTTGGTAAGATGCGAGGAGGTTGAGGAGGCATGTAGTCGGATGAGAGGATTGTAATAACGTAAAGACCTCTTGTTCAGTCACTGACGGGAATGAGTTAAATGTGTGAGGATAGACACAATTAATATCTTCCTGCTGTCACTTCCACGCCTCCTGTGGTGCTCCCTGGGGGGGTCTGGTCGCCCGGCGGCAACGCTGGCTGACCGGGTGCCAGGAGTTTGGGCTTGTCGGCCGGTGTCTGGAGGGGCGGGGCTTGGCATGATGACACGGAGCTCTCAGCCTTAAATGCAGGGTGCAAGATTCAGCTCGTCGCCCTGACGTGGAGTTATTCCCGCATCGCCAGCTGTGTTCACTTGTGTGTCTCAGTGTTTACTTGCCCAGTTGCCATTTTTGCTTGTATGAGGGCCCCGCTCGTGTTTGACCCGGACTGCCTGTTTGACAATTCTTTTTCTGACTCCCTTTGTATACTGGTTATGCTCTCTGCAGACACTGAGTGTATGTACAAGTTGTTTCAAGCAACCTCCAACTATAGGTCTGCCCTGCAGGGTGCTGAACTCCTCAATCCTTCATTTTGCCTTGCTAGTATTAAGTCGATTATATATACACGTTATCGCGCTGTCTCTGATTGTGGGCCTGCCCCGCAGGGTACTGAATCCATTGAACCCTCATTCTGCCTTGCTGAGACAAACTATATGGGAGTCCTCTCTGTTGCCAATCCTGCCTGTACGACTACCACCTCTGTTGCCAACCTTGCATGTATGACTACCCTCTCTGGTGCCAACTCGGATTATACATTTGACCACGATTTATGTTAAGTACTGTTGTATGACACTTCAGTACTATCTCTGTCCATATACAGTTAAAGTGCTTTCACTCAGTAGACACTTGGTCACGAAATCATTTGCTACTGAGTGGTATTTAGTATTGGTGTTCTGTCTGACCTCCCTGGCTGGGAGTGCTAGGATTAGCAGTCCTGACTGCTGGAAAATCAAGACTCATAGAAATCTGTCCAAAAGGATCCAAATCCCTTTTATCAGGGGGTGAGCGCTATAGCGAACGTGACACCTGCAAGGGTGATATCAATATTGTTGAGATTTCAGCTCTTATCTATTCTATTTTTGCTGTGAAAAAGCACGCTAGGTCTTCGGCATTGAGGTCAGTGTGAGGAACAGCAGGACGAAGAAGGGAGTTGATCACGTTGAAAAGGTGTTTTGGGTTCCAGCAGTGAGTGTGTGAGAGTCGACAATTGGTGAATAGAGTCTTTAGTTTCTTGCATACACAGAAGCATCAGATTTTTTTTTTCTGTCCACCCATTAGGCGACATGCTTCCAGTTATAGCCCCATATCTTTGCATACAATCTTTGAAGCATCTACATTTTAATACATTGTATACTGTAGTATATTGCCGTTGTAAAGACTCATGAATTTTATGTCCTTGCCAAACACTCCTTATGTAAATCAATACAATAAAGGAGTGGTTAAGGCACAGAAGCGCAAATTTTGGTTTACCCTTTCCTTACGTAGGTGAAACATTTTATTTTTTTAATTTGAGAACAGCAAACTTGCTATCCAAACACTGTTCAAAATAGTGTATATTTTTTACATTATGCAAACACCAATATTCAACATCTGATGAGTTACAGGATTTTTTTATCATATTGCCTTGTAGTGGTGAACTTTTTGTAATAATAAATAACAGTGTAAAATTCTAAAGAAACGTGACAAACCCACATTTGTGTCCCCTTCCTTTCTGTTTTTGTCATCCTTAATCGATTTTAGTAATGTTACAACTGTAGGATTTTGATTGCTTTTTTTACTCTGAGTGTTGCAGGTGGGACCAGGGGCGTAACTACCAGAAGTGCAGTGGGTGCCACTGCACTCGGGCCCCTGAGTCCGGGGGCCCACAACCGGATGGGTGGGGGGCTCGGACTAGTCCTGCTTGCCCCACAGTCCAGGCAGGGGTCAGGCACCTGGCCTCTCGTTTGATCGGCAGCGTCTGGGATCAAACTCGGATACTGGCTAATTACTGGGGTCTGATACTGGCTAATTACTGGGGTCTGATACTGGCTAATTACTGGGGGACTGATCTTGGCTAATTACTGGGGTTTTGATACTGGCTACTTACTGGGGTTCTGGTACTGGCTAATTACCGGGGGTCTTATCCTGGCTAATTACTGGGGTCTTATCCTGGCTAATTACTGGGGTCTGATCCTGGCTAATTACTGGGGTCTGATTCTGGCTAATTACTGGGGTTCTGATTCTGGCTAATTACTGGGGGTCTGATACTGGCTAATTACTGGGGTTCTGATACTGGCTAATTACTGGGGGTTCTGATACTGGCTAATTACTGGGGGTTCTGATACTGGCTAATTACTGGGGGTTCTGATACTGGCTAATTACTGGGGGTCTGATACTGGCTAATTACTGGGGTTCTGATACTGACTAATTACTGCGGGTCAGATACTGACTAATCACTGGGGGTCTGATCCTGGCTGGCTAATTACTGGGGGTCAGATACTGACTAATTACTGGGGGTCTGATCCTGGCTGGCTAATTACTGGGGTCTGATACTGGCTAATTACTGGGGTTCTGATACTGGCTAATTACTGGGGGTCTGATACTGGCTAATTACTGGGGTTCTGATACTGGCTAATTACTGGGGTCTGATACTGGCTAATTACTGGGGTTCTGATACTGGCTATTTACTGGGGGTTCTGATACTGGCTATTTACTGGGGGTTCTGATACTGGCTATTTACTGGGGGTTCTGATACTGGCTAATTACTGGGGTTCTGATGCTGGCTATTTACTGTGGGTTCTGATACTGGCTATTTACTGGGGTTCTGATACTGGCTATTTACTATGGGTTCTGATACTGGCTATTTACTGGGGTTCTGATACTGGCTAATTACTGGGGTTCTGATACTGGGGTCTGATCCTGGCTAATTACTGGGGGTCTGATACTGGCTATTTACTGGGGTTTCTGATACTGGCTAATTACTGAGGTTCTGATACTAATTACTGGGGTTCTTATACTAATTGCTGGGGGTCTGATACTGGCATATTACTGGGGTTTTGATACTGGCTATTTACTGGGGTCTGATCCTGGCTAACTACTGGGGTCTGATGCTGGCTAATTACTGGGGTCTGATATCTGGGGTCGGCACAAAGGGTGGGTCTTGAAGGCGCGGGGCGTACTGGTATGCCCCGCTGACTTCAATGGCCCACCTTGGCCCCTCCCCACAGCTGATGAGGGGGGGGCCTTCATGGTTTCTTACACCGGGGCCATGAGGTTTCTAGTTACGCCTCTGGGTGGGACTTTGTTTATTTTTGGTCCTGTATACTGTCATTCATTTAAAGTATTGGAAAATTTCAACTATGACCTTCTTGTCAGCACTTTCTTATTTAAATTTTTTCCATGGTATAGCAACTTTCTTGTGGTTAAATATGTAGTACAAATCTCTGCTTTGAAATAACATGACGGGATTAATACTGTTTATCTGTTCTATTGCTCCGTCTGTACTTTTGGTGATATACAGTTAGAGTTGCAGGACCAGTTTTAAGGCAGTGTCGCCACCATAAGAAGGCCAAGTTCAGTACCATTCCAGTCTGAATTGAGCCCTGTAGCATTTTTTATAGATCTGTTACTCTGTTAACCCCTTAGGTCCTAATCCTATAACCGCTATCCTGCAGGAATTAGCGCTGACTGGGCCCCAATAAATGGACTACACCCACATCCAGCCAGCACTCTGTCATTGTAGCCCTTATCTTCACAGGGTGAAGACATACCTAGACTTTCTACATCCTGTTCTCTACCTGATCTCTCAGCCTACTCCTCCTGATTAAAGACCCTCCTGGATTTACAGACCCTCGTATTCATCGAGATCCTCTAAGTGATCAAGTCTCCTGAATATTCAAGGTTGCCCTTTTTTCAGTTGTTTGTGTCCCATAAAGATCTCTTATGTTTTCATTCATTTAAGTGACTAGCAGGGTTATCCAAAGAGATCCGAATTGCTTGAGAAAGGTAACCGAACGCTGAAAATCAGCGTTCGGTTACCTTTCCTGGCCATTCGGCTATCCAGAGAGCAGGCAATTCGCCAAATACTGGCGAATTGCCTGCACATACGGTGCCTGTTCGGTGCCTGTTCGAGGGCAGTGAAATCCCCATGAAAAAGCACTGCTTCGGCTATTCAGAGAACACACACCAGCAGTGAAAGGTTCCCCTAATGTCCTGCCATTCGGGGGTTTAATTCGGCAAATTTATTCAGGAGAATCCCATAGGCTTCAATGTTAAAAATATTCCCGTTTTAATTCAATATCTAATAAACCGTTCATTCTAAAATTCTGCAGCAAAAAGTCTCTTTATTTATAGATTTTTTAGGATACTTTAAGCATTTTCTGATTTTTTTTTTTTTTTTATTAAAAGTCCAATTTTTTTTTGATTTTTTTTTCAGTTTACTTATTTTTTTTGTAACAGCCCTCTTTATTATCATTCCCTGGACCTCCTGTGAAAATTTCAGACATTTTCGCTCAGTAGTTTCTTTGCAAACAGCGTTTCTTTTTCCCAGATTCATACAAATGGTTTTTCTAATTTATTCACTGCCTCCTCTACGTCACAGCTGCTTCGGCTCTGTGTGATTCGGCTCATGTTCGGCTCCTGTTCCTCTTTTTCGAAGGTTAATCCAGATGTTTTTGCTTGTTTTCAGCGTGCATTCGGTTAGTTTTCGGTGGGTTTGCGGCAGCTTTTCCCTGCAATTCGGGGACCCTGTGGTGCTTGCTGAATACACCGCAGGGTCACCGAAATGCAATCGGCAAAAGGAACCGAATTGAAGAGAACGAAAAGTCACCGAACGTGCGGTGACTTTTCGAATCTCTTTGGATAACCCTGTAAGTATCCCTACTGTTTATTAAAAGACTGATTGCTATTTCTCCATATCCAGCTTCCTGCATTCAGCTATCTAATATAGGTTTTTTCAATTCCACCTCACTATTTTTTTTTTGCGTGTTTTGTTACTGCATATTGGGTTCTCACTACAGGTGAAACTCGAAAAATTAGAATATCGTGCAAAAGTTCATTTATTTCAGTACCTGTATATTCACCGCAGCCAAAATTTACACCAGGCAGGGGTTTTTCTAGACATTCCTTAATGTTTAATGTTTCATGCAGAGCGTGAGCACAGAAAAGGCGCATCTTTACAACATTTTTAATGCATATGCCTTAGGAGAGAAATCCGTTACCTGCCAGGACAGCTGTCACTCACCCATGACACAATCTGACGAGGGACAGTGATGTTTTAGGCTAATGTCAGACGAGAGCATTTTGTACGGAATGTGTGTCCGTGCTCCACGGACATACTTTCTGACTGACGACAAGGTAGTGGCCACACAGTCGGTTTTCTTTCACTGACTTTATTTTTGACTGTAGCAGGGAAAATAGATTAAAATGCCCTTTTGTCCGTCAAAAATGCTGGACGTATAAATGCAGTCCTTCTGACCTTGTTCATCACTCACACAAAGCTATGCGGACGTTGCGGACATGGCGCACTCCGCATGTCCTTTCTAGCTGTTTTACATTCTTGCCTTACCTGCGTCCGTTTGCCGCGTCCGTTATGCGTCCGCACTTCTGTGCGGATGTACTTCGTCTGTGGGTCTCTATTGATCATAATTGTATGCTACCACGGACGATAAAATGTGCGGCAACACGGACGTGATCAATGCACTCGTCTGACACGAGCCTAAATAGTTTTGACGTTTCAAATTGAGGTTGTACAAGGTGTAAATTGGAACTTGTATCTCAAAGGTGACTTGGTTCAATAAAGTGGTTTATATTTCCTTTAGGACTAAAGCTATGTAACAAATTGAAAAAATTGCCTTTTTTGTTTTTACTTTACAAAGATTCTACCACGTTTCAAGGACAGGAAAAGTTAGCAAAATGTGTTTGGGTTTTTCTTTCCACTAAATTGGCATCATAGTCTTCATTTTAGATGCAGAAAAAAGTTCCTGTGGCGCTAGTGATAGTCCAGGTCTCTATTATACCAATCTTCCAGTAATTCATTCTTCAAATAGACCATCACATAAATACTAGTTCACTAGGAGTTAACTCGTGAATGATGAAACCGCTAGGCATGGGTGGAGAAAGAAACATGTATTGGGTGATAGTGCATTCTTTATCCCTATTCAATTCTGAAATGGCCCCACCGCAAGGAGGCTTATGGGGATGTCTGTTTGAGCCACTCTGGAAGGAGCCCTAGTATTGATGTGGAGGTCTATTTGAAGAGTGGATTACTGGAAGATCGTATTCAGGTGGAGTTTATATTCCACATTAGACGTAGTGCTGATACACACACATGGGCGTCCACAGAAATTTTTCCGGGGGGGGGGGGGGAAATTTTAATGGCATCCATATTCTCCCCTTTTGACACTGTCATGAAAGGGGACAGTCATAAAATAAAGCGTAGTAATACAAAGGCTGCGAAACATGATGCAAGTCTAATAGAAGAAGAAAGGTGTAAGTGTCTGATCTGAGTGCTGCATTTTCTAGTCTGTTAACGCCATTCAATGCACCACACTAGTCACACACCCATGATCAAGGCACTAAAGGAAGTGTTTTTTTAAGGCCATCTCTGTATACACAGAGCCAGCTCTGTATACACAAACCATGACCCCCCCCCCCACAGATACTGGAACACACACCAGGCTCAGCCCGACCATGGAGCGGTTCGGAGCAACCGCTCCAGGCAGCAGATGTTGGGGGAGCGGCAAATTTTTGTCGCCGAACCCCTGCACTTTTTTTAAACAGTGCCGCTGCGCCGGCATCTATTGGAGGCCAGCGCAGTGGGGCCGCTCCGCGCCGAGTTTCCGGACTTACTCCCCGTCTGGGCGCCGTCTGCCGGGATCACCGGACCATTGCATGCAAGGAGGTGTAGTTCTAGACTGGATTACTGCATATTGCTGAGAACCAGTCTAAAACTACACCTCCCGACATGCAATGCTCCTGTGATGCCACTAGGCGGCGCCTGGCCAGTGAGTGCACACAGAAGTTCACAGATGGGGGGGGAACAGCGCCTGTGAAGGCAGAGAAGCAGGCGCTGGGCGACATTGAAGCCGGAGGGAGACAGAACCTGCTGGTAAGTGCAAGTCTGTCTCTCTCACCCCATCCATTCCTCTCACACCCATCTCCCCCCTCCTTCCTGCATCTCTCACCCCCTCACTCTCCCCATCCCTCCTGCACTCCCATCTTTCCCCTTCTCTCTCCCAACCCTCCTGCACTCCCATCTCCCCTCTCTCTCTCCCCATCCATCCTGCACTCCTATCTCCCCTCTCTCTCTCTCTCCCTCCATCCATCCTGCACTCCCATCTCTCCCCCTCTCTCTCCCATCCCTCCTGCGCTCCCATCTCTCCCCCCTCTCTCCTCCATCCCTCCTGCACTCCCATCTCTCACACTCTCTCTCCCCCATCCCTCCTGCACTCCCTTCCCTGTGGGTGTGGGTGTGACTGTATGTGGTGTGTGTGACACTGTGGGTGTGTGCGCATGGATGGATGTGTGGAGCTCTGTGATACGCTCATACAAACCACACATTACTGTGAGTTTTATTCTCTGATACAGTAATGTGCGGTGTTTATGAGCGTATCAAAGAATAAAACTCACAGTGATGTGCTCTGTGTATGAGCGTATCGCAGAGCTCCACAGCAATAAAATTCACAGTAATGTGCTGTGTGTATGAGTGTATCACAGAACTCCACAGCAATAAAACTCACACTCATACATTGCTGTGAGTTTTATTGCTATGGAGCTCTGTGATACGCCCATACACACCGCAAATTACTGTGAGTTTTATTGCTGTGGAGCTCTGTGATACGCTCATACACGCTGCACATTACTGAGTTTTAATGCTGTGGAGCTCTGTGATATGCTCATACATACCGCACATTGCTGTGAGTTTTATTGCTGTGCAGCTCTGTGATACGCTCATACATACCGCACATTGCTGTGAGTTTTACTGCTGTGCAGCTCTATGATACTCTCATACACACCTCACATTACTGTGAGTTTTAAAGCTGTGGAGCTCTGTGATACGTTTTTACATGTTACGTGGGGTTTTTTTTGGGGGGGGGGCAGCATTTCATCCATTGCTCCAGGCAGCACAGTGGCTTGGGCCGGTCCTGACCAGGCTCCCCACTCCAAATATAAATATATATATATATATATTTATTTATACACACTCAGCTTCCCTGCATGCACACACACACATCTCCTCTCCTCAACCCTCTCTTAGATTGTAAGCTCTGGAGCAGGGTCCCCTCTCCTCTTAGGACACTGCTCCAGAGCTTTCAATATTTCTCTTAGATGGTAAGCTCTTGAGCAGGGTCCCCTCTCCTCTTAGTACCCTGCTCCAAAGCTTACAAACGAAGAGGAGAGGGGACCCTGCTCCAGAACTTACCATCTAAGAGAAAGGACCCTGCTCCAGAGTTTACAATCTTTATTTTAGATGGTAAGCTCTTGAGCAGGGTCCCCTCTCCTCTTAGATTGTAAACTCTGGAGCAGGGTCCTCCCTCTCAGATTGTAAAATCTGGAGCAGGGACCCCCCTCTCCTCTTAGATTGTAAGCTCTGGAGCAGGGTACCCTCTCCTCTTAGATTGTAAGCTCTGGAGCAGGGTCCCCTCTCCTCTTAGGACCCTGCTCCAGAGCTTACAAAGAGGACAGGGGAACCCTGCTCCAGAGCTTACAATCTAAGAGGAGAAAAGACCCTGCTCCAGAGCTTACAATCTTTCTCCTCTTAGATTGTAAGCTCTGTAAACTCTCATAAATAAAGACACTGGCATCAAGCTTAATAAATAAGTATTTATTTGACAATCATTACCTTTTTTCCTGTGGCGCATAGGAGCAGCTGCACCTGCTTCTCAGCCTTGCCTCTCCCAGCATTCAAAGTGAGTGAGAGCACGTGGTGGATTGGAGGTGGAGTGGGGATGTGATGCTGGTGCAGCCTAGTGGAGAGCCAAGGAACTGCAGCAGTGCAGTGAATAAATTATCATAATTTAAGCCTGTTCATTGGGGGGGAAGTGAAGCAGGGTCCCCTCTCCTCTTAGATTGTAAGCTCTGGAGCAGGTCCCCTCTCCTCTTAGATTGTAAGCTCTGGAGCAGGGTCTCCTCTCCTCTTAGGACCCTGCTCCAAAGCTTACAAACTAAGAGGAGAGGGGACCCTGCTCAAGAGCTTACCATTAGGGATGAGCCGAACACCCCCGAGTTTGGTTCGCATTCGAACTCGAACTTTTCAAAAGTTCGAATTCGAACACGAACTCAATACAAGTCAATGGGATGCAAAGATCGATTTTTAGAGTGCCCTCCAAGAGGGCATATATGCTAGATATTTGCCATAAAAGGTGTATGGGGGTCCGGGTAGTGCCCTGGGGGACAGGAAACAAGGACAAAAAGGTTTTAAAAAAACGTTTTTAATGGGACAGTGAGTTTTCCATGAAATGAGGGTTAAAAATAAAAATGAAAAATTCCTTCAAATATCGTGCCTAGGAGGTCCCCATAACCTGCCCGTGAAGTGGCGGATTTCTAGGATATATAGAAACATTTAAAAACAAAAAAATGAGGTTTCAAATGACAGTAAATGCTTTTCCTTTTAGGCTAGGGTCAGACGAACGCATTTTTCACGTTGTCCGTGAAAAAGTGCGTTCGAACGAACGTACGTATTTTTTTCCAGAATACGCGATAGCGGTCATACGATGTGCCTTTTCGGCCGTGATTTTGTACGGATCATCAATAAAACACTTTTTGTGTCTGGACGTTATGTTAGCCGGACATTAGCAGCGTCTGAAGTCTCCTAATCACACACACACGCCGCTATGCGGCCGCAGCGCACTCTGTACGTCAGTAGTAGCGGTTTGACGTTCTCGAAAAAATGCGTTCGTTGGCCACTTGCGTTGCACGGACGAACTTTCGTGCAGCCGTTCGTCGTGTGTTCCCCGGCATTGGACGTCATTTGCTGCTAGCACGGCCGTGATTTGTGCGGCTAAACGCACGTGAAAAATGCGTTCGTCTGACCCTAGCCTTAATCTATTCATAAACAACTGCTTGGGGCGGCAGCCTGTATGAAAAGACATTTTAGGACGCGCAAAAAAAGTTTAGTGATTTTTTTTTTTGGCTAAATTATGGTGAAACTTATGCAGGCTTTGGATGAAAGTAACAATAGGTGCTTTAAAATTGTGCGTTTAGTGTTGGCAACAGTGCCGTGACACCATAACCGCTCTGTGGTATTGTGGAAGAGTGCAGGGGTGGACCGTGCGGTCCTATATTAAAAAGATATGAATCTGGTAAAGGCGTCAGTGCACTCAACTATTGTGCCTTTGGTGCCAGTCCTGCAAGTGCCATCATACAGTAACCCCTCTGTGGTATTGTGGAAGAGTGCAGGGGTGGACCATGCGGTCCTATATTAAAAAGATATGAATCTGGAAAAGACGTCAGTGCACCCAAATATTGTGCCTTTGGTGGCAGCGAGTGCCTTCACACCGTAACCCTTTTGTGGTATTGTGGAAGAGTTCAGTGCTGGAGGTTTTGTGACTGCAGAAGACATCCCCGATCTATTCTGTTACGTCAGCATCAGGGGATTGATAGCTGCTGATCCAGGACTGATTCATTTTTATAAATGTCAGCCGGTCTACAGAGTCGGTGGACAGACGCACTCTTTTGTCTGTGACAAATTTTTCTGCTGATTCAAAACTTACGCTTGGTGGAGCTACCAAAGCTCAAGTAGGAACGCCCATGGATTTTTTGTAGGGAAAATCCAAATAAAAAAACGCTCTGGATGCTGGGACGTGGTCTTTAAAAGGTTTATTAAAACAAAGTTTAAAATAAACAGTAAATCATAACTTCCAGGACGCGTTTCGCTGCTATACAGCAGCTTCCTCAGCTGGTAAGTCAAAAGATTACCAGGGTTATCCAAAGAGATTCGAATTGCTTGAGAAAGGTAACCGAACGCTGAAAATCAGCGTTCGGTTCCCTTTCCTGACCATTCGGCTATCCAGAGAGCAGGCAATTCGCCAAATCCTGTCGAATTGCCTGCACATACGGTGCCTGTTCGGTCCCTGTTCGAGGGCAGTGAAATCCCCATCAAAAAGCACTGCTTCGGCTATTCAGAGAACACAAACCAGCAGTGAAAGGTTCCCTAATACCCTGCCATTCGGTGGTTTAATTCGGCAAATTTATTCAGGAGAATCCCATAGACTTCAATGTTAAAAATATTCCCGTTTTAATTCAATATCTAATAAACCGTTCATTATAAAATTCTGCAGCAAAAAGTCTCTTTATTCATAGATTTTTTAGGATACTTTAAGCATTTTTCTGAATTTTTTAAAAAAAAATTAAAAGTCCGATTTTTTTTTTTATTTTTTTTTCAGTTTGCTTATTTTTTTTGTAACAGCCCTCTTTATTATCATTCCCTGGACCTCCTGTGAAAATTTCAGACATTTTCGCTCAGTAGTTTCTTTGCAAACAGCGTTTCTTTTTCCCAGATTCATACAAATGGTTTTTCTAATTTATTCACTGCCTCCTCTACGTCACAGCTGCTTCGGCTCTGTGTGATTCGGCTCCTTTTCGGCTCCTGTTCGGCTCCTCTTCGAAGGTTAATCCAGATGTTTTTGCTTGTTTTCATAGTGCATTCGGTTAGTTTTCGTCAGGTTTTCGGCAGCTTTTCCCTGCAATTCGGGGACCCTGTGGTGTTTGCTGAATACAACGCAGGGTCACCGAAATGCAATCGGCAAAAGGAACCGAATTGAAGAGAACGAAAAGTCACCGAACGTGCGGTGACTTTTCGAATCTCTTTGGATAACCCTGTACATCTTTCAGGTATATATACCCTTTATTAATTAAAAAATTAGCCACTCATGTCCCTGATTGATCCAAGTCTCTGTCCGGTGCGCGCCGCCATCTTGCGCATGCGCCGCACTGTCTTCTGCGTTCCACGATGGTTTCAAAGCGGTGGCGCATGCGCTAGATGGCGGACAGAGACTTGGATCAATCAGGGACATGAGTGGCAAATTTTTAAATTTTTATTGTTTTATGTTTATTTTAAACTTTGTTTTAATAAACCTTTTAAAGACCACATCCCGGCATCCAGAGCGTTTTTTTATTTGGATTTTCCCTACAAAAAATCCATGGGCTTTGGTAGCTCCACCAAGCGTAAGTTTTGAATCAGCAGAAAAATTATGCTCATTATTAAGAAAGATTTACACTAGGAAATTATATATTTCTTTGTCTATCCTCTTACGCTTCCACCAATATATGACGTTTTGAAGAAAAATTGCTACGCAAAGGTGGGGGTCACCTGCTAACAAGGAGGAAGACAAATTACCCAGAGGCGAGATCCCACTCAGAGCCAGTGTTGGGGCTCTACACTTGTGAGTGGTGAAATTATACATTTTATCGCCTCTAGTAATATCTCTTGCAGTCTGCACCATGATATTTTGTATTTGCTTCTTTTTCATAACCATATGATGTATTGCGGGCCTGCATGAGACATCCGAACCCCAGAGCATTAATTTGCGCTCACCAGATACGTAATATTTTGTCTATTTTTCATGGTGTGGGGGAAACCACTACCTGCTGGTGTAGCATTGGAGTTTGAGTGGATACGGCGTGTTGTGTGGCGCTTACCATTTATTTCACAATAATTCTATTTTGGACATAGCATATTGGCTAAATTCTGGCCAGTGAGCCAATCTCAACACCCAGTAAGCCAGTGGATCATCTGCTGGAAAGGTATTCAGGTCTGCCCTTGCCCCTAGGTAGTCCTGCACCATATGGTGAAGACGCTGGCAATGGGTGCCTACATTTGACGTCCCTGGGTGTCGTGGACTAAAAAAATTTAAAAAGGCATCAGTCAAGCGGCCCCGGCCATCACCACTATTCCTCTGATCATCCGCAGCCTCAGAAGCACCTGTGTCATCACTTGGTAACCTACCAGTGCCTGGAAAGGTGTTACACAAGTGTCGCTTTAGAGCGTCCTCAAGTTTTTTCATCCTGTGCTCCCTCCGTGCGGGCAGGATGAGCTCTGCAACTTTACCCTTGTATCGTGGATCAAGAAGGGTTGCCAACCAGTAATGATCCCTCTCCTTGATAGCACGATTCCTGGGGTCCTTTAGCAGGCTTTGCAGAATAAGGGAGCCCATGCAGCGTAGGTTGGAGGTGGCATTAGCTTCCGAGTCTTCCTAGTCAATGAGGAGGATGACCCCATCGTGCACTTCCTCCTCCCAGCCACGTACTAGTCCTTGTGTTTCTGGGCACACAAAACCCTCCCTTGAGGAATCCCCACCTTCAATGCCCCCACTGCTTAAATATTCCTCCTCCTCATCCTCCTCCTGTCTGATCTGAGGACGACCCGCTGGAATGCTGTCTGCGGAAAGACTGGGGCCTTCAGAGCTAGGGAAGGCCTCCTCTTCCTCCCGCTGCTCTGCCTCTAGAGTCACATCTATAATTCCCCGCAGAGTGTGCTCCAGCAGGAACACTAAATGAATTGTGTCACTGATGCATGCACTGTCCCTGCTCACATCCTCGTTGCCTCCTCAAATGGTGACAGTACAGTGCATGCATCCTTGATCATCAGCCACTGCGGGGGGGGGGGAAACAAGTTGACCTGAACCTGTCCTTGTGCCATACACACACAGGTACTCGTTGATGGCCCTCTGCTGCCCTTGTGCAGATGCTGCAGCATTGCTTATGTCGAGTTCCACCTGGTGGGCACGTCACAGATCAGACGGTTTGTAGGAAGGGGGAATTCTCTTTGAATTTCTGCCAGGCGAACACTTGCTGGGAATAACCGTCTGAAGTGGCTGCAGACTTTTCTGGCCTGGCTGAGAAGCTCTGCCAGCACTGGGTACCTGTTTAGGAAATGCTGTACCACCAGATTTAGGACGTGTGCTAGGCATGGTACATGCATCAACTTACCCAGGCGTAGGGCGGAGAGAAGGTTGCTGCCATTATCACAGACGACCATTCCCAGCTGAAGCTGGCGTGGTGTTAACCATCTCTGCACCTGCCCCTGCAGAGCTGACAGAATTTCTGACCCGGTGTGGCTACTGTCCCCTAAACAAACCAGCTCAAACACAGTATGGCATCTTTTTGCTTGAGCCATTGCGTAGCCTCTGTCAGGCGTCGGTTTAACTGCCACTTCGCCAGAGACACAGAAGGAGGAGGAGGAAGAGGGAGAGGTGGTGGTGGAGCAGACAGACCTCATACAAGCAGCTTTCTGGAGGCGTGGTGAATGAACAAGCTCCAGCACAGAGCCTCGTCTTGGATCCCTCCCAGCTGCAATCAGAGTTACCCAGTGTGCCATGAAGGAAATGTAACGACCCTGTCCATGGTTGCTGGACCACGTGTCTAAAGTCACATGCACCTTCCTGCTGACTGCCTTTCCCAATGACTCAATAACATTGTCTTCCACGTGCTGGTATAGTGCTAGAATGGCCTTCCGTGAAAAGTAATGGCGTTTTGGAACATGCCACTGTGGTACAGCACATTCAGCAAATTCACGGAAGGGAGCAGAGTCCACCAGATGGAAAGGCAGCAGCTGCAATGCGAGTAATTTTGCTAAGCTGGCATTTAGACGCTGTGCTTGGGGATGGTTGGGACTACAGGGATGTGGAATTCATAGCGCCCGACTCCCGAGACATGTAGTTTTCAGGGCCGGGCAAACAGTTTTTTTTGTCTCTAAGCCCGCCGGGCAAGTTGTGCTGCGGTCAGGATTTTTGCCACCTCTGATCGGCTCCTGCAGCTTCAACACGTGATAGTCAGTGCTGCCTCCTCTCACAGGCTACACGGAGCTGCTCCTCCCCGAGTTCTCTTTCACAGCTGCCTGTTTGGTTCCTGTGGCTTCTCGCTGGGCTGCAGATCTCTTTATTGTGGCCAGCCTTTCATCTGTGAGCTTAATGTCTGTTTTCCTTTTATCATCGTTAAGACCCGCTCCCCCATGCCTGTCTGCCAGTCCAGGTCCTGCACGAAGGCTCCGTTAAAAATCGGCAAACACTGATAAGAGGCACACTCACTCAGTGATAATAGCAGCGTCCAGAGGGGCATCAGGACATGTGTGAAAGGCAGCAGTGTTAAGCACCCTTGAGGCTCTGTCTTGAGAGCTCAGGGATACTGAACATGCAGAGCAGAAAGACAGGAGTACTGAGGTTAGGCTTACAATAAAAAAGACATTAACATGGTAAAAATCTATGAATATAGATGTGCTGCAAAAAAATAGAAATTGGTGCACACTGTAATTGTAAAAACTCGAAGCCCTCCACACTGGCCCTTCAACGGAGGAAAAAAGCTGCACAGCTAATGCAAAATATCAATCTTTACTCCATAATTTTAAAAAAAGAACAATCCATTAAATGTCAAACTTCAGCAGGTACATTTTCACACACACACACAAAACAAATAAAGCCTGCAAACACCAATGATCAAAAATTGCCCAGGTGCAAAAAAAATCCACAAATTTAAACCAGAAAAGTTGTTAAATGGATGCACTCCGGGACTATCAAAAAATGAGTTAAAAAAAAAACCCCTGTATTTTATTAGATAATCATTAAAATTTGCCTGTAATCATGGTCTGACGTTTCAGCTCTCTAAGAGCCTTTTATCAAGGTTATCTCAGAGAGCCGAAACGAAAGATACAGAAGCACACGGAGACTGTAGTAAAAAAAATAAACAATTTATACAGTAGCACAGATCTATACATATATACCTTGACCTAAAAAGTACTGAAACACAAGGCCAGGTGAGCACAGCAGTCCGCAGTATGCAAAAAATATATACAGCACTTTGTATTCTGATTAGTGTGCATACATATATATGTACCCATTTGGAGGTTTGTTCTATGGATTGTATATTTTATCACATTTGATGTAATACACCGGCATGCATTGTGTGTGCAGCTCTCTTATCACCTATTTATGTGCTGTGCAGCTTTTTGTATAACTCTGCTTTTCTAGCACCCATTGAAGGTTGGAGAAGCAGCGCTGTACAAGATATGGGAATAAGGGGATTATACATTTGTGTCTGAAACTGACACAGATATTGTTGAAATAGTTTTTCCATATTTGGGCAAGAACATGGTTATGAGGGGCAAGTAGATTGGGCAACCACTTTAGTCCGTTGGACAAGTAGATTTTTTCAGAATTTCCACACCCCTGGGACTATATTTTTTTCTTACGCTGCAGCAGCTGGGGCAACGTAATCTGACTGCGTAAATCTTCAGCTGATGGGATGCTGTCACATTGTGGGGAAGGACCTGGTACATCCATTACTGTAGCATCATCCCTGTCAGTGGAGGTTGTAGGCAATGACATGGCAGGACATACAGTGTGGGTAGAGACAGATGAGGAGGAGGAGGACCTATGCAAAGTTTTGCGCCAATGGGATGCGTGGCAGGTGGTCATATGTCGCCTCAAGCACGTGGTACCCAAGCGTCCGGTGTCTTTCCCCGTTTGAGCCTCTTCTGACATAGATTACAAATAGCAACGGTGGGGTCTGCTGCACATTTCTTAAAGAACTCCCAGACAGCAGAGTTCCTGGATGTGTGCTTTGAAACAACAGCGCTCTGCACCTGAGCAGCTCTGACATCTGATGCCTTGGACTGTCTAGTGCTACGGTTGGTCATAGAGGATGTTGTGCCTCGTGTTTGTTGTGCCTCCTCCTCACTTGACTCCTCTGTTCGATCAGGCACCCAGGTGGAGTCAGTGACCTCATCATCATTGTCATCTCCTCGTCACTGGAGCCAACTTGGCAGTATGCTGCAGCTGCTGGGACAACATGAGTGCCAGTTATTTGTGTGTCATCACTGGCACCCCCTTCCTCTAGGTTGATTATACTCCCTTCCTCAACCTCAGAGATTGAATCAGAGCACTGTACTTGCTGCGCATCCTCAAGCAGCATGTCACTGTCATTGTAGTCAAACAATTCAGCTGACTCCTCCGTGTGTGATAGTGAGGCTACGGCAGGAGTAGCTGTGGACATGGAGGCTGCATTAGATGCTTTGGCAGCGGAGGTGGATGTGGCTTGTAAAGCACTACAAGCCAGGCTGGCAGAGGATGAGGATGGCCTGGTTAGCCAATCCACCAAACCCTCTGTATGTTGCTGCTGCTTAAGACGGCCAGCACCAGTTAGAAAGGACAAGCGTGCCCCTGCAGAGGATGCACCACGTCCACAAATACCAGAGGCACAACCTCCTGACACAGAGGCTGCTTGCCCTCTTATCTGTGTCTGGGAACGTCGGCCTGTCCTTTTTGGTCTTTCTGACATGGTGAGTGATATATAGATTAAATATATACAGAACTCTGATTCAACTCTGGTATAAAGATTAAAGATTTCCAGAACTCTGGTATAACTCAGTGAGACACCCTGATAGCTGGCAGCCAGTGACAAGACACCGATTACAATTCCCAGAAACCTCCTAGTCAGTGAGACGCCCTGATGGGTGCCAGTGAAAAGACACAAATTACAATTCGCAGAAATCTGCTACAAGTCAGTGAAACCCCCTGATAGGACCCCCTGATAGCTGGCAACAGTGACAAGACACAGATTGCAATTCCCAGAAATCTGCTAGAAATATGTGAGACCCCCTGATAGCTGGCAGTGAGAAGACACAGATTTCAAATCCCGGAAACCTCCTATAAATCAGTGAGACCCCCTGATGGGTGGCAGTGACAAGACACAGATTAGAACAATTCCCAGATATTTTGTATAAATGACTGACCCCCCAAAATTCTGGGTGGCAGTGACAAGACACAGATTACCTCAATCCCCAAATATTTTGTAGAAATTACTGACCCCCACAATAGTTCCTGGTGGCAATGGCAAGACACAGATTACCTCAATTCCCAAATATTTTGTAGATATTACTGACCCCCCAAAATACTGGGTGGCAGCCAGTGAGAACACACGGATTATAACAATTCCCAAATATTTTGTAGAAATTACTGACCCCAAAATAGTTGCTGGGAGTGAGAACACACAGATTAGAACAATTCCCAGATATTTTGTAGAAATGAGACCCCCCCCCCCAGTAGCTGGTGGCAGACTGGCAGTAAGAACATACACTAACACAAGAACAATCTCCTCTCAAATCTCCTCTCAAACGCGTGCTGAAGCGCTGTGTGAAGCCTTATATAGTGTGCTGCGGGACTTAGCTCTGTGAGCCCAGGATTGGGCAAAATTTGCCCAATCAGGACTCTGAGTCATGATTGGCATAGTCTTGAACCTGTCTTGCACCTGACCTGTGGTCAGGTGCAAGGCTGTAGCCAATTACAAGCTTCAGGCCAGTGGAAAAGTGCATTGTGGTCCATTGTGGTGCATTGTGGGCGAACATGTGGAAATGTTTGTAGTTTGCGAACAGGCGATGTTCGAATCGAATCGAACTCCGAACCGAACAGCTCATCCCTACTTACCATCTAAGAGAAATATTGTAAGCTCTGGAGCAGGGTCCCCCCTCTCCTCTTATATTGTAAGCTCTGGAGCAGGGTCCCCTCTCCTCTTAGGACCCTGCTCCAAATGCTGTGGACGCCCATGTACACACATGTTAATATCAAATGGTGGATAATGGAATTTCAAGACTTCAAGTCAGAGTGTGATTTAGGGTAGTAAGGTGATATTAAGGGTCCTATTCATAGGAGACTCCTAACGAATGTTAGTGGCTTTAAAAGAGCGATAATATATATATATTTATATATATTTTTTTTAAAATAAACATAAATTGGACAGGCTTTCCGCAAAATCTTTAATTTTAATTATATATATATTTATCTCGTATATCTCTCTTCATATACCCAGATATAATTTTAGGAGAATTTTGAGAAATGCTTATGCTAAATTTTAGGGTTGCACCGCTACCACATTTTCAGGACTGAGTAGAAGTACCGATACTTTTTTCAGGTACATACATAGGATTTTGCTGAAAGCCTGTCCAATTTATGTTTTTCTAAAAGTATGGCCTGCACACACTCTGACCACACACCTCATCTCAGATATATGTAAACCCACTCAGTGTATACTTGCAGACCCCAGACCAGATATACCCCACTCAGATACATGTACACAGACATATATATATATATATATACACACACACCCCGTCATCAGGCCAGATATACCCACTCATGTATGTAGACCTCAGACAGACACTGGGGAAGCTAGCCAGATGCATTTAGCTAGCATTCCCCTCTAGCTGTCCGAGTTATCAAGCCGTTGCAGGACAGTGACATGCTCTGACATGCTCCCGTGAGCTCTCGCGGCAGTGTCACAGGCTCCACAGAGGGGAACATTGGCCAAATACTTCTAAATGCATTAGGCCAGCTTCCCCAGCCCCGCGGATACCAGCAAGACGGCCCAGCACTGGATTCTGGGCTCGGGGGAGGTATTGGGGCATTTGCACGAGTACCAAGTACTCATGCAAATGGCAGTATCGGTGCATCCCTACTAAAGTTGGCATAGGTATATTGTTGTGGTTTTCGTGATTTCCATGGTTAACTGGTCCTACAGCTTTAAAACTTTGACCAAGTAGTTATATGTAAGAATACTAAATATGGTGTAAAATGTTCTAAGCCAGAGATAATACTTTTTATTTTAAGTTTATTTTTTTTATATGGGTTTTCTCATTTCATTATAATAAAGGTTAAATATTAAATTTACACTGCCGAATATGATGGGTTCTAGTCTGGGTTTTCAGCTGGAATACATTAGTTTATTTAATTTAAACATAAATGGATTTATGGTAAAAACATTCAAAAGTCCAAAATGATAGCAAGTTTAAAGCTTTTACTGCGGAATTTGGGGATTACGGAATACTGTTTGCAAATTGCGTGATACCTTCTACTTCGGTGTGTAAAATACCTCAAACTGTAACCAGATCACTCAAATACATATTTGAACTGTAATTTTTGGTCCGACACTGCAATTTACTCCTAAAATGTTTTAACTTGTGTGTGTAGTGGTGGTGGTGGGGATTTTATTTAAATATAACATAAATTATAGTAGGATCTTGACCATTAATCAATATGTTGACAAAAGTTTTTTTTCTTTCTAACTCCAATATGCCATATTTTTCTTTCCAGACCGAATGAAAATGCGTTGGAAAACATTAAAAGTGGAAGTCTTAATACTTTTCACCGTTGGTCTTTTGGGCATTCTTTTCATCTTGCAAGGAACTAATGATGGAACACCAGAGGTAGAAGATAAACCCCCCAAAAAGATCAACATTGCCACACCTCGTGCACCTCACAACTCATATCTACCAGCTTTGGAGTGGGTTTCTAGGTGCAAGATAAACACTTCAGTTGAGCGCATCATTGGTTTTTCAGAATTACCTGAACACATCAAGGACTTTTTGAGATACAGGCACTGCAAGCACTTTCCACAAATCCTTAACTCACCTATGAAATGTGGAGGTCCAGCATCATCTGAAGAGGTTTTCTTACTACTTGCTATAAAGTCTTCCCCTGGAAACTATGAGAGAAGGGCCATCCTTCGACAAACCTGGGCTGTGGAACAAAAATACTCCGGTGCCCAGGTGAAGACCATATTTCTTTCCGGCACTGTAGGTGATGAGAAGATAAACAAAAGAATGAAGAGATTACTTGAAATTGAACATAAGACACATGGAGATATATTGCAATGGGATTTCAAGGATTCTTTCTTCAACTTGACCTTGAAGCAGTTCCTGTTCCACCAGTGGCTAGAGGAAAATTGTCCGGGAGCGCACTTTATTTTCAATGGAGATGATGATGTATTCGTAAATACATTTAACGTAATCACTTATTTACGTGGGCTAGGCAAGAATGGTGCGGATCCTCATCTATTTGTTGGGCAGTTGATAGCCAATGTCGGTCCTGTTCGGGAATCAAATAGCAAATACTTTGTACCTGTACAGGTGACCACATCTAACTCCTACCCAATGTACTGTGGTGGTGGAGGCATTTTGATGTCCAGATACACTGCCCATGCTATTTACAACAAATCCATGACTTTAGACCTATTTCCCATTGATGATGTTTACTTGGGTATGTGCTTACAAAAGGCCAACTTGGTTCCAGCCTCTCACATGGGCATGAGAACTGTAGGGGTGCGAGTGCCATCTGCCAAATTAGATTCCTTTGACCCTTGTTATTACAGGGAACTGTTAATGGTCCATCGATTTGTGCCGTATGAAATGCTGGTCATGTGGAATGCTATACAAGACACTGATCTTGACTGTGGTCAGAAACATGGTATATATATTGCCATGTGATTGACTACTAGGTAACAATTGTAGGATTCCAACAGCCTTGTGAATGGCTTATAAACCCTAAAAACAACCATACTCGACACACTGGAATATAGGAGTATAGAAGATTTAAGGACATTCCTATAGAAATACTCTGTATTTAGCACAGAATATTGTTTTCATTGACAAAATCACTGTTGAAAGCCAAGTTCAGAGCTAAAAGAAGAAAAAGAAGGGTTTTGCATTGTTTTGGATGAATAAAATGCAGAACATTGCATTGTACAGAGATGCTGATGTATTTTGGGAAAGTGCAATGATGCAATTAATTTCTATCCATGTGTGAAAGATAATTCTTTGCGTGCAGCTCCATTATATGACAAAACAAAGTTAAACCACTGTTTGACGACCTAGTTTATTTTTTTAAGTACATATTTTGAGGAAATGCATGAATACTTGTGTCTATTTATTCTACATGTTAAACACAAGTAGGCATATGGATGAAACTATTGATGGTGTAGCAAATTCTTGAATATGAGTGCCTTTTTTTTTTTTACCTTTATAAAAAAAGCGTTTCATGTATGAAGCAAGTATGTGTATACTCTCTACTAGTGGGATAAAGGGGATGTACAGTAGATTAACTTTTCCGTGCCAAAGAATATTCCATTGTTGTGCCATTTAATATAAAAATTGGATTTCCCGCACTCAAGATTTCCTGCTCCGGTGCTGGAAAAAGCCACTAGTAAAGGAAAAAAGAATATTTTGCAACAGAGACTTCTTGGAATAGCTATATAGACACTTTTAAACAGTCGACATTTGAACCACACAAAACTTTCATCAGGACATGCAGTATATATTGTTTATAGTGTGCTTTTTAAAAAAAAAAAACAATTGGCATTTTTCTAAGAAGCCGTATATGACTATAGCTACTTACATCCTTTTAGTCACACACCGTCTCATAGGCCTTTGCCACATGTGAAATGTATTTTGGATTGAGAGGGAAAAATGTATGAAATCATCAAGTTCTTTCTAGATGCCCAGAACAACGTAAATAAAAATAATGGCAACCTGTACAAGTGAGCATAGCAATTAGTATTAAGTATCCACTTGCTTGTAGGTCACCACCTGCATTATTGTGTGTGTGTGTATATATATATATATATATTTTATTTTATGTACCTTATTAAATTATTCTTCTGAAGTTATACTTTTTATGTGTTTACTGGGAAACCTCCAGAGCGCCTGGGACCACAATCGGTATGTATTGTTACTTTGAGTGCTATACCCTCCAGAAGGTGTTTCTTAGCATATGTCCATCCCTTACTGGCCCACAGTGGTGTTACTAGGGTCGGTGTCACCCAGTGCGGTAACTTATGGTGTCACCCCCCCCCCCAACTGTATTGCTATTTGTTTCAACTACTGTTGTTCGGAAATCAGAACTCACATAGATAAACACACACTGAATGTAATGACAATAGTAGTGTTTTAAATACATATTAACGTATGTAATAAGTAATGTAATAACACTGTCACTCCTCTGATTGGACTAATATATATGCGTATTAAACGTCCATTGTACATTATGAAATAAATTCTCTGTGCTGTGCACTGTTTTAATTTCCCCTGGGACTAGAAGAGGGGAGTATATAAAAAAAAAAGAAGGAATAACTCACCGTTGTGTGTGAGTGTATCTCAGAGCTCCACAGCAATAGAACTCACAGTAATGTGCACTGTGATGAGCATATCTGAGCACCACAGCACTAGACCTCACGGTAAGGCTAGGGTCAGACTAACGCAGTGCGAACGCGCGTGCAGCTGCACTTTATTACGGCCGTAGTAGCAGCAAATGACGGCCAATGATGGGCAATATACGAAGTACGGCCACACGAAAGTGCGGCCGCGCAACGCAAGTGGCAAACAAACGCATTTTTTTGAGAACGTGATACCGCTAGTACTGACGTACAGAGTGCGCTGCGTCCGCTAGCGGCATGTGTGTGTGATTAGGAGACGTCAGACGCTGCTAATGTCCGGCCAACATAACGTCCAGACACAAAAAGGGTTTTATTGATGATCCGTACAAAATCACGGCCGAAAATGTGCATCGTATGACCGCTATCGCGTATTCCGTGAAAAAATACGTCCATTCGTTCGAACGCACTTTTTCACGGACGACGTGAAAAATGCTTTCGTCTGACCCTAGCCTTAAGGCAGTGAGAATGAACGTACACATAATCCACAGCAATAGAACTAGAACAGTAAAGGCAGTGAGTCTCTTTATTTTTATGTCCTCCTCCCTTTGTCATGTCCATCTCCCCACTTCTATTTTTAGTCAATTTCACCCACTTCCTTTTCATTTCCCACTCTTTCCATTGCACCCCACTCTTTTCATGTTCATTTAACCCCACTCTTAACATGAGAAGAGGTGGGGTGAAATGGAAATGGTAAATTCATCCCACTTTTCATTTCACTCACCCCCCTCCACTTCATTTCATTTCATCCCCCCATTTTCCTTTCATCCTCTCCGTTTTCATTTCACACACCCCTTTTTATTTCATTCCCCGTTTTCATTTCATACACCCGTTTTTATTTAATTTCAAACCCCCCCATATCATTTCACACACACCCTGTTTACATTTTTCACACACCCCAGTTTTCATTTCACGTCACCCCCCCCCCCCGGTGTTCAGTTCAGAACCTGGGTCCTGGGAGCCACTGCTTCGCTCTCTTCCACAGCTGTACTTGCATCCATCATGGAGTGCTGAGAGGAAGTGACGTTCTATTATCCCTTCCTCCCAGCAACGCAGAGAACGCGTGACTCCGGGAGGAAGCAGGGCCTTGTAACGCATGGCGGTGGATCTTTATGATCCACGTCCGAGCCGAGGGAGGCTGGTGGTGTCGCCCCGTGGGAGGTATGCCTTTGTCACCCGGGTGCGGTCCACACCACCCCCTTGTGACACCACTGCTGGCCCACATTCTTTTACATTATTTAAAGTGTGCTTGTATAAAGCTATTGTTTACACAATATGGTATTTTTAAAACAAACAACACACAAAAACCTTTTTTTCTCTCTGAAAATATGAAGACCGTTGAGCTGCTAAGGTTAATGGAAGAATAAGTATTGTGCGTGATTGTAGAGAATTTATGCTTTTATACTCCATAAAATATGCTGCAAAAGAACTCCTCGATTAAATAAAACCAGTTGATCCAAAAAGCAGGAAAAAAATAGACTGTATCATAAAAAATCCAGAGAGCCTCTATAAATTTCTCCTGGTTATTTTTAAGAAAGTGATTTTGTTTTGTGTGTCTTTTTTATAATTGGATTTATTAATTTATAATTCAGTTTATTATTATTTCTTGGAGCATTCAGTTCTACTTTGGCTAGGGTCAGACTGAGGCAGTGCGAACGCGCGTTCTGGCGCACATAATCACGGCCGCACTAGCAGCAGATGCCGGGCAATGACGGCCAATATACGACGTACGGTCGCACAAAAGTCCGGCCGCGCAACGCAAGTGGAAAATGAACGCATTTTTTCGAGAACGTTAAACCGCTGGTACTGACGTACAGAGTGCGCTGCGGCCGCTAGCGGCGTGTTTGCGTGATTAGGAGACGTCAGACGCTGCTAGTGTGCGGCCAACATAACGTTCAAACAGCCGGATTTCCCTAGACTTCTTTTTACCCCATCGTCATGAAATACGTCCAGAATTGCGCATCGTCTGACCACTTAAGCGTATTCCGTGAAAAAATGCGTGCGCACGCATCGACGTACATTTTGACGGTGGCCGCAGAAAATGCGCTCATCTGTCCCTAGCCTGAGTGAGCTTCGGTTAAGGAGGTATATAGCCTTAGGGTGACTTTGGGTTGTGGGCAGGTGGTAGAAATAACCGGATCTTGCGTTAATTTAATGTTATACTTAGATGAACTCTTTTCTTACAATTATTATTGAAAATGTTTTATGTTCTTTTCCTTCTTTGAGACAATATTGGTGTTTAACCCCTTCACTACCGATATCTAGATATCTCGGGCTTCAATGGCACCAACTGGTGCCCCGATATCGAGATATCTCTGTATGCTAATCTGCAGCCCAAAAGTAAATGAAATTTGTTTGCTGCAAATGAATTTCATTTGCTTTATGGCTGCAGAAGGTGCCCCCAAAATGTTAGCCCTGTGGGCATAGTGCTCAAAGAGCTAAAACTGTAAAATCCGCTGCTCAAAGCTCTAAAATATCGGGCTTTCAGCAAACCGATGCAGGGAGAAAAAAAAGAAAATAGACCAGACGCTCAAACCTCCTAACTCCATTTGGCAGTAGATGGCGCCATCTACTGGCCAAAAATAGGTTATTTACAGTTTGAAATACAATGAGTACAGGCTCAACTATTGCTTACTTTATAATTAAAAATGATTTTACAAAAAAAACACTGGTTTCTGACTAAATTTTTTTTGGAAAGTCACCTAGTAGTGAAGGGGTTAAAGACTGGGGACAAAAAATTAGATAGTGTATGTTTTTGTTGTTTGGTTTTGAATTTATTTTTTATCATCTATCAAACTGTGTTGTTTTTTTTTTTCTCCTCAAACTTTACCATTCTTCAAGACCTCTTGAAAAGCATTGTGGAAAGTAAGCCTCTTGTGGAAGTAAGACCCCTTTAGTGGGATGTTTGTGCTGGTACTAGGTTTGACCTACTTCAGCTTTCACTTTCCAGGCCTCAAATATTAATTTGCTGAACGGGTTACCCAGTGAAAAGTTAAAATGTAAGACGAGTACACAACGGTTTAACCCATTCACTATCAAGTGCATTTTGCTGGGAAAAAACCCAATATCAGAACTTTTGTGGAATGTGTAGTTAAATGTGTTTAAAACAGCAACTTTAAGTTTTAACAAATTTAGCAATATTTTCATGCTTTTATTCTATACAGCTATATTGCTGGCACAAAGGGTACTAAACCTACGGTATATATGGTGGCAAATGGCAGTAATTGTGACAACGATGGATAATAGAATGGGTCGAATATCCTGCTTATGTGAATTTGCAGTGATCATAGTAAAATTTTTAGCAATGCAGCTCTCATAAAAAATAGACTATAAAAAATTCTGTCTGTGACTATAATAGTATCATATATGTGACTGCTCCTCTCCACCACCACCATGAAGGTTTTGCTTCCTGATGAAGCCGTTTCTGATCCCTTACTTTAACGGGGAAACGCGGCAAATTTAAAATATTTGGCTGACTGTATCTCCAAAGCAGTCAACCATGCGCGAACCTTCTTTAACGTTTTTATATTTTTTGTAGCTGTTCTGCACTTATCTTCAAATGTGCGTCCTGCAACTCAGGACCTCTGGCTATGAATTCTAAATTGTGGCTCTTTGCATTGTTATTGCAGGTATAGGGGCGCCATAACCTGCTTAGCATTTGCCCTTTCCTCATACAGCAAGGTACGGTATGGAAACATTGTTTCCCAGTTTGTAACAGATCTGTCTACTGTATTATTTCCTTTTGCTTTACCAAGCACAGCACACCCTTGAGTTTTCCTTTCTCTCTTTCCTATACATTACGGACCCTCGAAGGCCCGTTCTTTCCTTTTCTGCTCGACAGATTAAGTACTCTCTACATACTGGGGTGTTGTGCTAATGTGTATGTGCCTGAAAGCCAAGGGGCCTTATCCATACCCCAATTCCTTATATTTACGTCTTGTCTTGTACTACCAGTAACTGTGGATCCTTTTTATAGTACTCGATTAAAAGTTAATTTTTAATCCTTGTTCACACCAATTTGTGTATAGGTCATTGCGGCCATCCTGTTGAGAATTTTCCTTTTACCTGCACGAAGGTACATAATACATAGTTACATAGTTATATAGGCTGAAAAAAGACATGCGTCCATCGGGTTCAGCCTCTCCCACATAACCTACTGCTGTTGATCCAAAAGAAGGCAAAAAACCCAGTCTGAAATGCTTGCCAATACGCAACATACTGAGAAAAAATTCCTTATTGACCCCAGAATGGCAGTCAGATATCTCCTTGGATCAAGAAGCTTTTACCCACATATTAAATATTATAACCCTTAATATTCTGTGTCTGCAGGAAGTCATCCAGTCCTTTTTTAAAAGTCTGTACAGACTCTGACCCAACCACCTCAACAGGCAGAGAATTCCACAGCTTTATTGTTCTCACCGTAAAATAACACTTCCTATGCTTTAAGCTAAAATTTCTTTCTTCCAGTCTAAATGGATGACCCCTTGTCCTATGTATAGACCTGTTAATGAATAGGTTATCAGACAATGGTTGATAATGGCCCCGTATATATTTATATAAGGTTATCAGATCCCCTCTAAGGCGCCGTTTGTCTAAACTAAACAAGTTTAAGCTTGTTAGGCTTTCCTCATAACTTAACCCTTCCATTCCCCTTATTAATTTAGTTGCCCGTCTCTGCACTTTTTCTAACACTATAATATCTTTTTTTAAGACAGGTGCCCAAAATTGCACGGCTTATTCAAGGTGCGGCCTGACCATTGATTTATACAGAGGCAAAATTATGTTTTCATCCCGTGAGTGAACTCCCCTTTTAATGCATGCCAGTACTTTGCTGGCCTTGGCGGCTGCTGTTTGACATTGCACATTGTTACTTAGTTTGAAGTCTATGATTATTCCCAAATCCTTCTCCTGCTTGGATTTCCCTAACTCCGTACCATTTAGGGTATAAATTACTTGCGTGTTCTTCACTCCAAAGTGCATAACTTTGCATTTATCTAGATTAAATCTCATCTGCCATTTAAGTGCCCAGTCCCCCAATTTATCTAAATCCCTCTGCAGCGAAGTAACATCCTGCTCACATTGTATTACTTTTCCTAGTTTTGTGTCATCTGCAAACACTGATACATGACTTTCAATGCCTATCTCAAGGTCATTTATAAATAAATTGAATAGTATTGGTCCTATAACAGACCCCTGAGGGACACCGCTTACCACTGGTGTCCATTTGAAAATGTACCATTTATGACCACTCTATGTACCCTATCTTTTATCCAGTTTTCTATCCAAGAACAAGTATTTTCATCTAGACCATTTTTTCTCAATTTAAATAGTAACCTTTTGTGTGGAACTGTGTCCAAAGCTTTGGCAAAAGCTAAGTAAATCACATCCACTGCGACCCCCTGATCTATACTTCTACTTACTTCCTCATAGAACGTAATTAGGTTAGTCTGACATGATCTGTGTTTCATGAAACCATGCTGATTTTTGCCAATTACATTATACCTCCCAATACCACATTCACCTGGGTATGTTTATTTTCTTTCTGATTATTTTTTAGGGTTACCCCCTTTCCTCCAATCTCAGGCACTCCGGTCTTTCTATTTGCATACTCCTGTCCTGAGCACCTATTTCTTTTGCTATTTATTTTTTTGCACTAGCTTTTAATCAATTTTGTTACCTTAAAACATAAAATCTAGCTTGGCAATATTAGATATGACCTCAATGCTAAGTACCTGAAATATTAAGATACTCATTGTTTTGATCAATATTTTTTTTTTGATGTTCACTTGCAGGTTCTGTATTATTCACACTCTGCTTCACAGTGATAAAAAAAATTAAATCAACCAACTCCTGTCTGAGGGCACGTGTACTGAATATAGTGCTTTATAGTTAAAAAAAGATACAGGACCTGTTGCACTATGAAGTTTGAAACGTGTTTAAATTCTACAAGTGAGTTAACAATTCATTATCTTGGGTTTGTGCTGTTTCTTGTACAGATACTAAAGGGACACTCTACACAGTGTGACCATTGGATCATATCAGAATGGTCACACTGCTGTGAGCTCCCTGCTTTCTCCCTTCCACTGGGGTGCTGATTCAGCATCCAAATGCAGGAGCTTCGTCCTGCCTAGAGACTCAGCTCAGCTTTCAAGGCCTAGAGACATTTGGGATCTAGCCATATCCAATGGTATCAAAGCCCTCCTATATCGAAAGCCACTCTAGCCACTGATTTTCTCTTTATTATCAAATCGCAGCAAGATTTCTCCACAGTAGTAAGCCAAGGCCGCTCCTCTCTGCTGCTTACTTGCAGCTTACTAGTGTGGATAGGTGCAGCCCCCATTACTAATAGAAGAGAAAATCCAACCTTGTTTGGGGGGACTTTATGGTTAATTTTTGTGTTTAGTGGACTTAAGCAAAGAGTTTTTATTAGCATTTTCTTGTATATAAAGCAAGCATCAAAAACTAGGGAAGGGTGGAAAACCCATTAAATGGAAGGGTCGGTTAGTGTGACGCAATCTTCTGGTAAAGATCCAGTTATTCAGCTCAGCAAACAAGGAAGTGTAAAAATATATTTCTTGAAAGTGGAAAGTACAAAGAAAAAAAGATGAGGCTATCGACGACAAAGCAGTGCTGCTGTGAAAATATACACAATAGAAAAACACTTGGGTTGTTCCCCACTAATGCATTGGTTCCCAACTAGTGTTGCCAGATCGGCCATGTTTTCCTGGACCTATAAAAATTTTCATGCTGATGGGTAGTGCATGGAAAAAAGCAGTATGTAGAATTCATATGCGGAACCTAAGAAATCAAAATGGAATTCTAGGTGACCTGCCTTTATTTCCTTCCTGCAGCACATGAATTATACATGTTGCAGGGCAGCACTTTCCTTGTGCTCAGCTCAGCATGAAATGGTAATACCTGTTCAAAGAACACATGGCAACAATTTTCCTAACCCTGGTCCTCCAATGGCCCTCAATACAGTAAATAAAGGCACATGAGACGTAACTTAAAAGAATATAGTCAGGATGTTTCTCGGAGGTGGCTCCCAAACCGTTAATAAACACAGTTCAACAGGGACACTACACATTTCCACAACATTGAGAGCATAGTGCAAAACTGTGTCATAAAGGATCTTTCCAAATTGGATGTGACGTACAGGATCCTCAAGGATGATTCGACACAATGTTTCTTAGCCCAGTTGTTCTCACTCCCAAATGACTTCACCGCTGTACAGACCAAGATCGGTCAGGAATCAGGACGTAGTAAAATATAAAAACGAGATATTGGTTGCGTAATAAAAGTACACCCAACATGTTTTATCCAAAATGTGGACTTCTTCAGGTTTGATTAACACTACACAAAACAAAATCCCATAAACCATCCTCATCCCCCAGTCTCTTAAATAGTCCCAAAAGTCATTAAGTTAATTGGTCATGTCCTCTGCTGATTCTGCCACCTGCTGTATATTAGTCTCTTAATGATGATCCCCCAAATTCGGGCTGCTTCGCATTACGTCACATAATGTCCGCATAGGTTTCACCATGGTTCTCAAGATGATCGAACACCCTCGCGGGATGTCACATCTGGTCACTTGTGATCCACCATGGTTCCCAGAGTGACTGGGGAATCTAGAAGTCCCATCGTTTGATACTGCATGAATTTCTCTCCACATACTTCCCTCTTCGCACTATTCATTGCAACACATTACTTCAATCTTGTGTTCCGACAAACAAAACGGCGGGAAATATCCACGTTCCAATACAATGATTAGTAGATGTTTCAAGTCCATAAAAACAAACGAACAAAAGAAACGAGAAGACTGCTTAAATGTAATATTCATTAAAACTATCAGGGTTATCCAAAGAGATTCGAAAAGTCACCGCACGTTCGGTGACTTTTCGTTCTCTTCAATTCGGTTCCTTTTGCCGATTGCATTTCGGTGACCCTGCGGTGTATTCAGCAAGCAGCACAGGGTCCCCGAATTGCAGGGAAAAGATGCCGCAAACCCACCGAAAACTAACCGAATGCACGCTGAAAACAAGCAAAAACATCTGGATTAACCTTTGAAAAAGACGAACATGAGCCGAATCACACAGAGCCGAAGCAGCTGTGACGTAGAGGAGGCAGTGAATAAATTCGAAAAACCATTTGTATGAATCTGGGAAAATGAAACGCTGTTTGCAAAGAAACTACTGCGCGAAAATGTCTGAAATTTTCACAGGAGGTCCAGGGAATGATAATAAAGAGGGCTGTTACAAAAAAAATAAGTAAACTGAAAAAAAAATAAAAAAAAAAATCGGACTTTTAAATTTTTTTAAAAAAATTCAGAAAAATGCTTAAAGTATCCTAAAAAATCTATAAATAAAGAGACTGTTTGCTGCAGAATTTTATAATGAACGGTTTATTAGATATTGAATTAAAACAGGAATATTTTTAACATTGAAGCCTATGGGATTCTCCTGAATAAATTTGCCGTATTAAACCACGGAATGGCAGGGCATTAGGGGAACCTTTCACTGCTGGTTTGTGTTCTCTGAATAGCCGAAGCATTGCTTTTTCATGGGGATTTCACTGCCCTCGAACAGGCACCGAACAGGCACCGTATGTGCAGGCAATTCACCAGGATTTGGCGAATTGCCTGCTCTCTGGATAGCCGAATGGCCAGGAAAGGTAACCGAACGCTGATTTTCAGCGTTCGGTTACCTTTCTCAAGCAATTCGAATCTCTTTGGATAACCCTGTAAGTAATATCCATTTCTTCATTAATACCTATAGGGGGATAATGTCTTCATTTAATAGATCCAATACATTCCCCTGTGCAATAACTTTTTTGCTCTATTTCCCCCCCCCCTCTCCAATATGCATGGACCATTCTAGTCCAATAAACTGAAATGCCAATGGCAGAGTGTTTAGGCCGGTGTCAGACGAGCGCACTAGGTGTGCCCGTACTGACGTGCCTTCCGGTGCAACGTTGTGACGCTGCGACGGGGTCGGTCACACACTGTAGTGGGCGCACGAATTGCACGCGCTACAAGTGTCCGTGCACAAAGCCTCCCCGTCAAAACACTAGACGTGGGTTGACGGTGCTGCAAAGCAAAATTCTCCATATGTTGATCGAGCCTTGCAGTGCTGAGCGCACGAACTACGCTTAGCAAGGTGGCCAGATGGGCGTATAGTGGAAGGAACGTCCATTCTCACAGACGTTCCTTCCGCTCTCCAAAGACGCTCATCTGACCCCGGCCTTAACAGTCAATATTTGTCACAAGTTCTACAGGAGTCCACTAAATAAGACCAGCAGCGACATCAACGTTTCATGCTCCTTTTAGTCTCCTGTACTGATCCTTTGGGGCAAAATGCAGTGACTTTTGTGCTGGCTGCAACATTGTTGCAGTCCGCTTTCTTTACTTCTGTTAGTTTAGTAATCCCAAGAAGGACTGTCCGTTTCAGCTCTATACACATTGGCTTGCCCAAAAAAGGAACACATTCTACTATTTTATACTTTCTATGGTCAGGACAGCAGCTTGTTTTGAGATCTGACGTGAAAGGATGTATAGCTGGTCCGACTGGATTGACCTTTCTTGTGTGAAATGCTCATTAACCGTATTATTGTTTCAACTGGTTTATCCGGGTCGTTTTCTTGTCAGTCCGAGGTAATAATTTCTGTAAGGGACTTTCCTTAGTCCATTGTTCACATATGACAGTGGTTCCCAACCCTGGCCCTCAAATACCCCTAACAGGCCAGATTTTAAGGATAACCTTGGAGAAATGCAGACTGAATCCTCCAATCACTGAGCTGCAAATCCTATTACCTGTGCTGTGCTTCAGATATCAGGCAAACCTGTGTGAGGGGGGTCCTTAGGACCATGGTTGTGAAACACTGCTCTAATGAAAGAGAAATCATTAAGGAAAAGTTATGCTGCTCTTTCTGAGTACTTACTTTATCTTTAAATAGACACAACACAACTTGTAACCGTCTTTGACCTCTGCTTAGGTTATATTATAATAATGACTCTATCCATCTGCACTGTGTATTTATAAAAGTGTAGAAAATTGCAGATTTGTATCAGTTCTAAGCATTGTATGAAGCAGTATATCTTTTAAGGTACCTTTGTTTTCTGTGCACTGTAATCTAGAAGAGTGTACTGACGATTAAGGCTAGGGTCAGACGAACGCATTTTCACGTTGTCTGTAAAAAAGTGCGTTCGAACGAATGGACGCATTTTTTCACGGAGTACGCTATAGCGGTCATACTATGCGCATTTGCGTTCGTGATTTTGTACGGATCATCAATAAAACACTTTGTGCATCTGGACGTTATGTTGGCCGGACATTAGCAGTGTCTGACATCTCCAATTCACGCACACACGCCGCTATGCGGACGCAGCGCACTCTGTACAACCGTATTAGCGGTTTTACGTTCTCGACAAAATGCGTTCGTTTGCCACTTGCGTTGCGCAGCCGGACTTTTGTGCGACTGTGTACTTCGTATATTGGCCGTCATTGCCCGTCATTTGCTGCTAGCACGGCCGTGATTAAGTGCGCCTGCACGCGCGTTCGCACTGCCTCAGTCTGACCCTAGCCTTAGATGGTTATAGTTAAAGATTTACATGTCGATCAACAACCTACAGACCATAAAAATGCCTGTGATTGCAGTCATTCACGAGTCAAGTATGCTAAACACGTTCATATTTGTATAAGTCCTCTATATAAGTGTTTCCATTCTGTCCTTCATTATGCAGTCCCTAAATTGTTTACCAGCTCAAAATCCAGCATCAGACTGCATACCAGGGACATGAGGTCACTGGCTAGGGGGGCACTTTTGGGGGTGGGCGGTGGAGCACCGTAAGTGCAATGATTTATGGACAAGTTTGTAGCCTTCCCCTATTTAATTGTATGCCCCCCACCCATATTTCTTTTTATGCCACGTTTCTTTTACCTTTTTCATTGTATGCCCCATATCTCTTACAATTAGAATTATTTATAAGGCGCCAACATATTCTGCAGCATTGTACAATGGGTAGGACAAAACATATAACATTAAAGGAACGCTCTACCCTTCCTGACCAATTTATCGTTTTAAACAGGCCAGGATGGGAAGAGTATCCCCCTTCTCCCCTCCCCACTGCCCCCCCTCGATCTGGTGAAAATGCTGGGTAAGGCCAAGAGCACACTAGCGTTTTCTTCTGCACACTAGCGTTTTCTTCTGCACACTAGCGTGCGTTAAAAAGGATGCACTTTATGACAGAAGAGATTGGTAGACGCCAGATGATGCGTTAATTTTGACGCACATCGTACAAACTTCTTATCACAAATTTCTTATCACTCTATCACAGCTGCAGAGACACACTGGCCTACTCAACGTGCCTGCCATCGCTAGTGCGCAGGGCCGCGTTTTTGACATTCGCACGCGGCGTCAATCCTAGCGCAAAAGCCTTGGTGTTTCCATGACAGACGTCTTCAGCGCGTGTTATGCGTTGCGCACGTACTACGTGTGTTCTTCTCTATCATCGTAATTCTATTCTACAACGGATGTCATAAAGAGCGTCATAACGCGCGCTAGTGTACAGATGAAAATGCTAGTGTGCACCCGGCCTAAAAAGGAGGAGATTCCTCCACCCCACCCAGTGTCTCCAGCAGCTGGGATTTAGAATTTTTTGAATTTCCCGGTTATCAGATTGGTCAATAAGGACATTGGCTTGCAGCCTCTCTGAGACCACCTGTGATAGCAGGTGGTCTCAGAGAGGCAGCCAATGGATCGGATCTGTACAGGTGCATGCATCACTGATCTATTGCTCTGCACAGTCGCTACAGAACTTGCATAAGTAAAGTGTGCAAGTCTGTAGCAGTGCGCAGTCCCTCAGAACAAGTCACATCCAGTTGCTTGCATTCCACTGTGGTTCCCAGTGCGAATGGGGGAATCTGGAAGTCCCATCTTTTAGTACTATGTGAATTTCTCTCCACATACTCCCTGCATCACATTATCCATCGCAACACATTACTTCCGCTTTTTGTTCCACCATAACAACACGAAGGGAAATATTCGCTTTCCAATACAACAAGTAGCAGAACTTCCCAGTCCATAAGAAACAAGAGAAAACTGCTTCAATATAATATCCATTAAAAACAAGTAAAATCCATTTCTTCATTAAGACCTATAGGGGATAATGTGGTGTTAATTTTATAGATCCAATATATTTCCCTCTTCAATAACTTTTTGTTCTATCTCCTCCTCTCCAATGCGCATGGACCGTTCTAGTCCAATAAACTGAAATACCGGTGGCAGTGTGTTTAACAGTACAATATTTATCACAAGTTATACAGTAGTCCTCTAAATAAGACCAGCAGCGACATCAAAGTTTCACGTTCCAGTCCACTTTCTCTACTTCTGTTAGTTTAGCAAGCCCGAGAAGGTCATTATTTCCTAGGACTATCCGTTTCAGCTCTATACACACTGCCTGGCCCAATATTTCATAACACCTTCTGCTTTGATTACGGCATGCACTTGCCCTGCCATCCTCTCAATAAGCTTATGTAATGTAATAACAGCTATTTCCATCCACCGCTGCATTCATGTACCGCTAAGATCTTGTATTGATGATGGGAGTTTTTGCTGAAGGGGCAAACCGCTCTCCAAAGACGCTCGTCTGACACTAGCCTTACTTGAGGTGTCAGGAAGGGAGGCGGAAGAAGGAATTTCACCATCAATCCTATTGGGATTTCAGATAAGCCTATGTTATTCATTTCTCTGGTGCGCAGATTTATTGGTGCTTTGCAGGAGTGTTATTGTATTGTCAGTTTGCAGTATGATTGTAATTTTACCACAGGGGTCCTATGTGATGTTCTATGTGAAAGGATGTATAGCTGGTCAGGCTGGATTAACAGTATTACGGTTTCAACAGGTTTATCCGGTTCGTTTTCTGGTCAGTCAGAGGTAATAATTTCTATAAAGGGTCTTTGGGGGTTATTCCGCGTGCACCGAATTGTCTCCCGTTCCTTGCACTTTAGGGAATCAAATTTCCCCACCCTGTGGTGAATTCAGCATTCACCGCAGGGTCCCCGGAGTGCAGGGAACGGATCCAAACATCCACCGCAAAACCGCCGAACACCTGCCAAACTCCCGCCGAAAAACGCATCTGATACCAGGGGTGTCGGGGCGGGGGGTGCGGCCCGCACCAGGTGACACCCGCCTTTAGGGTGAGGGCGGGTGTCTCACCCTGTGCCACGTGTTTGCTCCCTGTGAGCGTCCGAAGCTGTGCAGCTTCGGCGCTCGCTTGGGGGAAACACATCACCAGCCAATCGCGGCTGGCCACATGGCTCCCCCAGGCGAGCGCCCAAGCTGTACGCCACCGGACGCACAGAGGGAGCGAACACCCAGCGGAGGTAAGCTGGGGCCATTATCCATGAGCTGCTGGGGCATATATCCATGAGCTGGGGGCAATATCCATGTGCTGGGGCAATATCCATGAGCTGGGGCCATTATCCATGTGCTGGGGCAATATCCATGAGCTGGGGCCATTATCCATGTGCTGGGGCAATATCCATGAGCTGGGGCCATTATCCATGTGCTGGGGCCATTATCCATGAGCTGCTGGGGCACGTCGAGCTGCTGGGGCATATCGAGCTGCTGGGGCATATCCATCAGCTGGGGCATATCCATCTGCTGGGGCATATCCATCAGCTAGGGCATATATCCATGAGCTGCTGGGGCATATATCCATCAGCTGGGGCATGTATCCATGAGCTGGGGCAATATCGAGCTGGGGGCATATCCATGAGCTGGGGCATATCCATGAGCTGGGGCAGCATCCATGAGCTGGGGCAATATCCATGAGCTGGGGCATATCCATGAGCTGGGGGCAATATCCATGAGCTGGGGCATATGTTTCCATGAGCTGGGGGCAGTATCCATGAGCTGGGGGCAATCCATGAGCTGGTGCATATCCATGAACTGGGGCATATCCATGAGCTGGGGCATATCCATGAGCTGGTGCATATCCATGAACTGGGGCATATCCATGAGCTGGTGCATATCCATGAACTGGGGCATATCCATGAGCTGGGGCATATCCATGAGCTGGGGGCAGTATCCATGAGCTGGGGGCAGTATCCATGAGCTGGGGCAATCCATGAGCTGGGGCATATCCATGAGCTAGGGCAGTATCCATGAGCTGGGGCATATCCATGAACTGGGGCAGTATCCATGAGCTGGGGCAGTATCCATGAGCTGGGGCATATCCATGAGCTGGGGCAGTATCCATGTGCTGGGACATATCCATGAGCTGGGGCAGTATCCATGAGCTGGGGCATATCCATGAGCTGGGGCAGTATCCACGAGCTGGGGCATATCCATGAGCTGGGGTATATCCATGAACTGGGGCAGTATCCATGAACTGGGGCAGTATCCATGAGCTGGGTATATCCATGAACTGGGGCAGTATCCATGAACTGGGGCAGTATCCATGAGCTGGGGCAGTATCCATGAGCTGGGGCATATCCATGAGCTGGGGCATATCCATGAGCTGGGGCAGTATCCATGAGCTGGGGCAGTATCCATGAGCTGGGGCATATCCATGAGCTGGGGCAGTATCCATGTGCTGGGACATATCCATGAGCTGGTGGCAGTATCCATGAGCTGGGGCATATCCATGAGCTGGGGCAGTATCCACGAGCTGGGGCATATCCATGAGCTGGGGTATATCCATGAACTGGGGCAGTATCCATGACTGGGGCAGTATCCATGAGCTGGGGTATATCCATGAACTGGGGCAGTATCCATGAACTGGGGCAGTATCCATGAGCTGGGGCAGTATCCATGAGCTGGGCATATCCATGAGCTGGGGCATATCCATGAGCTGGGGCAATCCATGAGCTGGGGCATATCCATGAGCTAGGGCACTATCCATGAGCTGGGGCATATCCATGAACTGGGGCAGTATCCATGAGCTGGGGCAGTATCCATGAGCTGGGGCATATCCATGAGCTGGGGCAATATCCATGAGCTGGGACATATCCATGAGCTGGGGCAGTATCCATGAGCTGGGCATATCCATGAGCTGGGGCAGTATCCACGAGCTGGGGCATATCCATGAGCTGGGGTATATCCATGAACTGGGGCAGTATCCATGATGGGGCAGTATCCATGAGCTGGGGTATATCCATGAACTGGGGCAGTATCCATGAACTGGGGCAGTATCCATGAGCTGGGGCAGTATCCATGAGCTGGGGCATATCCATGAGCTGGGGCAATATCCATGAGCTGGGGCATATCCATGACCTGGGGTAGTATCCATTAGCTGGGGCATATCCAAGGGCTGGGCAGTATCCACGAGCTGGGGCATATCCATGAGCTGGGGCAGTATCCATGAGCTGGGGCATATCCATGAACTGGGCATATCCATGAACTGGGGCAGTATCCATGAGCTGGGGCATATCCATGAGCTGGGGCAATATCCATGAGCTGGGGCATATCCATGAGCTGGGGGCAATATCCATGAGCTGGGGCATATGTTTCCATGAGCTGGGGGCAGTATCCATGAGCTGGGGGCAATCCATGAGCTGGTGCATATCCATGAACTGGGGCATATCCATGAGCTGGGGCATATCCATGAGCTGGTGCATATCCATGAACTGGGGCATATCCATGAGCTGGTGCATATCCATGAACTGGGGCATATCCATGAGCTGGGGCATATCCATGAGCTGGGGGCAGTATCCATGAGCTGGGGGCAGTATCCATGAGCTGGGGCAATCCATGAGCTGGGGCATATCCATGAGCTAGGGCAGTATCCATGAGCTGGGGCATATCCATGAACTGGGGCAGTATCCATGAGCTGGGGCAGTATCCATGAGCTGGGGCATATCCATGAGCTGGGGCAGTATCCATGTGCTGGGACATATCCATGAGCTGGTGGCAGTATCCATGAGCTGGGGCATATCCATGAGCTGGGGCAGTATCCACGAGCTGGGGCATATCCATGAGCTGGGGTATATCCATGAACTGGGGCAGTATCCATGAACTGGGGCAGTATCCATGAGCTGGGGTATATCCATGAACTGGGGCAGTATCCATGAACTGGGGCAGTATCCATGAGCTGGGGCAGTATCCATGAGCTGGGGCAGTATCCATGAGCTGGGGCATATCCATGAGCTGGGGCATATCCATGAGCTGGGCAGTATCCATGAGCTGGGGCAGTATCCATGAGCTGGGGCATATCCATGAGCTGGGCAGATATCCATGTGCTGGACATATCCATGAGCTGGTGGCAGTATCCATGAGCTGGGGCATATCCATGAGCTGGGGCAGTATCCACGAGCTGGGGCATATCCATGAGCTGGGGTATATCCATGAACTGGGGCAGTATCCATGAACTGGGGCAGTATCCATGAGCTGGGGTATATCCATGAACTGGGGCAGTATCCATGAACTGGGGCAGTATCCATGAGCTGGGGCAGTATCCATGAGCTGGGGCATATCCATGAGCTGGGGCATATCCATGAGCTGGGGCAATCCATGAGCTGGGGCATATCCATGAGCTAGGGCACTATCCATGAGCTGGGGCATATCCATGAACTGGGGCAGTATCCATGAGCTGGGGCAGTATCCATGAGCTGGGGCATATCCATGAGCTGGGGCAATATCCATGAGCTGGGACATATCCATGAGCTGGGGGCAGTATCCATGAGCTGGGGCATATCCATGAGCTGGGGCAGTATCCACGAGCTGGGGCATATCCATGAGCTGGGGTATATCCATGAACTGGGGCAGTATCCATGAACTGGGGCAGTATCCATGAGCTGGGGTATATCCATGAACTGGGGCAGTATCCATGAACTGGGGCAGTATCCATGAGCTGGGCAGTATCCATGAGCTGGGGCATATCCATGAGCTGGGGCAATATCCATGAGCTGGGGCATATCCATGACCTGGGGGTAGTATCCATTAGCTGGGGCATATCCAAGGGCTGGGGCAGTATCCACGAGCTGGGGCATATCCATGAGCTGGGGCAGTATCCATGAGCTGGGGCATATCCATGAACTGGGGCATATCCATGAACTGGGGCAGTATATCCATGAGCGGGCATATCCATGAGCTGGGGCATATCCATGTGCTGGGGCAGTATCCATGAGCTGGGGCAAATCCATGAGCTGGGGCAGTATTATCCATGAGCTGGGAGCAGTATATCCATGAGCTGGGGCAAATCCATGAGCTGGGGCAGTATATCCATGAGCTGGGAGCAGTATATCCATGAGCTGGGGGCAGGTAGTATCATGAGCTGGGGCAGTATCCATGAGCTGGGGCATATCCATGAGCTGGGGCAATATCCATGAGCTGGGACATATCCATGAGCTGGGGGCAGTATCCATGAGCTGGGGCATATCCATGAGCTGGGGCAGTATCCACGAGCTGGGGCATATCCATGAGCTGGGGTATATCCATGAACTGGGGCAGTATCCATGAACTGGGGCAGTATCCATGAGCTGGGGTATATCCATGAACTGGGGCAGTATCCATGAACTGGGGCAGTATCCATGAGCTGGGGCAGTATCCATGAGCTGGGGCATATCCATGAGCTGGGGCATATCCATGAGCTGGGGCAATATCCATGAGCTGGGGCATATCCATGACCTGGGGGTAGTATCCATTAGCTGGGGCATATCCAAGGGCTGGGGCAGTATCCACGAGCTGGGGCATATCCATGAGCTGGGGCAGTATCCATGAGCTGGGGCATATCCATGAACTGGGGCATATCCATGAACTGGGGCAGTATCCATGAGCTGGGGCATATCCATGAGCTGGGGCATATCCATGTGCTGGGGCAGTATCCATGAGCTGGGGCAAATCCATGAGCTGGGGCAGTATATCCATGAGCTGGGAGCAGTATATCCATGAGCTGGGGGCATATCCATGAGCTGGGGCAGTATATCCATGAGCTGGGGCAGTATATCCATGAGCTGGGGCAATATCCATGAGCTGCTGGGGCAGTATATCCATGAGCTGGGGCAATATCCATGAGCTGGGGCAGTATCCATGTGCTGGGGGTATTATCCATGAGCTGGGGGCATTATCCATGAGCTGGGGGCAGTATCCATGTGCTGGGGCATATCCATGAGCTGGGGCATATCCATGAGCTTGGGCAATATCAATGAGAGGAGCTGGGGGCAAAATCAATGAGAGGAGCTGGGGCAGTATATCCATGAGAGGAGCTGGAGCAGTATATCCATGAGAGGAGCTGGAGCAGTATATCCATGAGAGGAGCTGGGGCATTATCCATGAGAGCAGCTGGGGCAGTATATCCATGAGAGGAGCTGGGGTAGTATCCATGAGAGGAGCTGGGGCAGTATATCCATGAGAGGAGCTGGGGCAGTATCCATGAGAGGAGCTGGGGCAAAATCAATGAGAGGAGCTGGGGCAATATCCATGAGAGGAGCTGGGGCAATATCCATGAGAGCTGCTGGGGCATATCCATGAGAGCTGCTGGGGCATATCCATGAGAGCTGGGGCAATATCCATGTGTGAGCTGGTCTGGGGCAATATATCCATGTGTGCTGGGGGCAGTATCCATGAGAGCTGCTGGGGCATATCCATGTGTGCTGGGGGCAGTATCCATGAGAGCTGGGGCAATATATCCATGTGTGAGCTGAGGCACAATATATCCATATGTGAGCTGAGGCGCAATACATCCATATGTGAGCTGAGGCGCAATATATCCATATGTGAGCTGGGGCAATATATAGCCATGGGTGAGCTGCTGGGGGCAATATATAATTGTGAACTGGGGCAATATATCCATATGTGAGCTGCTGGGGACAATATATCCAGAGCTGCTGGGGGCAATATATATCCATGTGTGCTTTCACTGCCTTCGAACAGGCACCGTACTTGCTGGCAGTTGGCAAAAATTTGTGTGAGCATATGAGAGAGCTCCACAGCAATAAACCTCACAGTATTGTGCGCTGTGTGTATGAGCATTCAGTGTTATATGGGAGTACTGATTTAGGAGTAAGAGTAGTTAAAAAAATCCGTAAAACTCAGGGGGGGTGACACCATAAGTTACCGCACCGGGTGACACCAACCCTAGTGACGCCACTGTCTGATACGATCTGAAGTATCGGATTACTCGAACCGTCGCAAAAAAACATACCGAACACGTCCGGAAAAAGTCGCTGAGCCGCTGTACACAGTGCAGACCAGCCACCGGAAAAAGCTGAGAAGCTGATGAACGGGTAAAAAATATAAAATAAACTATTGAAAGTGTCAAAATTGAAATGCTGTTTGCAAAAAAAAACACTACTCCACGAAAATGCCTGGAATTTACTTCTAAGGTCCTATAAATGATAATAAAATGGTCTGTTATAGAAAATCCGCTATTAACCCCTTCCCGACTGCAGACGTGCCATGTACATCATGGCCACGGGTCTCCCTTAGACCCGTGGACGTACATGATGCGTCAGCAGTCTCCTAAACTCCCTCCCACCGATACTTACATCCCTCGCCGGCTCCCGCGGTGTGTCTGGCAGGCTAGAAACCTACCCTGCTATTTCCGGGGGGCAAGCAGGCATGATGACATCATCACGCTGCGTGATGACATACTCAGCAGGCGCCCACCGGCACCTGCAGGAAGATACAGACCTGCAAATTGCACCGCTGGAAAGGGGAGAGTCTCCCCGTTTCAGTGGTGAATATCATTAACCGTTTTGCTGCCGGATCGCGATTTAAACCTGAAGGTGGCTGACATCTTGGATGTCAGCCAAGCCTCCGGGTCACCCCTCACCCGCTGACATCCTCACCATATGTGTGAGGATATTAGTGGGCCAGTTAACCCCCTAGCTGCCAAGTAGAGATAGGAGATAAGGGGATACAAAAGCATCACCCTGATCATGGCCTTTCCAATGATACCAAACAAGACCAGGTTTGGTGTACAAAAAATAATAATAAAAAATAAAAAAAAAATTGTCTGGGAGGGGGTTTAATTAAATAGGACGCATGCTGTCATCTATGACCGTTTTATGGTCAAAATTTTTAATGAGCTCAGCGCATATAGGTGAACTGGCTCAGCAGTGAAGGGGTTAAAAAGCAAAAACATGTATAAAAGTTGGGTATTTCTATTCTCGGGACAAAATTTTGAAACTATTTATCTGGGGTCTTTTTTGGCGGTTGTAGATTTTAGGGATTAAATTACAAAAAAATTTGTTTTTACCATTTTTTTCATCATATTTCATTTTTTTAATAGTAAATTATAGGCATATGATGGAAATAATGGTATTTTTAGAAAGTCCATTTAATGGCAGGAAAAACGGTGTATAATATGTGTGGGTTGCATAAACGAGTAAGAGGAAAATTTGACCTAAACACCCGTTCACACCTCAGTGTTTTACAGCGCGTTCCTGCGCGTTGTAAAACACTCAACCCCGGAAATCCCATGATTTCCTATGGGGCTGGTTCCCACCTGGACGTTTTACAGCGCGTAGTAATGCGCTGTAAAACGTCCGACGCCCAAAGAAGTACGGGAGCTTCTTTGGGGCGTATTGCAGCACGTTCACTGCTGCATTCTATGGCTGTGAACGCGCTGCAATGCGCGTTCGCGCGATACGAGCGTCAATAAAGCGTGTATTGCCGCGCGTAAAAACGCTGAGGGGTGAACCCAGCCTAACAGCGCAGAAACGTAAAAACAGCAGCGGCCCCACTAAAAGATGGATTTGCTTAATAAAAAATTTTTTTTGACGAAAAAGTCTCAAAAAAATGACTTAACCCTTTCGCTGCTGAGGCATTTCCCGCCTCTGTGCTGAGCTCATTTTTACCGATTTTGCTCATCATGTTTAAACGTGTTTTGGAGGCTTATTTTAGTATATGACCCAGACATATTATATATCGTTCTTTCCGTCAGACTTGGCAGATTCATAATATGTCATTATTATATGTATACGTCATGACCTGTCTGTATATTATAACAAAAAATGCAATAAAATATGAATTTTCAATAATTTACAACGTGTAAAGTGTTTTTTTTTTCACATTTTAACATGCGAGCAATTGCGGTTATATTTTGTATGGGGTGCGCTTGTTAAAAAAATTAGAGATGGGGTCTCGTTACATTTTTGTTTGGGGAAAATTATGCGATTTTTAGCAAACGCACCGCATACAAAAATTGTTAGTGCAGCATCATTGTTCACATTATAATTGAAATGGGAACAATATTGCTGCATTAACGAACCAAAAAAAAAAAAAACTTGTTTATTTTTTTTTATAATTTTTTTTTAAATATTTTTTTATTTTTATTTTTAATTATTTTTAAAAAACTTTTTTCATAGTCAAGTTTGGTATTGTTGGGACGGCCATGCTCTGACCGATCCAACAACATCAAACATTAACCCCTAACTGCCACGGATCGGGAGATAGGGGGTTCCAATGAACCCCCTATCTCCCGATCCGTGGCAGTTAGGGGTTAACTCCAGGACTGGCGTCATCGTGCTATGCACGATGACGCCAGGCCTCAGGGGGCATTCCCGGAAGCTTGGCCGACATCCAAGATGTCGGTCAGCTCCAGGAAAGGATCACGAACCGGCGCTTTTCGGTGCCGATTCGTGATCCAGCCCCCATGGGGTTAATTCCAGGTACCGTTAGGAAGGGCAGGCTGTGCCCTTCCAAACGGTGCCTGGATTAACCCCCGCAACGCCGGCGATCGGGAGGGAGAGAGGTCCGAAGGACCTCCCCCCCCCTCCCTTTCAGGCACCTCCTCCGCACATGCGGGGGGCGCCTGAATTAGGTGTCATTGCGCCGCCTAATTAGGCCGGCGGCGGTTTGATGCCACAGATGCAGATATTTGGTCTCGCATCGTATCTACGTTGCATTTGAGTGGTGCGCCTGTGGTCTTCCCCTGGGGATGGATTAGATTGGATGATAGCCCACGTGGGTTCTATTGTTATCAGTGGAAGGAGTTGGTTTATCTATACATACGTTGGTGGCTTACCCATGGGTTATTGTTGTGACCAATTTTCCACAGTTTGGATTGGTCCCCCAAGTAGTTTACCACGGACGTGTCCAAAATATTTTCCACTCATTCCAGTAGGGCCTTTCTTGCCCCAGTCCTATAGTATCGAATTGTAGGGCATACTCCATTTCTTGTCCGTTCATCTGGTCTTTGAGTTATGGAGGCATTGTTCTCGGACCTTTTTTGTCTTAGAATCCTTTTTTAGCTTACACTGATATTGGGGCCTGTCATGATTCTCCGTTTTCCTCCATAATGGATATAGTTGAGGCATTTAATACCATCATTTTTTATTAAGCACTTGGCTTATAGCTGCTCCATTTATAATAATAATTTTTTAGATATTGAATTACGGGGAACTATTAGGCTAGGGTCAGACGAACGCATTTTTCACGTTGTCCGTGAAAAAGTGCGTTCGAACGAATGGACGTATTTTTTCACGGAATACGCGATAGCGGTCATACGATGCGCATTTTCGTACGTGATTTTGTACGGATCATCAATAAAACCCTTTTGCGTCTGGACGTTATGTTGGCCGGACGTGTGCAGCGTCTGACGTCTCCCAATCACGCAAACACGCCGCTATGCGGCCGCAGCGCACTCTGTACGTCAGTAGTAGCGGTTTGACGTTCTCGAAAAAATGCGTTCGTTGGCCACTTGCGTTTCACGGACGAACTTTCGTGCGGCCGTTCGTCGTATGTTCCCCGGCATTGGACGTCATTTGCTGTTAGCACGGCTGTGATTTCGTGCGGCTAAACGCACGTGAAAAATGCGTTCGTCTGACCCTAGCCTTAGTCTGTGGCCGCCCTGCAGTTTTTTGGTATTATAGAGTGGGTATGCACCATCGGATGCTATATTGATCTTTGTGTCATATAATGTGCACTCTTCCACAGATTCCATATTCTTAGTGCTCCGTTTGGGGATGGCATTCAGTTGCCTTGGTGATGGGTGTGTCACTATTGGGCGCCGGCATGCTGACGTCATTAGACGGCGTCGGCTCGGCATGTGGAAGGCTAACACTTCAATTCGGTGAGTAATGTATTTGCTATATATATATGTTCTGTTTGATTGTTTATGTATCCTGATGAAAGTCCGCGGACAGCGGACTGAAACGTTGATTTTGCTACAATAAATTTCTTTATATGAAGACCGAGAGTGCCGCTATTTTCAATATATATATATATATAATATTATTATTATTATTATTCCCCTGCTTTCTGGAAATGCTTACAGGAATTCAATATATTTAAGGCACATCAGGTATAATAGCCATCCAGCGTCACCGATCGCTCCACACCAGGATTGAAGGATCTGGACCGCTCCACCGCAGTGGCAAAATAAAGATGCTAATATATCAACTTAAACAGCACTCTTTATTACAATATAAATTAAAATCAATTTGTACATGAATATTTGACGCATTTCGTCGTAGTATTACGACGTTCTCAAGGTAAATGTCCATATTGACATTTGTGGTTCATTTATCTTGGGTTTCTTTCACTGAGAATGTCCCATCTGAAAAAAAAAAAAAAAAAAAAAAAACACCACAGATTATACACTGCCATCTAGTGGATTTGGAAGTTTACTAACAAAATTAAACAAAAATTAAATGAACAGTTAACACCTTGAACCTCTTACTCAGTTTTTAGTTAAGTATTATCCCCTCCTAATCCATGTCACTTCCCTGTTTTTAACGGAGAATATCTTAAACCCTTAAGAGCAGGAAAGTTTTTATCTCCGTGCTCTTCTAAGATAATATGGTTTGCTGCAAGAAGCAGCAGTCACTGTGCCAATTGTTTGGTTCAACCATTCAAATACAGTGCTGATTGAAACCCCGAAGGCTGTTAAGTGTGAGCTGATTGATAGCCTTCTGGGTTTTGTAATGTTGTCACAGCCCTCAGAGACACCTAAACCAGGTGGTGGGGGGTTGTCACATATTTCACCCGGACCTATTATGTTTATTTGGTCATGTGGCCAGAGTTTCCCTTTTCACTATTGTTTACATTTTTGGGATATAAATATAGTTACACATTTAAATACACAATAGGCATGGTCAGGGGCCCAATAATCATTTCTTGCCCAGGGCCACGCCTATAATTTCCAGGGTCCTATCTGCATATGTATCTGTGTAGATATATGAGCATTATAAAATGGCAGCAAACTGAGATGAATGTTGGTAAACTGATGGGGGAAGTGGCCTTATTTGGCACCCTAATTCCTGGAAATACCAGCCATTACACAAAATATTAAATCACTCAAATCAGAGCCTAATAAAACTTGATTGGTACATCCTTAGTTTTAGAACTTGGATTACATGAAATGTAATGCCAGTGTCTCACCTACCACTGACACCATTGCATGCTGTTATAGGGGCATCACGCTTACACATCCTAAGGCCAGGGTCAGACGAACGCATTTCTGACGTCCAGCGTCAAAACGTACGGTGGTGCGTGCGAACGCATTTTTTCACGGAATACGCGAAAGCGGTCAGACAATGCGCAATTCTGGACGTATTTCATGACGGAGCTGTAAAAAAATAGAAAAATCCGATGAATCTAATTAATTGATGAATGAAAAACATAAGGGGTAGGGTTATAAAAAGCCATTTTGGGTATGGTGGCGTTTTTCAAACATGGATCCAGTACACGTCTTTGTGTTTGCTGCAATGGGGTACCTGTACCTTAGGAGGAAGAGAAAGCGGCGAACCTGGGTTCATCAAATTAACGCTGCCAGACCCACGCATGGACACTTTGTGACGCTGTACAGGCCACTGCGAGAGAGGGACCCCGTGAAGTTTTTCAACTACATGCGGATGTGCATCCCCTCCTTTGATGAACTGTTGTCGCGGGTACGCGAGCCACTGACCAAGAGGGACACCAACTTGAGGGCCGCCATACCACCGGAGGAGATGCTGGTCATCACTTTGCGGTACGTACTGTCAAACACCTGCATACATGACATCGCTGCCAGTCACCTGACATGAGTGCATCATGTCTGTAGTCACATGCCCACTGTCACATACACACACACACACACACAGGCATCACATCACACGTACATAATCATAAATGACTCCGACAACAATGTAGTCCAAAATAATAATATAATATGAAACATGAAATAAAATAACAGTAATATATTCTCGACATATATTATAACTTGTTAACTGAAGGTCATGATATATTAAACATGAAACCAAATAATACATGACAAACAAAACTAAAACATATTCATGACATGTATCACAGATCATGATACCGCCGAGCATCTGGGTCATGAGGGCCGGTGGTGTGGCTAGAGCAGGACTCCGACTCTGTGTGTGGCCTGGCTCCAGGGGGCATGGCTGGGTGGGTGGACAGCACCTCACTGGGGAGGGATGAGCCACTGGCATTGGTGGATTGTGGCACAGCATTGTAACCGGCTGCGTGATGGGGACGGGAAAGGATGTCGTCCAATATAGCCAGAGATCTGCGCCGGTACTCCACCTTCTCAGCCTCGCTCATCTTGTTGAGGAGGATCATACAGGAATTGAAGAATGACATGTCCATGGAGTCCGCAAGCATGCAGCGTTGGTGTGGATGGTTGGTTTGAGCCTCCATGAAGGTAACCATGGCCTGCTCCAGGTCTGTAGCTGGTGCCCTTCTCTTCTGTGCAGGTCTGGTGCTGACCGTTGTTGCGGTACCTGCCACCTGTCCTGTCTCCACATCCTCCTCCAGTTGGGACTCTGCACCACCCCGGTTCACCTCCTCCTGGCAGCTGGCAGAACCTCCTGGCACCGTGTGTTGGACCTGTGAGCCGGAGGTCGATGGCTGGTCGATGCTGCTGACGCTACTGCGCGGCTCCTGGGTCCTTCGGAGGAATGACAGTTGCTCCGTGTAGATGTATCCACGGACCTTCTTGGAGCCAGCTCCAGAGCGCGCAGCCATGGCTTGCTTCTTCTGCACCCGCGTATAATTGTCGCGTACTGTGCGCCATTTGTTCATCGCCTCTTGTGCTGCAAAACATGATGAGTGTGACATTAGCTTGTGTTCATGGTATGTGATCATATTCAAACAGTTTTGTTTTGTCTTCTAGGTATCTCGCTAGTGGATGCAGTTTGAAGGATCTGCATTATAACTTCCGCGTTGGCAGATCAACAGCTGGTGAGATCGTCCGCAAGGTGTGCCAAACCATATGGGAAACCATGAAGGACCAATGTTTGCCAAAACCGACACACAAGGCATGTCTAGAAATTGCAGCAGGATTCTGGGAGAGAGCCAACTTTCCAAACTGCCTGGGAGCCGTGGATGGCAAACATGTCCGCATAGTGAAGCCACCGCACAGTGGCTCACTGTATCAGAATTATAAACATTACTTTTCCATTGGCCTACTGGCGGTGGCAGATGCCAACTATAGTTTCGTCTATGTGGATGTCGGTTCATACGGCAAGGACTCTGACTCCACACTGTTCAGGAACTCCACACTGTGGAATGAAATTGAGAGTGGGTCCCTGAACATCCCCAGACCCGCACCATTGCCTGGCAGTGACGTGTCAGTCCCCTATGCCTTCGTGGGTGATGAAGCATTCGGACTATCCACACACCTCCTAAGGCCCTACTCAGGGACACACCTGAATGTGAAGAAGCGGGTTTTTAATTATAGGCTGTCGCGGGCGAGACGGTATGTGGAGTGTAGCTTTGGCATACTGACCAACAAGTGGAGGATTTTACATAGACCGCTGGATGTACAGGTTGAATTCTGTGTGGATATAGTCAAATGCTGTTGCATCCTACATAATTATGTGCGTGCCAGGGATGGTTTTAATTTTGATGATACCCTCACAGTTGTCGGTCTTGAAGATGATGTGAACGATGACATCATAGCTGTGAATAGATACAGCAACAGGTTTCGCGATGCTCTGTCTAATTATTTTACGAGTGATGCAGGGCAGGTGCCCTGGCAGCTGGGGAGCATTTGAGATTTCACCCCAATGATTACATATTTGTTTTTATTATTATTATTGAGATTTACATGTATGGGATTATGATTAAAATAATCAAATACTCACTCTGGATATGCTGCTCTTTCTCGGACCACGTATCATAATCAGGGTACACGACACGGGACACCACGACCCATGCGTTGGCCTTCTTCCCCTTGTCTTTGTACCTGTCGCAGGCCGTGTCCCATATCTCAGGATGCTCCCCCACAGCGCTGATCAGCCTCTCCACATCGATCTCTGGTCCAGCAGACATTTTCGACAGTCGCAGGTACACTCCAACAAAACCTGGAAACTTTGGCTGTTTGGACGTTTTGTAGGCCGCACAATAGCAGCGTCTGACGTCTCCAAATCACGCACACACGCTGCTATGCGGCCGCAGCGCACTCTGTACGTCTGTACTAGCGGTACACGTTGTACGAAAAATGCGTTCAGTTGGCCGGTTGCGTGACGTGGACGCACTTTTGTACGCCCGTACTGCGTATATTGGCCGTCATTGGCCGTCATGTGCTGCTACTACGGCCGTGATTTAGTGCGCCTGCACGCGCGTTCGCACTGCCCCAGTCTGAACCTAGCCTTAGATCTGACACCACTTACCACTGATGTCCATCTTGAAAATATACCATTTATGACCACTCTCTGTGCCCTATCTTTTATCCAGTTTTCTACCCAAGAACAAGTTATTTTCATCTAGACCAATTTTTCTAAAAACACATAGATTAGAGGATCAGAAACAACATGGGTTTACCTCAGGGAGATCATGCCAAACTAATCTTATTGATTTTTTTTGATTGGGTAACAAAAATAATAGACACAGGTGGTGCAGTAGACATTGCTTATTTAGACTTCAGTAAGGCTTTTGATACTGTTCCGCATAGAAGGCTTATCAATAAATTGCAATCTTTGAGCTTGGATTCCAATATTGTTGAATGGATTAGGCCAGGGGTAGGGAACCTATGGCTCGCGAGCCAGATGTGGCTCTTTTGATGGCTGCATCTGGCTGGCAGACAAATCTTTAATAAAAAAAATATTAAAGTTAAAAATATAAAACATTCTCATGTATTTCAATCCATTCATTTCCTACCGCTCATATTCATGGTTGTGGGTGGCTGGAGCCAATCACAGCTGTCCTCCGGGACAACACCAATTTTTTATTGGATAATGCGTAAAGTACACGGGTCGTTGGGAGGTCAGGAAGTAAACTTCCCTCCTTTTAAGCAAGTAGTCAGCTAGCTAATTGCAGAAACCCTTTTATCGAAGAAGATGGCTAAAAGAAAAACAGATGAGAACTATCGTACTTTTCAGCAGGAATGGACAGAGGAATTCGTCTTTGTGGAGAGAGCAGGTTAGGCTAGGGACAGATGAGCGCATTTTCTGCGGCCACCGTCAAAATGTACGTCGATGCGTGCGCACGCATTTTTTCACGGAATACGCTTAAGTGGTCAGACGATGCGCAATTCTGGACGTATTTCATGACGATGGGGTGAAAAGAAGTCTAGGGAAATCCGGCTGTTTGAACGTTATGTTGGCCGCACACTAGCAGCGTCTGACATCTCCTAATCACGCACACACGCTGCTATGCGGCCGCAGCGCACTCTGTACGTCAGTACCAGCGGTTTAACGTTCTCGAAAAAATGCGTTCATTTTCCACTTGCGTTGCGCGGCCGGACTTTTGTGCGACCGTACTTCGTATATTGGCTGTCATTACCCGTCATCTGCTGCTAGTGCGGCCGTAATTATGTGCGCCAGAACGCGCGTTCGCACTGCCTCAGTCTGACCCTAGCCTTATGCAGTGTGTCTAATATGCAATGATAAAATTGCATCGCTGAAACGGTCAAATATAAAGCGACACTTCGACACACTATATACTACATTTGCATCAAAATATCCTGCGGGGGACAGCAGGAAGAAAGCAGGTCAAGAGCTACTGTGCAGAGTGGAAACTAGTCAGCAGCACCTCCGTGTTTGGACCCAACAAGGTGACTGGAATTCGGCTAGCTTTGCTGGTGCTTTAGCAATTGTGAGAAACGGGAAGCCATTCACAGATGGGGAGTATGCGAAAACATTCATGCTTGATGTTGCCAATGAACTTTTTGACAACTTCGGATAAAGATAAAATAATCAAACGAATGAAAGACATGCCTCTGTCGGCAAGAACTGTTCACGATCGTACCATCATGTTGGCAAATCAAATTGAGGCAACACAAGTGAAGGACATAAATGCAGCACCATTCTTTTCTCTTGCTTTGGATGAGTCAGACGTAAGCCATTTATCTCAGTTCAGCGTGATTGCAAGGTATGCTGTCGGTGACACACTACGTGAGGAAAGTCTTGCTGTTTTGCCTATGAAAGGGACAACGAGGGGAGGATTTATTTATTACAAGCTAGAACTCTTCATCGCCGACATTGAAACAGGTCGTTTACTACACTTTGAAAAACTGGGAGAGTTTAGAGATGCATGCACAGCAAGTGACCCTGCTCAACATCTTGATCTTCAGCAGCTAGCGGGCTTCACATCTAATCTCCTGCAGTCATTCAAAGCGCGCTTTGGAGAATTTCGTGAGCGCACTCGTCTTTTTAAGTTCATCACCCATCCACACGAGTGTGCAGTGGACAGCGCCGACCTGAGTTACACCCCGATGTCTCCATCAGAGATTTTTAGCTACAAGCTGCGGACCTGAAGGCCTCAGACATGTGGGTGAATAAGTTCAAGTCACTGAATGAAGATTTGGAAAGACTTGCACAACAGCAAGCAGAGTTGGCGAGCAAACACAAGTGGGGAGAAATGAAAAAACTTCAACCCGCGGACCAGCTGATTGTCAAAACTTGGAACGCGCTTCCCATCACATACCACACACTGCAGCGTGTGAGTATTGCTGTACTGACAATGTTTGGCTCTACGTATGCATGTGATCAGTCTTTCTCACATCTAAAGAACATTAAGACCAACCTATGATCACGTTTAACGGATGGAAGTCTCAACGCCTGCATGAAGCTTAACCTCACCACGTATCAACCAGACTACAAAGCCATCAGCAAAACCATGCAGCACCAGAAGTCGCATTAATGGTAAGTACTTTATTCATCATTGGCTAGCAACAGCATAACAACGTTATTAAAAGGAATTCAGAGACTTATTGTACTTTAAAAGTGTTGGTCTTACATAAAATGCACACATTTACTTGTATTTAGTTTTAAACATATTGTATGACTCTCACGGAATTACATTTTAAAAAATGTGGCGTTCATGGCTCTCTCAGCCAAAAAGGTTCCCTACCCCTGGATTAGGCAGTGGCTGAGTGACAGGCAACAGAGGGTTGTGGTAAATGGAGTTTATTTGGCGTAAGGTCTTGTTACCAGTGGGGTACCTCAGGGGTCAGTACTTGGACCCATTCTCTTTAATATTTTTATTAGTGATATTGCAGATGGTATTAATGGAAAAGTATGTCTTTTTGCTGATGACACAAAGATTTGCAACAGGGTTGACATTCCCGGAGGGATCAGCCTAACAGTCCTAACCTCAACATCTGAGGAAAGGGATTTAGGGGTTATTATTGCAGAGGATCTAAGGGTAAGTAGTCAATGTAATAGAGCAGCAGGAAATGCTAGCAGAATGCTTGGTTGTGTAGGGAGAGGTATTAGCAGTAGGAAAAGGGAAGTGCTCATGCCACTGTACAGAGCACTGGTGAGACCTCACTTGGAGTACTGTGTGCAGTACTGGAGACCGTATCTCCAGAAGGATATAGACATCTTAGAGAGAGTTCAGAGAAGGGCTACTAAAATGGTGTACGGCTTGAAGGAGAAATGTTACCAGGAAAGGCTTAATGATCTTAACATGTACAGCTTGGAAAAAAGACGAGACAGAGGAGATATGATAGAAACATTTAAATACATAAAGGGAATCCACAAGGTAGAGGAAAGAAGTATATTTTAAAGGAAACAAAGTAGCAAAACAAGAGGACATAGTCTTAGATTAGAGGGGCAAAGGTTTAAAAGTAACATCAGGAAGCATTATTTTACTGAGAGGGTGGTGGATACATGGAACAGTCTTCCAGTTGAAGTGGTAGAGGCCAAAACAGTAATTGAATTTAAGCAGGCATGGGATAGGCATAAGGCTATCCTAAACAAAAGATAAATCCAGGTAAAGTATCCATGTAATTGGGCTGACTAGATGGCTCGAAAGGTTCTTATCTGCTGACATTTTTCTATGTTTCTATGTTTCTTAATATAAATAATAACCTCTGTTACTATTGTGTGGAACGGTGTCGAAAGCTTTGGCAAAATCCAAGTGAATCACATCCACTGCGACCCCCTGATCTATACTTCTACTTACTTCCTCATAGAACGCAATTAGGTTAGTCTGACATGATCTGTGTTTCATAAAACCATGCTGATTTTTGCTAATTATATTCTACTTCTCAATAAAGTCCTGAATATTATCCCACAGTAACCCCTCAAATACTTTCCCAGCCACAGATGTTAAGCTCACAGATCTATAATTCCCAGGCACAAATTTTAAACCTTTCTTAAATATAGGGACCACGTCAGCTTTTCTCCAATCCTCTGGTACGATTCCTGAAAGAAATGTTTTTGGACTACATCCTCCATAATGCTCAGCCACTCATTTGTTCAATAGAGCATCATGGGAGATGTAGATCAAAAACACCTGGACACCCAAGTGTCATGGATGGGGTCCCCTTCGGTGGCCGGCATCGCCATCCTCGCTGACTGGCCACCGACTGATATTGCTGGTGATTGCGGGTGTGGGTGATTGACACGGGCCAGGTGTGGTGTGATGACACGATGCCCGCCGGATTAAAATCCCAGCGGTGAGAGATTCTCTTTGCCCTGTTGTGGTTTGTTCCTTACTAGTGCAACCTTGTTACTCTTGTATCAGTTCTATGTGTACTGACTCGGGCTTTGTTTCCTGACTACTCTTTTAGTATTATCCCCTTACTCTTCTTGATTTATTTGTGTACCGACCTTGGCTCAGGTTTCTAACTATTCCTTTGGCTGCTTTTGTATTGCAATGCCTGTGTACCGAATTCTGGAGTGTCTGACTTTCCTCTCTGGCTCTGACTTCTGGCTTGTAAGACTTCCCTCTCTGGTTCTTACTTTGGCTTGCTTCTGACCTTGTATCTTCTAAGTGTCTGTCCTGTATATTAGTATTCAAGCTATTCTAAAGACCAGCAGGGTAGGTTAGACAGTGTCTGTGTGTAGGGATCAAGGGAATCCATGACACCAAGGTTGCACTACACTGTAATCTAGATCTAATGAAAACTAAAAATGAACTCTGCTGACTTTTTTCAATGTTTTTTGGGACATGTGTGTATGCAGAGCCAGATTTACATCTCGGGAGCCTGTAGGTACAGAAATGTGAAGTGTCCCTACTCCAAACCCCCCCCCCCAAAGTTCCAAAATGACTTTATCCATTTAGTTTTGGTGTAATCTTAAAAAAAAAAAGTTTCTTGCTGAGCTTAAATCAAATGAAGGGACAAAACCTGTTACCTTAGTTGAGTTCATGCAGTGGCATTATTTGCTTTATAAGTAAAGGCACATAAAGCCTCTGCCTTAGAACAGAGAAAAAAGTAAATTTGGGATTTATTTTTTTTCTCAATATTTTAATTTATATATTACATGGTCATATTTGGTATCGTTGGAAGGGCCAGACTCTGACCTTTTATTTGTTATTATATACCTTTTTATTTTGACATAAACCTAACCTGGTCATATTTGGTATAAGTGGAAAGGCCATATTCTGGCCAGTTTAGATTCAAGTGTGTCTTGAGCATTGTATTTAATATATCCTGCCCTTTTTTCACAGGTATCCCATCCCCACCAACGCGCCCTGTATCACGTTTGCGCTCCCAGGAGGAGGACTACGGTTACGACAGTGCACAATCCTTCCTCAACCTCCTGGGGGATGAAGAATATGTACCTTTTACAGGGACAGTGGCACAGTCCGTGCCTGATGTGTCCCCACCACACTCCCCCCACAGCTTCTCCTGTCCTTGCCTGCCCCAAGAACTATGCAGGTATCCACGGCCACCTCCCCTCCCATTGCTACATCTTCCATTGCCTCAGCTCCCTCATCTGCCTGTCCACCACAGGTCCAGCTCCACCCCTGGCATCACAAGCTGCATCTGACCAGGTACCGCCACAGCCTGCAGCCTTCCCCCAACAGGTTGAGTCCCTGTAGCAGCTAATCACCTCCACTGATGACCTTGGAGACAACAGGCAAAAAGGGGCGCGCGAAAGGGGCAACAGCCAGGCAAAAGGGGGCACGCGAAAGGTACAACAGACAGAGGCAAAGGGGTGATGGACAGAGGCTAGGGGATGTGTTTGAAGCTAGTTTGATAGGGCCTGGGGGATCGGTCCGAAATTATAAATTGCAGTGAAATATCGAATGACCTGAAAGGGGAAAAAAAACTGAAAATGGCCCAAAATCACATGAAACAAAAAAAAAAATAGGACAAAAGATTCCAAAACAAAAAAAACAAAAACGCTGTGCACAAGTCTATTGTTCATCCTCTGCCACACCATCTGTTGCTGCACCTGCTTCCCAGCTGCCTCTGTAATCTCTTCCAGAGCATGTACCTGTCCCGGACCCAAGAGGCATAAGAGCAGGTGACTATTTTTAGGTTACAGGTGTTTGTTTTGTTAATGTTATCAGTTATTTATTATGTTATATATATACTAGGTGGAAAGCCTGCCCAGAGGGCAGTCTATTGTTAAGCGAAGCAGCTCACATGGATATATTTGCCCCCGCTCACATGGGTAGATTTGCCCCAGCTCACATGGGTATATTTGCCCCCAGCTCAAATGGGTATAATTGCCACAGCTCACATGGGTATAATTGCCCCAGCTCACATGGGTATAATTGCCCCCAGCTCACATGGGTATAATTGCCCCCAGTTCACATGGGTATAATTGCCCCAGCTCACATGGGTATAATTGCCCCAGCTCACATGGGTATAATTGCCCCCAGCTCACATGGGTATAAATCGCCCCCAGCTCACATGGGTATAAATCGCCCCCAGCTCACATGGGTATAATCGCCCCCAGCTCACATGGGTATATTTGACCCCAGCTCACATGGGTATAAATCGCCCCCAGCTCACATGGGTATAATCGCCCCCAGCTCACATGGGTATATTTGACCCCAGCTCAAATTGACCCCAGCTCACATGGGTATTATGGCCCCCAGCTCACATGGGTATAATTGTCCCCAGAGGGCAGTCTATTGTTAAGCAAAGCAGCTCACATGGATATATTTGCCCCCGCTCACATGGGTAGATTTGCCCCAACTCACATGGGTATATTTGCCCCAACTCACATGGGTATATTTGCCCCAGCTCAAATGGGTATAATTGCCCCAGCTCACATGGGTATAATTGCCCCAGCTCACATGGGTATAATTGCCCCAGCTCATATGGGTATATTTGCCACAGCTCACATGGGTATAATCGCCCCCAGCTCACATGGGTATAATCGCCCCCAGCTCACATGGGTATAATCGCCCCCAGCTCACATGGGTAGAATTACCCCAGCTCACATGGGTATATTTGCCCCAGCTCACATGGGTATATTTGCCCCCGCTCACATGGGTAGAGATGCCCCAGCTCACATGGGTATATTTGCCCCAGCTCACATGGGTATATTTGCCCCCAGCTCACATGGGTATAATTGCCCCAGATCACATGGGTATAATTGCCCCCCAGCTCACATGCGTATATTTGCCCCAGCTCACATGGGTATAAATCGCCCCCAGCTCACATGGGTATAATCGCCCCCAGCTCACATGGGTATAATTGCCCCCAGCTCACATGGGTATAATCGCCCCCAGCTCACATGGGTATATTTGACCCCAGCTCACATGGGTAAAATTGACCCCAGCTCACATGGGTATTATGGCCCCCAGCTCACATGGGTATAATTGCCCCCAGCATGGGTATAATTGCTTCAGCTCACGTGGGTATATTTGTCCCCAGCTCCCATGGGTATAAGTGCCCCCAGCTCACATGCGTATATTTGCCCCCCAGCTCAAATGCGTATATTTGCCCCCAGCTCACATGGGTATAATCGCACCCAGCTCACATGGGTATAATCGCCCCCAGCTCACATGGGTATATTTGACCCCAGCTCAAATTGACCCCAGCTCACATGGGTAAAATTGACCCCAGCTCACATGGGTATTATGGCCCCCAGCTCACATGGGTATAATTGCCCCCAGAGGGCAGTCTATTGTTAAGCGAAGCAGCTCACATGGATATATTTGCCCCAACTCACATGGGTATATTTGCCCCAACTCACATGGGTATATTTGCCCCCAGCTCAAATGGGTATAATTGCCCCAGCTCACATGGGTATAATTGCCCAGCTCACATGGGTATAATTGCCCCAGCTCACATGGGTATATTTGCCACAGCTCACATGGGTATAATTGCCCCCAGCTCACATGGGTATAATCGCCCCCAGATCACATGGGTATATTTGCCCCCAGCTCACATGGGTATAATTACCCCAGCTCACATGGGTATATATTCCCCCAGCTCACATGGGTATATTTGCCCCCGCTCACATGGGTAGAGATGCCCCAGCTCACATGGGTATATTTGCCCCAGCTCACATGGGTATAATTGCCCCAGCTCACATGGGTATAATTGCCCCAGCTCACATGGGTATATTTGCCCCAGCTCACATGGGTATAATTGCCCCAGATCACATGGGTATAATCGCCCCCAGATCACATGGGTATAATTACCCCAGCTCACATGGGTATATATTCCCCCAGCTCACATGGGTATATTTGCCCCAGCTCGCATGGGTATATTTGCCCAGCTCGCATGGGTATATTTTTCCCCCTAGCTCACATGGGTATAAATCGCCCCCAGCTCACATGGGTATAATCGCCCCCAGCTCGCATAGGTATATTTGACCCCAGCTCACATGGGTAAAATTGACCCCAGCTCACATGGGTATTATGGCCCCCAGCTCACATGGGTATAATTGCCCCCAGCTCACATGGGTATAATCGCCCCCAGCTCACATTGGTATATTTGACCCCAGCTCACATGAGTATTATGGCCCCCAGCTCACATGGGTATAATTGCCCCCAGCTCACATGGGTATAATTGCCCCCAGCTCACATGGGTATAATTGCCCCCAGCTCACATGGGAATATTTGCCCCCAGCTCACATGGGTATATTTGCCCCAGCTCACGTGGGTATAATTGCTTCAGCTCACGTGGGTATATTTGTCCGCAGCTCCCGTGGGTATAAGTGCCCCCAGCTCCCGTGGCTATGAGTTGCCCCCAGCTCCCGTGGCTGAGTTGCCCCCAGCTCCCGTAGGTATAGTTGCTCCCAGCTCACGTGGTTTTAAGTGCCCCCAGCTAAGTCGCTGGATGCGCTCGCAGCCTCTACCTGTCGGCCGCGCGCGCATCCAGGAGAACAGGATGCGCGCGCAGCCAACCGCAGCTGGTTGCGCGCGCATGCGCAGTACAGGCTTGGCGACGGACACGCCAAGCCTTACTGTATTATTGTATAGATATGCATCCAGGATGCATAAAAGTGAGACAGAGGTCATTTGCATATCCTACCCAGGATTCCTTGCTGCATATGGGGAATGTGGCACAGGAACTCTGGGATGCAATTCTTTGAATTGCTATGATGTGCAAGTGGCTTCTGCAATAATAAACACTTATTATAGTGTGGAGGCTTTTTATCTCACTTGTAGTCCTCCACCACAACCCTTGTAGACACTAATATATATATATATATATATATATATAATCATAAATTATAAACATAAACGGTTTCAAATTCCACACTGCACATAATACATTACGAAAAGCCAGCACCTTTCCTTTGAAAAAAGTGCAATCCTGAGAAATAAAAATTAAAATGCCTACAAACATACAGCGTATTAATTACCATGTAAAGAAAGACAACAAACACGCTCTTATAAAAACAATGCAAGCCATGAAACAATTAAAAAAACGCAAATTCTATGCTAAAAAGCAGCAAATATTAGCCAAAAAATAAATCGCATAGATAGATTTAAAAATGGATAGATTATACATACAAAAATATGAAAAATATCGGCACCATTCACAAATACATTAGGAATAGATATCATATATACCGATGTCACTATCTCTCAGACCAATTCTATGCACGACCAGGGACAAAAGGTGAATAAAATAAGGCAAAATAATTGGAGAGGCTGTCCCCTTACTGAACCACAAGATGGGCCCCCCCGTAAACTTCCTCAACCTTTAACAGCTTTTCGCCCCCTTCCAAAACAAAAAAGGACATAACAGTTCCACAGCAATAAAACTCACGCTCATGCACACCACATATTACTGTATCTGTCACGTCTGGGGCTCCAGCGGCGCCATCGACAAGCTGGGTGCCAGGAGTTGTGACGGCTTCTGGAGCTTGCATGGCTGGCCAGGAGGCAGGGAGCAGCATGATGTGCGCCCGCCGGGTTTAAATACAGACAGCGCAATCCGGCTCATCGCGCTGTCGTGGAGTTTGCGTCCCTCAGTGCTGAGCGTCTCCTGGTGATTCACTATTTGGTTGTTTTTTTCAGTCTCCATTATTACTTCGCTTGTATGAGAACACCCCCCCCCCCGTGTACCAGTCCTTGGCTATTCCTTGACCACTCTAACTCGGATTTTGTCTTATATGATAGATACCCCTTGTGTACCGTTTTGGGTATCCCTGACTACTCTAACATTGATCGATTTGGGCTTGTGTTAGAATACATCCTTGTATACCGTCTGGCCTATTTCAGGTTATACCCTGTCCTGTGTGTTGGTAAAACATTTCCCACTCGCTGTTGGTAAAACATTTCCCACTCGCTGTTGGTAAAACATTTCCCACTCGTTATTGGTAAAACATTTCCCTTGGGTCTGGCTGGGCCCTGGGGTCTGGCTAGGCCCTGGGGTCTGGCTGGTCCCAGGGGTCTGGCTGGAGTCTGGAGTCTGGCTGGGCCCTGGGGGTTGACTGGGACCTGGGTTCTGGCTGAGCCTTGGCTGGGCCCTGGGCTCTGGTTGGGCCTTGGCTGGGTCCTGGGGTCTGGCTGGGCCTTGGCTGGGTCCTGGGGTCTAGCTGGGCCTTTGGGGTCTAGCTGGGACCTGGGGTTTGGCTGGGCCCAGGGGTTTGGCTGGGCCCAGGGGTCTGGCTGGGCCTGGGTCTGGCTGGGCCTGGGTCTGGCTGGATCCTGGGGTCTGGCTGGGCCCTGGGGTCTGGCTGGGCCCTGGGGTTTGGCTGGATCCTGGGGTCTGGCTGGGCCCTGGGGTTTGGCTGGGACCTGGGCTCTGGCTGAGCATTGGCTGGGACCTGGGCTCTGGCTGGGCCTTTCGGGTCTGGCTGGGCCCTGGCTCACTGCTCTGCCGTCTTCTGTCCTGGTCCTCTGCTCCTTCTTCTATCTTCTCTTCTTCTCTCTACTCCCTTCTCTTCTCCTCCCAGCCATTGCAGCCAGCTTCTCCTTTGTGTGTAAGTTACACACACATGACTGGAGGGCAGTGCCAAAGCAATGTGCTTGGGAGGCACAAACACGTTGCTTGCCCCGCCCACCCAGGAAGCTGCCGGCCAGTACAGCTCCGAATTCGGACTCCTTGAGTCCGATACCGGAGCTGAAAAACTGTTATGGCGCCGAAGGGGCCCCGGAGGGCCGGGCCCCCTGGCCAACGGGCCCTTTACTGCAACATTGAGCACAATGGCCTGATGGTGGCCCTGTGTATATGTGTGTGTGTATATATATGTGTATATATATATATATAATTAGTATATTGGTTGATTGTAGGTTTGGGGACAAGGTCCCTTTAGTATGTATAAAACATAAGAAAAAAGTGTCATCTGCGCTTATCCCTATAACACAGTGTGAAACAAAGCACAATTAGAGGTTTTCGTTTACTCAAATGGCCAGGTGAGCTTACATTCCAATGGCCATTCGAGTAAACTAAAACCTCTAATTGTGTTTTGTTTCACACGGTGTTATAGGGATATGCGCAGATGACACTTTTTTCTTATGTTTTATACATGTTGCTGGGCTGGATACATCTAGTAGTAGATTAGGGTGCAAGCTGCGCAAAACTGTTTTTTTTCTGTATTATGTATATTTTGTTGTATCTCCAGCCAGGTCATCCTTGCAGCTATTCTGGTCCGTGGCTTTGTTTTTTGATCCCATGGTGGATTTGTTTCTGGGAGGGTATAAAAGAAAGCCCACTAGCCTTCCTCATGACTGAAAAGTAGCATGAGCATGTGGAGTTTACTACAAAGCAGCCTGTGGTTTCATTGATTAGGACTCACCTTTACCAGAGGTGCCTTGACGTTGGCAGGTGAGCTTACACTCCAATGGCCATTCGAGTAAACTAAAACCTTTAATTGTGTTTTGTTTCACACGGTGTTATAGGGATAAGCGCAGATGACACTTTTTTTTCTTATGTTTTATACATGTTGCTGGGCTGGTTACATCTGGTAGCTGCAGCCACCACACTGGGGATTAGGCGTGACACCACTTTTTTCCCCTTTAGTATGTGACCCTCAGGCTCTGAACATACACCCTGAGACACTGAGATTCTGAACTTACACCCTGAGACCCTGAACATTCACCCTGAGACTCTGAAGATACACGCAGGGCCCCTGAGATTCTGAAGATACACCCAGAGACCCTGAGATACTAGACATTCTTCCTGAGATCCTGAGACTCTAAACACTCACCCTGAGACACTTGAGACTCTGAACATTCTTCCTTAGACCCTGAGACTGAGCATTCACCCAGTGACCTTGAACATTCACCCTGAGATCTGAACATACACACAGAGACCCTGAGATTCTGAACATTCACCCAGAGACCCTGTGACTGTGAACAATCACCCTGAGATTCTGAACATTCATCCAGAGACCCTGATATTCTGAACACTCTTCCGGAGACCCTGTGGCTCTGAGCATTCACCCTGAGATTCTGAATATTCTCCCAGAGACCCTGAGATTTTTTTTTGCCGCTCTTCGGCAATCTGTATATAGAAGAATCACTCAATGCTTCTCTATGGGACATTTTAGCAGGTGCCAAACTGCACCATAGTCAGTGGTGTCACAAGGGGGGCAGGGGGTGCAGTCTGCACCGGGTGACACCCTAAAAATAAAACAAATTACACAAAAATATTTTATCAGGAAGGATACATTGAGATATCTCTCATTTTCAAGCATGTCCTGGGTAGGCAAGGCCTAGGCTGGCACTTTCCAAGGGGCGGCAAAAAACCGACCACTAAGGCTAGGGTCAGACGAAAGCATTTTTCCCCGCGAACGTTAAAAAGTGCGTCCGAACGCATTGACGTATTTTTCACGGAATGCGCAAAAACGGTCAGACGACGCGCATTTTCGGGCGTGATTTTGTACGGATCGTCAATAGAACTCTTTTTGCGTCTGGACGTTATGTTGGCTGGACATTAGCAGCGTCTGACATCTCCTAATCACGCAAACACGCCGCTAAGCCGCAGCTGCGCACTCAGTACGTCAGTACTAGCGGTTCAGCGTTCTCAGAAAAATGCGTTCAAATTCCACTTGCGTTGCACGACCGGACTTTTGTGCGGCTGTACATCGTATATTGGCCGTCATTGCCCGTCATCTGCTGCTAGTGCGGCCGTAATTATGTGCGCCAGAACGCACGTTAAAAGTGCGCTGGTCTGACCCCAGCCTAAAGGGGATATTCACAGAGCACTGAAATGACGCAGACATTTCAGTGTTCTGTTGTTCCCCGCACTTTGGGGAATCAAATTTCCCCAGTGAATTCATCGCAGGGTCCCAGAAGTGAAGGGAATCAGCCACCGAATGCCGCTGCAAACCCGTCGCCCGCTGTTTTAAAAAAAAAAAAAATACTGAATGAAAATGTCTGTAATTAACATATAAGGTCCTATGAATGATAATAAAAAGGTCTGTTACAGAAAAAAGAAAATCCACTATTATCAATAACTAAAGAGACTAAAGAGACTTTTACTACAGATTAAAGGAATAAATGGTTTATTAGATATTAGATAAAAAAACAGGAATATTTTTAGCATTGAAACCTATGGTGTTCACCTGAATAAATGTGCTGAATGAAAACCACCGTACATCAGGACATTTCTCTGCTGTTCGGTGTTCTCTGAACAGATTAACCATTACTTCTCTATGGGGACTTTCACTTCTTTTGAAAAGGCACCGTACTTGCTGGCAGTTCACCAAAATTTGTGTGTGAGTATATCACAGAGCTTCACAGCAATAAACCTCACAGTAATGTGTGCCGTGTATGAGCATTCAGTGTTATATGGGAGTACTGATTTATGAGTAAGAGTAGTTAAAAAATGAAACTGTAAAACCCGGGAGGGTGACACCATGAGTTACCGCGCCAGGTGACACCGACCCTAGTGACGCCACTGACCATAGTTTGATGTCAATTGGACTGTGGTGCTACATCAATTAGACTCAGTAACACAGGTCAATTGACAGGGAAATACAGTGCAGTTCAGCAGCAGCGAAATTGTGCCATAGAGAACTTTTGAATGATTCCTTTATATACAGATCACTGAAGTGCGGCGAAATGCGCCATATTTCACAGTCAATTGCCATTAGTGCTGAATCCATTGGAAACTATTCGCTATATCGATTTGTTTGGATTATGCATCTCTGCAATTCATATTTTGGAAGTACCTCTGAAATACGAATCGCCGAAATTTCGGAGGAAATGTGATTCAGACGAAAACTAATGCACATGTCTACTAAATGGAACAACCAAAAACACAATGCAAAAGCTGATATTATTATTATACTATCATTAGTTAATCTAGAGGAAACACAGAGCACTGTATGCTAAGTGCTAGTGCCATGAGCAGTGACATCCATGGGGCTCCATTGAGTGTTCTTGCAGGAGTTGGCAAGATTTCATAAACAACATCTTGACCAACGCAAAGTTCTGTCAGAAAGGCACCAAGGAACTATTTGTCCTCAGTGTCCTTATGAGTATGTCATCAGGAAATTAAGAACTACTGCTGGGATCCTGGTAGATAAGTATATTTGTAAAGGGTCAGATACTCAACTCTCATCTCGTGGCAAGAACGATGGCCGGATCCGCTGCTTCTTTTCGCCGGGAGCAGAGTGAGACTGAGGACAAATGGTTCTCAGTCTCCCTTCGCGTTCATTACACTGCACTGCGCAATCTCACGAGAGCACAGGTTTTCCCCGTTAGCAGGCAAGTACTGGCAATAGGGACAGCAGGGAGATTCCCGGTGGGCCGCTGGCTCAGTTTGCCAGTGACAATGCTGGTTCACCGCACCGTGTACTGCCCTTAATGGGTGAGGTGAGAAATTCCTCCCCATCTGTAAAACAGACGTAATCTGCCGTAATCTCATATTGGGGCCACTGTGCTGGTGAGACCCGCTGCGCATCCGCCTCAATTTAAGACATGGCGCGCAGTCAACCTCAGTGCCACTACGTTGCATACTCAATTTCTCTGCAGAGCGATTGGTTGGTTGGTTTATATACTATTTTTGTGTGTGTTTGCATAATTTAAGTGGGTCTGTCTGGATGAAGTCCAGGGTTGATTTTTTTTGTCCCAGTCCAGCCCTGCCCATTAGCATCCCCTATTTAGCATTAGGAAGGGAATAGGGCCCAGAATATCCACAAGACTACCCAAATTTAAGTATCTGTTGCTTCCTTTGTCTTCCTATTCACGTATAAGCATTGGAAAATGCTTTATTGACATTGCATGTTGTTAATCGTTTAAGCACTGTATGCATATTTAAGCACTGTATGCATATTCTGTGCTGTGGCGCTTATACACGCCATACTCATTCTGAAAGTGTTCACATACAGTTTTGTAGCAGATCTCCGTACCCTGACTGGGTCAAATCTATTAGTGCTGCTCCCTTGCAGGACCCCAGTTTTCCCACAAGCAGTCTTTTGTGCCTTTCTCCAGCCCTTAGCCGAAGCTTAAGGATGGGTACACTAACAGCGCAGTGAAATCCTTCCTCAGCACGCAGATATCGAGGTCAGAACAGTCACACTTCCATTCAGCCTTTAAGGATCTAAATATATGCAGTGCCAGTAGGGGCCTAAATGCCAATCTCTCCCTGGTGTATTGTTGCGACAGCTCAGAAATCAATACCTGGCGTCTTGGACATAATTAGACCAGGGACAGATAATGAATTTAACTTTGGTCACCAAAGTTTGACAGATGTACCCCCACAATAATCCTGCTAGCAAATAGTAACAGATAAACATTAACAATAACAAAAAAAAGTATATATGCGTAGAAGCACAGACGACGCAGAATTGTAGGTACAGTGTGACCTCAACATAGTAGAGGGCAAGGTAACAATATAGAACATCAGTCCTGCACCTCCTAAATGCATCTCTAGGTCCTTGTACCCCAAGTTAAAAGTGACTCGTTACAAGTTCATATATGGTGTTAAAAATTTACGATGTGTGATATCACTTTTGTCCAACAGAATCTATTAATCATGGTGAGGATATTGTCAATTTAAATTAATTTAACCGGCCATGGTGGATGTCTCTTCTCCCTGCCCCCCAACTCCCATGTTGGAAAACTGATGGGGTGAGTGGTGTGTTATTTGTATCTCTCTGGTTCTGATTTGATGCTGCTCTTTGGAGGTGGAACAGGGTTTATGGCATATCGGGACCTTACTGCACATAAGACAACCACCACCTCTTCGCTAAACTATTCTTAGTCCTGAAAGACAGCAATCACTGTCATCTATACCATCCTGTAGGAGTTAGCTGGAGGCATCCTCTGTTGGCAGCTATTCTTGTTTGTACTGGCACCAATTCTACTCAACCTCATTGCTCCAATGGTATTTAGGTAGCGTATCCACCGATTTGATGTCCTGCTCTTTGGAGCCACTAAAGTAAAGTTAGTAGTTTCTGTGGTCAGTTAACTCCTGTGGCTGTAGTATCAAGAGAGGGATATGCTATATAAGCAACTGGTGGTTTATAATACTCCTCAGTACCCCCTAGAACCGCCACTGGATAGAATGAAACGTATAGAACAATAGAAGCATTCGATTTGTGTACTGATTTGTGGGCAAGGGTGAAAAGGCATCACAAATCATTGTTAGAGTCAGGGTAAGCAACTGGCTTAGGATAATTTGAGTTACAGAGAGGGATAATAATATAAGTACTGGTTACTAGAGGAGAAAACAAAACCCCCAATGGGACAAAATAATGTTATTTGATCTCACATGTTGAAAAACACGATGACAGATGTGAATAATTATGTGGGGGGGTCTTTTCAATTAATCTGTTAGTTCCAAGTATGAAAGAGGAGGTTCTGTATGTTCCTTTCCAAGGTTACTTTCTTTTTAGAGCCTGGGCCTTGTGTAGATAAGGATTAACTTCCCTTATATAAGGAAGCCAATCCATGGGTCAAGCAGAGTAAGCAGGTCACATGAAAATAAACACTGCATATGTACACCATGTACCTCCGAACGTGCCTTTTGAGCCTGCTAGTTGCTGTCATCGCACCCTATCACTGCCAAGCCATGGAAAGAGATGAGCTTGGGATAAAACTATGTGGGAGAGAGTTCATCCGAACGGTTGTTTTGTCCTGTGGTGGATCTCGATGGAAGAGATATTCCCCAAAGCCTGGGCAGGAAAGGGTTAGCCCATACAGTAAGTACTGATGAATATTGTACATCTGAGATGAACTAGTGAAAATAAACCCTTTAGAACTAAGCAGACAAGTAATGGGAAGAATTAAAATAGGCAAATAATGGGGGTTGTGAGTACTGCTAACAAATATGCATATGTCCGTGGCCTGTAACTCTATTCCCATGTATGAATTGAACCCCTAAAGAGATGTGAGTTCAAAATAGCATTTTAAATGGTGAAATATCATGAATATATATACCCACTGGCTCTATAGACCAATACACCGAAGCCACAGAATAATCCTAAAGTAAGGACGCCGGCTCCAGGGTGAGTGCAAAAAAGATACAAACCAATACAATACAACTGTGGTTTTAGTTCAATAGATAGAACTCATGAATTTCCATCTCATATAGAAATAAACCAAAATCATGGTCAGAATATCAAGGGGGTAACCCTGGTTCTCATGAATAGCTTACAAGCACAATATGGTGGATGAATTAAAATGTAGCTTTTAATGTATTTATCGCTAAGAAAACCTGCTGCCTTAACTCGGGCAGCCACAGACTGCCAAATAGATGATGGACATATGACAAATAAAAGAAAAAATGAAATGTAACAAAAGGTACCCCTATGGCTAGGAGACAAGAAAAAACAGATACTGAGAACGAGCGTAAAGCTTCCTGACACAGTACGAATGTGAACCTTCAAGGGTTTACAGTAACTAGGGTTCACGGTGAATAGGAAATGAGGAAGAATTATTACACTGGTATAGACAGAACGGTAGCATAGTAAGTGTATGAAACAAAGTAGCTGGTCCACCTATCTGGACATATACAAAGAGACAGATTGACTAGAATCGCTTCAGGTTAGTCCTCTCTGAAGAGTAAAATTGTTGCCATAGGAGACCACAATCAAAAAATGGATTTAAAAATCACTCATCACTCTATGCGTTTCACCTACAGAGTGGCGTTCTCAGGAGTGATAATAAGTGTAGTGTCTGTGTAACCTTTTGTTGTTTTTTTCTTTCATTTTTTCTTTTATTTGTCATATATCCTTTATTTGCTTGGCAGTCTGTGCCTGCCTGAGTTAAAGCAGCAGCTTTTCTTAGCGATAAATTCATTAAAAGTTATGTTTTAAGGCTGGGGTCAGACTAGCGCATTTTTAACATGTGTTTAGGCGCACTTAATCACGGCCGCAGTAGCAGCAAATGACGCGCAATGACGGCCAATATACGAAGTACGGCCGCACAACGCAAGTGGAAAATGAACGCATTTTTTCGAGAACCCAGAACCGCTAGTACTGATGTACAGAGTGCGCTGCGTCCGCTAGCGGCGATTGTGCGTGATTAGGAGATGTCAGACGCTGCTCATGTCTGGCCAACATAACGTCCAGATGCAAAAAGTGTTTTACTGACGATCCGTAAAAAATCACGCACGAAAATGCACATCGTATGACCGTTTTCACGCATTCCGTGAAAAAATACGGCAATGCGTTCGGACGCACTTTTTGACTGTCGCTGCGAATAATGCGTTCGTTTGACCCTAGCCTAATTCATAAACCATATCATGCTTCTAAGCGGAGTGCAAAAAAAGGCATAATTTATTCCAGAGTGACAAAAAAAGAGAATAAGCAACGTTTCGGTCCTCGGATCTCAGATCAAGGTCTGAGGACTGAAACGTTACTTATTCTCTTTTTTGTCACTCTGGAATAAATTACGCCTTTTTTCACTCACCCTGGAGCCGCGCCCTTATTTTTGGATTATTTTGTGGCAAAATATCATGAATATTGAGAAATGCAATAAACTAGACTATCTATTTATGTACAGACCTTAATAACATGTTTCTGCTTTGTTTTAAGTAGTGGTTAAAATGTTATTAGGAGTTATTCACATGGGTCAAGTCAAGCAGGAATGCTTGGGAACACAGTTCTTCTAATATTTTTTCAGGAGCAATGGATTTTCATTTTTTTCCACTCACTGAAACGTTTTTATTAATATACAATCCATATTTTTATTTTAATTCACCATATAATAATAATATGTATATAATATATTTCTTACAATTACTGCATCGGTGCGGTAATTAACGATAATAAGGTATTACAAAGTCCTAACGCTAATTACTGATTGTGCTCCCCATGCTATGTATAGGATGCACAAAGTACAGTAAGCTTGCGGAAGCTAGCGCAATCACCTATGCGCTGATTTTTTTAACTCTTTAGCATTAGGAAGGCAATATGGGTGCCATGTGTTAAAGTCACTTATCCTGACGTTAATGCTTACTCACACAAACGTTACGGTTAGCATTCACTCAGGATTTTTTTTCACATTGCAAATTTCCCTACGCTGTATAACATGATATAAATAAAAAAATATAAACTTGTGCTATAGTGTAATCTTTTAGGCCCCTGGAACTAAACCTGTATTAAGAATCTATACTGTTTCAGTTATTCAATTATTACGCTGTATGTATTTAATTGTATTTTCTACTAAATAGCCAACTAGTTGAGTAAAATAGGATAAAATGTTAGAACCATGGAATACGAGACTCATAGAGATCTTTCTTCTTTTGTAGGAGATATCCTTGACAGGCTGAACAGAGATTTCATGGATGAACCTGAACTCATGAACTCGGTATATGGAGAAGAAGCACCTGATTCTCCTCCTTCTGCTCTACGTCAGCGTGATCCCACCATGGAGCAGCTACTGGGTTCTCTGTATGATCCACTAGTAAGAGAAGAACAAGAGGATGTCAACCTGCGGATGAAGAGAAGCACGGGGCCTGCTGGATCCTGCTGTCAACGAGGATGCACTAAAACTGAAATAATGAAATTCTGTTAGTGCTATATGTTACTCTCTTTGCATATTAGCTTTCTCCCTATAAATGAATGTTCTTGAGAACCAATCAACTGTTAGGTTAAAATAGCGAAAAATCTATAATTGAGCAGAAGCAGGGTTGAGTATTGCTTTTTCCATTTAGCTATTTTACCTTTATTAGTCAAAACAATACACTTTTTAATTAAAAGATCCTGTAGTACGTCAAGCAATGCCTTCACAGCTAGAGCCTTCCCTATCCATCTTCAGAATCTTCTCTTGGTCTATCATTTCAGTATATTCCGTATTATCACTGAGATACATGGCAAAGTAATAGACTATTCCATAGTCACTAGTAATCCCCTGCAGAGTTTAGTGCAGGCTGAGTAATATCAGATCTTGAGGAACCACCAGTATATGTTTTGTTTAGGTTACCATAATGATACTACTGTTTACCATAAAGGAGACATAGAGATCTTGAGAGCTTCAAAGTCTCTGTATTGATTCATTTGTTCAAAGGAAAGCGATGACACCAAATAAACTGAACTTAATATTATTCAGCTCCTTATATGACCCGAGGTTTTTCAGATTTTCTTTGCATTCATTGTTTTGACAATATTTGTTTGTTGAATGTACTTGTTTTAGTATGCTGAATTTACATAAGTAAAGTGTGAAACCCAATAGCATGTCCCTCTAAAACCTGAAAGAGCAAAGACAATTCTCTGTACGATAAGTCACTCCCACACGTGCCAAAAAAGGTGAATTGTCAAAATGTAAATACGATAGTGTAATAATGTGCTTGAATGCAGTAATAAATATGGATGACAAATTCATAAATTTCGTTATCAATTCTGTTTTTTCATAAAAATAAACAGAGAAAACAAGACTCATAATGCAATATAGTCTGTTTTAAAATAAGATCAAGCTAAAAAAAACTATAGGGTTTCCACTCACATGTTGCTGAGCCTAAATAAATAGCTCTGGTTAATTCACCTTGTGTCAACTCTGGGGTCACACAACCCTGTTCCGTGGTTCCATCCCTTGGAGACCCTCATATGGTAATATATCTCCCATATTATGATACAATGTGAAATTCCAACTCCGGGCTCCAATATGGGGGCTATGTGTGATGCGGCTGACATCGACGGTCACATGGCATAATCCAAGATGGCAGAAACAGTAGTGCCACCTTCGTACTCAGAAATGGATACAATAAAATACAATACAGTATCTCAATAACTCTTGTATCGTCTCCTCTTTCAGACGTAGCAACAAAAAAACTTGGAGTAAAAAGAGTATCTATAAAACACAAAAATATTGCAAACATAGTATAATACAGCTTCGCAAGCGTATGTATCAAAATGCCCCATGCAGAAACGCACTCACAAGATCAGTAAATTTAGAATGCATATCAAAATGTTACCCCTCCTCGGTATACGGTGGTGCCAGGAACCAGGAACAGCAGCATCTAAGGCTAGGGTCAGACGAGCGCGTTTTCTACGGACTGTGCACCCGTGCAGTACGGACGCACTTTTCGACGGAAGACACAGTAGTGGCCACACAGTCCTTTTTTGTGACTGACGTTATTTTTGACGGATGTAGGAGGGAAAATAGATTACTATGAAAAAACATTTTGTCCGTCAAAAATGCTGGACGTATAAATATGCAGTCCGTCTGATCACGTTCCATCACTCACACAAGAAGCTATGCGGATGTTGCGGACGTGGCACACTCCGCACGTCTGTCCTAGCGGTTCGACGTTCTTGCTAACCTGAGTCTGTTTGCCGCGTCCGTAGTGCGTCCGTAGCGTTCCTGTGTGGGCTTCATTGGTCATGATTATCTGCTACCACGGATGTACTAAAGCGCGGCTACAAGGACGTTAACACTGCGTTCGTCTGACCCCAGCCTGAGATCAGCCAGTTAAAGCCGGTGTGGGCAGCAAAACCCCGTCATTCCGAGAAACACCAGTATGCAGGTATAGAGGCATAGATAAATAAACTTGAAGGAGGGCTCCAGAAATTAGTTTATTTTTTTAAAAAAAAATTTTTTGCAATATTTTATTATATAATCCAACGCATTTGATTAGACGTGCCAACTTCCTCAGGGATGCGTGGTGATGGAGCTCTAGTCCCCACGTGGGCGAGTTTAGGCAGGGTTAATTCAGTGCACTGAATCAGGTATTGTGTTGACCAGATCATTTGGGGTTGGGGTGCTGGGACGCAGGGGGAGGCACAAGAAGAGAAAGGTCATTCCTCTGCCCGGATTCAAAAAACCCAACTAAGTAGAGTTGCTGATCAATCTATTGAAGTGCTGCCATATATATATTGTAATAAGAAATTGCTGTGCAGTTAACACTGCTCTCTGGGTTATTCATTTGAGGGGTTCCTTGGGAGCAGTAAAATATTATCTTTGAATTCCTGATCTTATATCTAATCATTATTATCACAGTTTGATTTGCCATATATCATTATATTTGCCTATTATTTGATCACCGTTTTCCATGTCTTTACCATTTTTGAGCAAACTTAAAGCAAAACAAATAATTTCCGCGTTCACTACTAATCTGTGTCCATTTATTGTGATATTCACACTAACATTGACAGGTGCCCCAGATTGCTCTTGGGGTTGAAAGACCGAGTAAGGATCCAGATCTTATTCAATCGGCTCCTGGAGGGTAGCGCTACACACTTGTTGCTCTACATATTGCTACCACCCACATCGTGCTCTTTTTATTTTACCTACGTTGTAACTGTAGTTCCTGGTGCTTATATCACATGCCTAATATCAATAAGGTCTGTGCCCTGATAGGGCTGTTACACCAACTCTTTGTGTATATTTCTGGTTACATGTTTTATTTAGTATTGGCCTTTAGTTAAATTTCTAGGGGAGTGGCGATTCTCATTGAGCCAAATGTTGCTTTCACCAGTGCTGCACTCTTCACCAATTGCATACCAAACTAAAGGGATTTGCAGAGGGTATATTGGTATGGGGCGGCAACTTTAATATCTCACCAGATTCCCCTGGAGAAGCCAGCCCGGGTTCTTCTTAAGCTTCCCTTTCTAAAAAGAACAGACTTCATCTGCTTCTACATAGTCACCAATTGGCAGATTGATGAAGGGCAATGCACTCTGCAGGGCATGACTTCACCTTCGATATATGAAGGTGAATTGCTGCCTTGACCTGTTTCTGGTCCTCCTCCACACCCTGCACTTACGGTCTGCCAACATTGGCTGCATAACCTGATCAGATCCTGCCCCTATGGTGGTTACTTGGGTCATCCCCAGAAGACTACTAAATAGTGCCATAACAAATCCATATATGATACTGGTGAACGGGAGGTGATCATAAGAGCGACAAAGCAAAATGTTGTTGAGAAAAACAGGGATGTTATTGCTTTATCTTTGTTATGGGAAGCACTCAAGTGTGTCATAGGGGGCATCCTTATTAAGGCAGGAGCTAAGAGCAAGTGCCAAAAAGGTGCTCAGTTGTTGATTGTTCTAAGGTCTTTTTTCGTGTACCCTATTACTACAGTTTTAAGAATATAAAATACATAAGATTTTCCATTTTTCTGTTTGTGTGTAGGGATGAGCCGAACACCCCCGTGTTTGGTTCGCATTCAAACTTTGAACAATTTCAAAAGTTTGAGTTCGAACGCGAACACGAACCGAACTCAATGCAAGTCAATGGGACTCAAAAGTTTGATTTTTAGAGTGCCCTCCAAGAGGGCATATATGCAAGATATTTGCCATAAAAGGTGTATGGGGGTCCGGGTAGTGCCCTGGGGGACAGGAAACAAGGACAAAAAGTAAAAAAAAAACGTTTTTTAAAGGAACAGTGAGGTTTCCATGAAATAAGGGTTAAAGATAAAAACGAAAAATTCCTTCAAATATCGTGCCTAGGAGGTCCCCATAACCTGCCGTGAAGTGGCAGGTTTGTAGGATGTATAGAAACATTTAAAAACAAAAAAAAATCACATTTCAAATGACGGTAAACGGTTTTCCTTTAATCTATTCATAAACAACTGCTTGGAGCGGCAGCCTGTATGAAAAGACATTTTAGGACACGTAGGACAAGTTTAGTGATTTTTTGGCTAAATTATGGTGAAACGTATGCAGGCTTTGGATGAAAGTAACAATAGGTGCTTTAAAATTGGGCCTTTAGTGTCGGCAACAGTGCCGTCACACCATAACCCCTCTGTGGTATTGTTGTGGATGAGTGCAGGGTTGGACCCTGCGGTCCAATATTAAAATGATATGAATCTGGTACAGGCGTCAGTGGCAGTGCACCCAAATATTTTGCCTTTGGTGGCAGCAAGTGCCTTCACACCGTCAGTGGCGTCACTAGGGTTGGTGTCACCCGGTGCGGTAACTCATGGTGTCACCCCCCGAGTTTTACGTTTATTTTTATTTTTTTAACTACTCTTACTCATAAAGCAGTACTCACATATAATACTGACTGCTCATAAATACACAGCGCACATTACTGTGAGGTTTAAAAAATCTAGAAATAAAGCGACTCTTTACTACAGAATATAATAATAAACGGTTTATTAGATATTGGATTAAAACGGGAATATTTTTAACATTGAAGTCTATGGGGCAAAACATTTCCCACACCGAATACATGAAAATGTCCAAAATCACAAAAAAAAGTCGATACGAAAAACGAGCCGAAACTAACTAAAACGGGAATCGGCCGAAACGATCCGAAATTAAAATTGTCAAATTACGAACAAAACGAAAATGTTATATCAACACGCAGACCTACAGTCAGGTCCATAAATATTGGGACATCGACACAATTCTAACATCTTTGGCTCTATACACCACCACAGTGTAGTTGGAATGAAACAAACACAATGTGCTTTAACTGCAGACTGTCAGCTTTAATTTGAGGGTATGTACATCCAACTCAGGTGAACGGTGTAGGACTTACAGCAGTTTGCAGATGTGCCTCCCACTTGTTAAGGGTAGGGATGAGCTGTTCGGTTCGGACGGTTCGGAGTTCGGACCGAACTTAGCCTGTTCGGTCTGCTCGCGAACTCCGAACATTTCCGGGTGTTCGCCGCATGTTCGACCACAATGGACCACAATGCACTTTCCCACTGGCCTGAAGCTCGTAATTGGCTACAGCCTTGCACCTGACCACAGGTCTGGTGCAAGACAGGTTCAACACTATGCCAATCACGACTAAGAGTCCTGATTGGGCAAATTTTGCCCAATCATGGGTTCACAGAGCTAAGTCCCACAGCACACTATATAAGGTTTCCACGCAGCGCTTCTGCATGCATTTGAGAGGAGATTTCATAGGAGATTGTTGTTGTGTGTTCTTACTGCCGGTCTGCCACGCTACTGGAGGGGTCTGGGGGGGGTCTCATTTCTACCAAATATCTGGGAATTAAGGTGATGTGTGTCTTGTCACTGCCAGCAAGTATTTTGGGGGTCACAAATTTCTACAAAATATTTGGGAATTGAGGTGATCTGTGTCTTGTCACACAGCCAGTACCACAGTATTTTTTGGGTCACTAATTTCTACAAAACATTTGGAAATTGAGGTGATCTGTGTCTTGTCACTGCCAGAAAGTATTTTGGGGGTCACTAATTTCTACAAAACATTTGGGAATTGAGGTGATCTTCTGTGTCTTGTCACTGCCAGCAAGTATTTTGGGGGTCACTAATTTCTACAAAACATTTGGGAATTGAGGTGATCTGTGTCTTGTCACACAACCAGTACCACGCAGTATTTTGGGGGGTCACTAATATTTACTAAATATCTGGGAATTGAGGTGATCTGTGTCTTGTCACTGCCAGCAAGTATTTTGGGGGTCACTAATTTCTACAAAATATTTGGGAATTGTTATAATTCGTGTGTTCTCACTGGCTGCCACCCATCAGGGGGTCTGCCTGATTTATAGGAGGTTTCTGAGACTTGTAATCTGTGGCTTCTCACTGCTACACATCAGGGGTCCCACATACTTCTAGCAGATTTATGAGAATTGTAATCTGTGTCTTCTCACTGCCACCCATCAGGGGGTCCCACTGATTTATAGGAGGTTTCTGAGGTTTGTAATCTGTGGCTTCTCACTGCCACCCATCAGGGGGTCTCACTGATTTATAGGAGGTTTCTGAGATTTGTAATCTGTGTCTTCTCACTGCCACCCATCAGGGGGTCACACTGATTTATAGGAGGTTTCTGAGACTTGTAATCTGTGGCTTCTCACTGCCACCCATCAGGGGGTCTCACTGATTTATAGGAGGTTTCTGAGATTTGTAATCTGTGGCTTCTCACTGCCACCCATCAGGGGGTCACACTGATTTATAGGAGGTTTCTGAGATTTGTAATCTGTGGCTTCTCACTGCCACCCATCAGGGGGTCTCACTGATTTATATGAGGTTTCTGAGACTTGTAATCTGTGGCTTCTCACTGCCACCCATCAGGGGATCACACTGATTTATAGGAGGTTTCTGAGACTTGTAAGCTGTGGCTTCTCACTGCCACCCATCAGGGGGTCACACTGATTTATAGGAGGTTTCTGAGATTTGTAATCTGTGGCTTCTCACTGCCACCCATCAGGGGATCACACTGATTTATAGGAGATTTATGCGAATTGTAATCTGTGGCTTCTCACTGCCACCCATCAGGGGGTCACACTGATTTATAGGAGGGAAATGTAATCTGTTTCTTGTCACTAGCTGCCAGCTATCAGGGTGTCTCACTGAGTTATACCAGAGTTCTGTAAATCTTTAATCTTTATACCAGAGTTGAATCAGAGTTCTGTATATATTTAATCTATATATCACTCACCATGTCTGAAAGAACAAAATGGAGAGGCAGACGCTCCCAGACACAGATAAGAGGGCAAGCAGCCCCGTGTCAGGAGGCTGTGCCTCTGGTCGTGGTGGACGTGGTGCATCCTCTGCAGGGGCACGCTTGTCCTTTCTAACTGGTGCTGGCCGTCTTCTTAAGCAGCAGCAACATACAGAGGATTTGGTGGATTGGCTAACCAGGCCATCCTCATCCTCCAAGTCCTCTGCCAGCCAGGCTTGTAGTGCTTTACAGTCCACCTCTGCTGCCAAAGCATCTAATGCAGCCTCCATGTCCACAGCTACTCCTGCCGTAGCCTCGCTATCACACACGGAGGAGTCAGCTGAATTGTTTGACTACAATGACAGTGACATGCTGCTTGAGGATGCGCAGCAAGTACAGTTCTCTGATTCAATCTCTGAGGTTGAGGAAGGGAGTATAATCAACCTAGAGGAAGGGGGTGCCAGTGATGACACACAAATAACTGGCACTCATGTTGCCCCAGCAGCTGCAGCATACTGCCAAGTTGGCTCCAGTGACAAGGAGATAGGGGGTGAAAATGACATTGATGATGAGGTCACTGACTCCACCTGGGTGCCAGATCGAACAGAGGAATCAAGTGAGGAGGAGGGGGAGGAGGAGGAGGCACAGCAAACACAAGGCACAACATCCTCTATGACCAACCGTAGCACTAGCCAGTCCAAGGCATCAGATGTCAGAGCTGCGCTGGTGCAGAGCGCTGTTTTCTCAAAGCACACACGCAGGAACTCTGCTGTCTGCTGGGAGTTCTTTAAGAAATGTGCAGCAGACCCCACCGTTGCTATTTGTAATCTATGTCAGATGAGGTTTAAGCGTGGGAAAGACACTGGACACTTGGGTACCACGTGCTTGAGGCGACATATGACCTCCTGCCACACATCCCGTTGGCACAAAACTTTGCGTAGGTCCTCCTCCTCCTCCTCATCTATCTCTACCCCCACTGTATGTCCTGCCATGTCATTGCCTACAACCTCCACCGACCGGGATGATGCTACAGAAATGGATGTACCAGGTCCTTCCTCACAATGTGACAGCATCCCATCAGCTGAAGATTTACGCAGTCAGATTACGTTGCTGCAGCGTAAGAAAAAATATAGTCCAAACCATCCCCAAGCACAGCGTCTAAATGCCAGCTTAGCAAAATTACTCGCATTGCAGCTGGTGCCTTTCCAGCTGGTTGACTCTGCTCCCTTCCGTGAATTTGCTGAATGTGCTGTACCACAGTGGCAGGTTCCAAAACGCCATTACTTTTCACGCAAGGCCATTCCAGCATTATACCAGCACATGGAAGACAATGTTATCGAGTCATTGGGAAAGGCAGTTAGCAGCAAGGTGCATGTGATTTTAGACACGTGGTCCAGCAAGCATGGACAGGGTCGTTACATTTCCTTCACGGCACACTGGGTAACTCTGATTGCAGCTGGGAGGGATCCAAGACGGGGCTCTGTGCTGGAGCTTGTTCATCCACCACGCCTCCAGAAAGCTGCTTGTATGAGGTCTGTCTGCTCCACCACCACCACCTCTCCCTCTTCCTCCTCCTCCTTCTGTGTCTCTAGTGAAGTGGCAGTTAAACCGACGCCTGACAGGGTCTACGCAATAGCTCAAGCAAAAAGAAGCCATACTGTGCTTGAGCTGGTTTGTTTAGGGGACAGGAGCCACACCGGGCCAGAAATTCTGTCAGCTCTGCAGGGCCAGGTGCAGAGATGGTTAACACCATGCCAGCTTCAGCTGGGAATGATCATCTGTGATAATGGCAGCAACCTTCTCTCCGCCCTACGCAAGAGTAAATTGACGCATGTACCATGCCTAGCACACGTCCTAAATCTAGCGGTACAGCGTTTCCTAACCAAGTACCCAGGGCTGCCAGAGCTTCTCAGCCAGTCCAGAAAAGTCTGCAGCCACTTCAGACGGTCATTCCCAGCAAGCGTTCTCCTGGCAGAAATTCAAAGAGAATTCCACCTTCCCACAAACCGTCTGATCTGTGTCATGCCCACCAGGTGGAACTCGACATTAGCAATGCTGCAGCGTCTGCACAAGCAGCAGAGGGCTATCAACGAGTACCTGTGTGAGTATGGCACAAGGACAGGTTCAGGTCAACTTGTTTCCCCCCCCCGCAGTGGCTGATGATCAAGGATGCATGCACTGTACTGTCACCATTTGAGGAGGCAACGAGGATGGTGAGCAGGGACAGTGCATGCATCAGTGACACAATTCCTTTAGTGTTCCTGCTGGAGCACACTCTGCGGGGAATTATAGATGTGGCTCTAGAGGCAGAGCAGTGGGAGGAAGAGGAGGCCTTCCCTAGCTCTGAAGGCCCCAGTCTTTCCACAGACAGCATTCCAGCGGGTCCTACTCAGATCAGACAGGAGGAGGATGAGGATGAGGAGGAGGAATATTTAAGTAGTGGGGGCATTGAAGGTAGGGATTCCTCAAGGGAGGGTTTCGTGTGCCCATAAACACAAGGGCTAGTGCGTGGCTGGGAGGAGGAAGTGCACGATGGGGTCATCCTCATTGACCAGGAAGACTCGGAAGTTAATGCCACCTCCAACCTACGCTGCATGGGCTCCCTTATAATGCAAAGCCTGCTAAAGGACCCCAGGATTCGTGCTATCAAGGAGACGGATCATTACTGGTTGGCAACCCTTCTTGATCCACGATACAAGGGTAAAGTTGCAGAGCTCATCCTGCCCACACAGAGGGAGCACAGGATGAAAAAACTTGAGGACGCTCTAAAGCGACACTTGTGTAACACCTTTCCAGGCACTGGTAGGTTACCAAGTGATGACACACGTGCTTCTGAGGCTGCGGATGATCAGAGGAATAGTGGTGAAGGCCAGGGCCGCTTGACTGATGCATTTTTAAATTTTTTTAGTCCACGACGCCCAGGGACGTCAAATGTAGGCACCCATTGCCAGCGTCTTCACCATATGGTGCAGGACTACCTAGGGGCAAGGGCAGACCTGGATACCTTTCCAGCAGATGATCCACTGGCTTACTGGGTGTTGAGATTGGATCACTGGCCAGAACTTAGCCAATATGCTATGAAGCTACTAGGTTGCCCTTCATCCAGTGGTGGAAGTACCAGGGTCGCAGCGGTCGCAGTTGCGACCGGGCCCTGGCATTCCGCCACTGGAGGGGGGCCCAGCGCCGCCGCCAGATTCCGGCAAAAAGTGCCGGAATCCGGGAGCAGCGCCGCCGGCTGTTCCCCTTGCTGCGAGCGGCCCGCTGGCTTGCAGCTTGGCCGCTCGCATGGGATGGGAACTAGCTGACCAGCGCACGAGATCTCACGAGAACTCGGCTGCGCTGGTCAGGTGGTTTCCGGTGAGCGGCCAGGCTGCATGCTTTCAGCGGCCGCTCACCACGGACAGAGGAGCCAGAGAGGAGCCTGAGGTGAGCTGGGGGGCCCTATATACCCATAAGAGCTGGGGGGCCCTATATACCCATAAGAGCTGGGCCTGGGCGCAAATCTATCCATGTGCTGGGGCAGTATATCCATGAGCTGGGGCAGTATATCCATGTGCTGGGGCAGTATATCCATGAACTGGGGCAAATATATCCATGAGCTGGGGCAAATATATCTATGAGCTGGGGGCAAATATATCCATGAGCTGGGGGTAAATATATCCATGAGCTGGGGCAATATATCCATGAGCTGGGGCAATATATCCATGAGCTGGGGCATTATATCCATGAGCTGGGGCATTATATCCATGAGCTGGGGCAAATATATACAGGAGCTGGGGGCAAATATATACAGGAGCTGGGGCAAAAATATCCATGTGTGAGCTGGGGCAATATATCCATGTGTGGCCTGGGGGCAATATATGTCCATGTGTGGCCTGGGGGCAATATATGTCCATGTGTGGCCTGGGGGCAATATATGTCCATGTGAGCTGGGGGCAATATATATGTCCATGTGAGCTGGGGCAATATATATATCCATGTGAGCTGGGGGCAAACAGTGACCTGCGCCTAGCTTCTCCCCGCATCACCTCTTCCCATGATAGACGCGCAGCCCCCACTCTCTGGAACGCTCTCCCTCGTGCTGTCAGACTTTCCCCTAACTTCTCTTCCTTCAAACGCTCCCTGAAAACATTGCTATTTAGGGAAGCCTACCACCCAACTTACTGACGCAACCATCAATCACTCTCACCTTACAGTCCTCTCCTCCTGTTTCCAAACCCCAACCCTCCTAGATTGTGAGTTCCTACGGGAATAGGGCCCTCATCTCCTCCTGTACTGTTTGTCAAATGTTGTTCAATGTATTGTAACCCTGTCTGTACTGTGCTTATTGTACAGCGCTGCGGAATATGCTGGCGCTTTATAAATTAATAATAATAAAATAATAATAATAATAATAATAATATCCGTGTCAGCTGGGGCAATACTATCTTTTTTATATTGCAGGAAAAAAAAAGTAAAAATATAGATTTTTTTTGGGGGGGGGTTGGGGGGGCCCTTCATGGATTCTTGCACCGGGGCCCTCAGGTTTCTAGTTACGCCACTGCCTTCATCTATGCGTGCTTTCTGAAAGGACGTTCAGTGCCGCTGGAGGTTTTGTCACAGACAAAAGTGTGCGTCTGTCCACCGACTCTGTAGACCGGCTGACATTTATAAAAATGAATCAGTCCTGGATCAGCAGCTATCAATCCCCTGATGCTGAAGTAACGGAATAGATCGGGGATGTCTTCTGCATTCACAAATCCTCCAGCACTGAACTCTTCCACAATACCACAAAAGGGTTACGGTGTGAAGGCACTTGCTGCCATGAAAGGCACAATATTTGGCTGCACTGACGCCTGTGCCAGATTTATATCATTTTAATTTTTTGAACCGCAGGGTCCAACCCTGCACTCTTCCACAATACTACAGAGGGGTTACTGTATGATAGTACATGCTGGCCTGGCAGTCTGGCACCAAAAGCACAATATCTGGGTGCTCTAACGCCTTGACCAGATTCATATCTTTTTAATATAGCACCGCAAGGTCCACCCCTGCATTCTTCCACTATACTACAGAGGGGTTACTGTATGATAGTACTTGCAGGCCTGGCACCAAAAGCACAATATTTGGGTGCACTGCCACTGACGCCTGTATCAGATTCATATCCTCAGAGGGGTTACGGTGTGACGGCAATGTTGCCGATGCTAAAGGACCAATTTTAAAGCACCTATTGTTACTTTCATCCAAAGCCTGCATAAGTTTCACAATAATTTAGCCACAAAATCACTAAACTTTTTCTACGTGTCCGAAAATGTCTCCTCTTGTTGTTTATGGATAGATTAAAGGAAAAGCATTTACCGTCATTTGAAACGTAAGTTTTTTGTTTTTAAGTGTTTCTATACATCCTAGAAATCCGCCACTTCACGGGCAGGTTATGGGGACCTCCTAGGCACGATATTTGAAGGAATTTTTCATTTTTATTTTTAACCCTTACAGTATTTCATGGAAAACTCACTGTCCCTTTAAAAACGTTTATTTTTAAAACTTTTTGTCCTTGTTTCCTGTCCCCCAGGGCACTACCCGGACCCCCATACACCTTTTATGGCAAATATCTAGCATATATGCCCTCTTGGAGTGCACTCTAAAAACCGAATTTTCAGCCCCATTGACTTGTATTGAGTTTGAGTTCGGGTTCGAGTTCGGGTTCGAGTTCGGATTCGAACATTTGGAAAGTTCGGGTTCGAATACGAACCGAACTCGGGGGTGTTCGGCTCATCCCTAGTTAAGGGACCAAAAGTAATGGGACAGAATAATAATCATAAATCAAACTTTCCCTTCTTAATACTTGGTTGCAAATCCTTTGCAGTTAATCACAGCCTGAAGTCTGGAACGCATAGACATCACCAGATGCTGGGTTTCATCCCTGGTGATGCTCTGCCAGGCCTCTACTGGAACTGTCTTCAGTTCCTGCTTGTTCTTGGGGCATTTTCCTTTCAGTTTTGTCTTCAGCAAGTGAAATTCATGCTCAATGGGATTCAGGTCAAGTGATTGACTTGGCCATTGCATAACATTCCACTTCTGTCCCTTCAAAAACTCTTTGGTTGCTTTTGCCGTATGCTTTGAGTCATTGTCCATCTGCACTGTGAAGCACCGTCCAATGAGTTCTGCAGCATTTGGCTGAATGTGAGCAGATAATATTGCCCGAAACACTTCAGAATTCATCCTGCTGCTTTTGTCAGCAGTCACATCATCAATAAGTACAAGAGAACCAGTTCCATTGGCAGCCATACATGCCCACGCCATGACACTACCACCACCATGCTTCACTGATGAGGTGGTATGCTTCGGATCATGAGCAGTTCCTTTCCTTCTCCATACTCTTCTCTTCCCGTTACTCTGGTACAAGTTTATCTTGGTCTCATCTGTCCATAGGATCTTGTTCCAGAACTGTGAAGGCTTTGTTAGGTGTTGTTTGGCAAACTCTAATCTGGCCTTCCTGTTTTTGATGCTCACCAATGGTTTACATCTTGTGGTGAACCCTCTGTATTTACTCTGGTTAAGTCTTCTCTTGATTGTTGACTTTGACACACATACAACTACCTCCTGGAGAGTGTTCTTGATCTGGCCAACTGTTGTGAAGGGTGTTTTCTTCACCAGGGAAAGAATTCTTCATTCATCCACCACAGTTGTTTTTCGTGGTCTCCCGGGTCTTTTGGTGTTGCTGAGCCCACCGGTGCGTTCCTTCTTTTTGAGAATGTTCCAAACAGTTGTTTTGGCCATGCCTAATGTTCTTGCTATCTCTCTGATGGGTTTGTTTTGTTTCTTCAGCCTAATGTTGGCTTGCTTCACTGATAGTGAAGGCTCTTTGGATCTCATCTTGAGAGCTGACAGCAACAGATTCCAAACGCAAATAGCACACTTGAAATGAAGTCTGGGCCTTTTATCTGCACATTGTAATTGGGGTAATGAGGGAATATGACACATCTGGCCATGGAACAGCTGAGAAGCCAATTGTCCCATTACTTTTGGTCCCTTAACAAGTGGGAGGCACATCTGCAAACTGCTGTAAGTCCTACACCGTTCACCTGAGTTGGCTGTACATACCCTCAAATTAAAGCTGACAATCTGCAGTTAAAGCACATTGTGTTTGTTTCATTCCAACTCCATTGTGGTGGTGTATAGAGCCAAAGATGTTAGAATTGTGTCAATGTCCCAATATTTATGGACCTGACTGTATATATACGTATATATCAACACGCAGATATATATATATATATATACACCCACCCACAGACCTCAGACCATATATACACATATGCACATGGGGAGGTGGCATGTGGACAATCTCAACTAAATGCGCCCCCCCATTTGGCTGATCCCTCCAGAAGAAATGTTGAACCCGACAGAGCAGAGAATATATATATTAGTCTCTGCTCTATCGGGTTCAACATTTCTTCTGGAGGGATCAGCCAAATGGGAGGGTGGCAATTAGTTGCCAAAATGTGTGTGTAATACATATATTAATATATGTAATATATATATTGATAAGAATATAGATATATATCTTATATATACATACAGTATATCATACCTGTCCTTACCTTCCCCTATAAATTTGCTAAAAATATACACACAAATAAAACAAACCACTGCCTGAGACCCCGCGCAGCCCACATGCCACCCCCCTCTACCTGGCTGAATGTATCTAATATATATAATTAAATACATTCAGCCAGGTAGAGAAAGAAAAAAAAGGTTTTATTTTATGTTCCCGGAGACATTTAAAAATGTCCTCGGATTTCATTTTTTTTAGAAATGTGTCGCCTTACCTTAGCCTGGTGGTCAGTGGGGGCTCCCTGGATCCTGGTGGGGGCTGGGGGGGTCTGCCGTGGCCGCAGGTGCAGTGGCTCCCTCCCTGCGTTGCCTGTCTCTGCCACATGCACCCAGGTGGCTAGCCCGCACAGTCGCAGCTCTGTCATCCGGCGACCACATGCTCCTTGCTCCTCAATGCTCCTCAAGGGGATCCTTGGGAGGCCCCTGCAGGCTGCCCTCTACAGTGCCTGATTAGAGTGCCGTGTCTGCCTGATGTTTTAGTAACAAGAATGTTTTATCCCATAGGCTTCAATGTTAAAAATATTCCGTATCTAATAAACCGTTGCTTATAATATTCTGCAGTAAAGAGTCTCTTTATTTGTAGAACAAAAAGTTCGAAGTTCGCGAACTTTCGAACTGACAATGTTCGAATCGAACTCCGAACTGATCGAACTAAACAGCTCATCCCTATTTTGTGTGCAGATACATGTAATCCTTGTATTATCCATTGAAATCCTTTAGGTTGTGCGGCAGCTCTTTATGTCCAGTTGACATTTTTTTTTCCCGTAGATAATATCTTTGTTCGCTACTATGTACCTGCCGATCTGTATGTCGATTGGTTACTTTTGCAACTAAACGTGATATTGACCAAAAAGAAATTAAATTTTTCAAATGTTTATTTTATTCATGAAATTTGGACTTAAGGGTCTATTCACTAAAGGGTGAAGTCACGAGAATTGGCAAGAGAAGAGAACAATCTAGACCAAAATAGACGATTTAGAACGTCATATAGGAGAGTTTTTCTGGTTGGGCTAGTTCGATTTTTCACTTTTCCTGCCTATTCTCCTGGCTTCACCTTTTAGTGAATAGACCTGAAAGTTTAGTGGGGCAAAAATACAAAATCAAAACAAAAGGAAAAAATTAAATGATTCTCAAATTGTAACTGGTAGTCCCTGTGCTTTCACTTGGTCAGTTGAAATGGGTTCTGGAGTCCAGACATGTTAATGCATCATGGTTGGCATGTCCCAGGTAAATGGTGCCCAGTATAAAAATTGCATTACATACACATTTTGAAAACATGAAAGAATTTAATGTAAAGCAATACATTTATTGTTACAATAATGCAACATATGAAAAGTACAAGGGATTCTTCACTAGCTATGTATTCAGAATCCATACGTAACGGTGGGACAAGATTTACACTAAAGGGGTTATTCAAAGAGCACTGAATTGCCGCCGAATTGACCCAACAGTGAATTTCCCCGTAGATTGCAACTTTCCCCAAATCCCCATAGAGAAGTAACGGTTACTCTATCCAGAGAACACCAAACAACAGTGAAAAGTTGTAGAAATGCCCTGATTTTCGGTGGTTTCATTTGACAGGTTTAAGCATAGGTTTCTTTTTAAAAACACAATCCCCATTTTTATTAAAGATTTATTCAACTGTTTATTTATTAAACGTCTCTATTTAGTTTCTAGAAGTTTTTAGGCATTTTTCTGGATTTTGTTTTATTTTGTAACAGACTTTTTATTGTTATTCATAGGACCTTATATATTATTTCCAGGTATTTTCATGCACTATTTTTTTTTTAAAAAAAATGCCTTTTAATAGTTCTTTTTACTCCTGTTAAGTGGCTGGTCGGCTATTTTCGGAGGCATTCAGCGGTCTGTTAGGCGGATCGCCGGATACATTTGGCAGTTTATCGGATGCGTTCGGCAGTTTTTGGATAGATTCGGCGGTTTTTCGTTGGGTTATCGGGTAGATTTGGTGGTTTTTCAGTGGTTTGAGGATGCGCTTGGTGGTTTTTCGGCAGTTTATCCAAGTGATTTGGCGGTTTATCAGATGCGTTCGGCAGGTCGATTTGGCGCACTTCGGGGACCCTGCGATGAATGCTGAATTCACCGCAGGGTGGGCGAATTGAACTCGCTGAATTGCACTGAACAAGAGAGCACAAAAATGTCGGTGACATTTCAGTGCTCTCTGAATAACCTCTTATATGATAGACACAAATATATGCTGTTTGGTTAGTTGTCATGAACATTGCATTCATTGCCATATTGAGGAGAGAAAAGTTTCACTTTAAAGGGGTGGTGATGGCATCAAACATACATAGGTGTTCAATAGAAATTTCTACAGATTTATTAAAATAATGGGGGGATAAACAAAGTTTCATTAAAAAAAGAAAGAACAAGACTGGACCTGTCTATGGGAAGTTCTACATCGTTTCGGCCTCGGAGCTACTATGATTGGAAGCATTCAGGCACTGTACGCGTCTCCTACGGCTTCAGCTACAACTATGGGAGAGAAATCAAAACCATTTCCTATTCTTAATATGCCCTCTGCTTGGAACCCCATGCCGAGCAAATACGTCAGCACCCGGACATTACAGGGATCGTGGTGGGTGACGCATCATAGAAATTGGGCCTCTTTGCAGATGACATCCTTCTCACAATAACCCAACCCAAAATTTTGCTACCAAATTTATATAGTTGTCTTTCTTCCTTTGGTGCCCTCTCTGGCTATAAAATAAATATTTCTAAATTGGAAGAGCTTAACGTTTCGCTATCTCAAGACATGACACAACTTCTTAAAAGCACATTTGCCTTTAGGTGGTGTCCTCACCACATTCAGTATTTGGGCGTCTACCTTACTTCTCACCCCAACCAACTATATGCAGCCAATTATCCCGACATGATTAAACATATCAAATCTTTACTCCATCAGTGGTCCTCCTACTCTATCTCTTGGATGGGGCGCATATACACTCTTAAGATGACGGCCCTCCCAAAGCTTCTATACCTCTTTCGCACACTACCCGTGCCCCCTTCTACTGTCCATGTTACCTGTCCTCCAATCGGCCTTCTATTGCTATGTTTGGCAGGGGAAAAAACACAAGAGTCTCCAGGACCATTTTGCGCCGACCGAAACAGCGTGGGGGCCCGCCGGTCCCGGATCTTACACTATACTATGAGGCGGCGCAACTAACTCAGCTCCTTCAATGGCCCTCGGGACAAGGCAGAGTCTGTTGGGTAGATATTGAGACCAGGTGTGCCTCTCCGGCTTGCTTATCACAGCTGCCCTGGAGACAGATCTCCTTGACCGAACGGAAGCGATTATTGCCTACTTCTATTCACTCACTCAATTTGTGGTCCAAGGTTAAATTTCGGGCGTCACTTACTACACCGGGCTCTGGGTTGATTCCTTTGAGGGATAACCCCCTTTTTCCGCCATGGTCTGGGAGAGAGGGACGAGCGTTTCAGTGGTGGCAGAATAAGGGATTCACGACACTGGACTCAGTGCTCTTTCAAGGGAAATTCCCCTCTTGGGAATACTATAGAGAATCTTATGATGTTCCGTTGAGGGAATTTCACCGTTACACTCAATTACGTCACTTTGTCCACAATTGTTTAACTTCAGGTATCCCTACCACCACACCGTTTGAAAGCCTGGCGATGAGGAGCTTGAGTACAGCTTGGGCGATCTCTCTACTTACACACTGCTCCTTTCCCCATCACTTGATAGACCATGTCCATATCAACAGCTGTGGGAGAGGGATGTTGGTCGCCCTATTCTTCGGAAGGAGTGGGAGGCGTTGATGGAGTCCTCTATGGGGATAGCCACCTGTACCTTGGTTAAAGAAAACGGTTACAAACTTCTTTCCAGATGGTACCTGGACCCTGCTAGACTACAAAGAATTTACCTGGGTTTGTCTGGCCGCTGTACTAGAGGTTGTGGCCATCGTGGAATGTTTTATCATATGTGGTGGGAATGTGGGCATGTAACTGTTTTGTGGTCCTTAGTTTTTATGTTACTTTCACGCGCTATCGGTCTACAGATACTTCCTGAGTCATTGCTGGCTTTACTCAATAGCCCGTCCCATCGCTACGGGCTGTCCCGTTACTCCCTTAAATTGGTCCATCAAGTTTGCACGGCCTCACGCATCTGTATAGCGCGTTCGTGAAAAGTGACCCTTCCCTCTCTAGCGGAGGTGGTGGCGAAAGTGTGGTATGTTTATAAGATGGAACACTTGACAGTGCAACTACACGATACCGTTCCGCAGTGTACTAAGATATGGGAACCGTGGCTTGTGACACAACTGGTTCCATGATTTATGCATTAATTATTTAACCAGGAGACCTTGATTCCCCCCTTTTTTTTTGGTTCCTTTTTTTTTTGACTATTCCGCAATCGTTACTTATTGCTTTTCAAGGCACGGTTTTTGCCTCGTGGTTAGAATGCTGATTTAGCATTTTTTGTTTATTGATATTTTGTACTGCTTCTCGAAGTACTGGCTTGCTTTCTGTGCTTCAGTCTTGTAGCTGTTTATTGTATTATTTCTAAAATCAATAAAAATTGTGTTATAAAAAAAAAAAAAGGAAAGAACAATTCATCATTTCCTTATACATTCAAAATAAATTATTCTACAACTTTGAAATTATTGATGGAAATTCCTGAATAGTCCACTAGCTGGGGGTTTGGCTGGTAAAATGTCTTCCATGCTTGACACCCCAATGTATCTCTGCTTACAAATTGCAACCCCAATTAATGTATGTCTCGAAACTGATTAATCTGGAGTTCAAGTTCTCTGAAAGAAGGACGTTCTGACGAGAGGTGAGACCAACAGGATAGCATAAGCTTGTGTACCTACAATTACAAGGAAATGCAGTTATAGGGGATGATAGAATGACGTATAACAAAACACATTATTTTATTAAATTGTTGCCATTAAAATTGTTGCCATTGTTTATTAAATTGACTGTACAAATATAACATGGTACTCACTCATATAGACGAGTATTTGACTGAGTATCACTGGACCATAAGCTACAATAATTACTGTTTGGTTTTGTCAATTGTAGAGGTTTTATCTCCCTAATATATTTGGTGACTTTTTTTCTCCCTATACATATGTCAGATATACCTAAGTATTTCTTTGGGTTCAGTCTTGAAATATATACTATTGCAGCTAGTGATCAACCTTAGCACTCCGGATGTTTTGAAACTACACCTCCCACAACCCCTAGTCACTCATTGCGTCAACAAAGCCGTTTGGGAAATGTAGTTCCAAAACATCCCCACCTTAAAGGAATATAAGGATGAATTCCAGGAGACTAGGGTAGCAGACGACTAGCAATATACCGTAGTTGACGTTTGGTGGAGAATTACCTTCAGAGGACAGCAAGGTGGTGCACTCAGTCTTTTCCCTTCACGTAATAGCTCCACAAGGCAACACACAGCTTGTTGTGAGTTATGGGACCCCATCATTCGAAGGTACTCCTGGAAGAAGCAGGGAGGAAAGATTATAACAAGGCACAGACATTAAATTATTTATTTATCTATAAAGTATTTTACCAGGAAAAATACATTGAGATTTCTCTCGTTTTCAAGTATGTCCTGGGTTCAAAAACATTGAATTGTTACAGTCGTTACAGAAATACAAAGTAATAGAATGCAAGATATTAAAAACATAACACAAATATACAGATTAACACAGAAAATAAATATGTAGGAAATTAAAGATGTTGGAATAAATTGGCCGCAGGGATATGACGAGCTGCCCCAATTGCATCAGAATACTTCATTATACCCAACATGATCCAGAGAGGATGCTAGCTAGAACTGCAGTTATGGGGAATGGGGATATAATTTATTAATCATAGGGAATATTATCACAGAATTTGATTCCTGCAGCCTCCAGAACTCAGTAGCCCTGTTCTGGCTGTCCTTTTGGGCAAAAGCTAATTTATATGCCCATGATATTGTATTCCTCTATATTTGTATAAGTGAGTTAAATAGTTTTTGTCTGGAATGTGAAATACTCCATCATAAAATACATAATAATGTAAATGATGAGTGCTAGGAGAAGAGACTGTGAAAGTCATATGGTAGGTCTGATTGAGATGACACATGGAACTTTTAGTTCTTAACAATGTTTTAGTTTCCAGAGTAAGAAATCTAAAAGGAACAGTCAAAACAATGGTATTACTTACAGCTGGTGGGCTGCAGCTCCTTTCACTGTAGGTGTACAGCTCATACAGAAGGACTCCAAAACTCCACACATCAGATGCACAGGAATAAATACTGTCAGACAGAGATTCAGGAGCATGCCTGAAAAACAAAGGAAATTCACGGACAAAACTCAGAATAGATATGCAAAATTCATGGTTCATAAAATTTGATGTAGCGTGAGGTCCTCAGCATCAATGTCCAGATCAAAAAAGAAAAAACAGATTGGTCTCAAATATATTGTATCTTTCAGATTCAAGTAAAGGTGGTCAAGGTGTACCCAAACCCATGGCTGCTCACAACTTTGTATCTTAAAGAGGCATTCTAGTGATTTTCTAGCTTAGTCCTAGTGAACAGATTATCTAAAAATAAGCAGATTTGCAATTTACATCACTGTAGTTCGTATCAGGGCCGTCTCAAGCGACTGTGCTGCCCCCTCCAAAAAAAACAGGATTTGTATGAGAGTATCAAAGAGCGCCACATATCCCGGCCCACTGTCCCACGCATCCACATACCGTCACACACACACCCACTTCAACATACAGTCACACACATACAGATAAACACGCAGACACATAGCAGAGCCGGGTCATAACAGGGAGACGCAGAGGGTTAATGGCTCTGGAGGGCACAAGGTTACTGTCGATTAGGAAGCGCCTCACTGAAGGTATGAAATAAATTAGGAAAATGCTTGTATTATCACCATGAATTGTTAATTCAGGGAATACTGAGGGGGGTAAACACCATAAAGTGGCATTAAAACATGCAGTGTCCCAGTCATTTCTGCAATTCCTCCTTCAAACCCCTGCAGCTTCATATTACCCCCCCTTCCGTTTTGAAAGGTAAAAATTAGATTTATTTTTGTTAACCAAGTCACCCAGGCCTTGCCAGGCCTGTGAAATGCAGGTCTCCCGGCTATTAACAGCAAACTACAGCTCCCATTATGCTGCATGGGCTGTAAGGAAGCTACAGATTGAAGACAATCAATCGGCAGCTCCCTCAGGACTCTGGGATAGGGGTTCCGTCCAGGCCTTCCCTCACCCAGGACAGACAGAGGAACTGGCGGTGGCCTATGGGGGGCGACAACATGTCCCTGTGAGGAGGGATGGGCGGGAGGGGAACCTCCATAACACACACAGTCAGGGCGGGGGTCACAGAGTCTCCTGTATGAAATCAAGCCAGGCCTACCTCCTTAGCAGCATCCTGGTTCCCCAGGACTCATTTAAAGGTGGTGTGCTTACCTACGTCTGGGCGCTGCCGTGCGTGTCACCTGACATGCACTAAACACTGTGTTCCGTCACAGGCGACTACACCGCTGGAGAGACCACAGCCAGGCTGCATCCTGGGTAAAACTTAAGCTGCTGGTGTCCATGCCCGATGAAAGGGGCGGGCGTGTGCTTGAGGGCCGTTTTCAGCTTTGTTTTCAATGAAAAACACTGTCCTGCTGCTGTGTCTGGGCCTGGAGCTCCATGCCGCAGCCTTTGACAGGGTGGCAAAATGCTGCCCCTGTCAAAGGGCTGCCTGGAGCGGCTGCACCACCCCTCTCCATGGACGGGCCGGCCCTGGTTCATATCATAAGAGCCATTGAACTACCAGAGCAGTGCATCTCACTACGCACATTCTCTTTCGCTGTGTGTGCAGCTGCCATGCACTGCTGGTCAGCCTCTCATACAGTCAGCTACCCATCTGCAGCATTTGTTTCTGCTACAGTGCAACTGCAAACTATGTATTTATTCATTCATATGAATATTTTTTTTACTTATGTTTTGTCCTTATTCGTGATAAGTCATAGGGCAACTTGGATCGCAAACCCCACCACGGGCAGTTCTATGGTATCTGTTAACAGGTCACTGAATAAGTTTCCTTTGTGTTCTTTGGAACCCTGCATCTCTAATCTTTACACCGCACAAGGTCATGTTGAGGTGTCATTGAAAAGATCAGAGTCTGGCCTTTCCAACGATACCAAATATGGTCAAGTAATGTGTAAAAATATTAAAAAAAATAATAAATGTAAGTTTGTAATGTTTTCGCTGTTCTAGGGCAGTGGGATTAAGTGCTTTTACTTATAAAGCAAACAAAGATGCTGCACTAACTCTTCTTCTCATTTCCAGTGATGGAAGCAAATGGGGAGGTAATGGCGCAATATGTTGGTCCATCTAAAACACAAGCGGCAGCACCACTGTAAGGAGAGAGGGGGTCCTTCGGACCCCTGTATCTCCATTATTTAGATCCCACAAAGCTAACTTAGATGTCTTTGGACGGTCAGAGACTGGCCTTTCCAATGATACCAAACATGACTATGTAAAATAAAAAGCATTGTCCATTTGTCACAGATAAAATGAGACATTCCACTGCCATTACTCACCTTCTCATTTTCCACGCTGGGAGCAAGTTCGGTGTTTTATACATAGTATAGTATTAGAGCGCAAATGTTTGTTCTTTATTTCATTTTTGGTTAAAATTTTATATTTTCTCAGAAAAATGCAGTAACGGGTTTCCACTTCAATTTTTTTAACAAGAGTACCCCATAGAATATTTAACCACAAAGGTTTGAATGATTAAGTGTGAAAAAAATATTTTACATGTTGTAAATAATTGAAATCTGAATGAAAATTTACACTTTTTTGACATTTCTTTGCTATAGCCAGGGCCGCCATCAGGGCATTACGCCCCATACAGCAGTAAGGGGCCCGGGCCGCCGGGGTCCCCGCCGGGCCACCGGGGCCCCCGCTGGGGCTGCCGCCGGGCCCCTTGCGCTGTGACTATGATGGCGGCCGCTGCCTGTGGCGCATATCATTTTATTTTCCCTGGTCTGGCCGGGCCGGGGGCGGGCCAAGCAGCGTGCGTCTACTTCCAAGGCACGCTGCTTTGGCACCGCCCCCAGCCACGTGTGAGACGGCGCACACGTGGGAAAGCTGTGACACCGCGCGGTGGAGAAGAAAGAAGAAAGAAGCGGAGAAGAAAGAAGCGGAGAAGAAAGAAGCAAGAAGCGGAGAGGAACCAGTCCAGGACAGAAGACTGTAGCGCCGGGTGAGTAGGACGGGGTCAAGACCGGGCCCATCCCCAGGCACCCAGGCCCATCCCGGGGACCGGGCCCAGGCCCATCCCCAGGCGACAGGGCCCGGGGACCAGCCCAGGCCCATCCCCGGGGTCCAGACAGGGCCCGGGGACCAGACCGGGCCCAGGCCCATCCCCAGGGACCAGACCGGGCCCAGGCCCATCCCCAGGGACCAGTCCGGGCCCAGGCCCATCCCAGGGATCAGGCCCATGCCCGGGGACCAGGCCCATCCCCTGGTCCAGGCCCATACCGGGGACCAGACAGGGCCCGGGGACCAGACAGGGCCCAGGCCCATCCCGGGGACCGGGCCCAGGCCCATTCCGGGGACCGGGACCAGGCCCATCCCCAGGGAACAGACCGGTCCCAGGCCCATCCCCAGGGACCAGACCGGGCCCAGGCCCATCCCCAGGGACCAGACCGGGCCCAGGCCCATCCCCAGGGACCGGCCCAGGCCCATCCCCAGGGACCAGACCGGGCCCAGGCCCATCCCCAGGGACCAGACCGGGCCCAGGCCCATCCCCAGGGACCAGACCGGGCCCAGGCCCATCCCCAGGGACCAGACCGGACCCAGGCCCATCCCCAGGGACCAGACCGGGCCCAGGCCCATCCCCAGGGACCAGACCGGGCCCAGGCCCATCCCCAGGGACCAGACCGGGCCCAGGCCCATCCCCAGGGACCACACCGTGCCCAGGCCCATCCCCAGGGCCCACACCGTGCCCAGGCCCATCCCCAGGGCCCAGACCCAGACCCCAAGGCCCAGTCCCCAAGGCCCAGTCCCCAAGGCCCAGACCCCAGGGCCCAGTCCCCAAGGCCCAGACCCCAGGGCCCAGTCCCCAAGACCCAGACCCCAGGGCCCAGTCCCCAAGGCCCAGTCCCCAAGGCCCAGACCCCAGGGTCCAATCCCCAAGGCCCAGACCCCAGGGCCCAGTCCCAGTCCCCAAGGCCCAGACCCCAGTCCCAAGGCGCAGACCCTAGGGCCCAAGGCCCAGACCCTAGGGCCCAGACCCAGGGCCCCAGACCCCAGACCCTATGGCCCAGACACAGGGACCAGACCCAAGGCCCAGACCCTAGGGACCAGACCCAAGGCCCAGACCCTAGGGCCCAGACCCAGACCATAGGGCCCAGACCCCAGGGCCCAGACCCCAAGGCCCAGTCCCCAAGGCACAGTCCCCAAGACCCAGGGCCCAGACCCCAAGGCCCAAACCCTAGGGCCCAGTCCCCAAGGCCCAGACCCCAAGGCCCAGACCCCAGGGCCCAGTCCCCAGGGCCCAGTCCCCAGGGCCCAGTCCCAAGTCCCCAAGGCCCAGACCTCAGTGCCAAGGCGCAGACCCTAGGCCCAAGGCCCAGACCCTAGGGCCCAGACCCAGGGCCCAGACCCCAGACCCTATGGCCCAGACACAGGGACCAGACCCAAGGCCCAGACCCTAGGGACCAGACCCAAGGCCCAGACCCTAGGGCCCAGACCCAGACCATAGGGCCCAGACCCCAGGGCCCAGACCCCAAGGCCCAGTCCCCAAGGCACAGTCCCCAAGACCCAGGGCCCAGACCCCAAGGCCCAAACCCTAGGGCCCAGTCCCCAAGGCCCAGACCCCAAGGCCCAGACCCCAGGGCCCAGTCCCCAGGGCCCAGTCCCCAGGGCCCAGTCCCAAGTCCCCAAGGCCCAGACCTCAGTGCCAAGGCGCAGACCCTAGGGCCCAAGGCCCAGACCCAGGGCCCAGACCCCAAGGCCCAAACCCTAGGGCCCAGTCCCCAAGGCCCAGTCCCCAAGGCCCAGACCCCAGGGCCCAGTCCCAAGTCCCCAAGGCCCAGACCTCAGTGCCAAGGCGCAGACCCTAGGGCCCAAGGCCCAGTCCCCAAGGCCCAGACCCTAGGGCCCAGACCCCAGGGCCCAGACCCCAGGGCCCAGACCCCAAGGCCCAGTCCAAAGCCCAGACCCTACGGCCCAGACCCAGGGACCAAACCCAAGGCCCAGACCCTAGGGCCCAGACCCCAAGGCCCAGTCCCCAAGGCACAGTCCCCCAGACCCAGGGCCCAGACCCCAAGGCCCAAACCCTAGGGCCCAGACCCCAAGGCCCAGTCCCCAGGGCCCAGACCCTAGGGCCCATCGACTCCTCTGGGATTCACCTGTTTAAACCTGACAAACTGAATCACCGAAAACCAGGGCATTTCACCGACACTTCGGTGCAGTTTGGCATTCTGTGAATAGATTTACGTCAAATTGCGTCGATCTGCACCGTATTTTGCTGTCATCTCTCAAGTATTTGGCGAATTGACAGCTTTCTGAGTAGTCAAACTGCCACGAAATTGCACCGTATGGCGAAATTCACCATTAGGTGCAATTTGGTGGCAAGTTCGTCTCTTATTCAATAACCCCTTATATATGTTAGGCCACTAGAGTATCCCTTTAAACCCAGGGGCTAGATCTTGAAAACAAACATTTCACAAGTATTTTTTGCGCTTCATTTTCCATTTACGTACCAGAATATGGGACTCTCTCCTCGCAGTTTGACAACATAATATTCCTTGTCCTGAGGCAGGATTTTGGTCAAACCAAAATCTCCAATTTTTACATGATTCACATTTTCTACCAAAATATTCCGACTTGCCAAATCCCTATGCACGTAACGCTGAGATCCCAAGTACTGCATGCCCTGCAATACAAGTAATACTTTTCTTATCATGAGTTATACAAGAACCTCTAGCTGAAGTTACCGTTTTTCGGATAGAAGGAAACTGTTGTCTTATGAGAGGACAATATATTTTTCATTACATTCAATAAAATTTTAGTTCCATCAAATGCCTGACTTCATTGAAACATTGAAAAACATTAAATCAAGCCTATACCACCTTGTGAGTGCATATGTGCAGGGAATTGTTTTTAATAGGATACACAGATGTTCTTTAGAAAAATCATAATGATCGGAAGGAAAGGATTCATAAGCTGTTTCAATGGTACACATGCATAGTCACTGGATCAATAACTGGATAGAGAGACAGATACATACATTTATACTTCCATATATACATACTGGATCAATAACTACATAGATAAATACATAGATAAGTAGATACCGGATCAATAACTGGACGGATAGATATATAGATACTGGATCAATAACTGGACGGATAGATATATAGATACTGGATCAATAACTGGAGCGATAGATACATAGATAAATAGATACTGGCTCAGTACTAGATGGATAGATTTACACATACAGGGTTATTCAGAGAGAGGTGAAACCAGGAGAATAACTGGAGAAGTAAAAATTCTAGTTCAAAATAGCCAAACCAGAAAAATTCTCCCATTTATCTCACTTTCCAAATTGGCTATTTGGTCTAGATTGTTCTCTTCTCCTGGTTTTCACCTTTCTCTGAATAACACTGATAGTTACATACATGATGTATCAATCATTAGAGAACTGTTCGATCAAGATGTAGAGATAGATATACAGATAGATGCTGAATCACTAAAAGGATAGATAGACAGACAGATACTGGATCAATACCTGGATGGATAGTCAAGTAGAGATATACTGGATCAATAATTGAATGGATGCAATAAAATTTTGAATTCAGGAAAAATTTTGGATTTAGTGCTTTTTGGGTTGAACAAAACAACGAGATCTCTTGAGCAAGATCCTCTTTTCCAAACATTCTCTATCAGGGTTATTCAGAAAAAGGTGAAACTCTGGAGAGCTTTTGGAGAAGTGAAAATGCTAGATCAAAATAGCCAAACCAGACAAATTCTCCCAATTATCTCACTTTCCAAATGAGCTATTTTAACCTAGAATTTTCACTTCTCCAAAAGTTCTCCAGAGTTTCACCTTTCTCTGAATAACCATGTATATGTCAAACTTGTTACTTTTATGTTTGTTCCGCTCTTTGTACATCGATGCAGAATGTGTTGAAACTTTGAAAATAATAGTAATTGCAACAAGGATGGGAAAAAAAGGGCTGGATGATTTTGTGTCTTTTTTTCAAATATACGTAATGAGTGATTTTGTGGAGAGGTCATATGGAGATATAGATCAGAAATCTAATGATAAGTGGAATTTTATGGCATTGCACAGAACATTCTGTTGAACACAGAAATATATTCTAGGAATGGGTCAGATAAGGAAGAGGTATATGAAGTCACTATGCAAATATCAAATATTTCAGCTGAAGATGAACTGGAGTGTATGAAATATAGAGTAATGACTAATGAGAGTGGTTTTGGTAATATTAGAGGAAAAATTAGGAGGTAGGAAGAATATACATATAATTTGGAACTGTAGCAGGAATTATCTGTGTCAAAAAATGAAATTATAATGGAGGATATTGAAAAAAAAAAGATACTATAGATGTAGCACTGTATTAGTTTGGCTCTATGTGTTGAACTGTTGCTACCACTAGAGGGAGACAGAGCCTAGAAATGTTATGGGCTATGCTGGACTAAAAGACTCCAGCTCTCAGAAACCTTTGCAAAGAGGACAGGAAGTGGGTGTGCTGGTGCCAGGAAAGACATCAGGAGCCTCGTGCGGGACATGAACAGAGCGAGCGGAGGAGCTGAAAGAGTGAGACGCATGCAGCAGATTGTCCGGGATCACAACCAGGCCGGAGCGTGGACCGAGGCGCATCCAGTGCTAGAGATCGGTGACCGAGTGTGCATCATCGCCTACAACGTTCCGCTGAGCAGCTTGGAGGAGCAGATTCGTTGGCACCGGGTTCCAAGTGGCAGAGAGAGATCCTTTGGTCGAGTCATCGGTTCTGGACACAGTGTTCGCCGGATGGGTGAGAGGCCTCAAGGCCTGCGGTTCCGAGAAAGCACGCACTTGGTTGATTGCTTCAATTCACAGGGCCTCAACATTGACTAGTCGAAGATATTTGTTCATTCACTGGCCAGTTGAATCTAGTACCCGGGTATCCTAAAACACCAATTTATGAGTCTTTTGAGCGGGACTTAGACTTACGAAACGAAGGGACATTAACCGTTTGTTTTCCGACACGTGTTTTTCAGTTGCGCATTACGTCATTTATTCCCGCTTATTCGATTGATGCTCAAAGTATATGTGTATTCAATGCCACTTTATTGCTTCAGTAAAGTACAAAATCTAGAAAATCCACAACAGTGTGCTGGTGTATAGTAATTCTTAGTGCGGTGAGACTATCCTGGGTTTATTCAGCGGCTCCTCCAGGGGTGAGCGCTACATAGACATTTCCCAGAAGGTAAAAGTCAAACCAGCATTTAATTTATAATTATAGTGGTATACACAGTGATATAACAAGGAGCTAACATAGAACATAATTAGATATCCAGAACCATAATGTTCTATAGAAACACAGCAGGGATACATCAGTGTGGCATAACATAATATGTATGAGCTGATGTCTCTGTTTACAATACCAACCTTGCAAACCTGGGAGGCATACAGAAGAAGATGGTTAGAGTCCAATCTATCACGGTTTATTGGTAGATATTCCCGTAGACTCTTGTTAGGAAGATACTCCATAACCAGCTGGAAATTCCTGCGACCTACAGGCGTTAAGAAATCATTTACTTTTACGATTAAGAAATTTGAATTGAGATCAAAATGGAAAAAATGGGATTAAAGAAAGGTATGTACAAAAAAGATGCAATTGATTGAAAAACATTCAGACCATCTAGTGCCAGATGGCAAATCAGGTGACCCTAATTCAGCATTTTGTTAGATATGAGGTTGATGAACATCATGGAATATTTAGTTAAGAAAATATTTTACTCTATATGGGTCACTTGGTGCATTCATTTTTGATCTTTTGTGTTGTAATACCCCCCCTCCCCCAGAGTGGGCTCTACTTCCTAGTGAACGCTGACTGTAGCGTTCGGGTCAGGAAGCGTTAACGCCAGGATAAGTGACTTTAACACATGCCCCCATATTACATTCCTTACGCTAAACCTCTTATAAATCCGATAGAGCATCGGTGATTGCGTTAGCTTGCGCAAGTTTACTGTACTTTCTCATCCCATACTTAACATGGGGAGCACAATCAGTAATTAGCGTTAGGATAAGTAAGGTATTTTAATACCAATATATCTGATAGTCCCCTCTCATCCTGCGACTATAACAGTGGCCCGAACCGCTGTTTCTTGCTGCCAGGAGAAGACTGGGGACTAATAAGTCCCCATACTCCCTCCACGATCACTCTGCGATCTCGCGACAGAGAGATCGTGCAGGGCTTGTGACCTGGCAGTGCAAAAATAAAGAAAAATTAGGTGTTTTCTGAATAAATGGAATACTTTTAGCCATCATAGTGTATATATTATCTCCCTTCTCATCATCTACAATCCACTTACCCACACTGTAACAAATTCCCTTGTATCGAACAATGTAATCATTGTGAAGCGAGCGCAGGATTAGACTCTCCCTCTGGAAGTCTCGGACATGCTCAGCTGTGTTATGCTGCAACTTTTTTACTGCAACCAGCTCTCCTGTATTATCATCAAGAGGATCGTAGCGGCACAGTTCCACACTTCCAAAATTTCCCTGCACAAAAAGTGGAATCAAAGAACAGTGAATGAATGGATGGGATCAAATGACTGATTTTAGTTGAGAAAGTAGGAAATATACACTGAAGATTTATAAATTTGGTGACACCTCCGGGAGTGGAGTAATCTATTACTAGAGTTTGCTGTTTAAAGGCATTTTCCTACTTAAACTTTTTCTCCATGTCCTCATTTCCCCTTACAGATTGTAAATTCCCTCGAAAACAGAGTTTCCCAATTCTACTGTATCTTCATTGTCAAGATGTGTGTTTTTCTGAGGTTTTTATGATCTGTTGTATTATTCCCTTGACTAGTTATCTTGTGTCTGGCGCTTTATAAAGTGTAATATTAACCTTTGAATTTAATCCGCTTTGTGATGGACACCTGCTGTTGTAGTTCTTTTAATTTACTAGTTTTATATGGCCAGCACAAAGTTCCCATCCTCCATACATTGGACCCTATTACTTACTTAAAACTAATGTTAGCACTCAGCTGTGTGAGCGTTAACGTTAGGTTAAGTGGCCCTAGCGCGGGTCATCTGTATTACATTCCGAATTAAAAAATCCGTTAGCGATTCAGAGATTGCGTGAGTTTACTGTACTTTGCACTCCCTATGCTTAACATGGGGAGCTCAAAGAGTTAAATAGCGTTAGGATTACAAAGTCCAACGCTAATTACATCCCGTTGCGGTTAACTCAAAAGATAACCACAGCTAGGAGCTGGTGCTAACTGCTTCTGCTTCAAAAATAAAATATCACATATTCACCTCTCATCCTGTGGTGAGAACGACGGCCTGATCCACTTCTTCTGGCTGCCAGGAGCAGAGTGAGACTGGGGGGGGGGGGGAGTCCCCAGTCTCCCTCCCCGATCACTCGGCCGACCTGCAGGATCACGAGAGAGTCGAAATCCTGCAGGTCATGTGACTGGCAGTCGAAGACTCAATGGAGTCCTATGGACTCCATGGAGAGGATGCTCATGGCGGTACTTAGCGCCACCTCGAGTATCCTCAGGCTAAGCGCTGCATTACGGGGCAGGCTCCTGAATTAGCGCCTGCCCCGTAATATGGAGCTAAAACAAGGAAGCTAAGGAGAAACCTGCAGACGCAGGTTTTCCTCCTTAGGCTAGGGTCAGACGAACGCAGTATTAACGTGCATTTAGCCGCACTTAATCACGGCCATGCTAGCAGCAAATGACGTCCAATGCCGGGCAGCATACGAAGAACGGCCGCACGAAAGTGCGGCCGCGCAATGCAAGTGGCAAACAAACGCATTTTTTCGAGAACGTCAAACCGCTAGTACTGACGTACAGAGTGCGCTGAGTCCGCTAGTGGCATGTGTGCGTGATTAGGAGACATCAGACGCTGCTAATGTCTGGCCAACATAATGTCCAGATGCAAAAAGTGTCCTTCCGCAAAAAGTGGAAGTGTCCTTCCTGGTAAAATCCTTTCTCAAAAAAAATTTAAAAAAATACTGCCCATTGTGTCTTGCTTGGTATTTCACCCTTTGGTTTTGTTTATTTATGATTAACACTTATCTATACTAGCTCGAATTCCCTGACTAACACGTACTAGGGAGGAGAAATTCTATTGTTCTGTGCTCTAGTCGGAGTCAGCTGATTTGGAAACTCTATACTTTACTGGTGATTAAGGTGATCTTTTTCCTGCTCTAGCAGAGCTTCATCTCTTGTCTCATGAATGGTGGAACCTTTTGCTATAATAGCTACAACCATATTACAAAACATCTGCAGCAGATGAGGGAGATGGTTTCAGTGGAGATTTTCATAATAGAATAGCAAGCACCGGTACACACCTGATTCAAAGTCTAATTCAAAATGCAAGGAAAATATTAAGGTTATTCAATATGTTGCTATTTTGCAATTGAGAATCACATTGTATATCAGTTTATTCTACTTTGAGGGACAGTGCACAAACCATTAAAACTGTCATAATGACACTTTAGATACCTTTGCATTTCTTGACATCCAGCATCCAAGCTGAACACAATGTCATAGCTAGAACTATATTATTGGGCCCATAAAACCCCGATATTTGTATATTTTTTCTCCTTTTGTTACTAGGGCACCGGAAAAGTAGCTATTTATACAAAGATACACAATATAGCTGTTATTGGATATAAAAGTAGGGATGTGCATTTCGGGTTTCGGAATTTTCACGAAATTTCCCGATTCGTGCATTCGGACTCGGACGATTCTCTGAAAATTTTCGGATCTGAAAACGGCAGATCCGAACAAATTTCCGAGCCGAAACAAAAACTTTTCAGAATTTTCGAATGGACTAGAAATGTGTAAAATCGAAATTCATTTTCGTTCCATTTGTGATTTCGGCTCCATTCCTGATTTCGGTTCCATTTCAGTAATTTCGGACATCGTATTTTTCGGTTATATCGCGGATTCTGTAATTTTGTATCATTCCCATCTCAATGTATCCTTCTTGTAAAACATGAGAAATCTCAATGTATCCTTCTTGTAAAACATGAGAAATCTCAATGTATCCTTCTTATAAAACATGAGAAATCTCAATGTATCCTTCTTGTAAAACCAGAGAAATCTCAATGTATCCTTCCCGGAAAACCAGAGAAATCTCAATGTATCCTTCCCGGGAAAACCAGAGAAATCTCAATGTATCCTTTTTGTAAAACATGAGAAATCTCAATGGCAGAATTATCGTATCGACAGAAATATCGGATCCGAAAAACCATTAGTTTACATCAAAACGAATAGACACTTTGAAACTTGGAGAACAGACGTTCCAAAAAACACGAAAATTTCCGAAATCACGAAAAAAAAGTCGATACGAAAAACGAACCGAGACGTACTGAAACGGAAATCGGCCGAAACTAAAATTTACAAAATCCGAACAAACCGAATAAAAAAATCGGTGCACAAGTCTATATAAAAGTAATATAAATGCCCCACAATCCAAAATGACTCTTCTTCTTCTATGGCTTCAGTACTGAATATTACGTGGAAATTAAATATAAAATAATATAATTCAACCTAAAACATGAAAAAAGCATGACATTCGTTGAGCCCACACACCTTTCCAAGTGCTGATATAAGCTTGAGATATCTTTCCTCATACACACTAGGTTCCTGATATTCCCATGCTGGATCACAGTTCCTGAATCCTTCTCTATGCTGCTCCCTTTTTGGATCCACTAACAACTCATAATCTACAAAAAAATAAAAAATTAAGAGAACACAGAGAGTAATTTTAAGAACTGGCTCCAAAGGCAAAAGTTCTAACTCTGTACAGATTGGAACATATTGAACATATTTTGCATTTCAACATGTTGATGATTAATTAACTTCTTACTTATCAAGTGATTTTTCCATAAAACGGCTAGAAGGACCCAGTGGTTTTATGGAAAATCACTTTTCATAATCCAGACTGTAAAAATTGACATAGCATCTATAAATACATTTTTATAATACAGTACGCTACAGTAACTTCATTTGGTCACTCCCCCTGCTGGTCACAGTTTGCTACTACAGCAAGTGTCTGTGACGCACAGGCAGATAGACTTTGTGTCCATTACATGCACAGAGAGCAGTTCCATGAGATGCAGCAAATTGGCTGTGATGTCTGTTATGCTGAAACTTTGGGAACAAGTTTTGGAGACCATATGCAAACAAATTTAATTTGTAATAAAAGCAACTTCTTTCGGTTGCTCCAAAAAAAGACCAGATCAAGTTAACTCGATGTTGGGCCCCTACAGGAGCTTTTGAAGTTGGATTATACTCTATCATGGTAGAGAAGAAATTAAAAATGTTGTACATTTTTCCTTTCCTTGCTCGGTCTTACCAAACGCAAATAGATTGTTGAGCTCACGAATGATAGAGCGGAAAGAGGGTCTCAGCAGTGGGTTGTAGGACATGCACTGTTGTTCTAGGCTGGCCAGCTCTATCCAGTGTGGAGTTGGAAGCTGCTGCTGGTCCTTGTAAAACTGCAGTTTCTGAAGAGGTAGAGAAAAAATAAATAAAACTCAGACAATAGCATTCTGTATAAATTAGATCTTTTTGGTCCTTTTTAATACAGAGATCACTAATCTTATAACTGAGAAAAACATCATCATTTCCCATAAGTAGAAAAGCAAAAACACACCGAGTGATAAGCGATTCTTTGAATAAAAGTCATTCAACAACGATTCTTGGTTGTAAAGCTGTATATGGTTTATTTCAACGCAGCGTTGGACCACAATGCTGGATGTTAGCAAAGTGACGATGAGCATCGGAACACACACACATTATATACAAGAGTTAGAGTTAAACATAGTTTGGAGGTAGACACAATACTTACTGGGTGTTGGTTATAGTTGGTGTATATGATCTTTTCGTTGTTTTCAAAAATAACAGTTGGAAAAAGATTTAACATACAGGAGTACAAATATAATAAAATATGGATAATAAAATATGGATAAATTAAAGGGCCACTACCACCAAAATATCCTTCGTTTGTTTATTTTATGTTGCGGATATCTTACATGTTCTTTGTTTTTCTCTCGTTTCTTTAGTTAACCTCCCTGACGGTAATCCCGACTGTGGCTCGGGGTTAACTTTTTGTGCCGAAAGAGGTATCCCCGAGCCACACTCGGGCTGTATACTTACATGTCCTACACTCCCTCGCTGATCCCCGCAGTCTCCTCACAAAGTCACACTACCTGGTTCTCTTCTCTCGAGGAGTCAAACCAGGAAGTGTGACATCGCAATCGGCTGCACTGTGACTGCGGGGACAGCGAGGGAGCGCAGGACATGTAAGTATCGGCCCAAGTGTGGCTCGGGGATACCGCTTTCAGTATTGAAAGTTAACCCCTGAGCCACACTCATACTGCTAGGGGGCCAGAATAAATAGGACCTATTCTGACATATAAAATATGTCAGAATCGGACCGCCAGGGAGGTTAAGAAATATTTTGCTCTATATGGGTCACTGAGCATATCCATTTTGGTTGTAAACTGCCTCCCCCCCACAGTACCTTTACCTCACTTGATCCTCCCTGGGTGGCTTTGGCCATATAATGGTGTCAATAGGTCGATCACTTACTCAAATAATTGTATTGTGTGGGATGTATTCAAAGGACATCACCGGGGGGTAGATTAGACATTTTTTAAACTCCCTGTAATATCTCTTTCAGCAGCCAGCATTTATCTCAGTTAGCCTGGAGAACAATACCCTCCTGCCGCCTTACGTAAACATTCCCTTCTCATTAACGTACTTGAATACGAGAGAAATCTCAATGTATCCTTCCTGGTAAAATCCTTTATAAATAAATTAATTAATTAACTGGTAAATAATGTTGATTGAATAAACAAAAGCCAGACAGCAAAGCTTTTGGTAAATGTTGTATCATGTAAAAAATACACAAAATGGAAAATGAGATAAAAAAACCCCTAATTTTATTGTTCCTTTTTACATGCAATTACATCAAACAAAGAAAAAACCCAGCAGCATGTGTTTTATAATCTGGTTTTATTTGTAATGCGCAAGTAATCTAGTTACAGTTTATGGTAGTGGTAGTGTCCCTTTAAATGGAAATGTAGAAGATACATTGAGGATATTGATGTAGAGAACTAAAAAAAAAAGCATATGTCATGTCTTTTATAGAACTCCCATCTGTACACATGCTCACCGTAGATGGATGCTCTGCACTAAGCGGTACTACGCCATCATTAAATATCTCCCAGAGAGTGACCCCAAAGCTCCAACAGTCAGACTCCAATGATAGGTTATTAGGGTCAGATACACATTCAGGACTTAGCCATGGGATCCTTTCTACCAGCACTGCAAACAGAACAATGCAGATTATTATTGTCATCATTTATATAGCGCCAACAGTTTCCACAGCGCTTTACAATAATCAAAGGGAGCGAGATAAGCGGACTTATGATGGAAACAACAGGTGTAGAGGGCCCTGCTCATAGGAGTTTACAATCTAGAGGGATTGGGGTTGAGGAAGACAAGAGGAATTTTACAAGATAGCAGGATCATTAGTGCCAGTGGTATGGGAATGGTGGGGCCATAGAAGCAACTTCAATCATGTGTGAGTCGATCTTATGCAGGGGATGAGTTGCATCAGTGATGCGGTATGCTAATCTGAAGAGATGGGTTTTGAGGGATTTGTTGAAGGCCTGAAGATTAGGGAAGAGTTTGATGGGGTGAGGCAAGTCATTCCACATGACTGGTGCTGCCCGTGAAAAGTCTTGGAGGCGAGAGTTGGCCGTGCGCGTGTAGACTGATAACAGGAGGAGATCGCCTGACGACCCGAGTTGTCTGCATGGGACATGCTTGCGGAGTAATGAAGAAATGTAGGCAGGAGATGAGTTATTGAGCAATTTGAATGTGAGCATCAGTATTTTAAACTGTATCCTGGAACCTACAGGAAGCCAATGGCAGAGGTGGGAGGTACGCGAGGTGTGTCTGATAAGAAAAATAAGCCTGACACCTGCATTCATTACAGATTGCAAAGGGGCAATATGGGAGTTGGGGAGGTCAATAAGGAGCGATTGTGTCAAATAATAATAATCAGCATTAGAATGGTTGCCTTTAGATCAGGAACCTTCTAGTCCCGCCAGATTTTCCTGAACTACTGAAGTCCCATGATTCTTGGGCCATCTAATGCATTCAGAGAAATGAGTGATATCTTTAGATATTATTAGGGATGCACCGATACTAGTACATTGTAGTCGTGCAAATGCCCCGATACCTGGAAGCCAGCGTGGGGCTGGTGGTCGCCGGGCTGTGATGCAGCCTCCAGCAGTGATCTTGTGATCCCCATCACAGCCCGGTGACCACTGGGAGGACCACTTAACACGGCCAGCCGGCACTTGGATCACGCGGACAGCCGGAGGGGAATGCTAGACAAATGCTCTTAATGCATTCCGCTAACAGTGAGGTCTGTGTGGGGTATACATGTATCTGAGGTCTGTGTGGGGTATACATGTGTCTGAGGTCTGTGTGGGATGTGGGATATAAATGTGTCTGAGGTCTGGTGTGTATGGTCAGGGTGTGTGCAGACTGAGCAGGGGGTAAATGGGCTGTCTGGCCATACATTTCAATATTAACATAAACTGGACCGTCTTTCAGCAAAAATCCTAAATAATTTATTGGAAAGTGGTCACATGACATTAAAGTATCGGTACTCTGTATCCAGGCCTGGCGCTAGGCTATTTTGCGCCCTAGGCCAGACCAGCTACTTGCGCCCCCCCAAAAAAAAACACGTGACATGTGTGAGCGTATCACAGAGCTCACACATGGGCATATACTGCGCCCGTAGCTCACACATGGGTATATACTGCCCCAGTAGCTCACACGTGGGTATATACTGCACCCAGTAGCTCACACATGGGTATATACTGCACCCAGTAGCTCACACATGGGTATATACTGCACCCAGTAGCTCACACATGGGTATATACTCCTCCCAGTAGCTCACACATGGGTATATACTGCCCCAGTAGCTCACACATGGGTATATACTGCCCCAGTAGCTCACACATGGGTATATACTGCCCCAGTAGCTCACACATGGGTATATACTGCCCCAGTAGCTCACACATGGATATATACTGCCCCCAGTAGCTCACACATGGCTGGGTATGATGTGATGGGTCTCTCAGCCAGCCGCTGTCACGCTGATCTATCACGCTGCGCGCTTGCTCTGGCCTCTGGGCGCAACTTGATCATGGAAGACAGCTCGCGGTGGCTGTCCATGCTGAGGGGGTGGGGTTATCCCCACTTCCCTCACTCTCTATTGGACAGCCACCGCGAGCTGTCTTCCATGATCAAGCTGCGCCCAGAGGCCAGAGCAAGCGCACAGCGTGATAGAGCGGCGTGACAGCGGCCGGCGGAGAGACCCGTCACATCATACCCATGTGTGAGCTACTGTTGGGCTCGGCTGTGCCCTTGGCGGCGCTGCGCTCTAGGCGGGCGCCTAGCTCGCCTAGAGGCAGCGCCGGCCCTGTCTGTATCGGTGAATAAATGTATGTCCTTGATCACTGTCTGCTGGGCATATTGGACAATAGCAGCTAAAAAAGAATATTCTAAGTTCCAGGTACGCAAATAAGTCCAGACAAGTGGTGCATTTGAACCCCACCTGATATTAAATAATTTCATATTTATGCTCGCATTTAAGACAAATTCTAAGATTTATCAAGGACTTTTAGGTCAATAAAAAGGTCCTTTATTACAATCTTTTTTACAGCAGGTGATTTCTAACAAGATTTATTATAGTTTGGAGACTCATTGTAGTTCTGTTACACCTGCACATCTTAAATATATTGGACCTCAAAGAAAAGACATTAGTAAAAAAGGATGTTCCCTCCAATTTGCTGCCACAGGCCCAAGCTTAGTAGGCCTGTGTAATAATACAACATTGTTCTTATGCAGCTCGCCACCGAGGTTAACAAAAAGTCGGCTCTGACTGAATGCAGCAAAGTCGTTGGTCCCTGCACACTGGAAAGACCCCTTTCCTTCCACTACCACGGAATAGCTAAATGCAGTAGAGCAGATTTGAGTGCTTGAGGAGCTTATCCATTCTGCGGACTTGGGTTGGTTCTACTGGCTACATTAATGTATCCCTAATAGACACCATAACCGACCCCCTCCACCTGACACATTGTAGGTTTCCCGGTCAAACAAGTCTGTTAGGGCTCTCTCATTCGGTACAGGGGGATCACAAAGTGATATATATTTTTCTCACTACAACTGCATTTTCTATTTGCTACTGCAAATAGCCACCGAACGCATCCAAAAAATGGTGAATCGAAAAAAAACCTGCTACAAAACCGCCAAATCGATCCAAAAAACACTGAATCGATTGGAAAAACCAAGAAAACCCGCTGAATGCATCCAACGATCTGCCGCAAAACCGCCAAATCGATCTGAAAAAAGCCAACGACCTGCCAAACAGAGCGCTGACCAACCGCCGGAAAAGGCCGACAGGCTGACGAACTGGTAAAAAAAAAAAAGAAGCAACTTTTAAAAGGTGTTCACAAAAAAACAACTGCATGAAAATGCCTGGAAATAATATATAAGGTCCTATGAATAATAATAAAAAGGTCTGTTACAAACAAAATAAAGCCATTTAAAAAAAATCTGAAAAAAATTTGCCCAAAAAAAATCACGAAAAAGTGAAAAGAATAAACGGTTGAATAAATATTTAATAAAAACGGGGATTTTGTTTTACATTGGAACCTATGGGATTCGCCTGAATAAACCTGCTGAATGAAACCACCGAACATCAGGGCATTTCACTGACATTTCTCTGCTGTCCGGTGTTCTCTGAATAGATTAACCATTACTTCTCTATGGGGATTTCGCTTCCACCGAAGATCACCATATTTCGCTGGCAATTTGCCAATATTTGGTGAACTGACACATTTTTGAATAGTCGATTGGCCACGAAATTGCATCGTACAGGGAAATTCACCAGTATGGCGCTCTTTGAATAACCTTGTAAGACTGAACTGTTTTGTGTATTTTGGTCATTTAATGGCAAATTTAAAAGGTAAAAATGTATTATTTACTAAACATGTCCTTTCGAAGGTTCTTTTCCGAGAAATATTCATATATTTTACAAGAGAGCAGTAAAATGCCTCACATTTACGTCTTGTGAATTCAAGACAGGAAAACCCGTTTAAGACAGGTTTGCTTTATGTGATATGAAAAGAAAATGCAATTCTAATGCCACACTTAAAGGGTTATTCAAAGAGAATCGAAAAGTCACCGCACTTTCGGTGACTTTTCTTTCTCTTCAATTCGGTGCGATTTGGCGATCCCATTTCGGCGTCCCTGCGGTGTATTCAGCAAGCACCACAGGATCCCCGAAATGCAGGGAAAAGCCACCGCAAACCCGACGAACACTCACCGCAAAACCCGGCAAACGTACACCGAAACCTGCAAAAACATCTGGATTAACCCCGCTGAAAACGCGAGAGAAGCCCGAGCAGCTGCCGACAGCACAGACACCGCAGACGAATGGAGTGAAAAAAAAACAGTACGCTTGAATGTTTGAAAAGTTAAACGCTGTTTGCAAAGAAACTACAGAACGAAAATGTCTGAAATTTACATATAAGGTCCAATGAATGATAATAAAAAGGGCTGTTACAGAAAAAAAAGATTTTTTTAAAAAAAGGAGGAAAAAAAAGCAAAATAATACCAAAAAATGTCTAAAAGATCCTAAAAAAAATCTATAAATAAAAAGACTTTTGATTGCAGAATATTATAATAAACGGTTTATTAGATAATTGATTAAAACGGGAATATTTTTGACATTGAAGCCTATGGGATTCGCCTGAATAAATCTGCCGCATGAAACCACCGAACAGCAGGGAAATTCGGCAACTTTGAGGCTAGGGTCAGACTGAGGCAGTGCGAACGCGCGTGCAGGCGCACTTAATCACGGCCGCACTAGCAGCAGATGCCAGGCAATGACAGCCAATATACGAAGTACGGTCGCAGAAAAGTCCGGCTGCGCAACGCAAGTGGAAAATGAACGCATTTTTTCGAGAACGTGAAACCGCAGGTACTGACGTACAGAATGCGCTGCGTCCGCTAGAGGCGTGTTTGCGTGATTAGGAGACGTCAGACGCTGCTAATGTCCGGCCAATATAACGTCCAGACGCAAAAAGAGTTTTATTGATGATCCGTACAAAATCACGGACGAAAATGCGCATAGTATGACCGCTATCGCGTACTCCGTGAAAAAATGCGTCCATTCGTTCGAACGCACTTTTTCACAGACAACATAAAAATGCGTTCGTCTGACCCTAGCCTGAAACTGCTGTTTTTTGTTCTCTGAATAGACGAAGCTATGGGGATTTCACTGGCAACGAACAGGCACCGTATCTGCAGGCAATTTGCCAACATTTGGCGAACTGCCTGCTCTCTGAATAGCCAAATGGCCAGGAAAGGTAGCCGTACGCTGAAGTTCACTGTTCGGTTACCTTTCGGCCACAATTCGGATCTCTTTGAATAACCCTGATAAAATCATAGCATGCGTATATAAAGCAGATTCATACATACTTGGGAGCGTACATAGATGTGACACATGTGTCCTCTACCTCTGCTCTCCAGAGGTTTTGAAACTACATTTCCCACAAGGCTCTGTTGATCGAATGAGTAGTTGAGTATAATAGGATGTAGTTCCAAAACATCTGGAACGCCAAGGTTAAGAACCCGTGACGTAAAAGAATCAATGTGGTGGCTGATATCTCTTTACAGTAGTTACTCTACATCTGTGGATTTTTACTCACTTTCCTTTTCTAGGACTCTGTTGCTCACACCGCGATCACTGAGTTTGATAAATGGTGGAGTGTCCTTATTGCCTTCACGGCTCAGGAGGATTTTTTTGGCAGAAATGTTGCCATGAACCAGCTGCTTATCTTCCTATGAGACAGAAAATGTGTGGACAATAGAAACTGAGTATCGGTATAAAAAAGAAAGAAAAATAAACTGAATGAGACATATCAATATTGTACAAAGATGCCATTTATCTGTAGCAATGATATGAGTTATATGTGCTACATTGCAGTAATGGTACACAAATAGGTGAGAGCTATGCCATACACACTCAATCCAGGATCTTCAGCTTTTGTTAGAAAAATATCTTAAGTGGCAGAAAATGTTGTGAATAGACTAACAGTTGCTAATTGGAAAACCACAGAATTATAAATAGTACACAAAATAGGTTTTCAGGAATGAGAAAACAACAAATTTACCATGTAACAGAGAGCATAAGCCAGTTGTTTGACCACCTCGAGCTTCCAGCTGATGGGAATGGGGCCTCGTTGATGTTGTCGTTTGAGGTAAAGGTCCAGAGCCCCGAAGTACACAAACTCTTGCACCATAATAACTAGGGTGAGATGCGACATAACACATTATTAAGCTGCATTATCTATTTCAATTCACTTCGCTGTAACACAATGTAATAGTATAGGGGGTTTGGGTCGAAATCCCTACAACCAGGTTCCCTAATGCCAAAATCCCAATGGCCAACTTCCCTACACAGACAACTCCCTGACGGCCAACTTCCAGACATCCAAAATCCCAGCGGCTAACACTAACCCTACTCCCTAACCCCTTAAACCTAACCCTAACCACCCTAAACCTAACCCCCTAAACCTAGCCCTATCCCTAACCCCCTAAACCTAACCCCCTAAACCTAGCCCTAACCATAATCCCCTAAACGTAGCCCTAACCCTAACCTCCCCAAACCTAGCCCTAACCCCCTAAATCTAGCCCTAACCCTAACCCCCCCAAACCTAGCCCTAACCCCCTAAATCTACCCCTAACCCCTAAACCTAGCGCTAACCCCCTAAACCTAGCCCTAACCCTAACCCCCCTAAACCTAGCCATAACCCTAACCCCCTAAACCTAGCCCTAACCCTAACCCCCCTAAACCTAACCCTAACCCCCTTAAACCTAGGGTTAGGGTGTTAGTATTAGGGTTAGCAGCTGGGAATATTGATGTCTGGAAGTTGGTCGTGTAGGGAAGTTGGGATGTCGGCACTTGCTCTGTCTGGAAGTTGGTCGTCGGGATGTTGGCATTAGGCAACCTGGCTGTAGGGATTTTGTCCGGCACCCTAGTATCGGACATCACGAAAGGACATGTGGTAAGACATGACATGGAACACAACGTACGTATTAAATTAACACACCATGAGAAAATACAGTACAATGTTACATTACTCTCCCTTGCACACTCACTCTGTTCCCATACACAGACTCCATGCAGCAGAACCTGGTGTTTGTGGGAGAGCTGGTTCATGATACTGGCTGCTTCTAGAAAGGACTGAAGAATAAGAGCAAAATAAATGAAAGTAAGCGCAAACAGACACATTGTGAACCATGACAAAGATAACTGGATGGAGAGTGGGGTATAACAATGAATGGATTGATCCAATTCATAAGCAGCTATATCAGCAATAGTTTTACGTGAAAAACGAAAACGCCACTAAAGTGATTTTGAAATGAAATCATGAGTGAAATCAAATTATATCAAAATTATGTGTGCTACTTCAAATAAACATAAGCCCCCAAAATATGCAAAATGGAAACAAAATGTGAAATATAAACTATGATGCGCCAGGTTGTTGTAGCTAATTTGTATATCACAACTGTAGTTTTATGTCACTTCTTCCATTTGAGTGAAACTCAGATTTTAAAAAGCTGTAAACTTTATCTAAAGGAGTTATTCACTTAGCAGTGGTGTGGCACTGAGGTTTATCGTAGCTGTAACTATGGCGAATTTCGGCGATTCGAAAAAGAGGAAAAATTAAAAAACTGTGACCGTCCCTACACAATGGTACTACCGTTATTCTACTGTAAAATGAATAAATTATAGGTATTCTCAATTTAATATTGTTCTACCGTTCAATGCAACAATGATGAATATACTTCAGGGATTTTAAAGTGACACTCTTCATTGAATTTCTAATAAAGCTGTGGTAAAAAAGACAATACATCTTCGACTGACAAAATGGTGAAAACTACAATGATATCTGCGCTAAAAAAAAATAAGTAGCATTCCGTAAATAGTGAATTTACCGGAGTTTCACCACACTTCATCCTCGGTAGTTCCCTGAACTAAATCCATCACTATTTCAATTTAAGAATGGTGGTTAGTGAATAACCCCTTAAGTGTATGGGTGATCATATCAGTATCACAGGGGCGTACCTAGAACATTTGGCACCCGGGACGGATCCTATATTTGGCACCCCCCCAACTTTAAAATGTAAAAAAATATATATATATATATATATATATAAATAAATAACAGGCTTTCAAAAATATTTTTAGTTATAGCATTCTGGCAGGACATGACGTATACATATTATAATGATATATTATGAATCTGCCGATGGTGAATCATGTGTCCTCTGTGCTGTGCAATAAGAAGTGGGTGTAGATTTTTTTTAATAATTGTTATTCTTAAGTGATTTTGCAAACTCACAACATATCCATCCTCATGCTATGAACAAAAGTACACATGTGGCTGGTTTTGTTGATGTGTGTGTTGGGGTGGCTTGTTTTGTGTGATAGGAGTTGTGTGTTAGTGCCTGGGTTGTGTGTTGGTGGCTGGGTTGGGGGTTGGTGGCTGGTGTTGTGTGATGGGGTTGTGGGTTGGTTGGTTTTGTGTGATGGAGTTCTATGGGTGGCTGGTTTTGTGTGATGGGAGTTGTGTGTGGGTGGCTGGTTTTGTGTGATGGGAGTTGTGTGTGGGTGGCTGGTTTTGTGTGGTGGGAGTTGTGTGGGTGTTGGCTGGTTTTGTGTGGTGGGAGTTGTGTGGGTGGGTGGCTGGTTTTGTGTGCTGGGAGTTGTGTGTGGGTGGCTGGTTTTGTGTAATGGGAGTTGTGTGTGTGTGGGTGGCTGGTTTTGTGTGATGGGAGTGGTTGGCTGGTTTTGTGGATTGGAGTTGCTGAGCAGAGAATGGGTGTGTGTTTTGCAGGTATATGATGTTGCTATGGTATTTTTTATTTACTTTTCCAGTTTTTTAAGACTCCCTCTTACCTGTCCCTGTTTATCCTGGGCTGCCTATTCACGGGTGATGCAGTGAATGCAGCCTGGTCCCCTCTATGCAGGACCTCATCGAGAGCCAGGCAGCTCAATGACATATTTCTGATCACTGCAGTGCTGGTTAAGGAAAGGTCCGCATTAAACAGCAGTAAGCAGACAGGGCTTCATATTCTGCTGCTACCCCCCCTTTACCTGCCGTTTACTGTCATCTTCTCTCTCTGCACACAAACCACATCCCCCTCCCCTCTCCTGGAGCTGCTGCGGGGCAGGGAAGGAGCTATGGAGGGAGGAGAGGGGGATTTTTATTCTATTCTATTTTATTCCGTATGCAAACGTCCTGCTCCACTGCTTGTTGTTTGAGAACACAGTTCAAAGCTGACACACAGTGACAGTGGCACCTCCTAGTACCCCCTAATGACACCCCAATAATCACTGGTACCTGGGGCGACCCATCTCCCACCACTCCCCTAAGTACACCACTGCTCTGTGATATGCTCACACACAAATTTTGGCGAACTGCCAGCAAGTACGGTGCTATTCGAAGGCAGTGCAAATCCCCATAGAGAAGTAATAGTTAATCTATTCAGAGAACACCAAACAGCAGAGAAATGTCAGTGAAATGCCCTGATGTTCGGTGGTTTCAATCAGCAGGTTTATTCAGGTGAACCCCATAGGTTTCAATGTTAAAAATATTCCTGTTTTTATGCAATATCTAATAAACCATTTATTATTTTAATCTGCAGTAAAAAGTCTTTATTTATTGATTTTTTTAGTACCTTTTATTCATTTTCCAGATTTTTTTTCGGCAAAATTTCCCCCCCCTTTTATTTTTTAATAGCGGTTTCTCTTTTTTCTGTAACAGAACTTTTTATTATCAATCATAGGATCTTATATGTAAATTCCAGACATTTTCGTTTAGTGTTTTTTTTTTAAAACAGGAGGCCACGGGTTTGCAGTGTCGGCATTCGGCGGCCAACTCCCTGCACTTTGGGGACCCTGCGGTGAATGGTGAATTCACTGCAGGGTGGGGAAATTTGATTCCCCGAAGTGCAGGGAACAACAGAACACCAAAATGTTGGCGTAACTTCGGTGCTCTGTGAGTAATCCCTTTAGTGGTGAGGTTTTTTGCTGCCCCCTGGAGAGTGCCAGCCTAGGCCTTACCTACCCAGGATATACTTGAAAATTAGTGAAATCTCAATGTATCCTTCCTGGTAAAATACTTTGCAAAAGTAAAAAAAAACATTTTTTTATTTTGTTTTAGTGTCACCCTAGGGGGTGGTGCCACCTGGGGCGGGTCGCCCCCGCCCCCCTAAGTACGCCCCTGCAGTATCAGAATTCAAATGCCCAACTGAGTCCAGTATGTCTATCAACCAGCAGACACATAAGGATGTGATTATTTACACACTGTCCTATTGACATTATTAGAGTACTAGGTATAAAGCCTGCCCTAAGGGCAGTCATATATATATATACACACATAATACACAAGAAGGGCAGCACTCAACCTTAACTACGCTTTCAGTGCGGGTGCATCTCAAAGACAATATAATACAACAAACCAGAAAGAGAGCACACCAAACAACATGTTCAAACAGTACAGAAGGAACCACAACAGCAGCTAAATTCATTTAAAAACAGGAGATTTAACCAGGTTTAACCCTTTAAATGCCTACAAACAATTCTTATCCCCTTCAAATGCACTATAGATCTTAACCCTTTAATGTTGAGCTGTGTTGAAAATGGTGGAAGCTTAGTTTGCAATGGATGGCCATGAATTGCGTAAGCCTGCCAACAGCGACAAGTAAGTTTATCCCATAAGAGCAGTCATTAGGTTAGTATGATAGGACCTGCCAAGGGTGGAATACATTGTCGCTGTTGGCAGGCTTACGCAATTCATGGCCATCCATTGCAAACTAAACTTCCACCATTTTCAACACAGCTCAACATTAAAGGGTTAAGATCTATAGTGCATTTGAAGGGGATAAGAATTGTTTGTAGGCATTTAAAGGGTTAAACCTGGTTAAATCTCCTGTTTTTAAATGAATTTAGCTGCTGTTGTGGTTCCTTCTGTACTGTTTGAACATGTTGTTTGGTGTGCTCTCTTTCTGGTTTGTTGTATTATATTGTCTTTGAGATGCACCCGCACTGAAAGCGTAGTTAAGGTTGAGTGCTGCCCTTCTTGTGTATTTTGTATGAAAAGGGCTGACAACCCTTGGGCAAGCACCCCTCCCTGTCACAGGTGCTCCACCCACAGGTTCTATTTAACCTTGATCTGCAGGGAGCTTCAGAAAGGACTGGGTCCTCCACAAGTAAGTTTATCCCATAAGAGCAGTCATTAGGTTAGTATGATAGGACCTGCCAAGGGTGGAATACATTGTCGCTGTTGGCAGGCTTACGCAATTCATGGCCATCCATTGCAAACTAAACTTCCACCATTTTCAACACAGCTCAACATTAAAGGGTTAAGATCTATAGTGCATTTGAAGGGGATAAGAATTGTTTGTAGGCATTTAAAGGGTTAAACCTGGTTAAATCTCCTGTTTTTAAATGAATTTAGCTGCTGTTGTGGTTCCTTCTGTACTGTTTGAACATGTGGTTTGTTATATATACACATATATATGTTACAGGAGATATATATATATGTATGCACACACATACATACACACCCTGTAACCCCATGTGGGTGTATATATATATATATATATATACACACACACACCATGTAACCCCATGTGGGTATATATATGTATATATATATATATATATACACCATGTAACCCCATGTGGGTATATATATGTATATATATATATACACCCTGTAACCACATGTGGGTATATATATGTATATATATACACCCTGTAACCCCATGTGGGTGTATATATATATACCCTGTAACCCCATGTGGGTGTATATATATATATATACCCTGAAACCCCATGTGGGTGTATATATATATATATATATATACCCTGAAACCCCATGTGGGTGTATATATATATATACCCTGAAACCCCATGTGGGTGTATAATATATATATATTACACACCCTGTAACCCCATGTGGGTATATATATACACACCCTGTAACCCCATGTGGGTATATATATACACACCCTGTAACCCCATGTGGGTATATATATACACACCCTGTAACCCCATGTGGGTATATATATACATATATATATACACACCCTGTAACCCCATGTGGATGGATATATATATATATATATATATACACACACACCCTGTAACCCCATGTGGATGGATATATATATATATACACACACACACACACACACACACACACACACACACACACACACACACACACACACACACACACACACCCTGTAACAACCATATATGTGTGTGTGTATGTGTATATAGGCAACTCGGCTGGCCTCCATGCTCAGGTGAGCCCCCGGCTCGGCTGGGCCTCTAGGCCCAGGCCAAGCTGGGGGCTCAACTGGGCCTGGATGCCGGCCAAGCAAGTAGCTCGGCCGGCATCCAAGCTTAGGTGAGCCCCCGGCTTGGCTTGGGCCTAGAGGCCCAGCCGAGCCGGGGATTCGCCTGAGCCTGGAGGATGCCCGAGCAGAGCCTGGAGGATGCCCGAGCAGGCAACTCAGCCGGCCTCCATGCTCAGGTGAGTCCCCGGCTCGGCTGGGCCCCTAGGCCCAGGCCAAGCCGGGGGCTCGCCTGAGCCTGGATGCCAGCCAAGCAAGTAGCTCAGCCGGCATCCAAGCTTAGGCGAGCCCCCGACTTGGCTTGGGCCTAGAGGCCCAGCCGAGCCGGGGACTCGCCTGAGCCTGGAGGATGCCCGAGCAGGCAACTCGGCCGGCCTCCATGCTCAGGTGAGTCCCCGGCTCGGCTGGGCCTCTAAGCCCAAGCCAAGCCGGGGGCTCACCTAAGCTTGGATACCGGCCGAGCAAGCAGGGTGGGTGTGGAGAGCACATACTCACCTACAATCGGCCTCGAGTCCTCCACCAGTTCCACACAATCCCACCTACATCGGCCCTTAGTTCCTCCAGCGATGGCAGTCCCGCTTCCAGTGTCCTCTCTCCGTTGGTCACCGGTATGACGTCACAAAAGCCTTTGACCCAGGGTCAAAGGCTTTTGTGACGTCATACCGGCGACCAACGGAGAGAGGACACTGGAAGCGGGACTGCCATCGCTGGAGGAGCTAAGGGCCGATGTAGGTGAGTATGTGTAGGAAACATCCTCTTACATCGGCCCTGAGCTCCAGCGGTGACCGTCCTCCGGCTGCCCAGGCTGCTCGGCCGGCCTCCAGGCTTAGGCGAGTCCCCGGCTCGGCTGGGCCTGTAGGCCCAAGCCGGGGGCTCGCCTGAGCCTGGAGGCCGGCCGAGCAGCCTGCGACAGCCGGAGGACAGTCACCACTGGAGCTCAGGGCCAATGTAGGGGAGTATGTGTAGGCAACATCCTCCTACATTGGCCTGGAGCTCCAGCGGTCGGTGACTGTCCTCCGGCTGTGGCAGGCTGCTTGGCCGGCGTCCAGGCTTAGGCGAGTCCCTGGCTTGGCTGGGCCTATAGGCCAAAGCCAAGCCGGGGGCTCACCTAAGCTTGGATACCGGCCGAGCAAGCAGGGTGGGTGTGGAGAGCACATACTCACCTACAATCGGCCTCGAGTCCTCCACCAGTTCCACACAATCCCACCTACATCGGCCCTTAGTTCCTCCAGCGATGGCAGTCCCGCTTCCAGTGTCCTCTCTCCGTTGGTCACCGGTATGACGTCACAAAAGCCTTTGACCCAGGGTCAAAGGCTTTTGTGACGTCATACCGGCGACCAACGGAGAGAGGACACTGGAAGCGGGACTGCCATCGCTGGAGGAGCTAAGGGCCGATGTAGGTGAGTATGTGTAGGAAACATCCTCTTACATCGGCCCTGAGCTCCAGCGGTGACCGTCCTCCGGCTGCCCAGGCTGCTCGGCCGGCCTCCAGGCTTAGGCGAGTCCCCGCTCGGCTGGGCCTGTAGGCCCAAGCCGGGGGCTCGCCTGAGCCTGGAGGCCGGCCGAGCAGCCTGCGACAGCCGGAGGACAGTCACCACTGGAGCTCAGGGCCGATGTAAGAGGATGTTTCCTACACATACTCACCTACATCGGCCCTTAGCTCCTCCAGCGATGGCAGTCCCGCTTCCAGTGTCCTCTCTCCGTTGGTCACCGGTATGACGTCACAAAAGCCTTTGACCCTGGGTCACAGCCTGCACAGCCTGCGACAGCCGGAGGACAGTCACCACTGGAGCTCAGGGCCAATGTAGGGGAGTATGTGTAGGCAACATCCTCCTACATTGGCCTGGAGCTCCAGCGGTCGGTGACTGTCCTCCGGCTGTGGCAGGCTGCTTGGCCGGCGTCCAGGCTTAGGCGAGTCCCTGGCTTGGCTGGGCCTATAGGCCAAAGCCAAGCCGGGGGCTCGCCTGAGCCTGGATGCCGGCCGAGCAGCCTGCCACAGCCGGAGGACGGTCACCGCTGGAGGATTCGGGACTTGCGCCGTTTAAACAAACTGGTAGCTGCGCGCCACTCGTGACGATTTTTATTTTTTTTCAGGTGGCCGACACGCGCAGCTACCTGTTTGTTTTAACGGCAACCCAGTTTTAAATGTCCGTCACGCATGCGCACTCAGCGCTTGACGGCGACGGACTTTGAAACTGTTTTATTATATAGATGATCTTGAAAAGAGAAATGCACAATTGTTGTTATTGTTACCTCCTGGTAATGTTGATGACAAGGATCCAGGATCTTCAGCATAACTTTTACCTCCCGTTCCTCCTCCTCCTCAGTGTTTCGTAGTACTCCATGGATAACTTTGGTAAAGGAACCTTTTGCTTGGGCTACCCCCTAAAGGAGACAAGTGCAGCTGGAAGGATTTACATTTTATCTGAGCAAAAATACAGCTACACCACAAATATCTTGAAACAATACTTACAAATGTGATGTCTTTAAAGTGAATTTTGTGAAATGTCAAGGGTGGAATATTCCTTCGCTGTCTTCTGGGTGACGAGATTCTCTGAGGACAACTGTCACGTAGTATTAGCAGGTTGGATTTTTCTGTCAGTTGCAGAGGATAGATATAATAACATTTGTAAAAAACTACATTTGCCGTTTTATCTTCTGATTTTGCTCAGATGTTAAGGATAGGTTAGTAAATGAAAACATTTAAATGCTGGATTAACATGGAGATTTAAGAGTTATTTTAACACATCCAAGAACTTTTCCTATGCAGACATCACCCTACAATTCAGTCATGTTGTGTGAGGATGTAATGGGGGTGTTTGGGTGAAGATGTCAAGATTCATTGTAAACTAGCTTTTGCCCTCAGCTTCGCATGTATTTTGGGATATGTTACAATTGTTTTTAAAAGAAACATGAGTTTTTGTCCAAACTGTACAAAATATAATTTACAGGTTGATGTCTTAAAGTAATAAGTAATGTTTATTTGAGACGTTATTTATGGCGTATTGGCTACAAACCAAAGTTGTTTCATTCACATTCGTCCATAAATTTTTTTGTTGTTGTAAATACAAACAGACAATGAGACAGAAAAAAATGTAACTTTACATTAGTAGTTCTTCTTTCAGGTGCTCGAATCAGCAGAGAGTTAGGTGAGCTCACTCTGGAATAGGTAATGTAAAACTGCCCATGTGAGAAGCCGACTTCTCTCAGGTCAATCCCCACTACCTTCAAAGTCTGTCCCTGAGACTTGTCGATGGTCATCGCGAACCAAACCTTTAGGGTGAACTGAAGTCTATTGATTTGAAACAGATATTCTGAAGGTATAAGGCTAGGGTCAGACTAACGCATTTTTCACGTTGTCCGTGAAAAAGTGCGTTCGAACGAATGGACGTATTTTTTCACGGAATACACGATAGCGGTCATACGATGCGCAGTTTCATCCGTGATTTTGTACGGATCATCAATAAAACACTTTTTGGGTCTGGACGTTATGTTGGCCGGACATTAGCAGCGTCTGACGTCTCCTAATCACGCACACACGCCGCTAGCGGACGCAGCGCACTCTGTACGTCAGTACTAGTAGTTTCAAGTTCTCGAAAAAATGCGTTTGTTTGCCGCTTGCGTTGCGCGGCCGCACTTTTGTGCGACCGTACTTCGTATATTGGCCGTCATTGCCCGGCATCTGCTGCTAGTACGGCCGTGATTAAGTGCGGCTGCACGCGCGTTCGCACTGCCTCAGTCTGACCCTAGCCTTAGAGGTATGAACACCGCCCCCCTCCGGCCAGAACTGGTTAGCACCGTAGCCTCAATAACAATTCTGTGGAGTGCTTTTACTTGCAAACTGGTGCCATTACAGAGCTTAGGTGGGTTGAGGTTCCGCAATAATATCACAGGTTCTCCCACACTGGAGCATTGAGGGTGTGTGTGAGGCCTGGCTGTGGGGAGGAAGCAGACATGCTGGAGCAGTGAGGGAGTGTATGAGGCTTGGCTGTGAGAGGGAAACAGATATGCTGGAGCAGTGAGGGAGTGTGCAAACTCTGACTGTGAGAGGGAAGCCCACGTGCTGGAGCAGTGAGGGAGAGTGCGAGACCTGGCTGTGAAAGAGAAACAGACTTGCTGAAGCAGTGAGGAAGTGTGAGAGCCCTGGCTCTGAGAGGAGCTGCATAGAGACTCCATTCTGTGTGAAATAACAGCATCCCTTTGATCTGCTGATTCAGTGTATCAACTGGATTTTAGGAAAATGGTAAAATGCATTTTTTTATTTTTAGAGAGGATTGTAAATACCAATTTTCACGCCTGTAACATCTTTGATTTTTGAAATATAGGTAAACTGATAAAAATATTCACCCCCCCTTAACTGGATTCTCTGAAAATGGCAAAATACATGTTTATTTTTAAAGAAGAATCAAAATACCAAATTTCACATCTATAACATCTTTGGTTTTTGAGATATAGGTTTGATGTTTAAGATATTCAAACCTATAGGGGCGGAATTTCCAAAAATCCTTCCTTAGTGGGTGCCTACACCATAAAAACAATGCACCTTCAAAATTTCACATGCCTAGGTTAAACGTTTTTAGATGGGCGTTAATGAGTCAGTCAGGACAATACACGCTGCTGTTTGTTTTTTACTTTTTTTGAAGCAATTGCATGTAAAAAGGAAAAGTACATTTAGTTTTTTTATCTCCTTTTTCCATTTTGTGGATTTTTCCCTTGATCCAACATTTGCCAAAATCTGTGCAAAAGTTTCACTTTCTGGCTTTGCTTTAGCTCATACAGTATTTTACCCCTTCACCAGTAGTGTATTTAGGTTTTGTGCTGCCCTAGGCCTGACTAAACTCGTGCACCCCTAATTTAAATGAGGCACCCCTTCCTGTCAAGGGCACACCTCTTCCTCTTTAAGCTCCACCTTTTCCTCTTTGAGCTCCGCCTTTTCCTCTCTTTATATTAAAAGTTGATACCAAGTGCCTACTTGTATATTTTGTATACCATTTCAAATGTATCTATTGAGATAAATAAAATTATGAAATGTTTAAATTCAAGCATTTTTACAAAGAACAGCCACGCATGTCAAGTATACTGGATCACAGCCGCTCTAATTGGTTGAACAATAAAATCCACAGAAGCGTGCACTGTGTATGAGCATATTAGAGCTGCACTGCAATAAAACCCACAGAAATGGGCACTGTGTATGAGCATATCAAAACTGCACAGCAAATAAACTCACAATAATGTGCAGTGTGTATGAGCGTATCCCAGAGCTCCAGGGCAATGAAACTCAGAATCCACAGCAATAAAACTCCCAGCAATGCAAAGTGCAGTGTGTATGAGTGCATCAGAATCTACTGCAATAAAACTCCCAGCAAACCGAGTGAATATGAGCACACAGCAATTATTTATTCTATATTTACCGGCCTCCGTCCGCGGTAGGGCTGTGTACAGAGTCAGCAGGGACTGTGTACAGACTCAGGATCGCGGCTGTGCCTGTGCATGGAGCCATCTTGTCAGCAGTGGGGTGCCACTGCCAGAGGGTGCACCGTGGCTTTGATTCCCTTTCCCGGTGGATGTTCAGTCCAGAATAGAGTGAGAGTCTGTGTTACCGAAAGGGCGGGCAGCTGCGTGCGTGTCACGTGGCTCAGCCAGTCAGGTGGTACTGAGACTCAGTACCACCTGACTGGCCAGATCGCGTGACCTGCACTCACGCAGCCTCACCAGGAGCCAGGCAGCTCATTGACAAATTTCTAGCACTGCAGTGCTGGTTAAAGAAAGGTCCACTTTAAACAGCAGTAAGCAGACAGGGCTTCATATTCTGCTGATACCCCCCCCCTTTACCTGCCATTTACTGTCATCTTCTCTCTCTGCACACAAATCACATCCCCCTCCCCTCTCCTAGAGCTGCTGCAGGGCAGGGGAGGAGCTATGGAGGGAGGAGAGGGGGATTTTTATTCTATTCGATTTTATTCCGTATGCAAACGCCCTGCTCCGCTGCTCGTTGTTTGAGAACACAGCTCAAAGCTGACACACAGCTGACAGTGGCACCTCCTAGTACCCCCTAATGACACCCCAATAATCACTGGCACCTGGGGCGGCCCACCCCCCGCCACTCTCCTAAGTACACCACTGCTCTGTGATTTGCTCACACACAAGTTTGGCGAACTGCCAGCAAGTATGGTGCTGTTTGAAGGCATTGCAAATCCCCATAGAGAAGTAATGGTTAATCTATTCAGAGAACACCAAACAGCAGAGAAATGGCAGTGAAATGCCCTGATGTTCGGTGGTTTCAATCAGCAGGTGTATTCAGGCGAACCCCATAGGTTTCAATGGTAAAAATATTCCCGTTTTTATGCAATATCTAATAAACCATTTATTATTTTAATCTGCAGTAAAAAGTCTTTATTGATTTTTTTTAGTACCTTTTAGTCATTTTTCAGATTTTTTTTGGGCAAAATCCCCCCCCCCTTTTTCTTTATAGTGGTTTTTCTTTTTTCTGTAACAGAACTTTTTATTATCAATCATAGGATCTTGTATGTAAATTCCAGACATTTTCCTTCAGTAGTTCTTTTGAAAACAGCAGGCCACGGGTTTGCGGTGGCAGCATTCAGCGGCTGACTCCCTGCACTTTGGGGACCCTGCGGTGAATGGTGAATTCACTGCAGGGTGGGGAAATTTTATTCCCTGAAGTGCAGGGAACTACAGAACACCAAAATGTTGGCGTAATTTCGGTGCTCTTTGAGTAACCCATTAAGGCTAGGGTCAAACGAACGCATTTTTCGCAGTGAACGTCAAAACGTGCGTCCGAAAGCATTGACGTGTCTTTTCACGGAAAGCGCTTAAGGCTGGGGTCAGACCAATGCACTCTTAACGTGCATTCTGGCGCACTTAATTACGGCCGCAGTAGCAGCAAATGACGGGCAATGACGGCCAATATACGAAGTACGGCACAAAAGTCCGGCCGTGCAACGCAAGCGGAATTTGAACACATTTTTTCGAGAACGCAGAACCGCTAGTACTGATGTACAGAGTGCGCTGCGGCGGCATAGCGGCGTGTGTGCGTGATTAGGAGATGTCAGACGCTGCTAATGTCCAGCCTACATAACGTCCAGATGCAAAAAAGTGTTTTATTGACGATCTGTAAAAAAATCACGCACGAAAATGCGCGTTGTCTGACCGTTTTTGCGCATTCCGTGAAAAAATACGTTAATGCGTTCGGACGCACTTTTTGATGTTCGCGGGGAAAAATGATTTCGTTTAACCCTAGCCTAAGGCTGGGGTCAGACCAGCGCACTATTAACGTGTGTTCTGGCGCACATAATTACGGCCGCACTAGCAGCAGATGACGGGCAATGACGGCCAATATACGATGTACGGCCGCACAAAAGTCCGGCCGTGCAACGCAAGTGGAATTTGAACACATTTTTTTGAGAATGCTGAACCGCTAGTACTGACGTACTGAGTGCGCAGCTGCGGCATAGCGGCGTGTTTGCGTGATTAGGAGATGTCAGCCGCTGCTAATGTCCAGCCTACATAACGTCCAGACGCAAAAAGAGTTTTATTGACGATCCGTACAAAATCACGCCCGAAAATGCGCGTCGTCTGACCGTTTTTGCGCATTCCGTGAAAAAATACGTCAATGCGTTCGGACGCACTTTTTCACGTTTGCGGGGAAAAATGCTTTCGTCTGACCCTAGCCTAAACGGTCATACAATGCGCATTTTTGTGCGTGATTTTTTTATGGATCCAAACCAGGAAACTTTGGGTGTCTGGACGTTATGTTGGCCGGACATGAGCAGCGTCTGACGTCTCCTAATCATGCACACATGCCGCTATGCGGACGCAGCGCACTCTGTATGTGAGTACTAGCGGTTCAGCGCTCTCGAAAAAATGTGTTCATTTTCCACTTGCGTTGCGCGGCCAGACTTTCGTGCGGCCGTACTTCGTATATTGGCTGTCATTGCGCGTCATTTGCTGCTAGTGTGGCCGTGATTAAGTACGCCTAAACGCACGTTAAAAGTGCGCTAGTCTGACCCCAGCCTTAGTGGTGAGGTTTTTTGCTGCCCCCTGGAAAGTGAAAGCCTAGGCCTTGGATACCCAGGACATACTTGAAAATTTGTGAGATCTCAATGTATCCTTCCTAGTAAAATACTTTGCAAAAGTAAAAGTAAAAAAAATATATATATATTTTTGTTTAGGGGTGGGGCCACCCGGGTTCGGGCCACCGCCCTAGGCCTAGGCCTTGTTGGCCTAGGCCAAAATACACCACTGCCCTTCACTGCAGAGACATTTCACTGCTGTGTACTAAGCTCATTTTGACTGTTTTGTGCTCGTCATGTTTAAATGGGATTTGAAGTAATGTTGTATTGTATCAAGGAAGTCAGACCATCGCGAGACTCCGACCCAAGCGGCTGGGTTCTCCCCCTACACTGCAGAGACTCTGTGATATGTGGGGGACGTCCTCTGTATGTTGCAGGGAATGTCCAGGACATCTCCCAGACGTCATCTGCAGCAAAGGGGTTAACAGTTAATGAGGTGGAGGAGGGAATTTTTAGATAATGCAGCATGGGGTGTATTGTGGTCTCCAGGCTACTCAGATAAGAGATGGCAGCTGAATGTGATAGGACAGGGAGCTTAATAAGCATTATAATCTACCCCCTGGCGATGTCCTTTGAAAACATCCCACACAATACAATGATTTGAGTCAGTGATTGACACATTGACTCAATTATATGGCCAAAACCACACCTGATGTATACTGTGTCATTCTTTCTTTGGCATGTAATGGACATTGGTTTTGCAGGGTCAGGGAATATAAACCTTGAAGGACTGCAGAGTAAAGTGAGGACTATGTGCTAAATATTTGTGTGGTCTCTTTCTGACCTTCTAGAGGTGCCTGACTGCGATGCTTCTTTGAAAACAAATCTTTCACCAATTTTTAGGAAGCTGCTATGACAATGGGCTATCATATTGAGCCAGAACATTCAGCAATATGTGTGGACACAGTGATGAAATTCTGTGATATTTTTCAGTATTTTAGCTAGTGGAATTTGAGGATGACAACTGTGATTTTCCACTAAAAGTAATAGATAAATTCTGGTTTTATATGTTTTTGAAGACCTAGAATTTACTAAAGAACATATCTAGACAAACAATGCAATGAAGGACACCCAGATCAGAAGAAGACAATGATATTTGAAATTCTGTACAATACCGCATAGGTGTGAGCTACAAAAATAGTCCAGTGGTGCTGTAAATGTTTCCAAAGCAGCATTCAATTCATAATATACAAAAATTTAAAAAAATAAAATGAGACAATTTCAGTTTTTCTTAGAAAAGTTAATCCAACAAATCTCCGAGATTGAGAGAGTTGCACATCACATGTCATGTAAACAATGGGAGTTCTAGAACTACATAGGTCTATATTTGGAATGGAAGGTGCATTTTAGTATATATTGATGCACTGAGAGATAAGGCGTTAATGTTTGCTTTTAGGTGTTAATATATCTACTTTCTGTTTATTTCCCCAATAACAAACAAAAGTTGTTATTTCTCTGTGCTTTAAGTTTTAGTATAGCGTAGATAAGCAGAATGTAGATATATAAAAGGCTTAAAGAAACACTATAAGGGCACTATTCCATAGTTGGCACTAACGTTAGCACCTCAATATGTAATCGGTACCGCCAAGATAAGTGTTTAACGCATGCTACCGATATTACATTCCTGACGCTACCCCTGTTAGCGCATCATTTTTTGCGCTAGCTTCTGCGAGCTTACTGCACGTTGTGCATCCGATACTTAACATGAGGAGTGCAAACGTATATTAACATTTTGATAAGTAAGGTATTACAAAGTCCTAGCACTCATTACATTGAGGATGCGGATAGGCAAAAGTTAGCACCTTCTGAAAGCCGGCGCTGCATTTGCAGAATCATCTAGCTCTCCCTAATACCCCCCGCCAATAAATCCGATACTTACTTCTCATCTCGCAGCGGGAATGGTGGCCAGATCTGCTGCTTCTGTTCACCGGGAGAATGGAGAGACTGGAAACAATGACTTCACAGTCTCCCTCCATGATCACTCCGTGGTGCTGTACAATCTCACCGCCTGAAAGCGCAACCCTTCATGGAGTCCTATGGACTCCAGAAAGTGATACTGGTGATGGGGCGGAAGCACTACTGCGTGTATCCCAGTCGTTAGTGGTGCATTTCAGGGCGAGGTGCTGAGGTAGCATCTGCTCAGAAATTTCACGGTAACATGGGGATGCTACAGGGAAATCTGAAGGCTCAGATTTTCCCAGTTAGCGATCCATGTTAACGTGAACAAGGGAACAGGGCCCTAAATGTTTAAGTGGTAACGCTGCTGTGACCTCCTTTTCAGCAACTTCTCTCTCTGAGGGGAGAGGGGAGGCTCGGAGGGCTAATTCAGCCATCCTGATGCAGTGGCTTAGTCCTGCCCAGATACTTAGCTTGGGGAGCCCTGTGCTCAGGTTTTAGGGCTTTGAGACATTTGGGAACTAGTCTTACCCAATGATATCAATGCCTTCCTCTATTAAGAGCCACTGGATTGGCTGGAGCCCAGCTTCCCTGCGGCTACATGACGTGCTTAATTGGAAGCATGTCACATCCTGCAGAGATCAGAGGGAGATAGAGACAGCGCGGTATTTAGGATTGTTTTAAATGGAAACAAAAGGGTTAAACTGGAGGGATGCAAGCATAGGGGTTAAGAAGAGGTTAGTATTTGACCTCTCTGTTTCCTACCCCCTCCTGTTTAAAACATATACAGGGCTATTCAGAGGTGAAAACCTTGAGAATGACGGGAGAAGTGAAAATTCTAGGTCTATAATAGTCAAAACAGAAAAATTCTCCCATTTATCTCACTTTCCAAATTGCCTATTTGGTCTAGATTGTTCATTCTCCTGCCAATTCTCAAGGTTTTCACCTCTCTCTAAATAACCCTGATAGTATCCCTTTAAGAAGAAAATATAAGGTAACACCTAATCCACCAATGTGGCATAAATAGACATTTGTTTGATTCACACTCTACTTGTGTGTCTCAAGAATGCCAACCCTTCAGCAAGTATGAACATTTGCATATCTCTTTAACATATATTTCTGAGACTCTGTGAACAGGTACGGTGACAGTGTAAATCTAAAAAACCTGATGTATATGAATATTATGCCATTTTATATTATACCTTTAGCTCTTGGAGGAATACAGGAAGAAAGCAGTGTAGAGATCCCACCTAGACGCAAACTTGACTGTTGGTAATATTCCATAAGGCACCTCAGGCTGGAAAAGTGACGTGGTACGGCAGCCAAGGAAAATGTATCATTGACGTGTAAAATTTGGCAGCCCTTGAAATCTTTCCCCAGAGAGCTCTGCCAAAATATTGTAAAAGGAAGGATTATTGAATAGAACTAATTATGTTTTTAGCAAACATGCTTTTGTTTCATGCCATGTGATGGAGACTTATGAAAACATGACCTGACACGCTGCACTAAAAAACACACAGTATAATAAATCTATTTTCTGTGCATTTTCATGCATTATGATCTATAATAGTGCAACTTTAGAACTAAAAGAACAATCCTGTACCACCATTCAACAAATCAATTAAAAGAGAAGGCTGAAGTCATAGGTAAAAGGAAAGGAATTAACCATCTCTATGATGTGGGAAAAATGAGAAGAGTTAAATCGAAAAATATGGCCAGTAAGGACTGATGTAAAGAAAAGAAAACATTCTAGATAGTATAAAAAAATAAAAAAAGGTGCATTGTCATTTCATATAATCTCCACGAACAATTATGTTGCTCAATTTGTAAATCATGGGATGTCTCACCTCTACACATACAGTAAGTAGGTACTTATCATAGTCCTGAGGGGAACATCGCATAACAAAACTCCCAGGTACACTGCCATTTCTCTTCAGTTTTTCCACAGCAAAGTCTGACCTGAGAGGTGCATAACAAAAATATGTATGTGAATCACTAACAGGTCATTTCACTAAAGGTGAAACTTAGAAGAACTGGCAGGAGAAGAGAACAATCTAAACCAAATAGCCGATTTAGAAAGAATTTTAGTGGCTTGGCTTTTTTGACCTAGAATTTCTACTTCTCCTGCCAATTCTCCTGAGTTTCCCCTTGTAGTGAATAGACCTGTAAGAAGATATGGAAGAAAAATGATATAGAGGATAAATGCAGCCAAAAAAAAAAGATATTAGCATATCTTGTTTGCCACGGTACAGTGACAATGGGAACAGTCAGGAACCTCTGCTCCAGATACACCCATAGTTTATGGGGTGGAAACAATGACCAGTCACTGAGTTTCATAAGCATGGCTGCAATATAATAAAATTCCAAGTGAGGGAGACCCACCCTGCCCGAAGTCTGGGTCGAGTGAGAACGGCGTAGGCCAATCTTTGCCTTTTGCCAACCCAAACATGCCTCCCAAATAGGGAATGAAGTCTGCCGACGTAGGACCAGGGATATTAATTGGGAAGGTCTGAAAAAAGTATAAAAATGTAGGTAAAAATGGACATTAAAATAATGTTCACTCGACCAAACCAGGAGAACTCTGGCTTATCCCAGTCCTGTAGGTTTTGTTTAACTCGGTTCAGGAATGGTTCAAAATTTAAATTATAAAGCGTAGAGCGATCAGCAGGTAGAAGGACTTTTAGATATGGGAGAGCGGTAGTTTCCCAAGTAAACTGGGCAATACACCGAAGGTCCATCTGTAGAACTAGGCCAATTCCCACCCCCAAGGCCGCACATTTGGAAAGATTCATCATAAAATTAGAGACAGCAGCATACAGTTCTACTTCCTTCAGGAAGGCATGTGTTAGGCATGTGGTTGACAGAGTTGATAGATTATTGGGAGGGGCTGGAGATGACCCAGCTGTCATGGTCCATATTGGTACCAATGACAAAGTAAGCGGAAGATGGAAGGACCTGAAGAATGATTTCAGGGAATTAGGAAGTAAACTGAAGAAGAGGTCCTCCAAGGTAGTATTTTCTGAGATCCTACCTGTGCCACGTGCTACAGTGGAAAGGCAGCGGGAGATTAGGGAGGTCAATGCGTGGCTTAAAGCTTGGTGCAGGAAGGAGGGCTTTGGGTTTTTAGAGCACTGGGCTCATTTTGCACTGGGGTACAATCTGTATAGTTGTGATAGATTGCACCTGAATGGAAGAGGGTCTGCTGTGCTAGGGGAGAGGATGGTTAAAAGGTTGGAGGAGACTTTAAACTAGTGGAAGGGGGGAGGGATACAGTATCTTACAAAATGGAGACAGAGCAGATAGCGGAAGGGTTTCAGTTCAGACTAAGGGGGGTGGAGCCGGGGGGATGGGTAATGTCAGAACAGTGGAGGCATGTAATGTAAAGTCGCATTCAGCATGTGTGGGTAGAGACAACATTAAATGTATGCTTGCTAATGCAAGGAGCCTTAATAACAAGATGGGGGAACTAGAGGTAATAGCATACACTAAGCAATACGACATTATAGGAATAACAGAAACATGGTGGGACGAAACGCATGACTGGGCTGTAAACTTAAACGGTTATACATTGTTTAGAAAGGATAGGAAACATAAGAAAGGGGGTGGAGTGTGTTTATATGTAAATCAGGATTTAAAGCCTAATATTACACAACTGGAAAGCGATGAGGGAAATGTGGAATCCTTATGGGTAAATATTTCGTTGGGGAATAAACAGGGAAGTCAATTATTGGTTGGCATATGCTATAAACCACCTAATATAGATAATGATGAGGAAGAACAACTGTTAGAGCAAATTAGGAAGGCTGCACATCATGGTAGCACTTTAATTATTGGAGATTTTAATTACCCGGACATTAATTGGGATAGTGGGACTAGTAATTCAGCAAAGGGAATCCGGTTCCTGAACATTTTAAATGATACCTTCATGTCACAACTGGTAGAAACACCAACTAGAGAGGATAACTGTCTGGACCTGGTTATAACAAATAATGTGGATCTTTTCTCAAATATTAATGTAAAAGAACAGTTGGGAAATAGCGACCATAACATGGTGACTTTTGAAATAAACTCAAAAAAACACATTCATAAGGGGCATGCTAAAATATATAATTTTAAAAAGGCCAACTTTATTAAAATAAAGGAAGCTCTCAATGTCATTGACTGGCAGAAACTCTTTCACGGGAAAAACACTGAGGATAAGTGGAATATCTTTAAACTAACACTAGAAAATTACACGTCACAATATATTCCACTGGTTAATAAATATAAAAGAAACAGACTGAAACCAATGTGGCTTAGTAGGAAGGTAACTAAGGAAATGAAAAATAAAAAGAAGGCATTTAAAGCTTTTAAATTTGATAAATCTGAGGCATCCTATAAAGCATATAGGGCAGCCAATAAAGCATGTAAAAATGCGATTAGATGGGCTAAACTAGAAAATGAAAAAGAAATAGCCAAAGAGAGCAAGACCAACCCTAAAAGATTCTTTAGGTACATAAATTCTAAAAAACCCAAGAGTGAAAATGTAGGTTCACTAAAATCTGAGTCAGGGTTATTGTTAACTGAAGATCAGGATAAAGCAGAAATTTTAAATGATTATTTTTCTTCAGTATTTATCAAAGAGAAACCTATAACAGGAGACATGAAATTCATTAATAAAAACTTACTAATACAAAGTGACTGGTTGACTCAGGACAAGGTTTTACACAAATTAAACAATGTGAATGTTAATAAAGCCCCAGGGCCAGATGGAATTCACCCGCGAGTACTAAGAGAGCTATGTGTTGAAATATGTAAACCTCTGTTCTTAATCTTTCAAGATTCTTTTCTTTCAGGAATAGTACCAGAGGATTGGAGAAAAGCTGACGTGGTCCCTATATTTAAGAAAGGTTTAAAATTTGTGCCTGGGAATTATAGACCTGTGAGCTTAACATCTGTGGCTGGGAAAGTATTTGAGGGGTTACTAAGGGATAATATTCAGGAATTTATTGGGAGGTATAATGTAATTGGCAAAAATCAGCATGGTTTCATGAAACACAGATCATGTCAGACTAACCTAATTACGTTCTATGAGGAAGTAAGTAGAAGTATAGATCAGGGGGTCGCAGTGGATGTGATTTACTTAGATTTTGCCAAAGCTTTCGACACAGTTCCACACAAAAGGTTACTACTTAAATTAAGAAAAAATGGTCTAGATGAAAATACTTGTTCTTGGATAGAAAACTGGCTAAAAGATAGGGTACAGAGAGTGGTCATAAATGGTACATTTTCAAGATGGACACCAGTGGTAAGTGGTGTCCCTCATGGGTCTGTTATAGGACCAATACTATTCAATTTATTTATAAATGACCTTGAGATAGGCATTGAAAGTCATGTATCAGTATTTGCAGATGACACAAAGCTAGGAAAAGTAATACAATGTGAGCAGGATGTTACTTCGCTGCAGAGGGATTTAGATAAATTGGGGGACTGGGCACTTAAATGGCAGATGAAATTTAATCTAGATAAATGTAAAGTTATGCACTTTGGAGTGAAGAACACACAAGCAATTTATACCCTAAATGGTACGGAGTTAGGGAAATCCAAGCAGGAGAAGGATTTGGGAATAATCATAGACTTCAAACTAAGTAACAATGTGCAATGTCAAACAGCAGCCGCCAAGGCCAGCAAAGTACTGGCATGCATTAAAAGGGGAGTTCACTCACGGGATGAAAACATAATTTTGCCTCTGTATAAATCAATGGTCAGGCCGCACCTTGAATATGCCGTGCAATTTTGGGCACCTGTCTTAAAAAAAGATATTATATCGTTAGAAAAAGTGCAGAGACGGGCAACTAAATTAATAAGGGGGATGGAAGGGTTAAGTTATGAGGAAAGACTAATAAGCTTAAACCTGTTTAGTTTAGAGAAAAGGCGCCTTAGAGGGGATCTGATAACCTTATATAAATATATACGGGGCCATTATCAACCATTGTCTGATAACCTATTCATTAACAGGACTATACATAGGACAAGGGGTCATCCATTTAGACTGGAAGAAAGAAAATTTAGCTTAAAGCATAGGAAGGGTTATTTTACGGTGAGAACAATAAAGCTGTGGAATTCTCTGCCTGTTGAGGTGGTTGGGTCAGAGTCTGTACAGACTTTTAAAAAACGACTGGATGACTTCCTGCAGACACAGAATATTAAGGGTTATAATATTTAATATGTGGGTAAAAGCTTCTTGATCCAAGGAGAAATCTGACTGCCATTCTGGGGTCAAGAAGGAATTTTTTCCCAGTATGTTGCATATTGGCGAGCGCTTCAGACTGGGTTTTTTGCCTTCTTTTGGATCAACAGCAGTAGGTTATGTGGGAGAGGCTGAACCCGATGGACGCATGTCTTTTTTCAGCCTATATAACTATGTAACTATGTAACTATGTAACTATGTAAAAAGATAAGGGGTTCACATAATGTTAATAAAATATCGTCAGCAAAATTATAAGGTGGAAGGGGGTGTCATATCTCGTGATACAATCATTGCCCCGGATTCACTGAAGGAAAGGCTCCCGGGTAAGGATAAACAGCAATGGGGATAATGGGCAACCCTGCCTGGTACCATTTCATATGGGGACAGGGGAGAAAGCTCACCATTAACTCTGACTGGTGCCGTGGGTCTAGCATACAAAGCTGATATCCAGGACAGTTAACGTGGACCTAACCCTGCACTCTGCAGTGCCACCCAGTCCTAGGCCCAAACTTATTCATTGCCCTCCACCTGTAGCCACTTTATTCTAATCAAGCTGTGGCTTGCTATTCTCTCTCTAGCCACCAGATCCACACTCCCCAGCTCCCCTTCTGTTTCACTTACCCCTGTCCTTTAGATTGTAAGCTCATGGGATGTCTGGCTGAGAACTTGTGTAAAGTGCTCTATCAGTAGGACAATTATCCTAAGGGCAGGGCCATCTGTTCCTTATGTGTTTTAGTATATCTCATGTCTGCACTCCCCCATTGTACAGCACTGCGGAATATGCTGGCGCTTTATAAATACAGAATAATAATAATAATAACTCCAACCCCTCCCAGCACTGCCACCATAAATGACCATTCCACCCAGTCGAAAGCCATGTCGGCATCAACCGAACGGAACAAGATTGGGGTGGAGGTTTGCTTTGAGATATGAGTCAAATTAATGGCCCATAGGGTATTATCCCAGGCATCGAGGAGGGGAATGAAACTGACTTGATCAGGGTGGATTAAGGTCATGAGTAAGGGTGTCAGTCTGGTGGCTAGTATCTTTTGCCATCAACTTAACATCGTTGTTGATTAGTGAAATGGGCCTATAGTTCGAGCAATACAGTGGGCTCTTCCCCAGCTTATGGATAAGGGAAATTGTGGCTTCTAAAGCGGCTGGGAGAGCTTAACAGTGTTATCCAGGACGCTCATGGAACGAACCAGGCTAGGACCCAGAATGGGGTAAAATGGAATATATAGAGTATATATACCGGATAGGGAGTCTTTAACTGTCACTGCCAATTCCTTCAAAGTGGTCAAAACATAGAAAGCGTGATGTACATTCCCAGGGAGAGCTCCGTCAGGCTAGTGGAGAAGTCCTGGTGCAAATGCCAGCGAGGTCCGCCCAAACCTCAAAGAACATCCATAAATCCACAGAAGCGTGCAACACAGATATCTCCCAACGGAAAGTTTATTGAAAAACGAATAATACAGCAGGTAATTCCTCCAAAGTGCTAGAGGCCTCCAAGGCCTTAGCCCTGCATGGGGGGATAGTCCTGTGTAGGGATTTAGTGAGGTAAGAGGCAATCTGCGCAGGGTGAGGTGGGGAGGCTTGTATGTTATAGAGGGAATGACAGTATTCAGAGAATTCACGAAGAAGGTCCCGAGTCCGATAAACAATGCCACCCTCCTTTGTCTTCAACTTAGAGATCTAAGTGGAGTGGTACTTGCTACGCAAAGCCTTGGCTAGCCAGTCTACAACACCTATTCCATTGGGCAAAAAAGGGTGCTTTGTGAGGAGGAGGGAGCGACATGCGGACCGATGTAGTAGCTAAAGTGGTGTAATGTTCAACCGACATTGTATCTTTATGAAGTAGTTCAGCAGTGTGAATGTACACTAGTAGTAGGGTCGCTATTCTCTCCCCGCTTTCCCATTTATGACGAGCCACTATTTGTATCAGGTCACATTTATGAGCTCCCATAACAGTGGTGACTTTATGCTCTGCAACTTTTTATTTTTTGGTGGTAGTGTCCCTTTAAAGGGACTGATAGAGCAGGTGTAAAATACCCTCAGATACGACAGAAGATCAAAAACGTTCATATGTAACACGCTTGTTATTTGATATTCTGCTGCTGCCATCAGTCAAATCCTTTACGGATTCTTCTAACAGTTCTTTCTTTATTTTAACTAATACCCACTGACCCCTGAAAAAACTGTTAACTTTGAGATTACACATAAATTATTTAAATTTTAAATGTAATTAATTTATTGTGCCCCAAAAAAATGGTGGGTTAAGAACTAATAAGTTTGTGGTATGACTCGGAGGTTGTGGATGTGCTAAGGTATGTACTGAATGAAATTAGAGTGAATAAATGTGTAGGGGGTAGCCAAAGTGATAAAAAGAAAGTGTTAGGAGCCCTGAAGTGTGGAATAACGAAAAGCAAAACACAGATTTACGAGTGGCTCACGTAATTGGTCCATGGCACTGGTGCTCCAAGTTCCATTTCACTCTTGGAGGGGCCACCTCCTCACAGAAGTAATGCTGGGAGTCAGTAGTTAAACGGAAATAGCCATCAATCAAAGATACAAAGGACAAGGCATCTTGTAACACTGGAAACTGAAACTCCTATAGGGAAAGAAAAAAGGAAGAGGAAAAGAGTGGACAGTAGTAAGACTCATTTTACCTCTCCAATTGTCTCTTTCACCCACAATCATTTTCTCTAAAAATGTTACATCTCCACTCACCATGACTTTGTCTTGCTTAGTAACGGTTACTATACGTCCCTCTGAAACTGCTGAGTCAAAGCAGGCCTGGGTAATTCGGACGTCCACTATATCTGGAAAGTCACTAAATGGCTGCCAGAACTGTAGCCAAAATAACAGTATATTTAAAAACAAAAACAGTATACATTCATTTCTATGTATTATAGAAAAATAAGCGACATAAGATCCTGAAGATCGCAATTTTACTTTTTCTCCTTGAGCCAATTTCCCTCTGTTACAGTTTTCCTTGATGTTTTCCATATCACTTTTTCTTACATAGTTATATAGTCTTGAAAAAAGACATGCGTCCATCGAGCTAAGACTTTCACACATCACCTACTGCTGTTGATCCAAAAGAAGCAAAAAAACCCAGTCTGAAGCACTCGCCAAATATGCAACATATTGGGAAAATTCCTTCTTGACCCCAGAATGGTGGTCAGATTTCTCCTTGGAGCTTTTACCCACAATTTAAATATTATAACCCTTAATATTATGTTTTTGCAGGAAGTCATCCAGTTGTTGTTTAAAAGTCTGTACAGACTCTGTCCCAACCACCTCAACAGGCAGAGAATTCAACGGTTTGGTTGTTCCCACTGTAAAATAACCCTTCCTGTGCTTTAGACTGAATTTCCTTTCATCCAGTCTAAATGGGTGATCTCGTGTCCAGTGTATAGTCCTGTTAATGAATAGGCTCCCAGACAATGGTTTATAATGGCCCCGTAAATATTGATAGATCCCTTATAAGGCGCCGTTTCTCTAAACTAAGGTTTAAGCTTGTTAGCCTTTCCTCAAAACTTAAATCTTCCATTCCCGTTACTAATTAAGTTGTCCACCTCTGCACTTTTCAAGTGCCGTAATATCTTTTTTAAAACAGGTGCCCAAAATTGCACGGCATACTTGCAGGCCTTGGCAGCTGCTGTTTGAGATTGAGCATTGTTGCTGAGTTCGGAGTCTATAACTATTCCCAAATCCTTCTCCTGCTTTGATTTTCCTAACTTGGTTCCATTTAGGGTATAGGTTGCTTGTGTGTTTTTCACTCCAAAATGCATAACCTTGCATTACACTACATTGACTGATGAATGTAACATAAATGATACAATAATCTTCATAATACAACAGTTATAAAGAATCTATCAAATAAATGTGTAAATCAGTAAGACAAAGAAATCTGACTAGTATTCATTTTTAAAACTCATACATGTGTGAGTGAAATATTGGGCCAAGTAGTGTAAACATATCAGAGTGATGACAAATTTAAGCAGACAGAAACAAGGTATGATGAGGATCACGCAAAAGATAGGTAGATCGATATGTACATAGATAGCTGGATTGGGGTGTGTTCATTAAGTTCATACATTGATATCAGTGACAAGCAGGGTTATTCAAAGAGATCCGAATTGTGGCTGAAAGGCCGAACAGTGAAATTCAGCGTACGGTTACCTTTCCTGGCCATTTGGCTTTTCAGAGCAGACCTGGCCCGACCATGGTGCAGAGTGGAGAAGCGGCGCCAGGCGGCAGAAATTAGGGAGCGGCAAATTTCAGCAACCGGCGCCACTGCACTATCTTTTTTTGGTGGCGGCATCCACTTTTGCGGCGGCGCCGCCGAACAGTAAATGATGCCCGGCAGCCTGATGAGGATCCGCCCACACGCGCCGTAATCCTGCACTTACATTTCCTAGCATAGCTGGCCTCATGTGTGTGGGTGGTGCACATACACATGCGGCCAGCCGGGTCTAGAATGGAAGCGCAGGATTACTGTAGTGCGCGTGTGGGCGAATCCTCCAGACTGCGGCAACTTCTCTCCTCTCGCCGGGTCCCGGATGAGTATGCTGGGTATGTGAAACTGTGCTCTGCTGGGTGTGTGAAACTCTGGGCTCTGCTGGGTATGTCAAATTCTGGGCTCAGTTATACACACCTCACATTACTGTATCACAGAGCTCCACAGCAATAAAATTCTAATGTACGGTGTGTACGAGTGTTTAAATTTTATTGCTGTGGCGCACTGTGATATGCTCATACACACTGTGTCGTTTGTTTTTTTGGGGGGCAGTATTTCATCCTTCGCTCCAGGCAGCATAATGTCTTGGGCCGGCCCTGATTCAGAGAGCAGGCAGTTCGCCAAATCCTGGCGAATTGCCAGCATATACGGTGCCTGTTTGAGGGCAGTGAAATTCCCATAGAGAAGCAATGCTTCGTCTACTTCAGAGAACAAAAACCAGCAGTGAAAAGTTGCTGAAATCCCCTGCTGTTCGGTGGTTTCATTCGACAGGTTTATTCAGGCGAATCCCATAGGCTTCAATGTTAAAAATACTCCCGTTTTAATTCAATATCTAAAAAAACGTTCATTATAATATTCTGCAGTGAAAAGTCTCTTTATAGATTTTTTTAGGATCTTTTAGGCTAGGGTCAGAGTGGGGCAGTCGGAACGCGCGTGCAGGCGCACTAAATCACGGCGGCAGTAGCAGCACATAACGGCCAATGACGGCCAATATACGCAGTACGTGCGTACAAAGGTGCGCCGACACCACGCAACCAGCAAATGAACGCATTTTTCTCAGAACGTGAAACCGCTGCTACAGACGTACAGAGTGCGCTGCGGCCGCATAGCGGCGTGTTTGCGTGATTAGGAGACGTCAGATGCTGCTAGTGTGCGGCTAACATAACGTTCAAACAGCCGGATTTCCCTAGACTACTTTTTACCCCACTGTCATGAAATACATCCAGAATTGCGCATCGTCTGACCACTTAAGCGTATTCCGTGAAAAAATGCGTGCGCACGCATCGACGTACATTTTGACAGTGGCCGCAGAAAATGCGCTCATCTGTCCCTAGCCTTAGGCATGTTTTGAGATTTTTTTGCAAACATTCTTTTTCCGTTTTTTTTTTAAAATCTATTTTTCTTTTTTCTGCAACAGCCCTTTTTATTATCATTCATTGGATCTTATATGTAAATTCCAGACATTTTCGGTGTGTAGTTTCTTTGCAAACATTGTTTCACTTTTCAAACATTCAAGCGTACGTTTTTTTTCTTTTTTTCACCTCGTTCGTCTGCGGTGTTGGCTTTTTCTGGCGGCTGCTCTGCGCAGTGATCGGCTCCTGCTCGGGTTTCTCTGGCGTGTTTGGCAGGGTTAATCCAGATGTTTTTGTGGGTTTCGGTGTTCGTTCGCCGGGTTTTGTGCTGAGTGTTCGTTGGGTTTGCGGTGGCTTTTCCCTGCAGTTCGACGGCCCTGTGGTGCTTGCTTGCTGAACACACCACAAGTTCGCCAAAATGGGACCGCTGAATCGCACCGAATTGAAGAGAACGAAAAGTCACCGAATGCGCGGTGACTTTTCGATTCTCTTTGAATAACCCTGATGGTGTATACTGTTTAATGGGACAGGATATGGAATTATAATTTGAGAGTATTTTGTGAGATGACAGGAGTTGACAACTACAATAGGAATTACAAAACAAACCTTTAAACTCTAAAGAGAAAAAGTTTACGATTTTTGAATGATTGGAAACTTCAACTGTTTTACTTAAGGAATTTGCAACTGAACAATGTTTTACAGTTACAAGTTTTTTTAAAGCGCTAAGAAGTTCCGTACCGCTGTGTGTTTTAATAAGACAAGAGGGATGAAACTATTGAGATATTAACTACTTCCTGATGGATTAGAAAAGGTGTGAGAGTTTAGCTATGATTTTATTTGCAATCGGAATGGATATAGAAGCCAATGTAAGAAGAGTGAGGTGTGTGAAAGATGCTCTAGAAAGCATTATGTAAATCAACATGGAATCTAGGTATGTAATGTAGGGCTATGTGAGACTGGTGAGGACTTTGTTGAAATTACAAATATAGGAATTAATAGTGCATACATGAATGCTTCTATTGCAGCATATTACAGAAATTGAAAATGTACACTATGGCCCTGTGACGGAAACTACCATCACTGGGGCATCTGGAGGGGGCTGTGGGCTAGCCTCCTGCCCAGCGACTATGGCCCATGAAGGAGACTATTGGCTAATTGGTGGACCTTTTTAAAGTGTATTTTCACTGTTTTAAATATCCGCCAGTTAACTAAAGATTACTGATGTCTGTGTGTTATTCCCTTGTGTATTTATTGTAGAGTCTCCTGTTGTGTATATGGTGTACATTCCCTCTATTATATATCCTATCTCTGTATTAGTACCTGCTCTCCCTATTGTGTACTCTCTCTATAAGAAGTATTCCTTTTGTTTTACCTGCTTTCTCCCTTCCCCCTTCTCCTCCCAGGAAATCCCATTGTCCATTGTTTGAAGTTCCTGTGCAGTTATTTGATCTGTGATGTTATCTGTTTGGTTGTATGCAAAAGGGGTTGGGTCCTTGACTTTGTATCTGTGTGTCTGTGTTGTCACGGTCCGAACCCCCAGACCCTCTGACGCCCCCTTTTGTTTTTCCTTTTTTGCATGTTCTGCATGTCCTATGCAGATTCCAGGACTTTGTTTTTTTCCCATGCTCAGTTCTGGACTTAGTCTGATTTGAATTGCATTCAGAATCTATCACCTGCATCTTATCCAGCCTGATCCACCCTGTATAAAAGGAGGTCACACCCTTTGATCTGGACTTCCTCATTGAAGTCAGGACTTTGTACCTAGCTGACCTGCTTTTGGAAACCCCTTGTGCTGGACTTACCTTCTGAATACCCTCTGGATTGGATACCGGTTATACCCTCTGGACCACCCTTCTGATTCCCCTCTCGAGTACCCATCTGGAACCCTCCTGTGAACTTTTCCTACCTCTGCTATACCGGTAACCCCCAATCTATTGCTATGAGTTCCCCCCTTATTGGATTTAACGTGTACGACCCCTGGCTATGGACTTTTGATCATTCTGTTATCTGTATTCCTCGACTTCTGCTTAAAACCCCAACTACGAGTTTGCCTTATCCTATATCTGGATACCTTGCCGTGGACATTATTGTTTATCCTGTCTAGTTTAGATTCTATTTAGTTGTACGTATTTTCAATTTCCACCTGTGTCTCCTAGTTAGCATCCTGTGTATACCATTTTTCTTTTCGTTCTGCTTATTGCCTCCCTCTTCCTTCTCAGCGAACCTATTCATTTATTTCTGCTGTTTTTATGTTTATTAGTAATAAATATCTTGTTTGACCCCTCAACCTGCATATTTTCATTATGGCTCACTGCAATCTGGGCACACACATGCAATCCATGCAGAGTCCACATGACATGTGTGAATAAACCTGCATTCTGCTGTTTGATTTCCAATGGGGAGCCTCCTTCTTTCAACTGAGGTTAAAGTTTGGGGGAGCTGTTAGAGAAGATTGCTCTGGCGACGGGGGAGACTGTTACATGGAAGAGAGCCCGCGGACGGAGGTACTCAGGGTACAGTCGCTCTGTCACAGGCCCCTATTCTGATTTAGCTTTTAACAGGGAGCTGTTAAGGAAAAATATCACCACAAACTGATTACGCTTTGCGGCTTCCTGTACCAACTCTATTACGACTGAGCAGCTGTATTTGTGTCTCAAGTTGCAATATAAGGGAGTCACTAATCAATAGCAACAGGAGAACCATGCACATGCAGAGAAGTGGGACCCCTATTTGTTTACATTGTACTGCTGCATAGAGCGAGATGTCGTCAGTGGATCATGCCACCTTCCACACCGTGGAACCAAAGGTAAGTATGAGATTATTTCAGCTACTAAAGTTATTTTGCAGAAGCCAAACTGGGAATAGGGAGCCGGGGAGAATAGGTGTCCAGCAGGGAATAGATCACCATTCGTGTGCTAAGCCATTGTTAACAGCTCCTATACAAAGTATAGCAGCCGTTAACTTACTGTAGGCAACCACAAACGTCAGTCGGAATAATGTCTCAAGACATTAATTTTGAGCTGCTGTGGCAAACATTAACTGTTTGAACTGTTAGTCTAATGGATCAATTGGAAGAGGAGGCCTGATAAAAATGTAACCAGCGCTCGGGTAAACTTGGCAACTTCATAGACTTTAATTCCTCTGGTAAACTTACAGGATGCCTGGTTAACGTTACACCAGGCATGAAATTTAGCCCAACACCTGCAGCTAAGCAGAACACATTTATTAGACTAAAATTGTGGATAAGATGAGTGGGAGAATGAGGATGAGCATTAAGATCTGTTTGTAATACTTTGTAATTATTTAGAAAATCCCCTGATTTATGAGAGAAAATGGAGAATAGGTAAGTACGTTTGTTTATTGGTGAAAAATACTAGGACTGGCAGAAAATAAAATAAATCTGTTAAGCAGGATACAAACGGTTGCATACGTTATGTAGTAAAAGTTAAGAAAATGACTTCTGAATTATACATTTGTAACTCATTTTTGTTACCCTGTTTTGTTAACTTAGGCTGGGGTCAGACGAGCCTTTTGAAGAGCGGAAGGAACGTCCGTGTGAGTGGAAGTTCCTTCCACTCGACGTCCGTCTGACGTCCGTCCGGCCACCTCACTGAACGCAGTTAGTGCACTCAGCGCTGCAAGGCTCGATGCTCCTATGGAGGATCGCGCTTTGCAGCCCCGTCAATGCACGTCCTAGCCCTTTGATGGGGAGGCTTGCTGCATGGGTGCAGCACGGCCGCTGTTACATGTGCAATTCGTGCGCAACAGCGTGTGGCTGGCTCCGCCAGACGCCGGAAGGCACCTCAGTACGGGTGCATATAGTGCGCTCATCTGACCTCAGCCTTAGACTTGGATTTATACCGTCACCCTATTTTTTTTTGAGACTTTATAACGAGAAACGTTAGGCTAATGTCAGACGAGCGGATTTTGTACGGAATTTGCGGCCGTGCTTAACAGACGTACTTTCCGACTGACGATAAGGTAGTGGCCACACAGTCTGTTTTTTTCACTGACGTTATTTTTGACTGATGCAGCAGGGAAAATAAATTAAAATGCAAAACCATTTTGTCCGTCAAAATTGCTGGATACACAAATACAGTCTGTCTGACCTAGTTCATCACTCACACACAAAGCTATGCGGATGTTGCGGACGTGGCGCACTCTGCACGCCTGTTCTAGCGGTTTTATGTTCTTGTCTAACCTGCGTCCATTTGCTGCGTCCGTTGTGCTTCCGCACTTCTGTGCGAACGTACTTCGTGTGTGGGTCTCTATTGATCATAATTGTATGCTACCACGGACATTAAAATGTGCGGCAACACGGACGTGATCAGTGCGCTTCTTTCTCTTTGTTATCTAAAGTATATCTGTTTTTATCTCACCTCACTCTCGCCATCTCTCCAGGAGATGCCTCCACCACCAGAGACTCTTAGCTGCAAATCTTTACCTCCTCCCTGTGGACTCCATACTGAAAAAGTCTCCACTCCAAAATCAATATATATCTTCTCAAGATCCACCAGATATTTGAGTTTAATAAGAAGAGTACTAAGTGTACATGAACGGATCTGTTTCAAGGATTTCTTCACTCTCCTGCGAAGCCTTTTGCGGGATAAAAAACTTAGCTTCAGAATGCTCGGACTCAGATTCTTCGGGACACATTTCTTGTAGCTGGTTTGTAAGAATTAATAAGAATTAGAAAGGGAGAAACTGAAATCATTAGAGCATCTCTGTACAGTCCACATGCTTCCCTAAATCAGTATATAATGAACTACAAACCAAGTGCATTATAAACTAAAATACAATACATGAACCTGTAAGAAAAATAAATAAATCACAGAATTCAGAATATATTGAACAGCAAATTGCCTCACATCGAAACACAAGACTTCAAACAAGAGTGTCTTCAGTGGCATCACTAGGGTTGGTGTCACCCGGTGTGGTAACTCCTGGTGTCATACCTCCCTCCTCCCAGAGTTTTACTATTGCTATACGAAATGCTCACAGTGCACATTACTGTGTGAGTTTTATTGTTGTGGAGCTCTGTGATACGCTCATATATACTGAACATGACATTCCATTGTGGAGCTCTGTGATACGCTCTATGGGGGAGCAAAACCTGTTTTTTTAAATTTATTTGCCCCCTCTCCTGGAAACAAAAATCCTTAGTTTTTTATGGCCAACAGAGGAGATAAATATATTTTTTTCCTTGCTTCTTCATGGAAGTTAGATGCTAGATGCTGCTTTTAAGAACCGAACCGACGCGATGACATCATTTTCAGGTGGCCTCCCAGCAAAGCCGGAAGATCGCCTGAAAGGAGGGGAGTCCTTCAAGAAGCGAGAGCAGGGTCCCCAAACTGCACCAAATCCCGTCGATAAACCTTCCGAACGCAGCTGCAAAGTGCTGTAAAACTACTGAACGAATCAAAAGACCGCCGAAAAACCACTGAATCGATACGATAAACTGCCAATCACATTCTCAAACCTCAAAGTTTAAAAAAAACTAGTGCATTAAAATGCCTGGAAATAATATGAATAGCAATAAAAATGTCTGTTACAGAATAAAAATAAACGCTGTTCAAAAAAAATCTGAATCAAAACTTTTGCTGAAAAAATGCCTAAAGATCCTAAAAAATAGAGACTTTTCGCTGCAAATGAAAAAAATAAACGTTTGAAAAATATTTAATAAAAACTGGGATTTTTTTTTTACATTGAAACCTATGGGAAGCGCCTGCTTAGGCTAGGGTCAGACTAACGCATTTTTCACGTTGTCCGTGAAAATGTGCGTTCGAAGAATGGACGTATTTTTTCATGGAATACGCGATAGCGGTCATACGATGCGCAGTTTCATCCGTGATTTTGTACGGATCATCAATAAAACCCTTTTTGCATCTGGACGTTATGTTGGCCGGACATTAGCAGTGTCTGACGTCTCCTAATCACGCACACACACCGCTAGCGGACGCAGCGCACTCTGTACGTCAGTACTAGTGGTTTAACGTTCTCGAAAAAATGCGTTCATTTTCCACTTGCGTTGCGCAGCCGGACTTTTGTGCGACCGTACTTCGTATATTGGCCGTCATTGCCCGTCATCTGCTGCTAGTGCGGCCGTGATTAAGTGCGCCAGAACGCGCGTTCGCACTGCCTCAGTCTGACCCTAGCCTTAAACCTAAAGAATGAAACCCACTAAAAGTCAGGGCATTTCGACAACTTTTCAGTGCAGTTCAGTGTTCTCTGAATAGATTAACCATTAATTCTCTATGGGGAATTTCACTACCGCCGAAGGTCAAAGTATTTCACTGGCAATTTACCAATATTTGTCAGATTTTAGAATGGCTACGAAATTGTACCGTACGTGGAAATTCACCGTTCAGTACAATACAGTGGCCAATTTGATGCTCTCTGGATAACCCCTTTAATCAGGATTGTAATATAATAAGGTGCTATTCTTTTTATGTCTTACATTTATTTTTGAAATACAAAGTGTTCCAAGTATTATAAAGAAGGAAATTTATGTATAAATATAGGTATGTATACATTGTATAAGTCACCTTTTTTTTAGCATAGATTGTTAACCACAAACTTGGTGTTATAAAAGATTGCTTGTGTTAGATAGAACCTTAATATTTCTGATTATTAATACTGCAGGTTTGCTGGTTTACTGCAGTTTTCTTCTTTCTCTAGAGTAGTACTTTAGAAAGCCATGTTTTTTGGTCTGACTGCACTTGTTCAAACTGACCCTTTAAGAGATATATGAAGTCACCCAATCACACTCTGGAATGAAAAGAAGCTGAAGACTCTCATTCTCTTCAAATTCTTGAAATGGTTGCCAATACATGGTCGATAGTTGCCAATTCTTTGTCATTGTCTCTGTCAGTATCTTGGTATCTGTCAGTGACTCTGTTAGTGTCTTTCCTAACTTTTTTATATAAAGATTGGATGACATTGTATGTCAAATTCACATAAGAATGATATGAAATTGATTCTGATTTTTACTCACTTCACAGTGCTGAGGATCTGCTTTGGTGTTTTGTTACTCTCTTGTGCAAGTCTCATCATATCAAGGACGGCTAAAGCCAAACACTGCTCCAGAACTTCTTGGCTTGGGATTAGATTCAATCGACCATTCAGGAAGTCACTGCGACACTGAAAAAGAGAATACTAGATTGCACAAACTGACTAAAACAATGACAGATGGTTTTTTAAACACTACACAGACACATTAGTGGAAGAAACACTTGAGAGACAATTCACGGAGCGTCTATGTCGATGCTGCAACCAGTGTTATGTGATTTATGCTTTTATTTATTTTTTCATGTACTGTGGATGCTGAAGTGGTGTACATGGAAATATAAATACTCTTCAGGTCATACACTTTTTTTCATTGATTTTACACTTGGCGTATGTTTCCACCACTATTAACTGCATGTGCAGTATCACATATTTTGATTTATTGGATATCATGTAGATGTATTCACTATATTGAAGTATAATACTTTAAATATAAAAAACTAAAGTGTTTGATATGTTTGGTGAACACACTTTATATTTGTGGTGTACACAAGGCTGTTTTATAACAAATTAATATATCAACTGGTGACATTCCTTGAAAGATCCTGTAATCATGGAACTGTACATTAACAGCATTTAAATACCAAGAAGGAAATAATCAGTCAATGTACTGTCTGTTTTGGCCTTCACAAAGGACCCAAAATGATAACAGCAGCCACTGATTGGTCTGCCAACAAGGACAGGCATCGAAAGCTAAGAGTAGATTTTAGATATCTTTCAAAGCAAGAATATGTTATATCTTTAAAACTGTACATTTCAATTTATGTCTCTAAATAGATGCCTGTGTCATGAGATGAAAGACTTTGCTGGGGTAGCGAATAGAGGTGTGCCTTTCGTTTCGATTCGCAGTTCCCCAAAAAACAAGCTTAATGTAGTTTAATGTGAATAACTTTTTTGTAAGTTTTATCAAATGACCCAAAATTTTCAGATTATGTTGGCATAGATCAAGTCGTGTGGTATGGGAAGTGTGGGAGAAATTGGTTAAGATCTAAGTTGTGTTTTTTGTACGTTAAACCACATTAAGCTCCCAAAAAACAAGCTTAATGTCACTTATTTGCCTTGTGGGAAGCCAAAATCCATAAAACCTGCAGGATAGGTTTGGGAAGCTTAAAACTTAGGTTGTGCAAAGTTTCAAGGCATTTGATTGCAGTTTAGATCCTTTTTTTTACACATTAAGCTTTTTTTACATTAAGCTGTTGCATTAAATGTTTTAGGATTGCAATAACATAGTTTAATGTGTATAACGTTTGGTATGTTTTATCAAATGACCCCAAATCTTCAGAATATGTTGGCATATATAGAGACATATATTATGGGAAGTTTGGGGGCAATTGGTTAACATCTAAGTTGTTTTTTGTACGTTAAGCCACATTAAGCTCCCCAAAAAACAAGCTTAATGTCACTCATTTGCCCTGTGGGGAATCAACATCCATGAAACTTGCAGACTAGGTTTGAGAAGCTGAGAACTTAGGTTGTGCAAAGTTTCGAGGCAATTGATTGAGGTTTAGGTACATTAAGGTACACTAAGCCATTTTCACATAAAATGTTTTAGGATGTCCCATTTCTAACCCCCTATTTAACACTAAGAAACATTTATTGATTTCTTTAGCAATCTGAATCGATCCGAAATTATGAAGCGGAATGAAATGATAGTTAACCCCTTCGCTGCGGAGGACGCGCTGAGCGCGTCCACCCGCAGGTAGCGTTCCTTGCGGAGGACGCGCTGAGCGCGTCCTCCCTTTGGGGCCAGCGATCGGCCGGGTTCTGGCCGATCCCTGTGCCCCCCGGTGTCAGCCCAGCACCCGGAACCGCCGCCGGCACAATTAGATGTCATTGCGGCGGCGCGATGACATCTAATTCAGGCGCCCCCCCGCATGTGCGGAGGAGGCGCCTGAAAGGGAGGGGGGAAAGGGAGGGGGAATGCCCCTCTGAGGACTGGCGTCATCGTGCATAGCACGATGACGCCAGTCCTGGAGTTAACCCCTAACTGACACCAATGGTGGAGATAGGGGGTTCCAATGAACCCCCTATCTCCCGATCTGTGGCAGTTAGGGGTTAATGTTTGATATTGTTGGATCAGCCAGAGCATGGCCGTTCGAACAATACCAAACATGACTATGAAAAAAGTTTTTTAAAAAAAATTAAATATAAAAATAAAAAAATATTTAAAAAAATAAAAAATAAAATAAACAAGTTTCTTTTTCTTTTTTTTGGTTCGTTAATGCAGCAATATTGTTCCCATTTCAATTATAATGTGAACAATGATGCTGCACTAACGATTTTTGTATGCGGTGCGTTTGTTAAAAATCGCGTAATTTTCCCCCAAAAAAATGTAACGAGACCCCATCTCTAATTTTTTTAACAAGCGCACCCCATACAAAATATAACCGCAATTGCTCGCATGTTAAAATGTGAAAAAAAACACTTTACACGTTGTAAATTATTGAAAATTCATATTTTATTGCATTTTTTGTTAGAATATACAGACAGGTCATGACGTATACATATAATAATGACATATTATGAATCTGCCGGGTCTGACGGAAAGAACGATATATAATATGTCTGGGTCATATACTAAAATAAGCCTTCAAAACACATTTAAACATGATGAGCAAAACCGGTAAAAATGACCTCAGCACAGAGGCGGGAAAAGCCTCAGCAGCGAAAGGGTTAAACTAATTCTGTTCTGATGAAAAAACTTTTTGTCCGAAATGAAACAAATTTTTTAGCTATGCACTCCTCTAGTAGTGAGGTACATAAACATCACCTGTATCTGGGATTACAGGAAGTGGGATTTATGGCTGCTGCAGACTACAGACTGCTCTTTGGATCTACTGTTACATTTAAAGTCACCCAACCACTAAGGAGTTTTAGAATCTTCAATGTTATTGTGTTAAAACCTTTCTGGCTACTATAAGGGGAGAAAAAAAACAGTAAATAAGGGAGGAAATAGTGCTCTTAAAAAAAATGCTTAAAGTGCCTAGAGAGGTATCATCTATAACCTCCTGATGAGGCCTAAGAAGGTTGAAATGATTGTTAGTGGTTGCTGAGATAGCACCTTCCCCAGAATACGACTTTAACACGGTCAGTGCTGCCACGAGCATCCCTGATTTTAACGCGCAATAACAATGCAGGCAGCATTTTTTGCACCTGCATTGTAATCCAGCATTAAAATGTGGGCACAAGGGTGAAAACTGCGGGCGCAGTTTTTCCTCCCTTGCGCCTGCATTTTAACGCGAAGAATGGAATAGAGCCCTATAATGGCTGTGGTAAGATTACAACAGCTCTGGTTAAGTTAGCACCAACTTTGTAATACTGCCCTAAGTGAGGTGTCATTGGAAAATTCAGAGTCTGGTCTTTACAATGATATCAAACATGACTATGTAATGTGTAAAGATAAAAAGCAGAAAAAAAGTAAATACAAAATTATTATTTTTTTCTCTGTTGTAAGGTAGATGCAATAGATGCTTTTACATATAAAACAAACAATGCCCCTGCACTAACGCAACTAAGGCAACAGATTCTGCCCCTTTTTATTTGAGCGCAGAGAGAATCTGTTTTTAATTTTTTAAATTTTTTTTTTAGTTTGCCCCAAAACGAAGTTAAAAAAGTCATTTTGTTTATGGTTTTTTGTTTGTTTGGGGGGGGGGGTGAGGGCGTGCCACATTTCTGTGCCTACAGGATCCTGAGATGCAAATCCGGCCCTGGTGGGAAGTTTGCTATTTGGTTTGATCTTGTACTTCTCACTTGCATGTGCCCTTACTTACTCCACTGACTTCTTACCTGGGCAAAAAGATAGTCAATGACCTGAGAGCTGAGCAATGGGTCAGGAGTTAGATTCAAGATGCTGCAGCGTTCGGATTTCTTACCACCAGATTCGATCCAATGGGGAAAGAAGAATCTTTGGAAGAAAATAAAAAGAATAAATTACACCTACAAGTGTGCACATTATGAAACTACAAAATGATTGTTTACTAAGCCTAGAATTAGTGGAGAATTGCAAAGGAAAGGTGTTTGAAAGGCTGAACTTGATGGATGCAAGTCTTTTTCAGCCTTTGTAACTTTGTTGTTCTGTAATTGTGATTTAGATGAAGATCAAAGCACGTGCCATGAGTAAACAATGCAAAAATGTAGGGCCCCATTGTATTACATTAACGCATCGAGCCAGGGCCGCCATCAGGACATCACAGCCCATGCTGTGGTAAGGGGCTTGGGGACTGGGGGGGGGGCCCGCCGTCGGCGGCTATGTATTTTTACTTTAGGCCGCAGGCCTCGGAGGAGGTTCTGCGGCCTATCTGGGCCTGGCCGCCAAGCAAAGCATCCAAGATGGCGGCCGGCAGCTGACGGGACCCCTCTGATGATGTCAGAGGGGCACGCCCAGGGTTTTTCCCCAGCCAGTGCCGCACGTGGTACGTACCCTGCTAGGGGGTGCCCAGTCGGGAATGCATGACTGAGAGCCGCGTTGAAGAAAGGGCAGGCGGCTGCGTGCTTGTGTAGGTCACGTGGTCCGGCCAGTCAGGTGGTACTGAGTTTCAGTACCACCTTGGAGACTCAGTACCACCTAATTGGCCGGACCACGTGACCTGTGCATGCACACAGCCGCCCGCCCTTTCTTCAACGTGGACTCTTAGCTTTGCACTTCTGCCCAGATGGCAGCTGCAGGCGGCCTGGAGGAACTTCCTGGTGCCGATTCCGTCTCCGGGCTCCCCACACACCCGTCAGAAAGGAACCGAGTGGGAGTCTGCACACAGCCCTACCGTGGACAGAGGCCGGTAAATATATAATAAATAATTGCTGTGAGTTTTATTGCTGTGGATTCTGGTACGCTCACACACTGCACTTTGCTGGGGTTTTATTGCTGTGGATACTGATACGCTCACACACTGCACTTTGCAGGGGGTTTTATTGCTGTGGATTCTGATATGCTCACACTGCACTTTGCTGGGGTTTTTATTGCTGTGGATTCTGATATGCTCACACACTGCACTTTGCTGGGGGTTTATTGCTGTGGATTCTGATATGCTCACACACACTGCACTTTGCTGGGGATTTTATTGCTGTGGATTCTGATACGCTCACGAACTGCACTTTGCTGGGGGTTTTATTGCTGTAGATTCTAATACGCTCACACACTGCACTTTGCTGGGGGTTCTATTGCTGTAGGGATTCTTAAATGCTCACACACACTGCACATTGCTGGGGATTCTGATATGCTCACACACTGCACTTTGCTGGGGGTTTTTATTGCTGTGGATTCTGATATGCTCACACACTCTGCACATTGCTGGGGGTTTTATTGCTGTGGATTCTGATATGCTCACACACGGTGCACATTGCTGAGTGTTTATTGCTGTGTATTCTGTGATATGTTCATACACACCGCACATTACTGTGAGTTTTATTGCTACATACCCTCAGGGTGTAGGGGATATATGGTTATGTATGTGAACGTATGGCTGTGTAAATGCTTGTATTTGGTTTTAAACAGGCTGCAGTGTGTAAAAGTCTGCGTCGTCCTTGTCGCAGTTCGGCGTTGCCCCCTTGCCCTGCATCCAAAAGGATGGTATTGCTCCTAGAATCGCCACAATATCTGCCTTTACCGTTGGAGGTCTATTGCTGTGGATCCTGTGTACATTCATACTCAGTGCCTTTACCGTGAGTTCTATTGCTGTGGAGCTGATATGCTTAACCAGTGGAATAATCTAATTATACTTTATGCTACATTGTTTGTACAAATACACATTTTATGTGATTTTAAGGTATTGGAAGCAACACTCTAATATGAATCACGATCGTATTTTTTAATCACAATTTCATACGGTCTTAAATTATTTGAACCAAAGAGATACTTTTTTATGTTAAATGTGCTGTTGTGCGAGCAATATGTGTGATTTTAAGATATTGGGACTAGTACTCTGTAATGTGATCACGGTTCACAATTAACATTGTATTTCCTATGGGAAGAAGGGATCGGGGGGGGCCCATTCTGGGGGTCAGTAAGGGGCCCCAAAATTTCTGATGGCTGGCCTGCATTGAGCTGCTATTCTCTCATCTCAACATTAGTGGCTGCTTACTGTAATTTGTATAAAAGATTTTAGGGTAGCCAGAGATTAACGAGATATTTCAACATGGCTCTTTCTTATGGCTCAAGCAGGCATTCTGCAAAAACAGTTAGTGTCATATTACGAAGGTGGTGCTAAAACGGGGACGCAAATCTTAGCTTCCCCATTTCGGCACCCTATTATGGGGCAGGCACTAATTCAGCAGCCTGCCCCGTAACATAGCTCTACCCTCCATGATACTCATGGCAGATCTTCCACGCACCGCGAGTATCACCTCCTGGAGTCTTTAGGACTCCATGGAGGGTTGTGCCATTTGGCTGCGAGCCCTGCATGATCTCGCTCTCGTGAGATTATGCAGCGCCATCAAGTGATTTGCAGAGGGAGACTGGGGATTATTTGACCCCAGTTTTACTCTGCTACTGGCGGCCAAAAGCAGCGGATAGGGTCACTGTTCTCGCCGTGGGACGAGAGGTGAGCATCTGATTTTTGATGGGGTGCAAAAGCGGAATCAGTTAGCGCCAGCTTCAAGCTGTGGTTAATGTTTTTATTACTGCATTGGTGGGGTAGTTAGTGTTCGAACTCAACCTAGTGTTAACGCTAACATATCTGAGCACTAACATTAGTGCTAAGATTGTAACAGGGCCCTTAACATTTTAAAATGTGTATACTAAAAAATCTCCTGCTTACACCTGATCCAAGGTGATTCCACGATCAAAAGGTGCTGAAATCCGCTGCGTCCTCTGGACACATGCAGTAGAACACTAGGAACAAATAGTCCCCAATGTCCTTCTTCAGTCCCGGTGTGACCCAGCACATATGGGTTTCATTGGGTGGCTTCTGCTTTTACAGCTCAATATGCCAATACAGCAGCTCAAGTGAAATCCAGTCAGAAGTGGCTATGGGTTATCAATATGAGGCGATACCTTCCCATAATGGCAGCCTGTTACTAACTATTCTGGAATAGGGGGGCCATAGTTAATTCCAAAAGGTTCACAAACATTTTTTGCAATCATAAATTTTCAAATTCCCATCAGATTCTGCACCAATGCTCTTTAATGAATAACCAATAACATATAGAAGAGGGGTTGTACTCCGGCGCGCTAGATATACACTTTTAAGGATTCGCTATATTCCCACACTGTGGTGCTCCCATCACCAGAACATATTGCAAAATGTAAAGTAAAGAAATGGGGACAGCGCTTCAACTTAAAAGGATGCAGTGTAGAACTGGTGTGGTAAATATGGGATAATGCTCACAAGCATTGGTAGGCCCCTTAAGGAGGATTAGACGTGGACAAAATCACTCAAAATCTTCATAATAGGATGACTGCAAAATACAAAAAATACATACTATGGTACAGTATTGCTCAATCTATACTGCTATACTAGAGGTGTAATGCTCACTACTCACACTTTATGAGAACTCATATGAAGACTTCACAGGTGTTCAGGGTGAACCTGTGCGCCTCACACTCCCACATTCAGACCTCCAAGAAAGCACAGGAACATGGGTTGTACAAAATCCAAAAGGATTGTATAGGATAAGCAAATACCCACTCACCAAATAGAATTGAATCTCCAGCAGAATCTTTCCAAGGTAGCAGCGTATGTAAACCTTGTGCAGGAACAAAGGTAACACCAAAAGCCAGAGTAGTAAGCATTACACCTCTACTATAGCAGTACAGTTTGTGCAATACTGTACCGTTGTCTGCATTGTTTGTATTTTGTGATCATTCTATTATGAAGATTTTGAGTGATTTTGTCCACATCTAATCCTCCTTAAGGGAACTACCATTGCTTGTGAGCATTATCCCATATTTACCACTTCACTTATACACTGCATCCTTTAAAGTTGAAGCGCTGTCCCCATTTCTTTACTTCACAACCAATAACATATGAATAGTAAACACTACACATATATACATATAGGTACAGTGGTGTAGCGTGGGGGGGGCTACAGGGATTTTCTCAGGGGTGGAAAATTTTCTCAGGGGTGGAAAACTCAAAAAGAAATTTGCGCCCCTAATAGAGATGATTTCAGGGACCTCCAACCCAAGCAGGAGCAGCCAGACTTTCACTGGCATACTGCACCACTTGCAGCCGACTGTACAGTTTGAGCTGCGGGAGAGACAGAGCTCCTCCTCGGCCCTACAATAATACAGACTGTGGACTCAGGTGGAGGGAAGCTGGGACCCCAGAGAAGTTACAGTTCGCCTAATCACGATTCAAACCTGGAGGGGGCTAACATATTGGATGTCAGCCAAGTCTCCAGGTCACCCCCCCCCACCCACTGACATCATCACCATATGTGTGAGTATGTCAGTGGGCCAGTTAACCCCCTAGCTGCCATGTGGATTTAGGGGGATCCTTTGGATCCCCTTATCTCCCGATCCGTGGCAGCTAGAGGGTCATATTTGACATCATTGGAAAGGCCTGACCAGGTTTGGTGTAAAAATAAACATTTTAAAAATAAATAAATAAAAAAAATTATTAAAAAAATTGGGTTTAGACTAAAAAAAATTTTAGTCTGGGGGGGGTTTAGGTAAATAGTACCTAGGCTGTCATCTAAAAATAATTTGCATAAAATGGTCAGAATGAGCTCAGCGTACGTAAGTGAACTGGCTCAGCAGTGAAGGGGTTAAAAAGCAAAAACATGTAAAAATTGTGTATTTCTATTCTCAGGACAACATCTTGAAACTATTTAGCCAGGGTCTTTTATGGTGGTTGTAGATTTTGGGGATTACATTAGGAAAAAGTGTGTTTTTACCATTTTTTCATCATATTTCATTTTTTTTTTAGTAAATTAAACGATATGATGGAAATAATGGTATTTTTAGAAAGTCCATTTAATGGCGGGAAAAACGGTGTATAATATGTGTTGAATAAACGAGCAAGAGGAAAATTTGGCCTAAACACTAACAGCGCAGAAACGTAAAAACAGCAGCGGGCACTAAAAGACAGATTTGCGTAAAACCGCCCGGTCACTAAGGGATTAAAATGTAATACAGTTTTGTGAAGCAGATGGCACCGTATTACACATATGTTTGCATCGGTATGGCTAGGTGGGAGCTTTGAAAACCATGTTTATCAGCAGTGTTATATGTAAGCAGTTTATATTTCACCTGTGTCTCACATACCGCTCTATGACAGTAACACCCATTTATTTGTTACCATATACTTCGTATACATGTGTACCAACCACTTGCATATTCTTTTTGCAGTATAAACCAATAAGAATAAACAATATAATATTTTACACAACTATGCATATGCATTTCTCTAAAGCTATTTAGATATAATTATACAGAACAGTTTCAGCAAGTATCAGTTGAAACATTCAGAATATGTTAAACCACTTATTAAAAGGCATTGCAATAATGAATTAATCTCCATAGAAGGAATACAATTTAATTCTGAGTTAATTAAAAACCATACTTAACCTGCCTGACGGTATTCCCGAGTGTGACTCGGGGTTAAATTTCGCTACAACGATCGGTAGCCCCGAGCCACACTCGGGCTGGATGCATATTCACTGCATCCTTCGCTCCCTCGCGTCTCCGCAGTCACCGCAGTGTCATCGTGGCAGCCGGCGACTTTGCTTCCTGCTTCCACTCCCTGCGAGTCACACGACGCAGGGGGGCGGGACCAGGCAGCAAATTCAAAATTGAAAGAAAAAAAAAATACTGTAGAATAAACTGTGCTGTGCAGTGGGTGCTGGGATTCCTGTGCAGATGTACACTCCTTTGCCAATGTAATACAGGACACGGGGGTACCAAAAAAAGAGTATTCTCAAAGCAGCTTTACAGAAATAAAAGGCAAATAAAAATCATTTCTAAAATGTAATTAGGCTTTGCAATACAAGTTTCGCTGGTGCTTGCCCAGATCCAACAGTTGGCTTTATGTAAAAAAAAATAATATTTTTTTTAGTTCCAAAGCGATGGCATTGTCCATTTGTATCGTACAAAATGAGCAATACAACTGCCATTAATCACCTTCCCATTTCCCACGATGGGAGCAAGGTTAGCGTTTCATACATAGTCATATTATTGATTAACCCTTTCGCTGCTGAGCCTTTTCACACCTCTGTGCTGAGCTCATTTTTACCGGTTTCGCTCATCATGTTTAACTGCGTTTTGAAGCCTTATTTTAATATATGAAGCAGACATATTATATATCGTTCTTTCCGGCAGACTGTGCAGATTCATAATATGTCATTATTATATGTATACGTTATGTCATGTCTGTATATTATAACAAAAAATGCAATAAAATTACACATTGTAAATTATTGAAAATTCTAAAGTGTTTTTTTCACATTTTAACATGCGATCGTTTGCGGTTATATTTTCTATGGGGTTCGCTTGTTAAAAAAATTAGAAATGAGGAATCGTTACTTTTTTTGGGGGAAAATTACATGTTTTTTAGCAAACGCCCCCCATAGAAAAAATCGTTAGTGCAGCATCATTGTTCACATTATAATTGAAATGGGAACAATATTGTTGCACTAATAAAACGAAAAAAAAACAAAAACCTTTTTTTTTTTTTTAAATTTTTTTCTTTTAATTTTATTTTTATTAAATTTTTTTTTTTACATTTTACATGGTCATGTTTGGTATCATTGGAAAGGCCACGCTCTGGCCGTTCCAATGATAGCAAACATTAACCCCTAGCTGGAACCCCCTATCTCCACTATAGGTGGCAGCAAGGGGTTAATTTCAAAACTGGCACCATCGCGCTCTGCGCGATGACGCCAGTCATTAGGGGGATATCCCGGAAGCTTGGCCGACATCCAAGATGTCGGCCAGCTCTGGGAGGGGACCGCGATACGCACATGTTAGCGCCATATCGCGATCCAGCCCCCTAGGGGTTAAAGACAGCCGCCGCTTAGAAGGGCAGGCTGTGCCCTTCCAGGCAGTGCCTGTCTTTAATCGCTGGCCCGCGGGGAAGGGGACCTTCAGGCACCTTCCCTGCAATGGAGGGGGGGTGCCTGAAATAGACGTCATCGCGCATGCGCAATGACGCCCATCGTGCCCGCCGGGGTCCCGGAGGCTGGGCTGACATCGATGATGTCAGCCCGCACCGGGGGGCCGCGCGATCGGCCGGAATACCGGCCGATCGCGGCTGCAAAGGGAGGACGCGCTGAGCGCATCCTCCGCAGTGAAGTAGCAATGCGGGTGGATGCACTGAGCGCGTCCACCGCATTGAAAGGGTTAAACACCATCCTCCAAAACGCAAGGGTACTAAGATTTCATTTTTTGGGTTAAAATTGTTAGAATTTCTCAGAAAAATGCAGTAACAGGTTCCCAATATAAATTCATATTGCAAATTCAGTAAGCAGTTAATCAGCAAATATAACGTTTTATCAGAGTTCAAAAAGTTCTCTACTATTTTCTTTTACCATAACACAGAAAATATGCACCAAACCGACTTTCTTTGGACTCTTTAAAGGGATATTCTAGTTGTGTTCCATTGTACTATGAATATAATCTATCCACACGCTATGATAACTCACACTCCCTTCGCACATTGGAATTATTGACCCTACTTTCAGCATATGCGCAACATCTTTTTGGTTTCATTCTTGTTAGGACCTAGTATCTTTTGCATAGCGAACTAGTGCATGGTTATCTCTGGTTGATTTTAGATCCCCTCATCGGTAGTCCTTTGTGGATCATATATCTAGTGGCAGTATAATTGCTCGTATTGTTATGTACCTTGGATAATAGCAATTTTGTCATCTTGCTATCATGACAGTTTATACTTAATGTTCTGACAGATTGTAATATACTCTCCTTCTTGCAGCATGTATTACAGTTTATTTACACACTGCTGACACCTTGAGGTGGAGTCCCTACATTCCATCTTGCTTTTGTATGTTTTTATTATAGTAGGTGGTGTGTTACTTGTTGTTTGCTTTGCTTTTGATATATAATAAAGTTTCCTTTTGTTGTTTTTATTTTTTGGTAATGCGGTGTTGCAAGGATGTATCTTTTATTTTAGGCTTGGGCTACTCCAGACCTACAGTGGCAAGAAAAAGTATGTGAACCCTTTGGGATTACGTGGAGTTTTGCATGAATTGTTCATAAAATGTGTTCTGATCTTCATCTAAGTCACAACAATTTGAAAAACACAGTCTGCTTAAAATAATACAACTATACAAATATAACCATAGATTACTACTTTTTAATAAACCTTTCAGACTCCGAGATGAAGATTAAAATGCCCCAAGCGGAGAAACAGCTTTTCCATAATGAAAACCACAGGACGCGTAAGCACAACAGCGGACAATGGAAATCTGCGGTCCAGAATGATGCGCATAGCAGAATCCGGAAGACATCAAACGTGCGGCTCAGAGTGACCCGCACGCTTAGAATCCAGAAGACATCGTAATGAAAAGATTTTGAACACACTTGCAATCTGGAAGACATCGTAATGAAACGATTTCGAACACACTTGCAATCTGGAAGACATTGTAATGAAAAGATTTCGAACACACTTACAACAGGACGAAGAAGCTATATATAAGGACAGACCTTCTATACAAGACATTTCACTGATATTTTTCACCAGAGACTATCTGAGGACACTTACTGAGGAAGCCGGTAGGCGAAAACGTGTTTTAAGTGATCCCCTTTTACGATTACTTTTCAAATAACTTTTTTAATTATGCATACCATATGGTCTATTTTTATATGAATTTATATGAATAAATTTTTGAATATAGTAGCATATCGTCCTGCTGCATATTTATTACTTTAGCACCTGTCTATATAAGGTTTGCTTCCTCCCCTCCCTGGAATTTATATAGCACCTCCATATACCATCGAATGAGCTAATGAATAAACGAGTCACTATTGGGGGAAAAAAAAGCTAACTCCAGAGGATTTGCCAAGGAGGAAAGGAGGACGATAAAGATACCATCATTACTAATATAAGTATTCTGATTTCTCAATTTTTTTGAATTTGTTTGAAATTTTTGAGTGTTTTCAGTGTTAAAAGGAAGGAAAAAAACTAAATACTCAATATTTTTTACCCACTGTTCACTTACAATTGTATCATACATATTGTATTTTAAAAAATTTTCTAATATACAAGGTGCGCCAGGAATTTATGTTTTGTTCCTTTTATATTATTTGTGTCCTTGGAGGTGTGTGGACACTGCACATTCCACTACTGCAGCACATACCCTAATTAATATTAATAACTTATTTTGCACGGAAGCGCTGCCTTCACATATACACGCTTTTCCATTATCTAATTTACACCCTCCACTGTGTGAATTGAGCTGCTTCATATCACTAAGGAATACAGGAAAAAATTCGGCAATTTTACAAATCTATTCTCTATAGGTATGGAGAATAATGAAGAAAATGCCGAGAAAAATAAAATGATGCACACTTTAGAAAACACTCTGAAGAAAGAATTACGGATCAAATGGGAAATCATTACCTTAGAAAAATATTTAGAGGTCAAAATGATTCCCAGAGGCTTAAGATACTACAAAATGCCGACTTTTGATAGAGATTTCGCACCTTTTATAGAGAGGTGGAAGAAGATGCTAGAAGGTTTTTCTTTTGATTCTATGCATGTTATCAATGAAAGACATAAACGGGTACTCATTGGATTGAATGATACTATAGATAAGATCTATATGGAATTAAGCAGTATCTTGGAAGATGATATTTTGAATGAATTTAATATGAGAATGGAAAAAGAGTTAGAAAAAGTTGAGATTGATACTATAAAAATCAAAAAGAGAAAATTTTAAGAGATACACAGGACTATAAATTAGGGAGAGTATGGGATGTATATCCACAAGAAAATAAAGAAATCTTTAGAACCCAGAATTTTCGACATACATTTAGAAATGAAGGAAGGAATGGAATAGTCCGGAAAGAAAAATGGAGCACACAAGAAAGAGCACCATCACCATACAGAAATGTACGATGGGAAGATCAAGAGGCCTATAATGAAGGAGGTATATCTCCACATAATAAAGGGCATTGGGAACATCAAAATATATTGAGACACTATACCCCCCAGAAAAGAAGAAAACATTCCTATAGATCACCGATTAAAGACCCATTACCACCTTGGAAGAACCAATATAGAAAACCACCACAGAGAAGAAGAATATCAGAATTACCATACTCAGGGGAGAAACACTACAAAGATCCCTGAGATAGTACTGAAAAATAGATATTCTGCATTACAAAAAGAAAATAGTGAGGTTTTTCAGAACAACCATAGACGCCTAGACATCAGGATAGGGGATGGCCAATCGCAACAGAGACAATGGCCTCCAAGGAAAAGATCAGAAAGAGAGGAAGAAGAGGAGGAAGACTCAGACTACATCAGAACCTCCGAAAAAAGAGGAAGGTATTAGATCAAACTGGCATATACAATCTATCTACTAAAGTGCTTACAGAAGCCCAATTAAAGTCTTATAGAAAGGACTCAAATATACTCCCACAAGGAATATAGACAAATTCGAAACTTATGTAGATTTGCAAAAATTTAAGAAAAACCTTTGTCTCAAAAAATATTTTTTAAGAAATCCATTGGCACGTACCACTCCGATTGAGATATATCAACATACGAAGTTGAAGGAGAAATCCACCTTTTATCCACGCTCCATGCTATCAAATTAAATCAATGCCTTTGAACAAGTAGTATTGAAGGAAATTGAAGGTTTAAAATGGAGCAAAAATAGCAGTAATCTCACAAAGAGAACATCTAGCCCTTAAAGAATTGAATCAGGATAATGATATTATTATCAAACCAGCCGATAAAGGCGGAGGGCTGGTAATCATGACCAAACAATTCTACGAAGAAGAAGCCCTCAAAATTCTAAAAGATGAAGAACATATCAAACTCTAAATCATGATCCAAAACACAGAGTATAAAAAAACTCTTTACCGAATACCTTAATGAAGGTAGATAGGTGGGGATTCTCAATAATAAAGAGTATGAATATCTAACTCCTGAATATCCAATAATGCCCATATTCTATTTTCTACCAAAGATTCATAAGAACGTGGAGAAACTTCCAGGGCGTCCGATAATTTTGGGAATTGGTTCAATTTCAAGTAAAATTTCAGAGTATATTGATATCCTACTCCAACCATTAGTTTTGGAGATGGAAGCATACCTTAAAGATACTATGAATCTACTCCAAATACTAGGAAATGTAGAATGGCATGATGATTATACCCTAATCACCAGCGACGTAAAGTCGCTATATAGTATCATCCCTCATGAAAGAGGCTGCGAGGCAGTAAAATATTTCCTGAACAAATCAGGCACCATCTTAGAGGAACAATCTGATTTCATTCTAAAGGGAATTAAACTCATTTTAGAGAATAATTTCTTCAACTTCAACGATACATTTTATATTCAAAAGGAAGGTACGGCCATGGGTACTAAATTTGCACCTTGTTTTGCTAACTTATACATGTCCTATTGGGAAAAGAGTTGGCGAGAGAAATGGAAAGAAAATATAGTCATATACAGACGATATATTGACGATCTCTTCATTATTTGGAAAGGAGAAGAAGACTCTTTGAAAGAATTTCTCAATTGTATCAATACCAATGATTGGAATATTGATTTAGATTCACACTATAGCAAAACACAAGTCAACTTTTTAAACCTGACAGTATATGTAGAAAACGGAAAAATTGAAACAAAAACTTTTTTCAAGCAAGTAGATACAAACTGTTTTATTGAAAAAAGCAGTTGACACTTCGAGAAATGGCTGGAAGGCGTTCCAAAGAGCCAACTATTAAGGATCCGTAGAAACTGTATGAAACAGGAAGCTTTTCAAGAACAATCAAATTATTTAATGAAAAATTTGGAAGACAAAGGGTACACACGACATTCCTTAGAGGAAACAACAGAGGAAATCAACAACAAAGAGAGAAAAGAATTAATAAAATATAAATCAAAAGTGAACCAGTATTTCAAAGATGGAGAGGTGCCTTTTATATTTACATATAATCAACAAAACTGGCGAATAAGATCTATCCTTAAGAAACATTGGCCCCTTCTCTTAAAAGATCCCTTGCTGAAAGAAATCCTCCCTGAAAAACCTACTATCATTTGTAGAGGAGCACAAAATTTGAAGAACAAACTAATCAAGAGATACTATACATCAAGAAAAAAGAACAACAACATGTTCGGAATTAGTAAAGCCTTCCACCGCTGTGGGAACTGCCGAAATTGTAGAGAAACCGGAAACAAAAAAGAAGCTAACAAAACCTTCAATGGAGAAAAAAATCACTTACACCATTAAAGAAATCATTACATGTTTTTCAAGAAACATCATTTATTTACTCCTATGCCCATGCGGCTTAAAATATGTCGGTAGGACTACGAGACATCTTAATAAAAGGCTATATGAACATATTCGAAATATTAAAATTGGATACGAAAAACACTCAGTATCACAACATTTTAAAATCAAACATAATAGTGATCCGAGGGGCCTCATATATATAGGAATTAAACAGGTGGAAAGAGATTGGAGGGGAGGTGATTGAGAAAAAAAATCAACAAAAAAGAAATGAAGTGGATTTATCTTTTGAATACTCTACAACCAAATGGTCTGAATGCATACTTTGAAATTTGCCACTTCATCTAAATCAGCACTTTTCCTCTTTCCCTCTCTCCCCCCTCCTTCTCCCTCGGATTGGATGCTATACATACAGACCCTTTTCTGAACATGCACCGGACCTCTTTTTTTTTTCTAAATACTTTTCTAATTTTATATTTAAGAATACATAAGATTCCATCATTGTTAAAGATTATTAAATATAAGTTTAGTTTCCCTCTCTTCTTGATATAATTAACTTTCCCTTCCCTCTTTTCTAAATACCATACATGCAGATTTCATCTGAATAATAGAGTTTTATATATATATATATTTTTTTTTTCTGGTATTGAACCAATTTTTTCTTTTAATTAATTAATTTTCTTTAAGGACACATAAGACTTCATAAGACTATACCAACATTTACATACATATCAGTAGGTATGCCCCTTTTTGACATAACAAATTTTTAAATATATGTATATTTTTTTATTTATTTTTTTATTTTAGTTTTTCATTTCTTAAATACCTTTTTATAATTAATACTATTTTGTTCTGATAGTATCTTCCCAATTTATTAATGTAGGATATTTCCTCTCTTATAAGAGATTACATACAATATAATAGAAATGGGTTTTTTTTTGGGAAAGCATAGACCCCTGATTTTAGACAAGCCTTTTTTAAAGTAAACTATGATAAGGCAAACTAGTTTTTTAATAACCATAGATTACTACTTTTTAATAAACCTTTCAGACTCCGAGATGAAGATTAAAATGCCCCAAGCGGAGAAACAGCTTTTCCATAATGAAAACCACAGGACGTGTAAGCACAACAGCGGACAATGGAAATCTGCGGTCCAGAATGATGCGCATAGCAGAATCCAGAAGACATCAAACGTGCGGCTCAGAGTGACCCGCACGCTAAGAATCCAGAAGACATCGTAATGAAAAGATTTCGAACACACTTGCAATCTGGAAGACATTGTAATGAAAAGATTTCGAACACGCTTGCAATCTCGAAGACATCGTAATGAAAAGATTTCGAACACACTTGCAACAGGACGTAGCAGCTATATATAAGGACAGACGTTCTATACAAGACATTTCACTGATATTTTTCACCAGAGACTATCTGAGGACACTTACTGAGGAAGCCAGTAGGCGAAAACGCGGTTTAAGTGATCCCCTTTTACGATTACTTTTCAAATAACTTTTTTAATTATGCATACCATATGGTCTATTTTTATATGAATTTATATGAATAAATTTTTGAATATAGTAGCATATTGTCCTGCTGCATATTTATTACTTTAGCACCTGTCTATATAAGGTTTGCTCCCTCCCCTCCTTGGAATTTATATAGCACCTCCATATACCATCGAATGAGCTAATGAATAAACGAGTCACCATTGGGGGGAAAAAAAAGCTAACTCCAGAGGATTTGCCAGGAGGAAAGGAGGAAGATAAAGATACCATCATTACTAATATAAGTATTCAGATTTCTCAATTTTTTTGAATTTGTTTGAAATTTTTGAGTGTTTTCAGTTTTAGGAGGAAGGAAAAAAAAACAGATAAACCAAAAACATACTCAATATTTTTTACCCACTGTTCACTTACAATTGTATCATACATATTGTATTTTAAAACAATGTTCTAATATACAAGGTGCGCCAGGAATTTATGTTTTGTTCCTCTTAAAATAATACAACACAAACATTATGTTTTCATTGAACAGAACATGTAAACATTCACAGTGCAGGGTGGAAAAAGTATGTGAACCTTTGGACTTAATAACTGGTTGACCCTCCTTTGGCAGCAATAACCTCAACCAAACATTTCCTGTAGTTGCAGATCAGACCTGCACAACGATCTGGAGTAATTTTGGACCACTTCTCTACATAAAACTGTTTCAGTGTAGCAATATTCTTGGGATGTCTGGTGTGAATCGCTCTCTTAAGGTCATGCCACAGCATTTCAATCGGGTTGAGGTCAGGACTCTGGGCCACTCCAGAAGGCGTATTTTGTTTTGTTGAAGCCATTCTTTTGTTGAATTACTTGTATGCTTTGGGTCATTGTCCTGTTGCATCACCCATCCTCTGTGGAGCTTCAGTTGGCAGACAGATGGTCTGACGTTTTCCTGCAAAATGTCTTGATAAACTCTGGAATTCATTTTTCCATCAATGACAACAATCCGTCCAGGCCCTGAGGAGGCAAAGCAGCCCCAAACCATGATGCTCCCTCTGCCATGTTTTACAGTGGGGATAAGGTTTTGATGTTGGTGTGCTGTGCCTTTTTTTCTCCACACATAGTGTTGTCTGATTTTTCCAAACAACTCAATTTTGGTTTCATCTGTCCACAGAATATTTTGCCAGTAGTGCTGTGGAACATCCAGGTGCTCTTTTGCACACTTCAAACGTGCTGCAATATTCTTTTTGGACAGCAATGGCTTCCTCCGTGGTGTCCTCCCATGTACTCCATTCTTGTTTAATGTTTTCCTTATTGTAGATGTGTCAACAAAAATGTTAGCATGTGCCAGAGATTTCTGTAATTCTTTAGCTGACACTCTAGGATTCTTCTTTACCTCGTTAAGCATTCTGCGCTGTGCTCTTGCAGTCATCTTTACAGGACGACCACGTCTAGGGAGAGTAGCAACAGTGCTGAACTTTCTCCATTTGTAGACAGTCTGTCTTACCGTGGACACATGAACATCAAGACTTTTGGAGATAATTTTGCAACCCTTTCCAGCTTCATGCAAGTCAACAATTCTTGATCGTAGGTCTTCTGAGAGCTCTTTTCTGCGAGGCATGGTTCACATCAGGCAGTGCTTCTTGAAACCAGTAAACCCAAAACTGGTGTGTGTTTTTAAAGGGCAGGACAGCTTTCAGCAACACATCCAATAATATCACACTGATTGGACTCAAGGTTGGCTCACTCCTGGCTGCAATTAGCTCTTGGAGAAGTCATTAGGCTAGGGGTTCACATACTTTTTCCACCCTGCACTGTGAATGTTTACATGTTATGTTCAATAAACACATGAAAACATATAATGTTTGTGTTGTATTATTTTAAGCAGACTGTGTTTTTCAAATTGTTGTGACTTAGATGAAGATCAGAGCACATTTTATGACCAATTCATGCAAAACTCCACGTAATCCCAAAGGGTTCACATACTTTTTCTTGCCATTGTATATCAGTTTTTTGATTTATGGCTATACATAGGGACACTGCCATCAAAAATAGTTTGGTTTATTTTATGCTGCTGATATCGTATATGTGCTTTGTCTTTCTCATGTAGGTTTAGTTAAGAAAATATTTTACACGTGTGACTGTGTGCATCCATTTTGTGATATTTTGTGTTGTAAACTGCCAACCCCCCCCCCAGTAAATTTACAGCACTGGCTGCTCACTGTGTGGCACTGGACCAGTGGTGTAGTGTGGGTTGTCAGTGCCCGGGGCAAGGCTGCATCCCCCAACCTGTGAAATTGTTAACACACAGTGTCCTGGATTATAGGAGACATCTTTGTTTTTTTTAATAGGTTTACTATAAACTAAGCATACAGGTTCTCTATAACTGCAGCTGGCTGCTGTCTTGTCAGCCCTCAACTGGGAAAAAATGGATCCCCAACTGTCAACAACCAACTGCCAAAAAACACCCAACTCCCCCCCCCCATTGGCAGCCAGCACACCACACCTAGCATGCAGTGTGTAGAATGAGGCAGCGTGTGACAATGTGTGTGGAATAAAGTAGGGTGTGGATTGAGGCAGCGTGTGGAATGAGGCAATGTGACAGTGTGTGTGGAATGAGGCAGTTTGTGACAGTGTGTGTGGAATTGGGCAGAGTGTGTGTGAAATATTTGGCTACCATGAGCGCAGAATCCCCGTCTGTCACCACGGCCAGTCAGCTAACTCCAGCCAAGAGGCGCCATCTGCCCGCGCGCAGCAAAGACACAGACTGTGGACTCAGGTGGAGGGAGGCTGGGTCCCCAGAGAAGCTATCATGCAGCTCCAATGTTTGGTCTGAGTGGGATTTCTACTAAGTGGTGAGTCACTGACAGCCTGCCCTCACTGAACCCTGGCAGTGCTGCAGGGCCAAGGAGGAGCTCTGTCTCTTCTGTGAAACAAACTGTACAGTCGGCGGGACGTGGTGCAGTATGCCAGTGAAAGTCTGGCTGCTGCTTGCTTGTGTTAGAGGTCCCCGAGATCATCTCTATTAGGGGCGCAAATTTATTTTGGAATTTTGCACCCCTAAAACAATTGTATTGTGTGGGATGTATGCAAAGGACATCACTGAGGAAGAGTACTGTGTTGCTATCCACTATCAGATCGCATTCAGCTGCCATCTATAATCTCGTGTAGCCTAGACATCACAATAGATTCCCTGTGGCCTTGTCTAAACATTCACACCTCCACCCCATTGCCTCTTCACTACAGTTTTATCCTATGCTACAGCCATAAAGTGCAGCCAGTGCAAAGATTAGGATAAATGTTGCATCATGGGAAAAATCCACAAAATGGAAACAGAAGATATAAAACTGTATTTTTCCTTTTTATATGCAAGTACTTTAAACATAGAAAAAAAAACATCATGTGTTTTATAATGTGTTTTTTGTTACGTAAAAGTAATCTAGTTACAGTTTATGTTAGTGGTAGTGTCCCTTTAAGGGATAAGCCCTTTAGTGGAAGGTTGGATTGATCACAGATTCCAGGTCCATGTTGGTGGTCATTGGCCAACTTGTTTAGTTAGTTAAAAGGAAAGTTAAGGTTTGATTGGGGGCTACATGATTAATTTATTGGGGCTACTTAATATATGATCCATTCAGTAGTCCAACTCCAACTAGTCCTAACCTTGGGTAGTGCCTGGGGCATTTTGGATGTGGGGGAGTGCATTATGCATCATCAACGAGATGCTGATATCCACTAAACTTTGTGAAGGACCTGTGAGCTGCCTGGGATAGCCAATGATCCTCTGCAGTTTTGAATCTGAGAAGTGTGTTTATTTTAATATTTAGAGCAATATTACAGATGTTCTTATTACGTTTGTTTACTGATTGTCCACAGTAATGTCCAGTGTGTATGCAGGGGCCAGCCCAAGACATTGTGTTGCCTGGGTCCAAGGATGAAATGCTGCTTCCCCCAGTAATATCAGAGGGCCAAAACAATAAAACTCACAGAAATGTGCAGTGTGTATGAGCATAACACAAATCTCCACAGCAATAAAACTTACAGTAATGTGCAGTATATATGAGCGTATCACATAGTTTCACAGCAATAAAACTCACATTCACATACTGTTCCCCCACCTCCATAAAGACACACAATATATAGATAGACCCACTGTCAGGAGTGTCTCTCACTCGCCATTTCCTGCTGAGCATCCAACCAAAGGGTCAGACATGCTGGGCTGCAATGGGGACAGGCAGCCTGCCTTCACTGAGGAGAAAATACTTATTTTTAAACATGGGCTGTCTGGCTCAATCTCAGAAAGGTGTCACTTGCAACTATGCCCCAGATTGAGGGCCCCTTTTCTCTCTGCCCCTTGCTCCCAGAAAGGGATCCATAATCCATTCTAATCCTTACATGTACTGCTCCCTCCCCTTGCCTTTTGCTGAGCTCACTAAAACAGTGAGTCAGGGCACTGGCACTCTGACACGTCATCAGTGAGATCCATGCAGTCTGACTCCCTGAATGCCAGAGCTCAGTGCAAGAGGCAAAATGTGATCTATGCTTGATGGAAGGAGGGAGCACAGTATCTGGCCAGTGACCACGGATTCAGATAATTTTTTTTGCACCCTCCTGCAATGGAGGATCGCACTTTGTAGCCCTGTCAGCATCCGTCTAGTTTTTTGAAGGGGAGGGCTTTTTCCACATCCGGTGGTTGGCCCTCCCCGTCAAAACGGCACAGACGCAGGGAAGTGCGGACACACGCAAGCACTCAGTGCGCCGGTAGCCTTACAGATCACCACAGCGATAAAACTCACAGTAATGTACAGTATGTATGAGTGTGTTACAGAGCTCCAGAGCAGCGAGACTCGCGGCAGTTTGCAGTGTGTATTATGTACCAAAGAGCGGTAAACAAGGGAGATTCACAGTAGCAGTTGCGTGTATGTGTATATCAATAAGCTCCATACAATAAAACTAACAATAATTTGTGGTGTGTAGGAGTTTATCATAGAACTCAACAGCAATATAACGGACAGAAGCATGTGTGATCACAGGTCTCCACCAAAATAATCATCATCGTAATAGTAATGTGCGGTGTGTATGACTGTGTCACTGAACTCTTCAGATATAAAACTCACAGTTATGTTTGGTGTATATGAGTGTATCACAGGGCTCCACAGCTATAAATCTCTCAGAAATGTGTGGTGTGTATGAGCGTATCACAGATCTCCATAGCAATAAAACTCACAGTAATATGTGCTGTGTATGAATGTATTACAGAGCTCCTAAGCAATACAACTCACACTAATGTGCGGTGGGTATGTCACAGAGCTCCGCAGTGATAAAACTGACAGTAATGTGTGGTCTATATAAGAGCATCACTGAATTCTATAGCAAAGAAACTCACAGTAATGTGTGATATGTATGAGGGTATCACAGAGCTCCAAAGCAAGAAAACTCATTGTAATGTAACGTGTATATAAGCATATCACAAAGCTCTGTTGCTATAATACACATGTGGCACCATTACACTCTTCACGCTAAAACAGGGACGCTAGGGAGAAAAATCTGCGCCTGCAGGTTTCTCCTTTGCGTCCCTGTTTTAGTGTGATATTACGATGCAGGCGCTAGAAAAGTTGTCTCCATCGTAATGCAGCGCTAAGCGCCGCCGTGAGCATCCACTTGATGGAGTCCATAGGACTCTATTGGGTTTCTGCTCTGCCGGTCACAGGACGAGATCCGGCAGGTTGGCGTAGTGATCCGTAGAGGGAGACTGGGAGACTTTCCCCCCCAGTCTCTCCCTGCTGCCGGCAGCCAGAGGAGGCGGTTGGAGCCGCGGTCCTCTCCGCGGGATAGAAGGGGAGTATTTGTTTAATTTGGGGGGGTTCTGCTGGTGCTGACTGATTCTGCAGCAGCGGAATACGTTAGCACCAGGTTCAGGCTGTGGTTAACCTTCGTGTAACAATAACAATAATTAGCGTTAGTATATATATTGTATATAGTATATATATTGTAATACTAACGCTAATTAACTCTTTGTGCTCCCCATGTTTAGTATAGGGAGCGCAAAGTACAGTAACCTCGCACTGAAAAGTGCAAGATAACAATCGCTAACGTTTTCTTTAGCCCGTTAGCATTTGGATTGTAATATGGTGCGCCCACGCTAGGGCCACCAGGGCTATTGTTAACGCTCACGCAGTTGAGCGCTAACGTTAGTGAGAAGAGTGTAATGGTGCCCATGGTAAATTATGGATTCTTTCTGTGTTTCTCTGTCAGTTGTTCTATTTCTGTCAGTGTCCTTGTGTGTCTGGCAGTGTCTCATTGTTCATTCCATGAACTCAGAACTCCAGATCGTAAGTGGAAAATTATGACATTCCTATACAGTTTGGTCTTTGATACATAATAAAGAAAAAAAAAATTCAGTTCATAATAAGTAGCTTTCAAACTATTAGCAATATCTAAGTTTACATTGTGTTTTCCCTTTAGGAAAGGATTTTCACTACTGCTCTAAGACAAGACTTGTCAGTGAGCCAAACATTTCAAACTTTTCTATCCTCTTAGTCATGCAATAGTAGTAAGATATTTGTTTTGGTACAGGAAGCAGAGTCACTGACCTGATTCTATAAATTACAACATGAGAGGTACAGCTGTCCACGGTGAAATTATAATTTGGATTATACCATGTGTTGAGATCCGTTGATGCCAAAGCAAAGAGATCTTGATAGACAGGAAAGATCCCTGAAAGGGTAATAGAGAGGTTACTTTAAGCATGTAACAACTATACAGAAAAAAAGACTTTAGTCTTATAGCTACTGAAAAAATAAATTTTTAGCATTAAAAATATTTTTTATTGCTTACTATATTTGACAGATGTTCATCAATTGAATGTAATCATCATGTATAGCTCCTGTGCATTTAGAATCATCAACAATTTATTAAAAAACCTACATAAAAAGCCCAAAAGATTCACACATATGACATGAATAATATCACCACCAAAGCTTATTAGTAGGGATGCACCGACACCATCTTTTTAAGACTATCGGGGTTATTCAGAGAAAGGTGAAAACCAGTAGAATGGCAGGAAAAGAGAACAATCTAGACCAAATAGCCGGTTTGGAAAGTGAGATAAATGGAAGAATTTTTCTGGTTTGGCTATTTTGACCTATAATTTTCACTTCTCCAGTCATTCTCCTGGTTTTCACCTCTCTCTGAATAACACTGAGTATGAGTAAATATATCAACACAACACAGCTCTCATAGACCTTAGTCCAAAAGAAAGCAGAATAAACACGTTACATGTCCATAGATACAGTGGTCTTCATTTCAAAAATAGAGTTTTCTTTATACTGTTCTTGGTAGGACCAAATACTGTGGAGAAAGAACAGAACCAAAATTGCGCAGTACGTCAGCTCAAAACTGAATAATATCTCGCTGGTATTAGACTCACGTTTTAAAGAGCCCACACCTGGCTCTAGGGAAAGCAGCTTAATGAGACTTCCACTTTCTCTCTTCAGGTGCCCATATACCCCTTGATGAATCCCATGAGTTTCAATGGAATATTACTGCAATAGCGGATATATAAAGAAAAAGAAGCACCACCTGGTGAGGTAAATCAAAAAACTCTCAGAATATGAAGAGAGACAATTTTCAACTCACAGAGCATTGAGCCTCCATTGGCTCCGTCAAATATTGCACCGGAATTATAAAGGAAATTCCCAAACCATCTTTCACAGGATAGTAGGCAGACAGCAATAAAAAGTAAATAAAAACATTTATTGTTTAAAATGAATAATACATATCTACCAGGACGCGTTTCGCCAGAATGGCTTCCTCAGCTGGTGATTACACTTCTGTCCTTGCTGCTGCCTTTTATGTAATGCCTTTTAGCCCTCAATAAAACAATTTACAATGCAATTAGCAAGTGTTAAAAAACAATTCGTTACAGATGTATTTAAAATTACGCCCGCCACCTTGCGCATGCGCATTTGCTACATTATCCACTGTGGAACGCGGAACTTTAATTTGTCCCATTAATCATTATGGCGCATGCGCAAATGCTCATGCATTTCATCTTGGAACACAAAATGAAATAGTTTAAAACGGCGCTGTCTAAATCGGCGGCTGTTGGAACATACAATCTTTTAACATCCACAGTGTCCCCTCTAACATTCAATTTGATCCTAATATCATCTCAACCTTCTCAAAAGCTGGCATAGCCAGACACAATTATAAATTTATAATTATTTGTTTCACATTGAAATCGTTAAGTCACTATATAAATCGGTTATACACTTTTTTATGAAATAAATCGCGTCAGATTATGTTGCGATAGAAAAAATAGAATGTACCATAGAATGGGGATAGATACAGAGACAACCTTCTAGTATAATAACCACAGATAATAAGTCAACGGGTTAATATTATAAATATTGAGAAGTCAAATAGAGATCTATGCGATAACACTATCTACACTATTATGTATTATTCAATATAGTAATATGGGCGGCAAGTTTAACACAATAACCTATTGGGATGTTTTGAAAAGGTTGAGACGATATTAGGATCAAATTGAGTGTTAGAGGGGACACTGTGGACGTTAAAAGATTGTATGTTCCAACAGCTGCCGATTTAAGCTAGGGTCAGACGAACGCATTTTTTGCCTCGTCTGTGAAAAAGTGCGTTCGAACGAATGGACGGATTTTTTCACGAAATACGCGATAGCTATCATACGTTGTGCATTTTCGTCCGTGATTTCGTACGATCATCAATAAAACACTTTTTGTGTCTGGACGTTATGTTGGCCGGACATTAGCAGCCTCTGACGTCTCCTAATCACGCAAACACGCCGCTAGCGGACGCAGCACAGTCTGTACGTCAGTACTAGCGGTTTGACGTTCTCAAAAAAATGCGTTAGTTTGCCACTTGTGTTGCGCGGATGGACGTTCGTGCGGCCGTTCTTCGTATGTTGCCCGGCATTGGACGTCATTTGCTGCTAGCACGGCCGTGATTAAGTGCAGCTAAACGCATGGTAAAACTGCGTTCATCTGACCCTAGCCTTAGACAGCGCCGTTCTAAACGATTTCATTTTGTGTTCCAAGATGAAATGCATGTGCATTTGCGCATGCGCCATAATGATTAATGGGACAAATTAAAGTTCTGCGTTCCACAGTGGATAATGTAACGAATGCGCATGTGCAAGATGGCGGGCGTAATTTTAAATACATCTGTAATCAATTGTTTTTTAACTATTGCTAATTGCATTGTAAATTGTTTTATTGAGGGCTAAAAGGCATTACATAAAAGGCAGCAGCAAGGACAGAAGTGTAATCACCAGCTGAGGAAGCCATTCTGGCGAAACGCGTCCTGTTAGATATGTATTATTCATTTTAAACAATAAATGTTTTTATTTACTTTTTATTGCTGTGTGCCTACTATCCTGTGAAAGGTTTAGGAATTTCCTTTATAATTCCCGGTGCAATATTTGACGGAGCCAATGGAGGCTCAATGCTCTGTGAGTTGAAAATTGGCTCTCTTCATATTCTGAGAGTTTTTTGATTTACCGCACCCGGTGGTGCTTCTTGTTCTTTATATATCCACTATTGTAATAATACTCCATTGAAACCCATGGGATTCATCAAGGGGTATATGGGCACCTGAAGAGAGAAAGTGGAAGTCTCATTAAGCTGCTTTCCCTAGAGCCAGGTGTGGGCTCTTTAAAACGAGAGTCTAATACCAGCAAGATATTATTCAGTTTTTGAAAGGTATTTTAATATGATAGGTAGTTTTTTAATTTTTGCATTAGTGTGAAATCCCCCCTCCTTGTTCCAGCACGGTGTCTGTTCAATTTCGTTTCCTCTCGAGGCTAGTCAGCGGGGTGATGGAAATAGATATCCTGTGTTAACTTAGAAATGCCAGCGAAATCTTTGTTACATGATGTAGAAATGTATCTGCTCTGATTGGTTGTTGTATCACATTCCTATGTTGGGAGTGAACACTGCAGGAAGTTTTATATAACGAACATTTCTATTGGATGTTGAAACAATAAACGAACCTGACAGACTACGGACTGATCAGATGATAATCTGCCATATCTCAGTGTGGTTGTGTCTATTGTCTCCTCAGATCAGAGTCGCGCAGCGCCTTACTTCGGTTTTGATATATAAGAAGAAACTTGAAAAAGGTTTATGGTAATTATAATGGAAATCTAGAATTTAACAGTTGGTGTCAGAAGTGGGATTTAATAATTCAATTGTCTGATATGATTTATTTCATGTTAAACAATTGCGTATAGATAAAAGAATCTTTGCTTCCATGTGAGAGCCACTGTGTTGTTGTAGGACGCTCTGTTTGTTTTTCTTTGTTTATTGTTTGTTTATCTTAACTCGCCTGATAGAGAACTGTTAATGAGCGGTGACTCACTCATTATGTTGATGTACCCTGATGAAGTTCTGGTGCTGAGTATTCGTTAGGTCACTCACCCGGGAAACTGAAAGGTGTTTCTAGCGTTGAGTAAATGTGTTTCTCTTTGTGTCCATAGTGTAGCTCTTTTGTGTTCTGGAGTTCTGGCTCGTAGCATTTTATTTAAATTAATTAGATTTTGATTTCTTCTTATATATCAAATAATTTTATCTCCCATTGAGAGACAGTTTTTCTTTTTCCTCTTATTTTTTTATTTTTATTTTCTTGCGCGCTGCTGCCATTTTTTCTTTATTTTTTTGCTGCATGTGTTTGCGCGCTGATTCTAAAGGATTTGCTGTTTTTTCTTTCTGATTGCATGTTTGATTTTGTTTTATTTTTTATTTTGTTTCTTGTCATTGATTGCGTCTGTTTATTTAAATGTTTGTCTTTACTAACTATTAATGTATGTGTTTATCTTTGATGTTTTGTATTTCGTAGTTTTGATATTAAGTTTTTATGTGTAATTTATGTATAGGGACTGTTTCTCTTAAAACAGGTTGCTTTGTTTCTGTCTTTACTGCCTTGCCTCGTGTAAAAAAAAAAAAAGCACAGGAAATGGAGACAATAGGGCTTTACTTTTACAGTAAATTTCAAAAATGACTGTTTTTTTATTATTATTCTTAGCTTATGTTTGAAAGATGAACATAGAAAGTCAATACTTTGACAAGGCAGGTTACACGTGAATGTTATGTTATAAGTTGATGTATGATATATAAAAAAATTAGTGTATCAAGGTGATGGGCTCAATCTGCCTTAATATAAGTTATGCATTTTCCCAAAAGAGGCGTGGTCGGTTATTTTCCTCTGGTCTTTGTTTGAGTCCAGCACTAAGGGATTGACCACACCTTAATATAGGTTATATGTTTTGCCAAAATGGCTGACTGAGATCATTTACAGTTTTGTAACTTGTATACTGGAATATATATGTAGGTTAATGTTTAGTTGTTTGGAATCTAAGAGGATGAAGTGATATAAAGCTGACGGATTTGAGTGAAAGTTTAAAGGAAAGCACCTACAGGTTTAGTAGCGCTGTACAAAGGAATTTAGGCAGATTTCAAATGAGAGAAGGTGGGTTTTTCTTTTGGTTTTATTTTAGTTGACTAAGGGAGATGGAAGGTTGTAGTTTGGTATCTGAGTATTGTTTGATTGTTTTCTTTTTCTGCAGTGGTAGCCAGATGTCTAGTTTTATTTTTTGCTGTCTGATGTTTTTGTCTTTTGGTGTGAAGTGCAAAAAAACGTATAACTGTATTCTTGGAGGGAATAAAACAGGTTGTAAAATAGCTGCACAAACACCTCACGTTTGAATGATTGTTTTTAACCAATATCCTTAATAAAGATTATTGATGTTTATTAAGAATTTTTTTCTCTGAGTTTCCTCTGAGAACTTTGTGCTAATTAACGCGTCAAGTTTTAAACATGCCCTTCAATACTTTCTTTCCCAGTTCATGATATTTTTGTTGTGTTTTTTTATTTGAATTGAAGTTCACATTCTTTTCCTAGTCTCCTCCATTTTGTCTCTCTCATGACCCCTCCTCTCCTCCGTGTTGTCTCTCTCATGACCCCTCCTTTCCTCCATTTTTTCTCTCTCATGACCACTCTTTTTCTTTGTGTCCAAAAATGTGTTGCATTTTTTTCTCCATTTTAAAAGTATTTTAACCATATGAATTTTAAAGTTTTTGACAGGTTAATAATACATTTTTTTCCCAAGTTTTTACTTTAGGTGAAAATTACCCATGCATGCCAACTTTGATCAAGCTAGATGGAAGATTATGTGATACCAATATTGATAAAGCTGTTGGAATTGAAGGAAATTTACTCAAACACATTATCATTTCACATTGCAATGTTACATCAACCGGATAATAAGGAATCATCAGACACCAGGCAATAAAACATTCTAGTCTATCGACAACTCATCAATAAATCATGCGATTAAAGAAGATCATTGATTTGGAAATAAAACTTAAGACATGTCAGTTTTACAAAACTGTTATTTTCAACCAATAAGACAGAAGACAAAGAAAGAAGATAATGTATTTTTATATGCTGATGGATTATCTTTGTGTTGTCGTCTAAGTGATAATTATTTTGTGTCTTTTATTATTTTATATTTTATTATTATTGTTGTTTGGTTACAATCAATATTGTTCAAATTCCCTGACACATTTAGGATTATTGAAGATCACATCCAATTAAATTAGAGTTAATTAATGTATTTAGGAACATATAATTTAATGCATTTGCATAAATACGTTTCCTGACATATATAGTGGTAAATGGAAAGTTTTAATTTGGTAAAATTAAAGTTGTTTTTATTTATTTTTTATTTCATTTGAGGATTGGTGTGTTTTATAAACACCAGGTTTGTTTCAAAACACCGAACAAGACTGAATAGGATAGTAATTAAATATTTTTTTTTATATTTAAAATGGGTGGAATATGCACTTCGGCTATTTCCCTTTTGAGCCAAAGTTGCATATATATATTTTTCTCTAACAATGAGTCAGAAGTAGTATAATTTTTTTCTCGTTGCATGAGACCGATAGGCTTTGCGGGGAAATTTATTATCTGTGTCTCTTCTTGTGTAAATTAACATTTTTATTGTTTTCGTGCATTTGAGAGTGACAATGAATGAATGGATGTATATGATTAGCGGGGTATACCATATTTTCTTTTCTTTTTTATTTTCTTTATTGTTGCTAAAACCGTATCACATCATCAAGAAACCTGACAGTCACAATGACTGCATATGGAACGAATCATGGACATTTTGTGTCAAGGTCAAAAGTCACAGGTAATAAGCAACCAGCGCAAAGAGACAGCTTGTTCAGGAGTCCCTATGGTGGGAGCTCTGATGACATTCAATGATTATGCGTCTCAAGCTGGGATGTTAAACAAAAAAGACCACACCCTGATCTCGCACTGTAGACTACGGTAATAGATTATGGAATATTTTTTTTTATTTAATCCCCTAGATAAGTGTGAGAAAGGAATGGATTTGGGAAAATGAGAATGTATTTCTTGAGAGTGTGTATGAATGCAGGTTTGTATGCGGTCTGTGGAGTGAAGCTGAACATAGGAAAACACACAGATATAGATCTGACTCATGTTGATTATTAGATAAATAACCTTTTACATTCAAGTTATTATATTTTTCTTGTTCGGTGAAGTACATTTTGGGAAATGGGAATAAATAGTTATTCGATGTCTAGATTAGGTATTTTGGCCCAAACTCCAAGTGTGGTTCGCTTGTAGAGTGAATCTAGATAGATAAGTATATTTTATGCTCATAAAGGGCCTCCTTGGGGAATCCTTTTCGTATATCGTAAAGGTATTAGGTGAGGATACCATGGCCCCAGGTATAATTAGTTTAATTGTCTAGTTTGTTTTATCCATTTTAGTGATCACAATTGTATATGTGATCATGAGACGATTGAAAGGTATTTTAATATGATAGGTAGTTTTTTAATTTTTGCATTAGTGTGAAATCCCCCCTCCTTGTTCCAGCATGGTGTCTGTTCAATTTCGTTTCCTCTCGAGGCTAGTCAGCGGGGTGATGGAAATAGATATCCTGTGTTAACTTAGAAATGCCAGCGAAATCTTTGTTACATGATGTAGAAATGTATCTGCTCTGATTGGTTGTTGTATCACATTCCTATGTTGGGAGTGAACACTGCAGGAAGTTTTTATATAACGAACATTTCTATTGGATTTTGAAACAATAAACGAACCTGACAGACTACGGACTGATCAGATGATAATCTGCCATATCTCGGTGTGGTTGTGTCTATCGTCTCCTCTGATCAGAGTCGCGCAGCGCCTTACTTCGGTTTTGATATATAAGAAGAAACTTGAAAAAGGTTTATGGTAATTACAATGGAAATCTAGAATTTAACAGTTTTGAGCTGACGTACTGCGCAATTCTGATTCTGTTCTTTCTCCACAGTATTTGGTCCTACCAAGAACAGTATAAAGAAAACTCTATTTTTGAAATGAAGACCACTGTATCTATGGACATGTAATGTGTTTATTCTGCTTTCTTTTGGACTAAGGTCTATGAGCGCTGTGTTGTGTTGATATATTTAACCATTTTTGTAGGTATATAGAGAAACCTACAACATTCAGCAAGTGAATTAGCAACGTGTTTCTGGTGGGCGCTTCACCCATTTCTTTTATATACTGATAGTATGAGTACCAATATTTTTTAAGGTACTCTCCAATACTAATTACAGATACTTTTATTTAATGTCATGTGACAGTTTCCATTAAGTAATTTAAGATTTTGCTGAAAGCGTGTCCAATTTATGGAAGTATTAAAAAGGATTCGCAAGCAACCACCCACTGCACTGGCCTGACAACCACCATGGCAAGAATATTGAGGTACAGGGTGGCCCGTGTGGGAATACAGTCAGAAAACAGGCCGTTTAATAATAATAATAATAATATTAGGTATCACCCTGAATGTCAGGGATCATGAATGCATCCTGACCCCTGAAGTAGCTTAATGAAGAGTGCTGCCCTGTAACCTGTATTCAGCAACCAGCAATGTTACAGTTAAAAACCAAAGCTCACACACAATCACACCCCTGCCTGTGACCATAAAGGACCACTCCCTACTCAGTAGTTTGCCTCAGTATGGAGTTTGCTCCCAGTCTGATCAGTTGTATTCCTGTGTCGCTCTTGCTTATCATGTACCAGACCATGGGCGTCCACAGGATGGAGCAAGGGGGGCACTTGCCCCCCTTGGATCAACAAGCTTAAATTATAATTTATTCACTGCACTGCTGCAGTTTCTTGGCTCTCCACTAGGCTGTATGAGCGTCACATCCCTACTCCACTTCCAATCCACCATGTGCTCCCACTCACTTTGCAGGCTGGGAGAGGCACGACTGAAATGCAGGTGCAGCTGCTCCTAGGGGCCACTGGGTGGGATACTGGACACAAGAAAAAAGGTGATGATTTTCAAAAATACATTTTTATTGAGCTTGATGCCATTGCCTTTATTTATGAGAGGCCCCTGGTCTGAGGTCTAGTTTATCTGTCTCCTATAAGTCTTTGTGTCCCTCTTCCCCAATCTGGTGGGGTCTGTGTTAAGCTCGCAGAGCTTGCATGAGGCACAGGCCAGGGCAATATTGGCAACATACAGGTGCTCTAGGCAGGGTCTTTCCTGAGCAGTGGGGATGAGGACCCTGCTCCAGATCTTACAATCTAAGAGGAGAGAGGGGACCCTGCTTCGGCCCCCACACACTTCTTCGGGCTGGCTCACACACTCGCTGGCAGCACTCCCCCCTCCTGCTGTCTCATGGGGGCTGGCCTATTTGGCTTTTGTTTGTGCCATTGAGCTAGAGATCATCCACATAGTAAAACATTCTTTAATATGATGATTTCTTCACAAAGCCAACCTCTTCTTTTCTTACTCTTGATGCTTTGTGTCACTCTGGTATCCATATCTGCTGTAATGTCCTCTAAATGTATGTAAAATTTTAGATCTTTCCAGCTTAACTTTAGGTGTAGATGATGTAATTTGATGTGGAGGCTGTCAGCTGTATAAATCAATATCCTTGAGGGGGTGTTAAAATATTTTTATGTATATAGTTTATTTGGAGGGAGCTATGGCACCCTGTGACTTGTTAAATCGAATCAAATTTACTTTTCTTGCATTTTCAGTGTTTCAGCCCATTAGCCTGGTGAGAGTCTGCGAATCGCGGACTGAAACATTGATTTTGCAATGAAATCGATTTGACTTATGACCTTGCTACGCCTCTGCTTCTGGATGCCATGCTCTGCCCAGGGTGCCACGGCATGCGAAGGCAGGTGCGCTCTGCACAGTGCTCTGGGACCGCCTTCTGCGCACGTGCCTCCCCCTGTACGGGCTCTGACGCTCACTGGTGATGTCACACTGACGCCGGAACCACGTTGTGGAAGGCACATGTGTTGCCTTCTCACAGCCGATGCCCTGCATTTACAGAAGGACAAGCGCCCCAGCCGACCAGGCAGAGCACGGCAAGGAGCAGAGATGCTCTGGCGCCCTTTACAAGTGTAGCCCCCCTCCCTGCGTTAAAGGTAAGGAGAGGGGACAAAATGTTATTTATTTAGTGTGTGTGTGTGTGTGTGTGTGTGTTATAATGTGTAGGTACCCCTGTAGCAAGTCTGCTCGACATGCGGCAGAACATTTCGTGCACGTATAGGTCTTACCAGCTATCTGTGGACACACCGTGGACAACCCACAACCTGTTAGATGTCAAGGTCCTCTTCGAATATAATGGACGAACGTGTGTGTGTGTATCAGTATCTGTGGGGGGTCATGGTTTGTGTATACAGAGCTGGCTCTGTGTATACAAAGATGGAATTAAAAAACACTTTATTGCCTTGATCATGGGTCTATGACTAGTGTGGTGCATTGAATGGCATTAACAGACTAGAAAATACAACACTCAGATCAGACACTTACACCTTTTTATTCTTCTATTAGACTAGTATCATGTTTCGCAGCCTCTGTATTACTACGCTTTATTTGATGACTGTCCCCTTTTATGACATTGTCAAAAGGGCAGAATATGGATGCCAATAAAATTGTGGCGCCCCATGGAAAAATTTCTGCGGACGTCCATGTACCAGACCCTCTGCTTCGCCCACCGACTACCCGCCTTGTACCAACCCTTTGACTTCGGATTGTTTACTGAGCACCCACCTGCTTTATCCCTTGTACTACGCTCCAGTATATCCAGCATCTACCTACTCCAGGTACTAATAGTGTGTTGGGAGAAAGGGGGTGTATGAGGATCCTGAGGACGAGCAACAGCACTAATGGCCTGCTCTACGGTGGGTGCCCGCTCAAGTCTCACAAGGTTTTAGCTTGCTTGTGCCATTACAGGGATGAATGCTCCATATGCAAATCAGTCTGCTCTCACCCAATGAGGGTGGCCAGTGCTGACTGCCAAGGACATCATCCCTGCACGAGAGGTGCAGCAACCCCCGACGAACGTTTCGGCCTTGTTAGGCCTCGTCAGGAGGGTATACTTGACACCCCTCTAGGCACATCAAGCAAGGGGTCCACGTCTGGATTACCCTGTATACTTATAGTGAGAGAAAGGGGGTGTGTGAGGATCCTGAGGACGAGCAACAGCACTAATGGCCTGCTCTACAGTGGGTGCCCGCTCAGGTCTCACAAGTGTAGCGCTCACTCCCGGAGGAGCCGCTGAATTTAACCTCGGGTTAGTCTCACCGCACTAGGGAATAAATATACACCAGCACTGTTGTGGATTTTATAGATTATATACTTTACTGATCCCAATAAAGTGGCATATATAATGTGAACTCGGTATATGAGCGACAGGATTTTCGTAATGCGGGAAAACACGCGGCGGTAAAAAAGGGAAGTTTAACCCCTTCGTTTCTGGAGTGTAAGTCCGGTAAAAGTAGTGTCCCAAAAAGGTGTGTGTGTGTTATCTCAGGTACCCGGGTTCTATATTCAACTGGCCAGTAAATGGATTGAGCAAATCTTCGACTAGTCACGTTGGGGCCCTGTAGATTTAAACAATACTGCAGCGTGCTTGGTTTAAACTTTGACTGTGGCCTGGAAGGCCTCTCACCCATCCGCTAGACAATCTGTTCTGCTGTCCGATCAAGGATCTCTCTCCGCTTGGTTATACTGGAACTCTGTGCCACCGGATCCACTTCTCCTGCTTGTCCGATTTCGGTAACGAGAACTACGGCCTACCGCCTACACTCCCAGTGGATCATCACGGTCTCCTTACTCGGGGTCCAAACTGGAACGTTGTGTCTGCGCAAAACCTCTCAGCGATGTGTGGATAGATCTCTGCCAGCACTGTCTCTGATTCTCAGCACCCACAAGGCAGCTCCTGCTCTCCGGCCTGGTCTTAATCTCTGGCAGTCTCACGTGCGTCTTCCACCTTTCGTTGCTCGGCTCACACTGGCTCTCCTTCGGATGAGGCTGCGGATGTCCTTCGCTCGCTCTCTCCCACCCACTTCCTGTCCCCGCCGCAAAGCATGATGGAAAACGTAGTCCCGTTGTGTCCAGTATACTCTACATTGCACTTGTCTCCCTCTGGTGGCCAAACCCGAGCAATACATCAACAGAGTTTTTAAACAGCGCTATACAAGGTTTTAGCTTGCTTGTGCCATTACAGGGATGAATGCTCCATATGCAAATCAGTCTGCTCTCACCCAATGAGGGTGGCCAGTACTGACTGCCAAGGACGTCATCCCTGCATGAGAGGTGCAGCAACCCCTGACGAACGTTTCAGCCTTGTTAGGCCTCATCAGGAGGGTATAGCTGACACCCCTCTAGGCACATCAAGCAAGGGGTTCACGTCTGGATTAGAGGGGTGCCTAGAGAAGTGTAAGCTATACCAATGCCACACTGGTTATTATTTCCGTTGTATTTTGCCAAATTGCGGCAAATAAAATATTGCATTTAAGTATCAGGATAGTACAACAAAAATGTATCATTGTATACCATATTACCCTGGTATTTTGGAATCTTATCTATACTATAATTGAGTAAGGCTTGGCGTGTCCGTCGCCAAGCCTTACTCTGCGCATGCTCGCGCAACCAGCGGCGGTTGGTTGCGCGCGCATGCAACCGCCGCGGCACGAGCCGGCTGTGCGCTTGCCGCGGCGGTTACAAGATGCACACAGCAGCCGGGTAGAGGCTGTGCTCGCAGCCTCTACCCGGCTGCCGCGCGCATCCAACCCCCGAGCGGCGGAGGGAAAGTTCCCTCGCTTCCGCTCTTTGAAGGACCCAAGCCCCGGTCACGTGGGAGTCCCACGTGACCGCGACTTGGGTCCTTCAACGACCGGAAGCGGGGAAACTTTCACTTCCCCGGCGCCGCTCGGAAAGGTAAGTATGGCGCGGAGCTCATGGGGCGGCTGTCCGAATGCCGATAGAGCATTCGAACAGCCGCCCCATGTCTGGTCTGGGGTCTGATCTGGGGCATATATCCATGAGAGCTTGGGGGCAATAACCAGGAGCTGGGGGGCAATATCCAGGAGCTGGGGGGCAGTATCCAGGAGCTGGGGGGCAGTATCCACGAGCTGGGGGGCAGTATCCAGGAGCTGGGGACAATATCCAGGAGCTAGGGGGAAATATCCAGGAGCTGGGGGGAAATATCCAGGAGCTGGGGGCAATATCCAGGAGCTGGGGGCAGTATCCAGGAGCTGGGGGGCAATATCCAGGAGCTGGGGGGCAATATCCAGGAGCTGGGGGGCAATAACCAGGAGCTGGGGGGCAATATTCAGGAGCTGGGGGGCAGTATCCAGGAGCTGGGGACAATATCCAGGAGCTGGGGGCAATATCCAGGAGCTGGGGGGCAATATCCAGGAGCTGGGGGGCAATATCCACGAGCTGGGGGGCAGTATCCATGAGCTGGGGCAATATCCACGAGCTGGGGGGAAATATCCATGAGCTGGGGGCAATATCCATGAGCTGGGGCAATATCCACGAGCTGGGGCAATATCCATGAGCTGTGCCAGTATCCACGTGCTGGGGCAATATCCACGAGCTGGGGCAATATCCATGAGCTGGGCCAGTATCACGTGCTGGGGCAATATCCACGAGCTGGGCCAGTATCCACGTGCTGGGGCAATATCCACGTGCTGGGGCAATATCCACGTGCTGGGGCAATATCCACGAGCTGGGGCAATATCCACGAGCTGGGCCAGTATCCACGTGCTGGGGCAATATCCACGTGCTGGGGCAATATCCACGAGCTGGGGCAATATCCACGAGCTGGGGCAGTATCCACGTGCTGGGGCAGTATCCACGTGCTGGGGCAGTATCCACGTGCTGGGGCAATATCCATGAGCAGGGGCAGTATATCCACAATAGACTGCCCTCTGGGCAGGCTTTCCACCTTGTTTATAAATACTTGTGTAAAGTGCTGTATCAGTAGTACAATTATCCTAAGGGCAGGGCCATCTGTTCCTTATGTGTTTTAGTATGTCTCATGTCTGCACTCTCCCATTGTACAGCGCTGCGGAATATGCTGGCGCTTTATAAATACAGAATCCTATACTATAAAAGAGTAAGGCTTGGCGTGTCCGTCGCCAAGCCTACTCTGCGCATCCAACCCCTGAGCGGCGAAGGGAAAGTTCCCTCGCTTCCGTTCTTTGAATGACCCAAGCCGCGGTCACGTGGGAGTCCCACGTGACCGCGGCTTGGGTCCTTCAACGAGCAGAAGCGGGGAAACTTTCCCTTCGCTGCTCGGGAAGGTAAGTATGCGGAGACGGAGCTCCAGGGGCGGCTGTCCGAATGCCGATAGAGCATTCGAACAGCCGCCCCATGTCTGGTCTGGGGTCTGAGCTTGGGGGCAAATATCCATGAGAGCGTGGGGGCAAATATCCATGAGAGCTTGGGGCAAATATCCATGAGAGCTTGGGGGCAAATATCCACGAGCTGGGGCAATATCCACGAGCTGGGGCAATATCCACGAGCTGGGGCATTATATCCATGTGCTGGGGCAATATATCCATGAGCTGGGGCAATATCCACGAGCTGGGGCAATATATCCACGAGCTGGGGCAATATATCCACGAGCTGGGGCAATATCCACGAGCTGGGGCAATATATCCACGAACTGGGGCAATATCCACGAGCTGGGGCAATATCCACGAGCTGGGGCAGTATATCCACGTGCTGGGGCAGTATCCATGAGCTGGGGCAGTATCCAGGAGCTGGGGCAGTATTAATAATAGACTGCCCTCTGGGCAGGCTTTCCAACTAGTAATAATAATAATATACTTAGTTATAATTATTTATTTATTTATTTATAAAGGATTTTACCAGGAAGGATACATTGAGATTTGTCTCGTTTTCAAGTATGTCCTGGGTTCAAGAACATTGAAGTGTTACAGTTACAGAAATACAAAGTAATACAATGCAAGATATTAAAAAACAACACAAATATACAGATTAACAGAAAATAAATATGTAGAAAAATAGTCATTATGTTACATGTTTACAGGTGCATTCTGTATTGAGGTATGTTAGTAAGGAGCTCTTGAGTGACATAAGACTGGAAGATTTGATGGTATCTGGGAGGTTATTCCATAATTGTGGTGCTCTGTAGGAAAATGAGGATCGAACCACTGTCTTTTTGTATTGTGGTATTGCAAGTAAGGTGCTGGTCCTGGATCGGAGGTTATAGGATGAGGGAGCTGCTGGGGGAAGCAGTCTATTCAGGTAGGGTGGCAGCTTCCCAGAAAAGCTCTTAAACACCAGGCTGGAAAGGTGAAGGGTGCGTCTAGATTCCAGCGATGGCCAGTTTAGCTCTTTTAACATGTTACAATGGTGGGTCATGTAGTTACATTGTAATGCAAAGCGGCAGAATGAGTTATACAATGTAGTAAGTTTCTGAAGATGTGTTTGTGGGGCGGCTGCGTACACTACATCTCCGTAATCAATAGCTGGTATAAGCATTTGTTGTACAATCTGCTTTCTTACCGTGGGGCTCAGGCAGGATTTGTTTCTGTACAGGGCGCCTAGTTTGGGGTAAAGTTTAGATGAGAGTTTTTCGATGTGAGGGCCAAAGGATAGATTATTAGGGTCCAACCACATACCTAGATATTTGAGAGAAGTGACTGTGGTCAGCGTGCCATTTGATTTTGTCCCCACACATAGATGGGGATTTTGCAATTTGTGTAGTTTAGGTTTTGTTCCAAAGAGCATCGTTACAGTTTTGTCAATATTTAAAAAAAGTTTGTTGTGTTTGATCCACTTTTCTACCTCTGTGAGTGGAGTGATTTAGTGGCGAATATTATTAGTGTCCCCCCCAATTTTGACTGTGGTTTACTATATCCCCCCCCCCTTATATTGAACCTAGAGTCGCCACTGGTGAACGTATCAAAGCTCCACAGTGATTAAACTCACAGAATGTACGCTGTGTATGAGTGTCACAGAGCTGCACAGCAATAAAACTAACAGTAATGTACATTGAGTATGAGTTTATCACAGAGCCCCACAACAATAACACCCTCCTATATAACACACATACACGCAGTATATAACACACACCCTATACAAAGTTGCCAACAGTCCCAGTTTTCCATGGATGGTTTCTAGTTTGTGCTTGGTTACCTTGGGGTTCATCGCCCCAGGACCCTGTCCTGGTATTGAGACATGAAGGAGATGAGTCAATTTAAGTGCCCATGTCAGAACACCTAGCAAAAAGCCAGGACCATCCCTGGAAAAGTCAGGCAGTCGGCAACTATGTATATAAATTACACATACTGGCCGATGCTCGTTAAAATGCGGCCAGCCGACGAACCTGGAAGAAAGTGAAACATAGGTTATTACAGAATCTCGCACAGCCGGCCCCAGCTCTCGGATACTACAAACTCACAGCCATCCATGACCTCTTCCTTTCAAGCTCCTTCAACCTCCTAGCTTTAACTGAAACCTGGCTAACTCCCTCTGACACGGCCTCCGTTGCTGCTCTCTCACATGGCGGTCTACACTTGAGCCATACCCCCAGACTGGGTGAGAGAAATGGTGGCGGGGTCGGAATCCTGCTCTCTCCCACCTGCACCTACCAGCATCTCCTTCCACCCCCATCCCTCTCCTTCTCCTCCTTCGAGACACACTGCATCCGCCTGTTCTCTCCTCTGGCCCTCAGGGTGGCAGTCATCTACCACCCACCGGGACCAACCTCCCAGTTCTTTGACCACTTTGCTACCTGGCTTTCTCACTTCCTGTCTTCTAATCTTCCATTCCTAATTCTCGGGGACTTCAACATTCCCATTGATGATCCTTCCGCCCCTGCTGCCTCCAAACTTCTTTCACTCACGTCCTCCCTTGGACTCACACAATCCTCCCTCCTCCCTACCCACCGTGATGGTCACGCTATTGACCTTGTCTTTTCCAACCTCTGCTCCATTTCTGAGTTCAACTGTCGCCCTTTCCCCATCTCTGACCACCACCTTCTCTCTTTCAACCTATCTGGACTTCCTAAACACCCTGCTCGCCCACCCCGCACACACACTCGCAGAAATCTACATGCTGTGGACCCCCATCAATTCTCCAACCTACTTCACCACCTCCCTCACACCTCATCCTTCACCTGCCCTGATGCTGCCACTAATAACTACAACATTACGCTTATCTCTGCTCTAGACACTCTTGCTCCTCTTCGACTCTGTAAGGCCCCACGCCGCCAGCTTCAGCCCTGGCACACCCTCCAGACTCGCTACCTGCAAAGATGCTCCCGCACTGCAGAGCGTGCCTGGAGGAAATCCCGCTCTGAAGCTGATTTTGTTCACTTCAAGTTTATTCTCCGGTCTTACACCTCTGCCTTCCACTTGGCCAAACAATCCTTCTTCTCATCTCTTATATCTACGCTGTCCTCCAACCCTAAACGGCTCTGGTCCACCTTCAACACCCTCCTCTACCCACCTGCACCTCCCCCCACAGCTGCCTTCAGCGCTCAAGACCTGGCAGACTACTTCCTCAGTAAAACTTTAACTATCAGAAGCAACATCCCTAAACAAGATAGTTATCTGCCACCTCCACTCCCAGAGGTCCCCTCTGCCACCCTCTGCTGCTTCCTCCCAGCCACTGAGGAGGAAGTCAATTCCTTATTGTCCTCCTCACATCTCACCATGTGCCCGCTTGACCCCATTCCCTCACATCTAATTCCTCCCCTCTCCTCCTCCCTCACCCCTGCTCTAACACACATCTTCAACCTATCTCTCTCCACTGGCTCCTTCCCATCCGCCTTCAAACACGCGCTAGTTACCCCTTTACTAAAGAAACCATCCCTCGATCCCAACTCTCCATCCAACTACCGCCCTGTATCCCTGCTTCCCTTCACATCTAAGCTCTTAGAAAACTAGTCTTCAACCGCCTCTCCCTCTTCCTGTCCTCCAATTCCCTACTTGACCCCCTGCAATCTGGCTTCCGTCCCCTACACTCAACTGAAACTGCCCTCACCAAAGTCACCAACGACCTCCTAACTGCTAAAAAACATGGCCACTATTCTATTCTCATCCTGCTTGACCTCTCGGCTGCTTTTGACACTGTTGACCACCCCCTCCTTCTACAGACCCTCAACTCTCTGGGTCTCGGTGACACTGCACTTGCTTGGGTTGACTCCTATTTATCCAACAGGTCCTTCTGTGTGTCCTTTGCTGGTAACTCCTCCTCTTCATTGCCTCTATCTGTTGGTGTACCTCAAGGCTCTGTCCTTGGTCCTCTGCTCTTTTCCATCTACACCTCCTCCCTGGGCAAAATCATCAACAGCTTTGGCTTTAATTACCACCTCTATGCTGATGACACTCAGATCTACCTCTCTACCCCTGATCTCTCTCCCCCTGTCCTTTCAAAAGTCAGTGACTGTTTATCTGGCATCTCCTCCTGGATGGCCTCCCACCACCTAAAGATCAACATGTCAAAGACTGAACTCCTACTTATTCCTCCCTCAAATGCCTCCCCACCTCCTGACTTCTCTATCACGGTGGAGGGTATCACCATCTCCCCATCAAACCAAGTTCGCTGTCTTGGAGTTACACTTGACTCTGCTCTTTCCTTCATCTCCCACATCAAGTCTCTTTCCTCCTCCTGCCGATACCAACTGCGTAATATTTCCAGAATTCGGCCATTTCTTACCACTGTCACCACAAAACAACTCATACACGCCCTGGTAATCTCCCGACTCGACTATTGCAATAATCTCTTATCTGGCCTCCCTCTGTCCCGCCTCTCCCCCCTACAATCCATCCTGAACGCCTCCGCCAGGCTAATTCACCTCACCCGCCGCTCTGTCTCTGCCGCTCCCCTCTGCGAGTCCCTTCACTGCCTCCCCATCCACTGCAGAATTAAGTTCAAAATCCTTATCCTTACCTACAAAACCCTCACTAACTCAGCTCCCCACTACCTGTCCTCACTAATCACCAAATACACCCCAGCCCGCTCCCTAAGGACAAACAGTGACCTGCGCCTAGCTTCTCCCCGCATCACCTCTTCCCATGATAGACTGCAGGATTTCTCACGTGCAGCCCCCACTCTCTGGAACGCTCTCCCTCGTACTGTCAGACTTTCCCCTAACTTCTCTTCCTTCAAACGCTCCCTTAAAACGTTCCTATTTAGGGAAGCCTACCACCCAACTCACTGACGCAACCATCAATCACTCTCACCTTACAGTCCTCTCCTCCTGTTTCCAACCCCAACCCTCCCAGATTGTGAGTTCCTACGGGAATAGGGCCCTCATCTCCTCCTGTACTGTTTGTCAAATGTTGTTCAATGTATTGTAACCCTGTCTATACTGTGCCTATTGTACAGCGCTGCAGAATATGCTGGCGCTTTATAAAGAATAATAATAATAATAATAATAATACCCAGTAAGTCTGCTTCTGTTATTGGTATAAAGTATCGGGGACACCTGTACACGGACAAGTAGGAGTACAAATGGCAGGTATCAGTGCATCCCTACTTATTAGTTTTAAATTTTAAAAAACAGTATTAATTAAAATGAATGATGACTCTTTGCATCTGTTCTGTGGGAGCAATGATTGCAACAAAATGTTGGGAAAAAATGCTTCAAAGAGGAAAGGGAAGGGAGATAGTCCCGCCGGCTCGGTGGAGTAGAGGTAACATCACTGCTCTGTAACTGGAGAGAGACTGTGGAGACAGTAAGTGACCTTGGGCAAGACACCTAACGGTACATACTCGCCATCCAGGACATAAATTGAAAATGAGAGAAATCTCAATGTTTCCTTCCTGGTACAAATCTTTTTTTTTTTTTTGAGAACGTAGCGAGGAAGGGTGGAAAGAGAAAAAGAAAGGAGGGGAGAAGAGAAGAACTGAGGTAGAGATAAAGTGAGATAAGAAGGAAAGGGATTTGAAAGAGAAGGAAGGAAGAAAGGACGCTGGGAAGAAAAGGAACGGGATGCAAAGTGGGAAGAGAGGACGGTAGATGGGAAAGGAATGGAGGAGGGTGGAAAGAGGAAAAGGCAGGTGGAGGAAGGAAGGGTGAAATGAGTAGAAGGAAGGGAAGAAGGGAGGACCGCTTGGGGGTAATGAGAGAGAAAGGAAAGAATGCTTGATGATGCTTACCACATAATTTGGCTGCTGAGATGCATAGTTCCTCCGCAGAATATTGACCACCAGGAAAGTTTATTTGTGAATCAGACTGTGGACTGGAGGATGAGGGGAGGTGCAAAAGAAGCTGGAGAGAGCCTGTGTTAGAGGATGATGTGCTGCAAGATCGAGATCCCCACAAAAGTGGTGTGTCCTCACAGGACATCTGAAAACAAAAGAGATATTTTATATATTCATCAATTCATCACTTAAATCCATCCATTTCTAAGAACCCACACATAACAATTGAATATCATGGTGCAATCAATGTCCTATTTCTGCATACTTCCCTATATTTCCCCGAACTCCGTTTATCTGTTTTAGTAGTGATAATTGTTAATAATCTGTTTATACTGTACATTTATTAATGTTTAGAGAGTTAGTCTTTATTTTCTAAACTAAGGCTCTATTCCAATCTCGCCATGAAGTTAACAACTGGGGCCATTATACATAATGGTGCCACCATTAACTTTTCAGCTGCAGCTGCTATTCTGTCTTGCTGCGAGCTTAGTTTATGACTCAGAATTAGCAGTTTCCTACCATATATTAGCAACTCCAATACTCCCCTTTAATCTGCAGCCAGAATGACAAGAAAACACTACTACGAGGCTTTCTTTGAAGCGTGAGAAGAGGCCTTGAGCAAGCAATGAGATAACTCCGACTCGGCTTTCTCATTGCTTGTGTCCACTGACTGCAGATTTGTCTGATGGTCATCACAGTTTGAAAGGAAAACCTCATGCTGTTTGTTGAACGCCTGGATGCTTTGTAAGTCCGCTTGGAGATTTGAGTCTTCTAACTTTGACTGGATGAAGATGAGGTGGCGTTCGCTATCTTTCTGTATCTTCCTCATGCATTCGTTCTCTATTGCGATGCCACTGGGAGAGAGCTCCCTTTTAGGTTTATCATGGAGCCCTATTAGTTTATCTCGGGATTTAGTGTAGCTTTTCTAGTACCTATCCCACTCAACCATCAGGCTCGATCTCATTTCTTTGGTAAGCTCCCTATGCGCCCTCAGTTCATAATGTCTCCAAATTGCCTCTGCATCTTCTGAATTTTGGACAGCCCACTCTTAATTTGAGTCGGGTCGATTGATAGGCCCAACTCTTTTGGCACGTCACAGCCTTCTGCCATGATTAAGGAGACTCACAAAATTGCCTAAAAACACTTTTAGAATTGTCAATGCAATTCACTGTGTGCCTACTTAGGCACATTGCAAACTATTGTAGATGTAGGTGCGGTTCACCTTCTGGCCTCTGGGGAGCGCTGCTGGAGTATGTTGCAGCTGGCGCAGTTCATCTTGATATAAACTTCACAAAGGGCCTTTAGATGTAGTTGCATAAAGTAAAGGTAAAACGGTCTTTCTTTTTTTCAAAGGCGGAGGGGGTTATCATTCAAATGGAGCATGGGAATGAATTTATTCAGACCTTTTTTCACTGTTCTGTCCCCACAGTGTCTTTGTAGAAACAGACAGCTTCAACTCCAATGAAAGGCAATTTAAAGGGTAATTTCACTCCCATGTAGAGAGAGAGCATGCTGTAGCTCTCCTGGAATTAATTCCTGTTGTACAAGCCTTTCTTCCTACCAGCATTCAAAGCTTCTCAGCACCAAGTAGACACATAGATCTGATCACGTCATAAAACTACAATTCCCAGAAGAAATTTCCCTTAAGGGGACAATTCCCAATTCCTATAATGCTATCTCTTACAATTACTGATTCCCCAGATCTCAATTTGATTGATCATCTGCAGGATATGCGGAAACAACAAATCTGAACCATGGAGGCCCCACCTCTCAACATGCAGAATTTAAGAATCTGCTGCTGTCTTGTTGCCAGATACCACGGGTCACATTCAGAGGTCTTGTGGAGTCCATGCCTGCACACAGAGCTGTTTTAGCAGAACAAGGGGGACCTATACAATTAGGCAGGTGGTTGTTTTAATGTTGTGTCTGATCAAAGTACGCATAGGTTATTTTATACATAAACGGCAAAAAGAATAATTTACATCACTTTCTTTTTTACCACACTGAAACCTGTACTACAAAGTGTTTGCTGGTGAAACAGGTGACTGCCTATCTCTCACAACCTTTTATTGTTGTGAATTTGGGTGATTTGTTAGCCCAACCAGCAACAGACACTATACTAGGTTTGCTTTTTGCAAAAATGTAACCCCTTCTCTGCTGAGTGATTTCACACGATTGTTCTGAGCTTGTTTTGACCATTTTTTCTCAGCATATTTATACACCATTCGAAGTTATGCTATATTATAGGAAACAGACTTGTGTATAGTTTATTTACAGCACTCAGCAGAATCAGAACTTGTCAAAAAAGTGGATATTTCCATTCAGATTTCAATCATTTATAGATTGTAAATTTTATCAACCAATCTTTTGTGGTTATATATTCAATGGTTACTCTTACAAAAAAAAAAAAAAATCAGAAATGTAGAACTTGTTATTGCGTTTTTTAACGAAAATACACAATTTTTAACAAAATTGAAGAAGCTACATTTTGGCGCATTGCGGTTCATAAATAAGACTATCAGGGTTATTCAGAGAAAGGTGAAAGCCAGGAGAATGACTGGAGAAGCGCAAATTCTAGGTCAAAATAGCCAAACTTGAAAAATTCTCCCATTTATCTCACTTTCCAAATCGGTTATTTGGTCTAGATTGTTCTCTTCTCCTGCCATTCTCCAGGTTTTCACCTCTCTGAATAACCCTGTATGTATAAAACACTGAACTTGCTCTCTGCTTGGGAAATTAAACATGTGGGGTGTTGAAAATAGAGATACAGGAGACCTAAGGACCTCTGCCTTTCCTTCCACTGATGCAATGGTCTACATTGTCAATGATCGGTGTGTGAATATGAATTGTGTCATCACCTACACTCTTGGTCCCATCGTGGGAATTGACAAGGCGAGTTATTGCAGCAGCAGCATTTTATACTTTGTAATTGAAAAGTCTACAATGCTGCTACTTTTGATATATAAAAAAAGTAATTTTTTTAAAATGTTTTTAATTTTTACATTGAATATGGTCATGGTTGGTGTCACTGGAAAGGTCAGACTCACTTGACCATTTGGGGAGTATAGAAGAGGGGGTCTTCAGGGGTCAAAAGGCTTGCTGTAGTTAACTTGATTTTGGTAATGAAAGGGTTAACTCAATTCTGCATTGTACATTGAAAAGCAATTCAAATACATTGAAAAGCAACCATTAGCATATCAAACCCTATTTGTATAATTTTAAACCAGGATCAGTGTGGCCCCTGTGGAAAAATTAAATTAACTGAGAATTCACTCCTGTCCCTCTGCAATACAGTAAAACAAGCTACAAATAGCAACCCCGAACCTCACAACAACAAAACGATCAACATTTTTCTGCTGCATTGGCAGTTAGGGAGAGGGCTGAATACAGGGAGAGCTTTGGGGTCACTGACTGCTGTACAAGGATAATATTCAGGGGGTTATACCGACTGAAAATCCCTGCACAGTACAGATACATACAGGGTTATCCAAAGAGATTCGAAAAGTCACCGCACGTTCGGTGACTTTTCGTTCTCTTCAATTCGGTTCCTTTTGCCGATCGCATTTTGGTGACCCTGCGGTGTATTCAGCGAGCACCACAGGGTCCCCGAATGCAGGGAAAAGCTGCCGAAAACCTGACGAAAACTCACGAATGCACGCTGAAAACAAGCAAAAACATCTGGATTAACCTTCGAAAAAAGCCGAACAGGAGCCGAACAGGAGCCGAATCACACAGAGCCGAAGCAGCTGTGACGTAGAGGAGGCAGTGAATAAATTAGAAAAACCATTTGTATGAATCTGGGAAAAAAGAAACGCTGTTTGCAAAGAAACTACTGAGCGAAAATGTCTGAAATTTTCACAGGAGGTCCAGGGAATGATAATAAAGAGGGCTGTTACAAAAAAAATAAGTAAACTGAAAAAAAATCAGACTTGATTAAAGTATCCTAAAAAATCTGTAAATAAAGAGACTTTTTGCTGCAGAATTTTATAATGAACGGTTTATTAGATATTGAATTAAAACGGGAATATTTTTAACATTGAAGCCTATGGGATTCTCCTGAATTAATTTGCCGAATTAAACCACCGAATGGCAGGGCATTAGGGGAACCTTTCACTGCTGGTTTGTGTTCTCTGAATAGCCGAAGCAGTGCTCTCTATGGGGATTTCACTGTCCTCGAACAGGGACCGAACAGGCACCGTACGTGCAGGCAATTCGCCAGGATTTGGGGATTGCCTGCTCTCTGGATAGCCGAATTGTCAGGAAAGGTAACCGAACACTGATTTTCAGCGTTCGGTTACCTTTCTCAAGCAATTCGGATCTCTTTGGATAACCCTGATAGTGTTACTGTAATTTCCATATACAGGTATTTTGCCCACATACAGATAATATTTTTATAATCTACTTACATTTTTGGAAGCTGCATGGCTAATAATCTTATGATCACTACAAATCCGCATAAACATGAGATCTGACCATGTCATTGTCTATCTTTATCACATTTACTGGATCTGACACAAAGGGCTAAATTACATAGTAAATGCTAACTATAGCATTCCGATGAGATGGTGATAGGTGACTTTTACGCATGCCACCTTTATTACATTCCTAATGCTAAACCCGTAAAAAATCACTTAGCGTATCGGTGATTGCGCTAGCTTCCGCGATCTTACTGTACTTACTGCAAATCTTATGCTTAACTTGGGGAGCGCAATCAGTAATTAACGCAAGGTATTATAAAGTCCTACAGCTAAGTACTGCAGCGCTGGACTAAAAAATTTAGCAACACATAAGCTGGTGCTAAAACAGATTCTGCTTTTGAGAAATGATTTATTACCCCCTAACCCCCTCCCCAATCAATTTGATACTCACCTCTCATCCCGTGGTGAGACCCTCCAAAAAATTCGATACTCTCCTCTCATCCTGCGGTGAGAACAGTGGCCTGATCCACTGCTTCTCCTGAACGCAAGCAGAGACTAGGAACAAATAGTTCCCAGTCTCTCTCCGCGATCACTCTGCGGCGCTGTGTTATCTTGTGAGAACAAGATCGTGCAGGGCTTGAGGTGCAACCTACTATGGACTCCATGAGGTGATACTCGCAGTGACGCAGAAGCGCTACCGCGATTAACACAGAGGGTAGCGCTGCGTTACAGGGCGAGGTGCCGAGGTAGTGCTTGCCCCAGAATCTAACAACTAAAATGGGGACTCTTTGAGGAAACCTGCAGGTGCAGTTTTTCCTTGTTAGTGTCCCCATTTTAGTAGTTAAGTTTGTAATTTAGTCCAAAGGCTATTTCTGCCTGGATGGTGATAATGCAGACCCCATGTGAAATTGTGCAAGATAAAGGACACCATCTAGAGAGCATAATTTTTCATTCCAACAATATTACACTGAAAGATAAACAAATGCATGAAAAATTAAAGAAAAAATTTACAGTATCTTCATTTTTTAACTATTTTAGTAAATATAAAAATATATATAAATTAACAATATCTGTGTAAAATGTCTATTTTACTCTATATGTGATTCGTAACTTCACAGTCTGAATTTGAAGAAAATTTTATAATATTGTAAGGGGGTTTCTCATTTGTAATGACACCACACGTCAAGACGTCAGCAGGCTAGTAGGGATGTGCATGGCTGAAAATTTTGTTTCGTAACGTTTTTAAATAATTTTGTTTTCGGAATTTCGTAACTAATTTCGTTTCGTCTTTTGTTTCATTTCGGATTGATTTGTATGGTATCGTATCGAATCGAATTCGATAGTTGATATCCATTTGATAGTTCATTTCAAATTTGATAGGTGATATCCAATAGTTGATATCCATTTGACAGTTCATTTCAAATTCGATAGTTGATATCTATTTGATAGTTCATTTCAAATTCAATAGTTGATATCAATTATTCAATTTTTTCTTTTAGGATGATGACACAGTGTAAAACGAAATAAATTTGTTATATACCATTTTGTTTAGTTTCGTATCATATTGTTTCATTTTTGTTTCGTATTCATATCGTTTCGATTCGTAATCCAGAAGTACTATAGGGGATTAGGGAGTGAGCCGTTAGGCTTCTCTAAATGTGTTTTCAGAGACTTCTTGAAGGACTGGAGAGACGGGGAGAGTCTGATGCTGTGGGGGAGGGAGTTCCATAGAAAGGGGGCAGCTTGAGAGAAGTCCTGAAGGCAAGAGTTGGGGGTGCGGGTACGAGAAACTCATAGCATCAGATCATTGGCTGAGCGAAGTGGGCGGGACCAGATGTACTTGTGACTAAGGGAGGAAATGTAGGCAGCGACGCGGTTATGGAGAGCTTTGTATGTGACCAATATAATGAATTGGATTCTAAAGGAAACAGGAAGCCAGTGTAGAGATTGACAAAGGGGTGAGGTGTTTGAGCCTGGCACAGGTGTTCATTACAGACTGCAGAGGCAGAATCTGGGACCATTTAAGGCCAGATAGGAGGCGGTTACAGTAGTCAAGGCGGGAGACGATAAGAGCTTGGATGAGCATTTTAACAGAGTCCTGATTAAGACAGGGGCGTATGCGTGCAATGTTTTTAAGGTGGAAGTAGATTTGGATAGCACCTGAATGTGAGGAGTGAAGGAGAGATCAAAGTCTCAGAGGATGCCGAGGCAACGAGTCTGAGAGTTAGAAGTAATGGTGGCACCATTCACCTGAAGGGAAATGGGCGCAAGAATGGAGATTTTCGAGGGAGGGAAGACGAGAAGTTCAGTTTTAGAGAGGTCGAGCTTTAGGAAATGGGAAATCATCCAGTAGGAGACAGCTGATAGGAGGAGAGAGATCAGGTAAAGAAAGGTAGATTTGGGTGTCGTCAGCATTGAGGTGATATTGGAATCCATAGGAAGAGATGAGGTGGCCAAGAGAGGTGGTATAGATCGAAGAAGTAGGGGACCCAGAACAGATGCTTGAGGTACCCCAATTGAAAGAGGAACTGGTGGTGAAGAGGCACCAGCAAATGATACAATGAAGGAGTGAAGAGATATAGGAAGAGAACCAGGAGAGAGTGGTGTCACTGAGTCAAAGTTGATGCTGTGTGAGGAGGAGCAGGAGAGGGTGGTCAACAGTGTCAAATGCAGCAGAAAGGTCAAGAAGAATGAGGGAGAAGTGACCTATGGTTTTAGCGGCAGCTAAATCATTCGTCACCTTGGTCAGAGCCGTCTCAGTAGATTGTTGGGAGCGAAAGCCGGACTGGTGCGGATCGAGTAGAGAGTTAGCAGTGAGAAAACCGGTGAGCTGGTTATAGATCAGACATTCTAGGATTTTGGAGGCAAAGGGGAGCAGAGAGATGTGACCCTAGTTTGAGAGGGTGGTGGGGTCAAGAGATGCTTCTTTAGAATGAGGGTGATCAGAACATGTTTGAATGCAGAGAGGAAGACTCCAGAGGAGAGGGAGAGGTTAAAAATATAAGTCAATGCAGGGTCAATTATTGGTAGGACAGATGGAATAAAGTGTGAGGGGATGGGGTCAAGTGGACAGGTGGTTGGGCAGGAGGACATGATAACTGCGGAGACATTCTCCTCCAAGACCAGAGAAAAGGAAGACATACTGTAGTAGAGGAGGGGGCAGGGAGTGAGGGAGTCAGTGGGGTAGAATGGTTAAAGGTGGAGGGCAGTGAATGTAGCAGCATTGTTTGTTTTATATGTAAAAGCATATATTGCCTCTGCTGTAGAACAGAAAAAAATTATTTTGCATTTACTTTATTCAATTATTTATTTTTACACATTACATGGTCATGTTTGTATCATTGTAAAGACCAGACTCTGAGCTTTCCAAAGACATCTCACTTAACCATGTGCGTGTACAATTCAGAGATGCAGAGTCGCAAAGTCCTCCTGTGTCTGCTCACTGCAGCGCCACGATCTAGGTTGTGAATGAAACAATGCATTGCATCACCAGATACACACTTGCTGGTAGTGTGGAAAATGAGAAGGTGAGTTAGCGCAGCATCACTGTGCACTTTATAATTGTAAACTGAATAATAGAGCTGTGTTACGAAAAAAAAAGGGAAAAAATATTTCAATAGATATTTAACCCCTTAGTGACCGGGCAGTTTTACACAAATCCGTCCTTTAGTGACCGCTGCTGATTTTACGTCAAATTTTCCTCTTACTCGTTTATGTAACCCACACATATTTTACACTGTTTTTCTCGTCATTAAATGGACTTTATAAAGATACCATTTTTTTCATCATTTCATATAATTTACTATAAAAAACATTGTGAAATATGACAAAAAATTGAAAAAACACAACTTTTTCGAACTTTGACCCCCAAAATTTCTTATGTATCAACAACCGTCAAAATTTTTTAATTCCTTAGTAGTTTCTAAATTTAGTCCTGAGTTTAGCAATACCCAAAGTTTACATATTCCTCGCTTTTTTCCTTATTTTATGCAACAATAAGTGAAAGTAGCACTTTGCCATTTCCAAAGAGTTTACTTTTAAAAGTAGTGATAGTGACATTGTAACACTGATATCTGTCACTAATTCCTGAATAACCCTCCACATATACATATTTTTTTAAAGTACACAAATCAAGGTATTAAACTTGGGGTATTTTGACTCTTTCCATGCAAACCATTTTACCACAAATCTATGCCAAAGTTTGAGAAAAAAAAAAATTTTGGTGATTTTTTTTTGAACGCAATTTAAGAATACATGTACTGTGAACTTTAAGGTTTACTGCCAAAAAGCACCCCAAAATATGTTCAGCAACATCTTCTGAGTAAATTGATACCACCTATGTATAGGTATGTTGGGTCATTTGGGGGCTAATAGGCCTTATTTGGGGGGTGCACATTTCAGTTTTCCAACTTGAAATTTTCACATTTCGTCATCATGCACCCATGTCCTATTTGGGACATTTTTGAAGCCGGCCAAAGTAATTTACCCCCATCAAACCATATATTTTTAGAAAGGGCACACCCTAGGGTACTTCAAAGAGTTGTATTTTAACACTTTCCATGCACTAGCTCTTTGTCAAACTTTCAGGTAGTCACTTTTTGTGTTATTTTTTCACACACATTGTACTTTAGGCATGAATTGTCAAATCCAGTTTTGGGTTACTGCCAAAAAACACCCCAAAATATGTTCAGCAACATCTTCTGAGTAAAGTGATACCACCCATATATAGATTTGTTCTTTTGTTTTTGGGGTGCTACGCCAATCTTCTGACATGTGCTTGTCGTTTTTCTAATTTGACATATCTTCTTTGCTTATCTTCTTTTTAGGGGCCTTTTTACATACCCCAATCTTAGGAACGTGCATATATTTGGTAAGCTAACACCCCAAAGTACTGTAAATGGAGTGTTTTTATGCCATGGATGCAACCGTTTGCTCCAAACAAATTGAATACTGTTTGGTGATCATTTTTCATTTTCACACCCACATCAGTTCTGGACTGTGATTTAGGAGACACTGTTGTTTGTTACTGCATGAAAACTCTCCAGGTTGTTCTCTGCAAGGTCTCCTGAGTACACCCATGCCCCCCATGCATAGGTTTGCCAGTATTTTGGGAAGGTTCAAATACAATTTTTATGACTTTGTCATTGGAGTTGATATTGAGATTATTTCTTCAGATAGGCCTATCTTTGGTTTTGGGTCTACCGCATACCCCAGTTTGAATTATTGCCAGAAAATTGTTTATATTTGTTATGTTGACACCCCAAGGTATTGCATATGGAGTGCTTTGATGCCATGGATGTAACGGTTTTAGCCCAAAACATTTGAGAAGGTGTGTGGCGGTAATTTTTCTATTTTCAGATTTTTACGCCCACATTAGATTTGGACTGTGATTTAGGCTAGGGTCAGACGAAAGCATTTTTCCCCGCAAACGTGAAAAAGTGCGTCCGAACGCATTGACGTATTTTTTCACAGAATGCGCAAAAACGGTCAGACGACGCGCATTTTCGGGCGTGATTTTGTACGGATCGTCAATAAAACTCTTTTTGCGTCTGGACGTTATGTAGGCTGGACATTAGCAGCGTCTGACATCTCCTAATCACGCAAACACGCCGCTATGCCTCAGCTGCGCACTCAGTACGTCAGTACTAGCGGTTCAGCGTTCTCAAAAAAATGCGTTCAAATTCCACTTGCGTTGCACGGCCGGACTTTTGTGCGGCCGTACATCGTATATTGGCCGTCATTGCCCGTCATCTGCTGCTAGTGCGGCCGTAATTATATGCGCCAGAACGCACGTTAAAAGTGCGCTGGTCTGACCCCAGCCTAAGGAGACACTGTTGTCGGTTACTGCATGAAAACTCTGCAGGTTGTTTTCTGCAAGGTCTCCTGAGTACACCCATGCCCCCCATGCATAGGTTTGCCAGGATTTTGGGAAGGGTCAAATGACGTTGTCATTGGAGTTGAAATTGAGATTATTTCTTCAGATAGGCCTATCTTTGGTTTTGGGTCTACCGCATACCCCAGTTTGAATTATTGCCAGAAAATTGTTTATATTTGACATGTTGACACCCCAAGGTATTGCATATGGAGTGCTTTGATGCCATGGATGCAACGGTTTTAGCCCAAAACATTTGAGAAGGTGTGTGGCGGTAATTTTTCAATTTTTTTATTTTTACACCCACATTAGATTTGGACTGTGATTTAGGAGACACTGTTGTTGGTTACTGCATGAAAACTCTCCAGGTTGTTTTCTGCAAGGTCTCCTGAGTACACCCATGCCCCCCATGCATACAGTAGGTGTGCCAAGATTTTGGCAAAATACAGCACCAATTGTAGAACATAAAAATTTAGGAATAAAATGTAAAAGTCTGGCGCAGTAAAAGAAAAAAAAACTAAACTGAACTACCTAACTAGACTGTAAGAAAAAATAGAAAGGAAAAAAAAAATCACAGATCACGCACAGTGTGATATACCTTGAAACAGTCCCCAAGACACAGACCGGGTTGTCCAGGGCATTCTGGGCAGTAAAAGATTGTGTCTCTCCTCTCTGCCCCCTCTTGAAACACACCCTGCATCTTTTTTGGGGTTTCTGTTTGCCCTCAGTAGGGGGGATTTTATAAATAAAATGTGTAGCCCCAACTCTGTCCCCCATCACCGCCCGGGGAGCAGGTGCATCCTGGTACAAGAACCCCCGAAATGACCTGGAGCTGAAACTGTAAAAAGGACAGCGTCACTCCGGGGTTTGCCTTTTTGCAGAGCAAAAAGGCATTGTGGGTTGCAATTTGCATCAGGTAAATTGCAACCTTTTTGTACCAGGCCCTTGACTTCCGCATAATCTGGTAGGGCTGGAGCAGCTGATCTGACAGATCAACCCCACCCCCCATATGCCGGTTATAGGCTTTGATGCACACTGGCTTCCTGATGCGCTCAGCTCTGCCACGTACAGAGACCTCCACAGACCTCTCAGTGTGGATGGTGGATAGAAGGTATACATCCTTCTTGTCTCTGTACTTGACCGCCAACAGCTCCTCTTGGCGCAGAGCTGAGGGTCTCCCCCCTTTTTAACCGGGTGCGGACAATCTGTGCTGGGAAACCTACGCGGTTCTTGCGAACAGTACCGCATGTTGCTGTATCAAAACAATACAGCAGCTTGAACAAAGGGACACTCGTATAAAAATTATCAACATACAAGTGGTACCCTTTGTTCATCAGGGGAAAAAGTAGGTCCCACACAATCTTGCCACTGGTTCCCATGTGTTCTGGGCAACCTGGAGGGTCAAGGCTACTATCCTTTCCCTCGTACACCCGGAAGGCCTGAGTATACCCACTCTCGCTGTCACAGAGCTTATACACCTTCACTCCATACCTGGAGCGTTTGGAAGGAATATACTGCTTGAATCCCAGCCTTCCCTTGTATTTCATTAGGGATTCATCCACGCAGATATTCCTTCCAGGTGTATAAGCCTCTACAAACCTGGCGGCGAAGTGGGTAATCAGGGGGCGGATTTTATACAGCCTGTCAAACTGGGGATGCTCTCTAGGAGGGCACAGGCTGTTGTCACTGAAGTGCATGAAACGCAAAATGTTTTCATACCTTCTACGTGACATTGATTGGGGGTAAATGGGGGTAGAGCAGATGGGGCTACTGCTCCAGTAGGAGCGAATTGAGGGCTTCTTTATGATGCCCATCAGCATAGTAAGTGCCCAGAATTTCAGAAATTCTGGCACATCTAGTGGGGTCCATTGCTGCCTTGCCAAGTAGGAGTCTGGCTTCGCAGCACAATGCTGATGGGCATACAGATTTGATTGGGCAACAATGTGGCCCAACAAATCATCCCCCATAACACCTGCAAAAACTGTGTGGCGGTAAATCCTGCAACATCAATATTGATGCCATGATTTGCCGTGAAAGGAGGGATATCTGGCCTCTGGCGATGAGGCACTCCTCAGCTGGAGCTGTGCATCTCCTGCTGGCAGGTGGTGGCCCAGGATCTACATCAGAAACATCACTAGGAGATACATCAGCCAGCATAGATGATGTATCTAGCGATGTCTCTGAGCAGTTAGCGGCAGTGGCGTAGCGTGGGGGGGCAGGGGGGCCGTGGCCCCGGGTGCAGTTTTGTTAGGGGCGCATAATTTCTTTTGAAATTATGCGCCCCTAAAACTTGTGGCCCGACTGACCCGCCGGGCCCTCGGGCGAAGCCTAAGGGCCCGCGGGTTGGGGGGACCCAGCTCCCGGGCAGCGGGAGTGCCTGCCGGCTGCCCGGTCCTGAACAGTGAGTCGAGTCTGTCCTGTTGATTGAAGGGGAGGTGGCTGCGTGCGTGCGCAGGTCACGTGGTCCATCTAATCAGGTGGTACAGAGACTCAGTACCACCTGACTGGCCGGACCGCGTGACCTGCGCACGCACGCAGCCGACTCTCCTTCAATCAACAGGACGGATTCGACGCACTGTTCAGGACCGGGCAGGCGGCAGGCACTCCCGCTGCCCGGGAGCTGGGGCAATATCCAGGTGAGAGCTGGGGCATATCCATGAGCTGGGGCAAATCCATGTGCTGGGGCAAATCCATGTGCTGGGGGCAAATCCATGGCGGGGGCAAATCCATGAGCTGGGGCAAATCCATGTGCTGGGGCAAATCCATGTGCTGGAGGGGCAAATCCATGTGCTGGGGGCAAATCCATGAGCTGGGGCAAATCCATGTGCTGGGGCAAATCCATGTGCTGGGGCAAATCCATGAGCTGGGGCAAATCCATGTGCTGGGGCAAATCCATGTGCTGGGGCAAATCCATGTGCTGGGGGCAAATCCATGTGCTGGGGCAAATCCATGAGCTGGGGCAAATCCATGTGCTGGGGCAAATCCATGAGCTGGGGCAAATCCCATGGCTGGGGCATCCATGTCTGGAGGGGCAAATCCATGTGCTGGGGCAAATCCATGAGCTGGGGCAAATCCATGTGCTGGGGCAAATCCATGTGCTGGAGGGGCAAATCCATGTGCTGGGGGCAAATCCATGAGCTGGGGCAAATCCATGTGCTGGGGCAAATCCATGTGCTGGAGGGGCAAATCCATGTGCTGGGGGCAAATCCATGAGCTGGGGCAAATCCATGTGCTGGGGCAAATCCATGTGCTGGAGGGGCAAATCCATGTGCTGGGGGCAAATCCATGAGCTGGGGCAAATCCATGTGCTGGGGGCAAATCCATGAGCTGGGGCAAATCCATGTGCTGGGGCAAATCCATGTGCTGGAGGGGCAAATCCATGTGCTGGGGGCAAATCCATTAGCTGGGGCAAATCCATGGCTGGGGCAAATCCATGTGCTGGAGGGGCAAATCCATGTGCTGGGGGCAAATCCATGAGCTGGGGCAAATCCATGTGCTGGGCAAATCCATGTGCTGGGGCAAATCCATGAGCTGGGCACATCCATGTGCTGGGGCAAATCCATGTGCTGGGGCAAATCCATGTGCTGGGGGGCAAATCCATGAGCTGGGGCAAATCCATGTGCTGGGGGCAAATCCATGAGCTGGGTCAAATCCATGTGCGGGGAAATCCATGAGCTGGGGCAAATCCATGGAGCGGGCAAATCCATGAGCTGGGTCAAATCCATGTGCTGGGGGGCAAATCCATGTGCTGGGGCAATCCATGAGCTGGCAATCCATGTGCTGGGACAAATCCATGTGCTGGGGCAAATCCATGAGCTGGGGCATATCCATGTGCTGGGGCAAATCCATGAGCTGGGGCATATCCATGTGCTGGGGAAAATCCATGAGCTGGGGCATATCCATGTGCTGGGGCAAATCCATGAGCTGGGGCATATCCATGAGCTGGGGCATATCCATGTGCTGGGGCAAATCCATGCTGGGCAAATCCATGTGCTGGGGCAAATCCATGAGCTGGGGCAAATCCATGTGCTGGGGCAAATCCATGTGCTGGGGGCAAATCCATGTGCTGGGGGCAAATCCATGTGCTGGGGGGCAAATCCATGTGCTGGGGGCAAATCCATGAGCTGGGGCAAATCCATGAGCTGGGGCATATCCATGTGCTGGGGGCAAATCCATGAGCTGGGGCAAATCCATGTGCTGGGGGCAAATCCATGAGCTGGGGCAAATCCATGTGCTGGGGCAATCCATGAGCTGGGGCATATCCATGTGCTGGGGAAAATCCATGAGCTGGGGCATATCCATGTGCTGGGGCAAATCCATGAGCTGGGGCATATCCATGTGCTGGGGCAAATCCATGAGCTGGGGCAAATCCATGTGCTGGCAAATCCATGTGCTGGGGGCAAATCCATGTGTGGGGGGCAAATCCATGTGCTGGGGGCAAATCCATGAGCTGGGGCAAATCCATGAGCTGGGGCAAATCCATGAGCTGGGGCAATCCATGTGCTGGGGCATATCCATGTGCTGGGGCAAATCCATGAGCTGGGGCAAATCCATGTGCTGGGGGGCAAATCCATGAGCTGGGGCAAATCCATGTGCTGGGGGCAAATCCATGTGCTGGGGGGAAAATCCATGGGGGGCATATCCATGAGCTGGGGCAAATCCATGTGCTGGGGGGCAAATCCATGAGCTGGGGCAAATCCATGAGCTGGGGCATATCCATGTGCTGGGGCAAATCCATGAGCTGGGGCAAATGCATGAGCTGGGGCATATCCATGTGCTGGGGCAAATCCGTGTAAACTGGGGAAAATCCGTGAGCTGGGGCAAATCCGTGAGCTGGGGCAAATCCATGAGGTGCTGGGGCAAATCCATGAGGTGCTGGGGCAAATCCATGAGCTGGGGCATATCCATGTGCTGGGGCAAATCCATGAGGTGCTGGGGCAAATCCATGAGCTGGGGCATATCCATGTGCTGGGGCATATCCATGTGCTGGGGCAAATCCATGAGGTGCTGGGGCAAATCCATGAGCTGGGGCAAATCCATGAGCTGGGGCATATCCATGTGCTGGGGCAAATCCATGAGGTGCTGGGGCATATCCATGTGCTGGGGCAAATCCATGAGGTGCTGGGGCAAATCCATGAGCTGGGGCAAATCCATGAGGTGCTGGGGCAAATCCGTGTGCTGGGGCAAATCCATGTGTGAGCTGGGGCAAATCCATGTGTGAGCTGGGGCAATATCCATGTGAGAGCTGGGGCATGATAACGTGTCCACAGGTTGGGGGGGGCGCACAATTCTTGGCTGGCCCCGGGCGCTGACAACCCACGCTACGCCACTGGTTAGCGGGGTCAAAATCTGGATCGGAATCCGACACAGATGCCTCAGATTCTGACGCCAGGATGGCATATGCCTCCTCGGCGCTGTACACCCGCTCAGACATTATATATAATAGATTATATATAATAATTATAAAATTTTATATATATAAGCGGATTATTGGTTCTCAAAAGAACCGTTGGGTTTCACAAGAAAAAACAAATAAACACCTAAATCTCTCTAAATCCCTCTAAACCTGCCTCAATTCTTCTAAATCTCCCTAAAATCTCTCTAAATCTGCCTCAATTTTTCTAATCTCACTAAATCTACCTAAAATCTCTAACCTGTCAAATCTGATCTCTCTCTCTCGCTCACAAAAACACAAGTGAGGAGAGGGAGGGAGAATCACAGAGGTCACGGCCAATATTTACAAAATATTGACCTGACCTGACAAATTACAAATTTTATTTTGATTTTTAATAACTTTTGATTGGATGTTGCTAGCCCGCCTCTCTGATGAGGCAGGCTAGGAACATCCCACACAGCCCCAAGATGACCCTGCCCTTAGAAGGGCAGCGCCATCTTGGCTGTCACTTTTATTTTATTCATTTTTATTTATTTATTTTACTTTTTTGGCACTCAGTACTTCCTGCCGCTACCGGAAGTGATCACTCAGGGGGAGTGACCACTGAGCGGACCGGCGGCAGGTAAACATATTGCAAGGATGCCTCGATGTCGAGGCATCCCTGCAATATACTCAGAGCAGCTGGAAGCGATACCGATCGCTTCCAGCACTCTGTAGAACTGCGGGGCACCTTTCCGGTGAAACCGGATGTTGATCACTCCCGGGGAGCAAAGGGCCCCGACACTTCTAACCACCATTGCACGGATGCCTGGACTCCCAGGCAGCGTGCAATGGCCCTGGAGCTGCTGGAAGCGATCCGATCGCTTCCAGCGCTCTCTAGAAGTGCAGGGCACCTCTCCGGTGAAACCGGATGTTGATCGCTCCCGGGGAGCGATCACAAGGGGCCCCGGCACTAATGTCCGCCATTGCACGGATGCCTTGACTTCCAGGCAGCCTGCAATGGCGTTTGAGCTGCTGGAAGCGATCCGATCGCTTCCAGCGCTCAAAAGACTGCAGGACGTACCATGTACGTCAGCGGGTCTAAAAGAGACCCGCGGCCGTGACGTACATGGTACGTCCGCGGTCCTTAAGGGGTTAAATTTTAAATAACATTAACCTGGTTATATTTGGTATCACTGGAAAGACTATGGCCCCTATTACATTCTTTGCGCAATTTTTAACGTGTGCGCAAAAACGTATTAACGAGAGGAGCAAAACCCTTTTCACAGAACGTCGTATTACAACGTTCGCGCAAACGATGCGTGTTATCGTTTAATGCAGATGGACCTGCGCAAGAGTGATGAACTGTGCGCGTCCTATACTTAACATTGTGAGCGCAAATTCGTTTGTGCGCTGGTATGCTGATGGTATTACAATTGATGCGCATCTTTTTACGAATGACGTTTGCGCGCATAATTTTAACGTCTTTGAAAAGCTGGTGGTAACTGCAAATCGGAACGTTCTGGCCGAAACAAAAAACACCAGCAGGAAAAAAAATACAGCACAGTATAGTTACACAATCTACACATACCCAAACAATAAAATTGTGAATTCGTGAGTGTTTTTATTATTGCGACAGCATATATACTCAGATTTACTTTGACAGGCGCAAAAAACTTAAGTGAGTCAATTAAGGTAAATTGATGTCAATTAAGGTTCTTAATTCTGATTGGCTGAATCCCGCAAAAAAAACAGTCCACACACTGATTTGCGTATGCTACGTTACTGCGGGCGTATTACTCTTCGTTTTGCGCGTCATTTTTATGAACGTTATTTTTGGACGGATGAGGAAATACGTTCGGATCATAATACTACCATTAATTTTCGTGCGATAACGTTTAACGCTGTGCGCAAAAAAATTGTGCTGCGAGGACGAATTTACGCAAAGAATGTAATAGGGGCCTATAAGTAGGCCGTTCCAATGATACCTCATATGTCCTTCTAGCTCTTAGGACTCCAGAGATACAGTGGGCTAAATTATTGCAAATTGTAAAAAAAACAAACACTTTTTTTCTTTTTTACACACACACAGAGCAAGGCACCCCCTTGTGGCAGGCGCCTGTAGGCACATGCCTTCTCTGCCTAATTAGAAATCCGGCCCTGATGTATGCACGTTAAGAAAATATAGGAAGCATTCATTTATAGTAAGCAGCTGTTACAGCCTAGCTGCAAACAACGTTTGTGGATTGGCTAAAGTAGCAACTCAAGCCACCACATGTGTAGTGTTAACCTTAACGGCTCATTCATTAACTATAAGGCTGTGGGCACACGAGCACACTGAGTGCGTGCGTGTGACTGCACTTGTCTGTCACAGCTTTTTGACGGATTGACGGGGAGGGCCACACGGGGTAGCGCGTGCACCAAATGTGTGCGCTACCACCGGACGGCAAAAAGCTAGCCGGACGCTGATGGGGCTACAAAGCGCGATTCTCCATAGGAGGATCTTGCGTTGTAGTGCTGAGTGCACTAACTGTGCTCAGCGAGGTGGCCACATGGGCGTCAGAGAGGAAGGAACATCCACTCTCATGAATGTTCCGTCCGCTCTGAAAAATGCCAGTGTGCCCGTAGCCTAAAGCTCTTCTGGAATAGAGGCCATTGTAGTTTACATCAGTGAGATTTAATTCTTTCACTTCAGCATATAAAAAATCCTGGCCATTAAGATTGTCAAATGCTTTTTTTATCCATTCTTCTCTTAATCAACCAGAGGCAGGGGCATGTGTAATGAATTGCTATGTACAAAAGGTTATTTGAAGCATAGAGTGAAAACAGGTGGATTTGCAGGAGAGAAAAAGAGGTGTGAAAAAGGGATTAGGGATCTGGAACAATAGGATTATTGTGTCTCAGGAAGTGGGAAAATAGTCACCTCTAAATATCCAGGTTATTATAGCCAAAGGCAGGACACCCATAAACTCAATTAGTTGCAGACTATGAAGTACGAAGGAATGTATTCTTCTGTAAGAAAAACAGTACAGTCTGTATTCCACCTTCTAACACCCTGGTTATGAAATAAACACCTTAGTATGTACATACAAACAATGCCTCTTGCTGCAATAAGACATGAACCTAAACAGTACACAACTCAATATTTACGCAAACACTGACATTTCCATGACGTGCACTTATCTGTCACTGGAACTGTGGAAAGCCTACTTAAATGTTATTTATTGGTAAAAAAAATTAAATGCTTAAAACCTCACTAATTCTAAAGCCTCATCTGGCTCTGTAACACTTTAGAACTTTCCATTCCATGACGATCTCAGACCCTAAATGGCAATGAGCGAAAAATCAAGGTAAATGACCTCTATTAATGCGTAGGAATCGCATAACACCAGACAACAATGTGCAACATCAGTGGACAGTTGCAGAGATAGTAGGATACTGCCACATATAAAATATATATTTTCCTTTGTAAAAATGTTAAGACTATACCTTGAAATAAAAATTTGTGACTGGTTAAAAATTTGATAAATGGTATAGATAATCTGATATTAGGTAAACATGCTTACTTTAGATAACAGATTTCAGGGATGATATACGATAATAATGTAATACAATATTTTACAGAGAATAAGTAAAACTTTCTGTAGGCTGTTCATCAAAAACCCTTTAGAAACACATATTATAATTTGTGATTCATGTATTATACATTGGTCAAAGAGTGCCTAGAGTCAAATCCAATTTGCAGCATGTGTGTCTGTTGGGAATAAAATAATAAAGACGATTGGTGTAAATAATGGGTAATGCTACCATCCTCCATTGTCACCCAAGCCTATTAACCTCTTAAAGCAGTGGTTCCCAACCGCGGTCCTCAAGTATCCCTAACAGGCCAGGTTTTAAGGATTGCCTTGGGGAAATTAAGACTGTGTCCTGCAGTCACTGAGCAGCAAATCATATCACCGGTGCTGTGCTTCAGATATCTGGAAAACCTGGCATGTTGGGAGTGCTTGAGGACTGCGGTTGGGAACCACTGGTTTAAGAGGTTAATAGGCTTGGGTGACAATGGAGGATGGTTGCATTACCCATTGTTTACGCCAAACATCTTAAACAATGCATTCATTGACCACCACAGTAGCCATGTTTATTATATATTACCACTAGATCAAATATAGAGCTGCAGCTTCCAATGCGGATGTTGGAGCGCAAAGAAAAACTTGTTAAAAAAAAAGACTCAAAATATCAAATTGCTGCGGTATTGCAACCTCAGAGGTGCTGATACTCAGAGGGGAGCCTGGGTAACTCTCACATTCCCATGATTCCATGACAAACATACATGTCCTCGGAATGCCCTGTCTCAATGTAAGTCGAACCAAGAGACAATTTAGTCAATAAATTAAGACCAATAAAAATATAAATTAACATTTTATGCAAATATTGCCACATATTTACAAATTGAAAAAATGTCAGAATAATTTTCTGCATAACTGCTCGCTCATGAGTTACCTGTAACAGCAAGTATATGCTATATTTAAATCTCCCTGCAATTATAGGTTTTAATAATTCCATATTAGCCTTGTTTTATATAGTTCTCGTAAACTTAAATATGTAGCTATTGTGAGATTATTAAATTTTGCTATTTACAAAATGTCAAATGGATGTGTAAAAGTTTAAGACATTTCAACGTACCCTTTCGATTTCAATAAATGTAACTTAAATTACTTTTGTGTCTGAAATATTACTATTAAAGCATAGTTAAATGTAATGGTGGTGTATTTTTAGAATGCAGCTTTATGTAATGTCAGTATAGCAACAGCTTTATAAGAAATAGGCATCTGCATACTACAGGCTATTGTGGGTAAGTCTGAAACTACAGCATCGATATTGCATTTTTATCACGAATAGATCTTTCAAACTAGATAAAAATATCATTAAAAGAGTATCTCAGATAAAAAAATTGATTAAATTTATGTCAAGTTAAAATGTCTGTATCTTTGATCTGTCAAATGTAGCTTGCAATAAAATGCAGTCTCCACGGTCCAATCAGTTATAGTTACACAAAATTTCTACAATAATTTAATTTCTTAATTCTGTGTTCAATGGCAAGGTGTTTTTTACTGACCTAACTTTATATTACTATTACAATACGGTTTATTAAAAATAAAAAACGTTAAATAATTCATAATGATATACATTGCAATATAAAAAATAATTTATTTGTATATTCTGATTGTTTTATTTAATGCTTTTGTATTTTCCTCATTGGTTGTATAAAAATATACTTGTATAAAAATTTTTATAGAGCTATTAAGATGAATTTTTATTTTCTATTTTTTCCTTTTACAAGTTCTTGCACTCTATAAGAAATGTCTTTTGACAGTGCCTCAATCAGAACTTTTTGGTAACTTTAGTTAATATTGACTATTAAACTAAATATGAAAAGGATGAGCTTGCACGCTTAAACTATTGTTGACTAGCACATTATTAATAGAGATTTTTAAGACAGAATCAGTGACATACACTGTCCATGACATGCACTGAACACAAGAACAATATTTAACTTAGATTAACTCAATAAGCTACCCATAGAGCTTTCTATACAAGTATGATGCAAAATTAAGACTTTTTACCTTAGCAAAGGTCCTTTCCCGATTTCCAGTGAGGTTGTATTGTATGTCAGCTTTTTTATCTTTTATAGTGTATATTTATTTTAAATTAATGAAAACTTATTTCCTGCTTATGAATCTACAATTGTATTTTGTTTAATAAATACAGATGAACACGCTTGTCTTGTACTTTATGTTTAAGCACAAGCACATTTGTGCGGATATAAATAGCTGAGTGTATTGATCTATCTACAAGATTATATACTGTGTTTTATCTATTAAATGCTGCTGGGTGTATGAGTGGGTTAAGTGATCTTCAAAGACTAAAACTGTGAATTTCCTGTTACCGAGTATCCTCAACCACATGTAACTTCCTGTATGAAACATTTGTTAAAAACAGAATAACATCTTTTTTTCTCTAAATAGAGAAACATACATAAAAAAAGTTGAGGATCTGTTAGATAAGCACACTGAATTAGAGCATTAGAGCAAAAACATTAAACACTGCTATGACAGCATTAAGTCTTTCGTTGTCAAGTAGCCAGTTGTGGCTTTGGTCTTTTTCAATTTTTGACCTATGCTTGTGATGAAACGGCTGCCCCAATGTTTATTTGTATTTATTTTTCCTTGCATTTCATTGCTCTGTGTATAATGTAGAGTACTGTATTCCCTCGGTATAGCTTAACCTCTGTATTACGATCCAGTCTTTGTATAGTACACACCCCCCGGTAAGTAATGGGTTTTCACATGCTTCCATCACCCCCTCCCCATTCCCCAGCAACTGAGGTCACCCAGCTCACTGTTATCTGATCCATTGTTCCTACCTGGGTGTGCTTCCATTGTCTCTGCACCTTCCCCCTGTGTGTGTGTGTGTCCCTTGCAAAATGTAAATAAACTCATTCTCCATTTTGGGTTGAAACTGAAAAGATCTCCAGTGTGTTATTGCCTGCATCTGGCCCAGAAGCAGTACTTCTGCGGAATACTGGCTTAAAGGGGAGCAGTCTGCACGCGGACGGAAACCCCCACGTAACATTGGCTGGCAGCTGCGGGATTTTATGCTCCCTATAACTGGACCCAGACATTTAAGACATCGCTGCAGGAGGAAATGGAGACCAAAGGCAGAAGTGTGGTGCAACTTGGAGCGAGATGGAGACGCTCAAGCAATATGGTCCGAATCCTAGCATGGACCTGTTCCTGAGCGTTTGGAATGAGGTCTGTTTATTGCAACAAGGGGAGCTGTGCGAAACCAGGAAGATTTTAACCCTCTGCATGTGGAATACAATAAATACAAGCAGGGCTCGAGTCCAGCGGGTACGGCGTTCCCGCACTTTTCCCACAGCGGGAACGCTGCGGGAATGCAGGTTCGCGCTGTGGCACAAGCCCTAAATCAGCTGGCTGCACATGGTGGGCGGCCGCATGTTCTCCCTCCTATGACGAGCGGCAGCTGGTATGAAGTGCGGCCGCTCGCCTGGGATCCAACAGTCATCCACGATCTCGCGAGATCGCGGAGGTCACGTGGACTCCACGATCTCGCGAGATCGCGGATGGCTGTTGGATCCCAGGCGAGCGGCCATACTTCATACCAGCTGCCGCTCGTCGTAGGAGGGAGAACACGCGGCTGCCCGCCATGTGCAGCCAGCGAAATGGGCCTGGCGAAGGAGAGGTGAGCTGGGGCAAATACATCCATATGAGCTGGGGGCAAATACATCCATATGAGCTGGAGCAAATACATCCATATGAGCTGGGGGCAAACATATCCATATGAGCTGGGGCAAACATATCCATATGAGCTGGCCTGGGGCAACCATATCCATATGAGCTGGGGCAAATATATTCATATGAGCTGGCCTGGGGCAAATATATCCAACCATGTGTTTGGGGGCAATATATCCATATGAACTGGGGGCAATATATCCATGTGTTTGGGGGCAATATATCCATATGAGCTGGGGACAGTATATTCATACAAGCTGGGGGCAGTATATCCATATGAGCTGGGGCAGTATATCCACATGAGCTAGGGGCAGTATATCCACATGAGCTGGGGGCAGTATATCCACGAGCTGGGGCAGTATATCCATGTGAGCTGGGGGCAGTATATCCATGTGAGCTGGGGGCAGTATATCCATAAGAGCTGGGGGCAGTATATCCATATGAGCTGGGGGCAGTATATCCATACAAGCTGGGAGCAGTATATCCATGTGAGCTGGGGGGCAGTATATCCATATGAGCTGGGGGCAGTATATCCATATGAGCTGGGGGCAGTATATCATGTGAGCTGGGGGCAGTATATTCATGTGAGCTGGGGCAGTATATTCATGTGAGCTGGGGCAGTATATTCATGTGAGCTGGGGCAGTATATCCATGTGAGCTGGGGCAAATATATCCATGTGAGCTGGGGCAAATATATCCATGTGAGCTGGGGGCAAATATATTCACGTGAGCTGGTGGCAAATATATCCATATAACAAGTGCTGTGCATATTATTCTGGGGGCTCAGTGCTGGGTATATTAATCTGGGGGTCCATTGCTGTGCATATTATTATTGGGGCACAGTGCTGTGTATATTATTCTGGGGGCTCAGTGCTGTGCATATTATTCTGGGGGTTCAGTGCTGTGCATATTATTCTGGGGGTCCAGTGCTGTGCATAATATTCTTGGGGCTCAGTGCTGTGCATATTATTCTGGGGGCTCAGTGCTGTGCATATTATTCTTGGGGCTCAGTGCTGTGCATATTATTCTTGAGGCTCAGTGCTGTGCATATTTTTCTGGGGCTCAGTGCTGTGCATATTGTTCTGGGGCTCAGTGCTGTGCATATTGTTCTGGGGGCTCAGTGCTGTACATATTATTCTGGGGGCTCAGTGCTGTGCATATTATTCTGGGGGTCCAATGCCTGTGTATATAATTCTGGTGGGTCTGTGCATATAATTCTTGGGGGTCTGTGCCTGGATATATATAATATAACGTGTTAGTCCAGTTGCCAAAATCACGAGTATACCTGTACGTAGTGATACCTTTCACTGATCAGTATAGTTTCCAGACCTGAAGAGGAGAGGTTACACTCTTGAAAGCTTGTCTGTTAAATGTAATGTTAACCCAATAAAAATGGTATCACCACCTACTGCTATACTCGTGATATATATATATATTATTTTTTTCTTCAGGTAATAGGGGTTGTGGAATTCAGGGGTGAGTTCCCTCACTTTTTTCCCAGGACTTGACCCCTGAATACAAGGTCCCAGGCTGGATTGAGCCAGGGGACATTTGTAGCCAGGAGGAGAACTGGCTGGCCACTACACCACACACCCAGAGGGTGCCTACGGACTTGGATTGGCAGAGACCAAGTATTTTGGAAGCATCAGCTTCTGCCAACATCAAGACCCAGACAAAATATGTCTCCGCACCAACCGTGAATGGCAACCCGCCCCCCACAAGTAAAGCTAAAAAAAAAGCAGAGGGGTAGACGGGTGAAAGAAATAGAGGTGGTGCTGGAGAGCGAAAGCAAATGTTGTGACCTGTTTCGAAGGGAAGTAGAGACCTTGAAAGGGCAACTAGACTCTGCCACCCAGAGGGAGAAAGAGACTGGCCTGCAATTGCACCACCTACAGGATCAGGCTACTAGATGGCCAGAGAGAGCTGGATGAGGTGAGACTATGCAGAGATGCCACAGAGGTGAATGTAGAGCGCCTGGAGATGGAGCTCACTGGCTTACGGGACTTACTTACAGCTGCTGAGCGAGCCAAGGATAATGCTGCTCGAGAGCGAGAGGAGGCCATGGCCATTGGTGTTTTAAAAGTCCAGGCAGCCTTGGGGGAAAAGTGTCTCCTGGAATCCCAGATTATGGAGCTGGCGGAGAAGCTGAAAGCTGAACAGAGTAACGCTGAGCGAGTAGGTGAGAATCTCAAGAAGGCCAGACTGCTTAATGAGCATCTGAGAGCAGACAGAAAGGCAGAGCGAAGCAAGGCCCAGCTACTCGAGAAGGCATGTCAACAGCTGGAGGGTCAGTGCCAAGAACTAAAGGCTGAACTCCAGGCATCTATCAGTGCCTGGGGAGGAAAATATCAAGAGCTTCAGGAGCAGCTTAATGCAGAGACTGAGTAACGCCAAGGTATAGGTGAGCAGTTGTGAAGCACTGAAATCAGGCTGTACGCTTCTCAGCAACAGCTGGAAAATGAGAGGCTTCAGACAGTACTACACCATCAGGTACAGGCCGAGCTGCAAGCTTCAGTTGCTGAACTGAAAGCAAAGACTTTCCAGCTAGAAGTACAGCTGGACGCCAAGATTAAAAAACAGCAGGCTGTCAGGGAAGAGGCTGCGGTCCTTCCCACTGCACAAGGGAGATGCAGTACAGGTGTCCCGGATCCCCAGCTTGAGGGGACAGTGATTACGAAGCCTGTGGACTTTGTTTTGTTTGGTGAGAAGCCTGAGGAGCTGCCTGTGGATTTGGGAGAGGCACTGGTGTTAGAGCATGGTACTGGCCTGGATCTCTGGAGACAGAGCAGCTTCACATCGCCAGCAAAGCTCAACAAAGCCCTGGATGAGGAGCCAGCTGCGGAGCAGAGCACCAGTGTTCTCTGGACCAAACCACAGGAGGATATCTATATTGCAGCCATGGATGGGGCTTGGGTTTTAACCTCTGTGCCCTCTGGATGCTGGGCAGTTGGCCCAGATCCCCAACCATTGACTGAGGAGACACCAGCCACCCCACCTTCTCTCCAGCAGCAGCAGCAGCAGCAACAGCAACCTCCTACAGAAGATGCCGGGGTCGGCTGGGTGAGTGACTTGTGCTCAGTTGTGATGCTTTATGGACATTTCTGTAGCAGTGATATGAGAAAGACTTTAAATGCTGACTGTGTCCTGGTCCTGGGTCCGCAGAGGTGCTCTGGAGAAGGAAAGATGCGGGGAGGAATCCCAGTGTGCCCGCAAGCTAACATTTTGTGTCTGTGGACTGTGGTGGCCTGTTGCCTGGCACACACTACTGCAGTGAGTCTTTGGGCACACTGGGCAAGAGGGATGGCTTGCCTCCTACCCCGGGACTATGGACCCATAACCAGGGGTACCCTGCAGCGACCGTCAGATTCTGCTGACAGTGTTTGTGTGCCAGCACCCTGGAACTTTGCAGTTGGCGCAAAAAGGGACAGAGTGAGAAGTCTTGTCAGTGGCAAGCGATCCGTTGGGATCTAAGTTCGCCCTGACAATCTGGAAGGGGGGAGATATGTGAAACTACGCTATTTTAAGATATTTTTCAGATTTTTTTTAATAGTTTTAATAATAAATTTTAATATTTGCAATGCATTTTAATAACAAAACACATATTAACAATGTGACAGATTGCCGGAACTCTGAGTAGCTCTGCCTTTCAGCCGATCTGCCTCTGGGAGTGCTTCATGAGGATAGCTCGCAAGCTGTCCCGATGGCGAGTTAAGCTGGAAGGAAGCTCAGCGAGACATGGTTCAATCACACCCCCCACATACTAATCGAGACTTAGTATTGGGTTGAACATAAAGAAGGCTCTATTTGGAAAACACATACAGGGTACTTTTATAGGGGACAGTCCCATTGTTCTCTCCCCTGCCCGTCCGCATACATCCCGGCGCCCGTTTTGCCACGGCCTCTAGCCATAACCCTTTTTGTATCTCTAACATGGGCTGCCACTGCCTCTAGCTCAAGCCCAGTTTTTGGTGCCACACTGTCTGGCCCGCCCTGGGCCGTTCCTTGTCTGGGAAATTCCATCCCCTGGAGTGCGGGGTCCCTCTGCTTTTTGGAAGCCCGACCTGGATTTGGTGGCTAATTGAGGGGTGATCTCGGAGGCGTTCTTCTTGCACTTCACCCCACGCTAAGCTACCAACCCTGGGGATCTGCTGTCCAAAAAGCGCCATGGTGGGGGCAAAGGAGGCTCCAGGGCAGGCGGGTGAAATAGTGTCAGCTTTTGGCAACTTGCTAGGAGTTGGGGCAGAGGAAACAGGGTTTCTGGGCGAGCTGGGTAAAAAAATCAGGGCAACAAAGGAGCGCAACAAACCTCGGGGGACACATAGGCACAATTTGGACAAACAAAATATAACTTTGGACGAACGAAAATTGGTTAACATATGTGCAATTAATCCATCACTAGCCATCTGTCTCAGTATTTAGACACTATACTACAACCTATGGTTAAGAGAATACCCTCATATTTAAGGGACACTACGGATCTGTTACAAATTTTGGACAATTTTACATGTGAATCGGAATATATCCACTCTAAATAGGAATCAATGGGGGATCCATCTGGATTTCCATATTGACATGAAGGAAATTAATTTTCTCGACTTGACCTTATACATAGAAAACAATCATATTAAGTCTTGGACATTTATTAAATCTGTCGATGTGAATAATTACATTGACTCCACTAGTTGCCATGCTCAGGCCTGGTCTGGTTAAAAAGTGGTCCTAAGGATGGAAATGGCTGCCTGAGCTGTTATCTCCGACGCGAGGGCACTGGGACCTGCGGACAGGACAAGGTTTTTTACACCTTCCTCAGACGCACAGAATTACTAGATATTGGAGGATTCTCCACCCTGACGAGCGTGATTTTACATTCTTCTCGGCCCCACACAGTTCTTACTCACGCATAGACCTCTTCCTCTGCAACTCAGCTAGCATGGCCAAGGTTTTGCATGCAGACATCAACTGCATTACGTGGTCGGACCACGTGGACATTTCCCTGCAGCTGGCCGTCCCCCACTCCTCTAGTCCGTGGACGTGGAAGCTGAATGCCTCCCTCTTCCGTGACCCATATGTGGTAGCGCAAGCGCGACTGGTTCTTGAGTAATATTTTTCCGAGAATGTCTCGGATGAAGTGTCCCCGGCTACGGTCTGGGCCGCCCACAAAGCCGTATTACAGGGTCACTTTTTTAAAGTGGCAACGTATCGGAAGAAACAGAAACTTAGACTAGCCTTAGATCTCCAGGCATAACTACGTCGCCTTGAGCAGCAACTCAAGGCGGACCCCACCCCCACTGGACTTACCTCCCTTAATGATGTCAGGAGAGCCTTGAAACAGCTCTTTAACGATGATGTTGCCAAATCTTTAGTGTGGTCTAGGCGGACCTTTTATAAACATTCCAACAAACTAGATACCCTCTTAGCGAGGAGCCTCAGACCCAGAGGGACTTATAAACCGGTCTCCTCTGTTAAGACTGGAGACGGGAGGGTGGTCACGACCCCTGAAGCTATCTCTGCAGTCTTTACTGATTTTTATGACCGACTTTATAACCGCTCTCGGGGGGGGGGACCGACGCACCTTGGACTCGATAGATGACTTCCTGAACGGCACGCCCTTGACAGTCCTCATCCCGGACCAGTCGGCTGCCCTCCGCGAACCGATCACCGAGGCGGATGTTAGTAGGGCCCTCGCCGGTCTTAATGGGATGAAAGCCCCCAGACCTGACGGCTTCCATGGGGGATACTACAAAACCTTTAAGAAGGTACTGCTCCCCCACGTACGTGACTAGTCTGTTTAACGCTCTGCGTGGAGATACTCACCTGCACCTGGACATGACCTTGGCTGACATCACGCTTATCCCGAAGGAGGGGAAGGACTCCTCGAGACCTGAGAACTACCGCCCCATTTCCATTAAACTTTTGGCCAAAATCCTGGCAGATAGATTGAACCCCCTCCTGCACTCTCTGGTACATCTGGACCAGGTCGGCTTCATACTCTGCTGCCAGTTGTACAAGAACATGCGCCGCAGGGCCGACCTGGTGTGGTGGGCGGGCTCGACTCGAACGCCTTCTCTGCTTCTCTCCCTGGACGCGGAGAAGGCCTTCGACAGGGTGGAGAGGCCGTTCCTTTTTTGCCTCCTGGAGTGTCTTGGACTGCCTGACGAATTCCTTAGAGTAGTACGGGCCCTATATCAGAATCTGAGAGCTCAGGTTAAACTCCCGGGTGCCCCCCGGACCCCCTTCACCATCTCCAATGGCACGCGGCAGGGGTGTCCGCTGTCTCCGATCCTATTTGTCCTTGCTCTGGAACCCCTCCTATCATGGATACACCATTCCCCATGAATACGCGGTGTCCCCTTGGGCCCCCAAATGTTCCCAGTCTCAGCTTACGCAGACGACATCTTACTCTCCCTGACGGACCCCCTCCAATCCATGATACATCTCCACGACCTCTTGACCTCCTACGGAGCCATCTCGGGATTTAAGGTCAACCTTACAAAATCCCGGGCGATGCCCTTCCACCTTCCACCGGAGTTAGTTGACGACATTGCCACCCGTTTCCACATCACGATCGCAAACATGACACTAGAGTATCTCGGCGTGTCCCTGACCAGCGACCCCACCTGACTATACGCTACAAACTATCCACCCATGATATGCCAGATTAGGAAGGATTTAGAGGACTGGACGGAGAAACCGATTTTGTGGATAGGGAGGATCCACTCCGTAAAAATGAACATACTACCCAGACTGATGTTCTTTTTCCAGGCACTACCGGTTGCGGTTGCTAGAAGGGATTTAGCAGGGCTCCAATAGATGGCGACGAGTAGCCCGGAAAATACTGTATCGCCTCAAAACTAGGGGACGGTTGGGCCTACCCAACTTTTATATGTATTATTGTGCGGCTCAGTTGGCGCAGGTAGTTGCTTGACATGCGCCAGCAGGGGACAGACGTTTTGGGGGCACTGGAGACAGCACTGTTCTCCCCTGACTGCCCGCATATGTTCTTATGGCTGCCCAAATCTACGCGCACACTGCCCCGCACAGTTTGCCTGGTGATAACCAATTCCCTGCACGTCTTTGACCTTGCCTGCACCAAATTCTCACTAGCAGACATGCCATCGCCTATGACCCCGCTTTACCGCAACCCAGCATTTCCACCGGGATTGACCCTTTCAGACTTCAGAGCACTGGTGGCAGCAGGACTTAGACGCTTCGGTGACATAATGACTAATGGTAGGGTGGTAACCTTCGCGGGCATCTCCGACAGAGCAGTACTTAGACCCTTTGACTATTTCTGTTGTTTGCAGCTGCGGCATTCATAGACTCGGGGGCCGTAGGTCGCATAGCCGTCACCCCACTGAACTGGTTTGAGAAGCTCTGCTCTGCAGCAAGGGTCCCTAGGGGTCTGATTTCCAATATTTATTATTTGTTATGCTCGGGCTCTAGGGAATGGGGTGACTTAGCCTACTGCACACGCTGGGAGACTGATTTGAAGGAGTCATTGACGGGAGACGAATGGGAGGAGATTTGGAAGGCCACGGCAAAGTCATCCATATGTGTCACCCACTAGGAGCAGTCCTTCAAGATGTTATTCCAATGGTATACGACCCCGGTACTCCTCTATAGGATGGGGAAGACGACCACTGATTTACGGTGGCGAAACTGCGGGATGCAGGGTACATTTATTAATTTGTGGTGGTATTTCAAAGACCCGTCCATGTGGCTCCATGGAAATTTTTTCTGTCTCGACCACTGCCTGGCTTCACAAACCCCGAACAGGCCCTGCTCCGGTGTATCCTCCTGGCCGCTCGCCGATCCCTGGCTTCTCACTGGCTTTCGGACGTCCTGCCATCAATGCGCCTAGTGAAAGCTAAAGGGTCTGATGTGCGACTCATGGAGGAGCTGACCGCAATCAAATGTCAAACCCTTCCCAAATTCGAGAAAACGTGGCATCTGTGGGATGATTACATGGGAGTTACACGTTAAATCATTCGTCTCCGGAGTTTAACTTGGTTTATGTGTCCTGGATGGAATTATCCCCCCCTCTCTCCCCCCCCTTTTTTTCTCTTTCTCTCCCCTTGTCTTTATTGGTTTCCCCTCGTCATTGAATGAGGCTATGTCTTGGTACATGCCATTTGATCTCTGTATTTCCATCCACTTGTCGTGATATCTATATTGTACTTTACCTATTGTACCTCTGTTTAATTTTTTTTTTAAAAAGTGGTCCTAAAAGCCAATTAACTAGACTTAGAAGGAACGGTACATAGACAGAAGTCTATGCATCTCAGACCTGTAAAATTAGAGAGAATATTAGTCAAAAAGGGTATGAAAAATAATTTCTTCATCAACTTAATGTCACATCTCGGCCCTGCCCCCTGCTGGTGGTAGCAGGGATTCCTGTTTATTTTTGTTTTCAGGCTGCAGACCAGCTGTTGGGCTAATTGGTCTGCGGTCACATGACCTGTTCAGCCCTATATGTAGGGCCAGGATTTCCCTTGATCCTTGGATCAGGATAGACCTATTTCTACCTAGTTCCTGTGTGCTGTATTACTGTTCTGATATTCTGTATATGACCGCTGGCTCTTGTGTTTGGATCTCTCTCTTGTCTGACCCCTGAAGTTATTTTGAAATTCTGTGTATGACCTTCTGGCTTGGAGTTTTGGACCTCTCTAGTATTAACCTTGTCTGTTTCAGGTATTATTTTGTTTGTGTATTATTTAGCTGTTTTACTCAGCAGGCATTTGGCCACGAAACCAATTTGCTGTTGAGTGGTACTCATGACCTTATCTGTACTCCCTGGCTGGGAGTGACTGGATCATCAGTCTGTACTATTGTATCGGTATTGAGTGCTGCCCTGCAGCTTGCAAAATTCATTGTCCCTTCAGGAATATTCTGTCTGTTAATAATTTAAGCTGTTTCACTCAGCAGGCATTTGGCCACGAAGCCAATTTGCTGTTGAGTGGTTCTCAGGGCTCTATCTGTACTCCCTGGCTGGGAGTGTCTGGATCATCAGTCTGTATCTGTTCGTATTTAGTTCTGTCCTGCGGCTTGCGTAATTCATTGCCTGTTATACCATATACCTGCCCTAAAGGCTTCAACCTCCGCAGTTTAAAGGCTCCCCATCACCCTATAGGGGGCTCACTGTCACATTATCCTGATCCCCATACTAGAAGCTGGCAGGTATGTGTCATATGTCTTGCTCTCCAGTTACTGGCTATATGCCAACTATGCCTGATGCTGACAAGCTGCCAGTCTTGTCAGAAGCTGGTGAGCTGTCGGAAAATTGTATGTCAAGTCTCGAGTCAGCAATACTCAAGTTATGTCGTAAGACCACTGTGCCCAAGTCTCACAGTGGGTCTATTGATACTAAACCCAGCTGTGGGTTTAAGGAGTCTAAATTTTGTGGGTTTGAGAAAACCAAGAATGCCCCACCACTGCCAGGTCTTGTGGGGTGGTCACCATTTCCAGTTCTCAATCGAAGAGACGACGTAAGAAGGTGACCGACCCTAATCGTTCTGAGTCTATGGATACCAGGCACCATGATGGTGCACCACCCAATCTGACCGATGCCGAGATCCCGCAGCCCTGTCGTGTCCCTGAGGGCTATGTACAGTCGCCATTTGGGTTATTGTTCAGGAAGGAGCACTGGGCTGAAATTGAGCAGAACCTTTATAGACAGAGGCGTTTCCAGAAGGATTTGGAAGACTCTGAGTCTGAGTGGGACTCTAATGGGTACTGGTGACTGTTGGTGATATCCGTTTTCGTGCCGTCGTCCGTGTTTTCGTATTTAGTTCTGTCCTGCGGCTTGCATAATTCATTGCCTGTTATACCATATACCTGCCCTAAAGGCTTCAACCTCCGCAGCTTAAAGGCTCGCCATCACCCTATAGGGGGCTCACCGTCACACTTAATAGAGAAATAATGGCAAAGGATAGAAAAAGTATGATTAAATATAAAGCACATCCCAAACTGGGAAGCTAGGGATGGCACAATTTTAACACTCCGCCCTGCCGTCAGAAACACCCACACTACTCCTGTCTACCGATGCCGAAAACGCTTTCGACAGGGTCTCCTGGCCCTTCTTATTTTCCACGCTGAAAGTCATGCACATACCATCTGAGTTTATACAGTGGATTACCACCTTATATCGTGAGCCGAATGCACGAATTTGCGTCAATGGAGTACTTTCCGAAACTTTCTGGATCAGGAATGGGACACAGCATGGGTGCCCACTGTCCCCCCTCCTGTTCGCGCTCTCCCTCGAACCACTCTTGGAGTTGGTCCGACTTAATACATCTATTTCGAACTGAGTGGGAGATCCGGAGTCCACAAGGTCTCGGCTTATGCCGATGACCTCCTCTTCTACGTCACCAACCCGCTCGCTTCCCTCCCAGAAATAGTGGGGGAATTTCAGTCATACGGAGCGCTGTCTAATTTGAAATTAAATATGGACAAATCCAAGGTCTTGAACCTTAATGTCCGTGGGGTGGCGGAACAGGTCCTTCGGCGGATGCACCGTTTGTCTGGTGCACCTCGAAAATGAAATACCTGGGATTGTGGTTTACGAAATCCCCAGAGGATTTGTTCCAGGAAAATTTTGTTCCGCTATGGACCGAAATCACCCGCAATCTTGCGGAGTGGAAGCCGCTGAGAGTATCCTGGTTCAGAAAGATCAGCATTCTGAAAATGAATGTCCTCCCCAGACTCCTATCTTTTTTCTGCCCATATAAGTGGCTCTCTCCTCCTTTCTGAAGATTCAAGCCAAATGTTCTCGATCTATATGGAATGCGTCGCGAGCCCGGATAAGCATCAGCACGATGACCCGCCCTAAGACTTCAGGCGGACTGGCCATGCTGGATTTCTGCCTTTATTACCAAGCCTCTCACCTCGTGCGGATAGTGGAGTGGACAATGGGAGGCAGGTGCGCATTGTGGAAGGATCTGGAGCTACCCCACACCCAACGGGGGTGATAGTTTGGATCTCACCCGGAAATAGATCACCCCGAGTCCACCACCACCCCTTCGTGGGTGCTAGCCTGCAGGTGTGGAGGACAGTGGTGCAGAGATGCTCCCTATCCTCTTTCTCCTCACCGATGCTGCCCCTCGTCAACAACCCGGATTTTCCTCCTGCTGTGAACCCCCGCAACAGAAGCCGACTGGCAGGAATTTCCATACCACGAGTCACTCATTTCATCTCTGGACAGATGCACGGTAAGCCGACCCCCCGAACACCCTTGAAGCGCTTTAATTTTACCCAAATTTTGCACTACTTTCTCTCGTTGCGTCATCGTCTACTCCGAACTCTCACGCCCTTTGAAACCTTCTGCTCAGCCAAACGCCCCCACAAACACATGATTTCCTCCCTCTACCGCTTATTACAGTCGGCCCAGGGAATGCGCCCCCCCCCGCTATTTGAACACTCATGGGACCAGGTACTTGACTCCCCAGTGTCGGAGGATCAGTGGTGTGACACCTATGAGTTGACTCACTATGGCTCCCCCCAAGCCCGTCTGCAGTCCACCTCCTATAAAGTCCTAGCATTGTGGTACAGCACTCCCTCCCTACTTTTCCGAATATGGCTCCATCTCACACCAGATGTGGTAACACGATGGGTACGTACCTTCATATGTGGTGGGACTGTCCACTATTAGCCCCTTACTGGGGTCACGTAAGAGACACAGTTGCTGAAGTCACAGACTTGGACTTGGTGCTCACTCCCGGACCATTCCTCCTCACACACACCACCTGCTCGTTTGGCTCCCTCAAGAAATCGGTGGCCCTACCAATGCTAATGACGTCAAGATTGATAGTTGCCCATGCCTGGATGCCTGGGGGTCATCATCTGCCCCTTTATACAGACTGGTTGTCTAGGATGGAGGAGGTGCGGACCCTAGAGAACCTTGAGGCCAGAGTGGGAAATAGCATGGAGAAACACCTTCGTAAATGGTACCACTGGTGTACGTTCCTGGCTCAGTCTCCTGCTGCAACCGTGCGACCTGAGTTGACCGAGGGAAGGATGCGCAGGGCTTCATAGCCCTCGTCAAACCGTTCCTCTCTTGCTCGATCTGTAGTGCCACACTTACCGGGGCCGGGAGATACGACTTCTCATACTCTTCCACCTTCCTTCTCTTCTTTATACTTTCCCCTTATTTTTCACTCCTCCCTTTCGCTTCTCTACTTCCTTTCACTTCTTTGCCCATCCCCCTTTTTTTTCTCTTCTCTTTCTCTCTCCTTTCCCCTCTCTCTTCCCTCTCCTCTTCCCTTTGTTTTTCTTACTACCCACTCCCTTACTTGACCCCCCCACTGACCCGCATCCACCTGCGTCCCCCCCGCTTTTAACATTACCCTTCCATCCCTTCTGCCCCTATTACCAACCCCTCCATTTGCGCTCACTCGCCCACTCCCTTTTCTCGCTACATTTTTGAACATTACAAATAGCCCCTATTATTTATATAGACCTTTCAGAACGCCATATATCAGGGCTCAAAATTTCAATTCCCAAGCTACTAGCCAGACCTAAAGAGTTACTCGCCACCTGCCGCCCCACCTACCTTTCCCTCAACTCCGCCCTTAAACAAACCTATTTTATGAAATTACACTGTTAAAAGTCTTATTCAGAATAAAGCTACAAAATAAATAACATTAATACCCAAGCATCAGATACATGTATACCCAGGCACCAGATCCAGACAAGTAGTATCATCCATTAAGTACAGACTCCTCTCCTTATATATCCTTATAGTTGAATAAATATCCTTTTATTTCATATACTTGCTTTACCTTGTGCACATAATCTGCAAACATAGAGATCGTCCCACTTATTTACAATTTTAATGGGCAGACTAAAGACATTAATCAAATTATTAAGAAGCATTGGCCAATTATTTTAAGAGATCCACTCCTTCAGAACATCATCAGTTATAGACCTAAGATTATTAATAGAGGTGCACGCACTATCAAACAGCATTTGGTCAGAAGTTTCAAAGATGAGAAAAGTGTATCTCCTAATCACTTTAATTTAAAAAAGGGGTTCTATCGATGTGGGCAATGTTTAGCCTGTAGAAGTTTAGCCCTTAAAAAAGAATTTATAGATTCCTTTAATCATAAAGGAGGTCTTAAACTTACCAATTTAACCACCTGCCATTCAAAAAATGTAATTTATGCCCTGGTGTGCCCTTGTTTTATGGTATATATTGGACGAACCATGAGACCCTTAAATATACGTATCATGGAACACGTAAGAAATATTGTAAAAGGCTTTCAAAATCATTCTGTGTCTGCCCATTTTTGTCTTAAGCATCAATGTTCACCAATGGGAATGACTTTCTTTCCATTAAAAAAGGTTTTTAAAAATTGGAGGGGAGAGGATTTTATTAAAAAGTTCAATCAAGAAGAGATGAAAATGATTTTTCATTTTGATACCCTGTTACCAAAGGGATTAAACAAGGATTTTGAACTTTGTCACTTTCTTAGATAATAAATCTCTTATTTCCTTGTCCCCTCCCCCCTTGTTCTCTTTCCTCAGATCCATCCTTGGGGTATGTGGTCCATAATTTTATAGAACTCTATATTTTATATTCTGGTTTAGTTGTTTCTTTTTCACCTTTGGATTTATAAATATGGTCTTATGGGCTCTGTTTTTATTTGTGTTTTATATGATTTTTATTATACATGGTTTTACACTATTGTTTTCCTCTCTTTGGGGGAACGATTTTATATCGCTGTTTTTAAGGAAATGTGATGCCATAGACAGTTTGTATAGGCACATGAATTTCCCACTCATGCCACCAATCAAATGTGAAGATGAGGTGGGGGATGCCGGACTGACGAGTAGGAGCTGTCTTTTACAACGGGCTCGTGCGGATGTCCTTTCCAGGTATTGTCGCTATGGATGTTCGGAGGACGATTGGGAACCGTCCGGAAAGCCGGAACTGGATTGACGTCATCTTTGTGTGCCAGCGGCTCCACGTGGTGGAAGGCAGATGATGGCGGACCTTCATTTGCGCTTACTTGATCGACAATTATTGTTTCCATATGAGGCACTAGTCCGCGCATCCAATGCACGTTTCGCCACTATCCGGCTTGACAGGAATGCCAAATGATACAATGTAGCACTTGGGTATTTATACGATCGAATTCATTAGCTTCCAGGTCACATGATCCTAAATTCACCAATCATACTCATCCCATTCTCCCTCAGAATGATTCATTAAAGACATCTTACTGTATATTAATTTGTGGATTTAAAATCTGTTTTAAAATAATCTGTGGTTACCCTTGCATGGGTGTTATCTAAAATACAACGACTGCTTAAATTGGTTTCCACAACTGTTACTACCTGCGCAACTCCAGAAGGGCATCTGGGGAGAGGCACATGCAAAGTGTAACAACCATGGTGGGTTGTTTCTTATATGGAAAATATAATGTGGATATTGATTACTAGTTAGAAACTGAGTCTAAAAACACTCTGCCAAGTAAACCAGCACAAAGTGAGTGTGTTTAGACCAACTATATGTTAGTCCTGCTATTAATATTATGATGTCTTTTCTACCATAACTATTTGCAATCAGCCTTCTTTTTATAATCTTCAGCTGTATTGGACTTGCATGATTTTGTGAGTCTTGATATAGTATTTTAATGGTGGGTATTTGATTCAGGAAACCATCACAAGACTGCAGGCAATCTGGCTCACATATGCGATTGATAAATGATTCATTAAATCACTTCCCATCATGGTAAAGAATTAAGTCTATTGTATGGCCAAATTTTGCTATATCTTTTCCTCCATGTCATCACTACACCAGAAGGATTTTAGTGGATGCTAAACAACTTTTTCTCTGTTTCTCTGATTCCACCTACTCTTCTAGTTATAGGAAGTGCTGTTCCCACGTTGTGTTTGGCTATTGTATTACTTGTTGGTGACGGGAAGCACCAATTTGAGTCATATTAGCAAATCCAATCATTATAAGCACCACGGAACCCTCTCTTTTTTTTGCATATGTGCAATTAAATTGTGAGGGGTTACAGGCATGGCTGGTGCAGGGAATTGTGAGGGAAAGACACAATTAGATCAGAAACTGGGAACCTTTTGAAGAAAATGTAACAGGGGAATTTGTTTATGTAAATAAATGACAAACTAAATATAACAATTATGAACAAAATTAAACTAAATAAATATTGTGGAGGCCGATCCATCACAAACAACATATAGAAACATAGAATATGCCAGCAGAACTTTTCGGCCCATCTAGTCTGCCCAACTATACAGATACTTTCCCTAGATTTATCTTTTATTTAGGATAGCCTTAAGTCTATACCATGCCTGCTTAACCCCTTAAGCACCATTGACGTACATAGTACGTCCTGGAGAAAATTCCCCTTATGGACCAAGGAGGTACGATATATGTCATGGTCCTTTATCCTCCCTCCCTATACTCACCTCTGTAGCCGAGCTACCACACTGGAATGACTTCGTTGAAGTCTGCCCAGTGTTTTTATGGGTCCCAGCTGTCGTGATGATGTCATTGCCGTGCACGATGACGTCACTTTCAGGCATCCCCCTGCACCTGCAAGGAGAAACCTGAAAGGGGAGGGGTCCTTTGGACGCCTCTCCCTCCCAAACGGCTAGGGTTAGAAAAAAAGAAAGGTACCACTGAAACGGGCAGAGTCTGCCCTTTACAGCGGTGCTTCTCTTTAACCCCTTAGATGGCGGATCATGAATCAAACCTGTAAATGGCTGAAATCTTGGATAGCAGCCAAGTCTCCAGGTCACCCCCACCCACTGTTGTCGTCACCATATGTGCGATGACGTCAGTGGGCCAGTTAACCCTATGGAGTTCACCAGAGCTTCACAGGTTGCCACCAAAGTCCTCTTCCACTCCTCCATGACGGAGCTGGTGGATGTTAGAGACCTTGCACTCCTCCACCTTCTGTTTGAGGATGCCTCACAGATGCTCAATAAGGTTTTGGTCTGGAAACATGCTTGGCCAGTTCATCACCTTTACCCTCAGCTTCTTTAGCAAGTCAGTGGTCGTCTTGGAGGCATGTTTGGGGTCATTATCCTGTTGGAATACTGCCCTGCAGCCCAGTCTCTGAAGGGAAGGGATCATGCTCTGCTTCAGTATATCACAGTACATGTTGGCATTCATGGTTCCCTCAATGAACTGTAGCTCCCCAGTGCCGGCAGCACTCATGCAGCCCCAGATCATGACACTCCCACCACTATGCTTGACTGTAGGCAAGACACACTTGTCTTTGTACTCCTCACCTGGTTGCCGCCATACACGCTTGACACCATCTGAACCAAGTTTATCTTGGTCTCAGCAGACCACAGGACATGTTCCAGTAATCCATGTCCTTAGTGTGCTTGTCTTCAGAAAACTGCAGCCTTTCTTGTGCATCATCTTTAGAAGAGGCTTCCTTCTGGGACAACAGCCATGCAGACCAATTTGATACAGTATGTGGCGTATGGTCTGAGCAATGACAGACTGCCCCCCCCACCACTTCAACCTGTGCAGCAATGCTGCCAGCACTCATACGTCTATTTCTCAAAAGACAATCTCTGGATATGACGTCGAGCATGTACACTCAACTTCTTTAATCGACCATGGCGAGGCCTGTTCTAAGTGGAACCTGTCCTGTTAAACCGCTGTATGGTCTTGGCCACCGTGCTGCAGCACAGTTTCAGGGTCTTGACAATCTTCTTATACCCTAGGCCTGTCAACAAGCCTCTTGTTTCTGTCTACCAAACCCCTGCTTGAATCCCTATTACTTGGATTATCTGTTGCCTGCTTTGAACTTCTGGACTTGTCTTTGCTGAACCCCTTTGACTACCTTTTGCCGAACCCCCTGCTTGGATACTGGACCCGCTATTGCCTACTCCTCTACACTGCTGAATCCGCTTGATTTACTTAAAGGCTTCTTGCTTATTTTCAATCCTATATTTTCTGTATCTTTGTTATATTCAGTTTCCCTGGTCCTGTCTCCCTGTGTATCCAATTCCTCGATTTTATCCTCGCTCCCTGGTTTTGTTCATTTGTGTATTCAGTTCCTTTATTATCAGTTATTCTTGTTCCCTGGTTCTGTCTGTTGATCTAGTGTTTTGTTTTCAGTTAGCTTAGTTCCCTGGTTCTGTCTTTCTGTATATCCAATATACCTATTTAGTTTCCCATTATTCCCTCAGTCTCCTCAGTTATACCCTGTTTATTGAGTATTCATCGTCCTCCTTGTTAATCCTGTTTCATTCAACTTTTCTTTCATATTGACTTATATCCTTATACTTGAATAAATATCCTTTTATTTCATATACTTGCTTTACCTTGAGTATCATTCGCACATTGGGCTCGACCACGCAACCCTGCCAGCTGTATCGTGACAAGGCCATCTTTATGTAGAGCAACAATTCTTTTTTTCAGATCCTCAGAGTTCTTTGCCATGAGGTGCCATGTTGAACTTCCAGTGACCAGTATGAGTAGGAGCAATAACACCAAATTTAACAAACCTGCTCCCCATTCACACCTGAGACCTTGTAACACTAATGTGTCACATGACACCGGGGAGGGAAAATGGCTAATTGGGCTCAATTTGGATATTTTCACTTAGGGGTGTACTTACTTTTGCCAGCGGTTTAGACATTAATGGCTGTGTGTTGATTTATTTTGAGGGGACAGCAAATTTACACTGTTATACAAGCTGTACACTCCCTACTATACATTTTAGTAAAGTGTCATTTCTTCAGTGCTGTCACATGAAAAGCTATAATAAAATATTTACAAAAATGTGAGGGTGTACTCACGTCTGTGACATACTATATTTGTTAAACCGTATACTGTACATAGCTAGTGGTTATACAAAAAGTCAATAAATTATTAACTTAAAGAGAGCCCTATTTAGAATTCCTACACAGTACTTATAGATGGCTATCGGTTATACAAAAAGGTCAATAAATTATTAACTGGAAAAAAGAGACCCAATCAGAATGCCAACATTACAGTTCCATGTTGTCCATATTATCTATCTAGTACTGTACAGGGGTCTCCAACCTTAAACAATCAAAGAGCCATTTGGACCCATTTCCCACAACAACAAAAAAAACACTGGGAGCCGCAAACCCCTTTTGACATCTAAAATGTAGATAACACTGCATATATCGTTTTTTACCTTTTATGATATGGGGTGGGGAGGGGTACTCTCAACTTAAACTTTACTGACATTTTTTAAAAAAAATCGTTTTAAGCCCACACAAGGCAGCCAATCCCCAAGTCCGTTTAAAGAGAGAGATGCAGGTCATAGAACTGGTGTCCGGCGCTAATACTTGTAGTCTTCGGCTTCAGTAAAGGCTATCCAGCTTGGGGGACACGTACTCAATGGATCAAGTTGATGAATGCGGAGCAGAGGAAAAAAAAGGAAAAAGAGAATTTTGTGCAGACTGTATTATCCCAATCAGAACAATTGCAAGCAGAGAATATACTCACATTTTCTGGTGCCAATTTAAACAAAGAGGCACCAAAACAAAGGCAAATCGGTGAATTAAACCAAGGGGCACCGATTCCCCTATCAGAGATCCAAAGGTCAGGAAACTCTATCCTTCAGGATGTCAGTTTAGGATACCAAAGGAATAATTTCACCAAGAGTCATACAAGGTGAAGAATTCACAGACGGTTTATTAAAATAACAATAAACTACACCTCAGACGCGTTTCGCTGAATGCAGCTTCATCAGTGGCAGCCAATCGCCATTTCTTTCATATAAAAAAAATAATTCAAATTAGTTAGGAGCATTTATAAAGCACCAACAAGTACCATAGCGCTGTACAATGGGAGAGACAGAATAACAAATATACGTACGCAGAACAGTAGTAGAGAGGATCCTGCTCAAGAACTTAATGCAGCCATCCCACATGATTGCTGCCATTTATTTTAATTATACTTCTTCTCCCCATATATATAATAATGCCCAGGTCTCTCCACCCCATAAATAATAATGCCCAGGTCTCCCCCCCCCCCATAAATTAAAAAATAATGCCCAGGTCTCTCCCCCCATAAATTAATAATTATGCCCAGGTCTCCCCCCCATAAATTAATAATAGTGCCCAGGTCCCCCCCCGATAAATTAATAATAGTGCCCAGGTAACCCAGCTAAGAAATACCTAGTTTTGTAGATCTTCATTTCTGCCGCACGGTGGCTGTCCATCATGCTGAGGGGGATGGGTTAACCCCTTTCCCCTCACTCTCTATTGGTCAGCCACCGCGAGCCGACGTCTTCCATCCATCACGCTGTGCCCAGAGCAAGCGCAGCGTGATGATGGTGACAGTGGCCACAGGAGTCATAGGAAAACCCCGGGTCAGGGCTGGGGCTGCGGCCTATCGGGAGCTGCGGCCTATCGGGAGCGCCGGCCCCGGAGCTGCAGCAGGGCGACGAAAGAGCCGCATGTTGCCAACCCCTGATCTAGTAGTACACATATGAAATACACTTGCAGGTCTTGTCAATATTCATTATTGTATATAAGGTACTTTTTTGAGAAAGCATTTTACCAGGAAGGATACATTGAGATTTCTCTCGTTTTCAAGTATGTCCTGTGTGGCGAGTATGTACCGTTAGGTGTCTTGAAGGACACTTACTGGAGAGGTTGCTCGCTGGGATCGAACCCATGACTCCACACGCTCTCTCCACGCAGAGCGGTGATGTTACCTCTACTCCACCCAGCCGGTGGTACTGATGAAAGCCCTTACTTGGAAAAGAATGTCTATAAAATCATGTATCACCTCTGAGATACAATGAAGCAAACTGACAAGACCCATGAGCACACTCATATTTATATACTAGATGAGAGGCGGGAGTTGCACAAGACAGTAGGAGTTATACAAAGACAGCCGAACTGGCCCCCGAAATTGCAACGAATGGTGAACTTCCCCATACGGAGCAATTTTGGGGCCATTCGGCTATTCAAAACCTGACAATTCGCCAAATATTGGCAGGTGATGTGAATAACATTGATTTATATGGTTACAATGGCACATATCAAGGGGCGTGATATATTAGGCCACAATGAACAGTCAGTTCTTGAATTTCATGTGTTGGAAGCAGACAAAATGGGCAAACGAAAAGATTTGAGTGACTTTGACCGAAATTGTGATAGCCAGGACTGGCCTTAGGCCTGTGGGTGCCCTGTGCGAGAAATCCTCACAACTTCCCACAGTAGCCACAACCCCTATCACGACCACACCCCTTTATCCAATACCTCCCACTGTTTAATACTCCCATTCGTAACCCCCAAAAATCCAGATTAGCAAGTATGATGAAATAAAACTTTTTGGGCTAGTTTACATACTGAATGCTAACTGTAGCGTTCGGATATGTAAGCATTAACACTGGGGAAAGGGAGTTTAACGCATGCCCCCATATTACATTCCTAAAGCTAAACCCCTTAAAAATCTGGTAGCGCTTCGGTGTTTGCGCTAGCTTACTGTACTTTGCGCATCCTATACTTAACCTGGAGAACGTAATCAGTAATTAGCGTTAGGATAAGTAAGGTATTACAAAGTCCTAGCACTAATTACTGCACTGATGGGTTAAAGAAAATTTTAGCTACTCCTAAAAGCTGGTGTTAAGTGACTCAGCTTTTGCAGAATTATTTAGCACCCCCTAAAAACCTCCAATAAATCCAATACTCACTTCACATCCCGCGGCGACAATGTTGGCTCGATCTGCCGCTTGTCCTGTCCACTGCAGAGTGAGACTGGGTACAGTCTGCAAGATCGAGAAAATGCAGGGCTCGCGGCCAGGCAGCACAACCCTCCATGGTGTCCTATGGACTCAAGGAGGTGATACTTAAGGAAGCGCTACTACGTTGTGTATGAGCGTATCACAGAGCTCCACAGCAATAAACCTCACAATAATGTGCGGTGTGTAGGAGCGTATCACTGAGCTGCACAGCAATAAAACTCATAGCAAGATGCAGTGTGAATTACTAGTCTTTCATTTCTGTGTACTCTCTTTCTCACCTCACTCTGTCACACATCTCTCTCTATGATCACTGTGTGACCCCTCACTCTCACTGTGACCCCCTTTCTCTTTCATCCCTCTGTGATCTTTCATCCCTCTCTCTGTGATCTCTCATTCCTCTCTCTGTGATCTCTCATTCCTCTCTCTGTGATCTCTCTTATCCCTTTGTGATCCCTCTGTGATCCATCTCTCGGATCCTTCTGTGATCCATCTCTCGGATCCCTCTGTGATCCATCTCTCTGATCTCTCCTCTCTTCCTCTCTGATCTCTCTCTCATCCTCTCTGTGATCTCTCTCTTATCCCACTGTGATCCCTCTCTTATCCCTTTGTGATCCCAGTTATCTCTCTTATCCCTCTGTGATCCCTCTCTCTGATCTATCCTCTCATCCTCTCTGTGATCTCTCTCTCTCGGATATCGCTCATCCCTCTCTCTCTCCCCTCTGTCTCCACTCTAAGTCTCTCCACTGGGTAGTGTTGCCCCCCGCATGCTGCCCCCTCCTCCTCCCTACCGAGGTGAGATCATAGGGGAAGCTGGCGGGGGGGGGGGGCGCTCAGTATGTAAAAAAAAATGCAGCCCACGGGAATCATCAAGGGGAATCTTACCTATCCCCCTGGCTGCTGCTCTGCTGGTCCTTCTTTCGCTGTGTCTTCTCACCTCCTTTCAACATTGCCTGGGAATTATAGACCTGTGAGCTTAACATCTGTGGCTGGGAAAGTATTTGAGGGGTTACTAAGGGATAGTATTCAGGAATTTATTGGGAGGTATAATGTAATTGGCAAAAATCAGCATGGTTTCATGAAACACAGATCATGTCAGACTAACCTAATTACGTTCTATGAGGAAGTAAGTAGAAGTATAGATCAGGGGGTCGCAGTGGATGTGATTTACTTAGATTTTGCCAAAGCTTTCGACACAGTTCCACACAAAAGGTTACTATTTAAATTAAGAAAAAATGGTCTAGATGAAAATACTTGTTCTTGGATAGAAAACTGGCTAAAAGATAGGGTACAGAGAGTGGTCATAAATGGTACATTTTCAAGATGGACACCAGTGGTAAGTGGTGTCCCTCAGGGGTCTGTTATAGGACCAATACTATTCAATTTATTTATAAATGACCTTGAGATAGGCATTGAAAGCCATGTATCAGTGTTTGCAGATGACACAAAGCTAGGAAAAGAAATACAATGTGAGCAGGATGTTACTTCGCTGCAGAGGGATTTAGATAGATTGGGGGACTGGGCACTTAAATGGCAGATGAAATTTAATCTAGATAAATGTAAAGTTATGCACTTTGGAGTGAAGAACACACAAGCAATGTATACCCTAAATGGTACGGAGTTAGGGAAATCCAAGCAGGAGAAGGATTTGGGAATAATCATAGACTTCAAACTAAGTAACAATGTGCAATGTCAAACAGCAGCCGCCAAGGCCAGCAAAGTACTGGCATGCATTAAAAGGGGAGTTCACTCACGGGATGAAAACATAATTTTGCCTCTGTATAAATCAATGGTCAGCCGCACCTTGAATATGCCGTGCAATTTTGGGCACCTGTCTTAAAAAAAGATATTATATCGCTAGAAAAAGTGCAGAGACGGGCAACTAAATTAATAAGGGGGATGGAAGGGTTAAGTTATGAGGAAAGACTAACAAGCTTAAACCTGTTTAGTTTAGAGAAAAGGCGCCTTAGAGGGGATCTGATAACCTTATATAAATATATACGGGGCCATTATCAACCATTGTCTGATAACCTATTCATTAACAGGACTATACATAGGACAAGGGGTCATCCATTTAGACTGGAAGAAAGAAAATTTAGCTTAAAGCATAGGAAGGGTTATTTTACGGTGAGAACAATAAAGCTGTGGAATTCTCTGCCTGTTGAGGTGGTTGGGTCAGAGTCTGTACAGACTTTTAAAAAACGACTGGATGACTTCCTGCAGACACAGAATATTAAGGGTTATAATATTTAATATGTGGGTAAAAGCTTCTTGATCCAAGGAGAAATCTGACTGCCATTCTGGGGTCAAGAAGGAATTTTTTCCCAGTCTGTTGCATATTGGCAAGCATTCAGACTGGGTTTTTTGCCTTCTTTTGGATCAACAGCAGTAGGTTATGTGGGAGAGGCTGAACCCGATGGACGCATGTCTTTTTTCAGCCTATATAACTATGTAACTATGTAACTATGTAATTGCTGGAAACAGGAAGACATCATGTGCAGGAGGATGGGGAGGAGCAGCTGTTGGTGTGTCGTTGTTGATGAGTGCCACCTACTGGCTGCTTCCTCCACAATAATCCTCCTGGACCGCGGGGCTGCTTGAGCTGTGTGCTGGCTGTTGGTTGCCATGGCACCCTGTGCGGCCGCACAGCTCGCACACCCCAAAGGCCGGCATTGCAGTCTGCACAGGACCTTCAAACAATGGAACTTCCTAGGGGGAGGGAGAAAGCATGGTACACAGAAGGAATTTCTTAGGGAGATTGTACACAATAGAGAGAGCAGGTACTAATACAGAGGTCACACTATACAGAGAGAGGTTAGATAATTGAGGGAATGTACGCAATATACACAACGAGAGACTCTATAATAACTACATAAGGGAATAACACACAGACATCAGAATAAATTTAATTTGCTGGGGAATGTTTAAAAGCATGAAATATATTTAAAAGGTCCACCAGTTCCCCCAATGGTCTCTTTCACGGGCCATAGTCACTGGGCAGGATGCTAGCACACAGCCCCCTCCAGATGCCCAAGTGACGGTAGGTTCCGTCACAATATATGATGCCCTTTGTCAGGACCCCTGTCTGGAGCCCCCCAGCACCCCACGTAAAGCCCGCCGCAGCCGTGGTAAGAAAGCTGCATTAACCTGACTGCAGGGCAGCACTTCCACGAACTGCTATCCCAATGTCCAGCCTTGCTTGCAAATCTGCAGGTCCAACAGATGCTTGCCATTACCAGCTTGTTCAGCTACTTAAGGGTGGAGCACCCAGAAGACAATGCTTCTGCATTATAGTTCCTGAGCCAGCAAGCCAAGCACACTGTGATCCAGAGACTATCCTGTGTTTACCCTCTGCATCCAGTCTCCCGTGTTATCCAGAGACTATCCTGTGATTACCCTCTACATCCAGTATCCTGTGTTCGCCAGAGACTTCTTCCAAAACCCCAGCATCCTGGTTTCCGGTCCCCTCTGATTATCTTCATCCTGAGTTCCTCTGCAATCAAGATACTATTCAGCCCTTTTCCTGTCCTGTCTCGTATCCCCAGTAAGTCTCCTACCCTCTGTGTCTCCCTGTATCGTGTTTCCTGCATCCCTTTTGTATCCTCAGCATTGCATATTCCTTTGGTTACTCTCATTTAAATTCTGCCCTTCACCCTGCATAATCTGGATTTATTTTATCTGAATCTGGCAATAAACCCCTGTTCTCCCTCGCCTTGTTTTCGTTGCACCACTGCATCTTGGGTTTGTAACCTTGCCTGCCACGCTGGTACCCTACACCCTTCTTCAATACAATCTCAGATATGCAAACTTCGTAACGTTCTTGTGAGTTCTAACATTAAAAATGTGCTGAGAAAAGCCGATCTGCACATTCCAATACTGTACATTTTGATTGTGTATGACAAAAACAAATACGAATTAATCCATAATTGGTTACAAAGGGAGCAACTGGAAATTCCATAATCTTTTAATATTAGTTCTCTATAATCTACTAATTCTGTTGTATGTAACTATGTTGGTTGTTATTGAAGTTAATAAGTTATTGTGTTTTTTGTATAACTGCTGACAATCTATAAATACTGTGCTTGAATTGTAAATGGGTCTCTTTTTAAGTTAATTATTTACTGACTCTTTAGTATAACCGCTAGTCATCTATAAGTACTGTGTTGGTAATGTAAATATGTCTCTTTTTAAGTTATTTATTGACTTTTTGCATGACCGCTAGCTATCAATAAATTCTGTTTAACCTATATATACAGAAGTCACTGAGGTACATAGAAGGAAAAGTACTGTAAGGATTTTTAAATATGTATTTATTGCAGAGTATGCTTCATATGTTGTTATAATGCCAGTTATAATTCCCAATTGGAGCATTATCTAGTGAAAGTAGCTGACAATTTTGGTGGAAGCATAATTATTTGTTCCAGTGGTGCAATGCAAATGGATGATGTAGGACTGGATGCGTACTTGGATGATTGCAGATTGATAGATAGTAAAAGAAAATATGTCGTCCATTGATGGAACACAGATGTACAATATGGCTGCAAAGAACTGGCTAAAAAGCAGTGAATAATAGTTTGGATTCACCTGGAGGCAATTAAATAATTAACAAAGTTTGAGTGGGATAATAATATATACAAAGCATATTTATGTTACTGATTGAGGTAGCTGGATAATACACCAGCCAAACATATATCAGGTCAATTGTTAAGTATTAAGTATTTACCCATTTGTTTTTATTTGCTTCTATATTTTATTCTTTTCATTGCAGATTTTTTTTGCATATGGTAGTATATTTACAAAAGGTGTCTAGGCTTCGGTATCCATATGTGGAAGCGTGCCGTGAAGTCAAATTAAAAGCACCATATGTGCTTTAGTTACTTTATATAGGGATGGGATGGCAGTTCGATCCGAACAGGAGTTTGATGTTCTCCGAACGGGCAATGTTCGATTCAAACATTTCTGCGTGTTCGCCCACAATGGACCACAATGCACTTTTGCACCTGTCTTGCACCTGACCTGAGGCTGTAGCCAATTATGAGCTTCAGGCCAGTGGAAGACTATGCCAATCAGGGCTCAGAGTCCTGATTCGGCAAATTTTGCCCAATCATGGGCTCACAGAGCTAAGTCCCGCAGCACACTATATAAGGCTTCCCCTCAGCCCCAGCATGTGTTTTTTTTTTGCAGGAGTGAGAGGAGATTGTTCTTTCATTGTGTCTCACAGACGTCTAGCAGATTTCTGTGAATTGTAATATGTGTCTGTTTTCAGTGCCAGCTATTGGGGTCTCACTTTCTTCTAGCAGATAATTATCTGGGAATTGTCATCTGTGTCTTCTCACTGCCAGCTATTGGGGTCTCACAGACGTCTAGCAGATATATGGGAATTGTAATCGTGTCTTCTCACTGCCAGCTATCGGGGGTCCCACATACTTCTATCAGATATCTGGGAATTGTAATCTGTGTGTTGGCACTGCCAGCTGCTGCCAGGCTATCACGCTGTACCACTGATTTATAGCATTGTTCTGCAAAATCAGTATATCTTTTAATCTAATTCTAAATACCATACAATAACACAGTTTAATCAGAGTTCATCTGTTTATTCAATCAGCCAGGGTGTATCACTGACGTATAGCATTGTTCTGCAAAATCTGTATATCTTTAATCTATATATCACTCACCATGTCAGAAAGACCAAAAAGGACAGGCAGACGCTCCCAGACACAGATAAGAGGGCAAGCCGCCTCTGTCTCGGAAGGCTGTGCACGTGGTCGTCGTGGATGTGGTGCATCCTCTGCAGGGGCACACTTGTCCTTTCTAACTGGTGCTGGCCGTCTTAAGCAGCAGCAACATACAGAGGATTTTCAGGATTGGCTAACCAGGCCATCCTCATCCTCCGAGTCCTCTGCCAGCCAGGCTTGTAGTGGTTTACAGTCCACCTCAGCTGCCAAAACATCTAATTCAGCCTCCATGTCCACAGCTACTCCTGCCGTAGCCTCACTATCATACACGGAGGAGTCAGCTGAATTGTTTGACTACAGTGACATGCTGCTTGAGGATGCACAGCAACTCCAGTGCTCTGATTCAAACTCTGAGGTTGAGGAAGGGAGTATAATCAGCCTAGAGATAGGGGGTGCCAGTGACACACAAAGAACTGGCACTCCTGTTCCCCCAGCAGCTGCAGCATATTGCGAGGTTGGCTCCAGTGACAAAAGAGATAGTGAGTGATGACAATGATGATGAGGTCACTGAGTCCACCTGGGTGCCTGATCGAACAGAGGAGTCAAGGGAGGAGGCACAACAAAAACGAGGCAGAACGTCCTCTATGAGCAACCGTAGCCAGTCCAAGGCATCAGATGTCAAAGCTGCTCAGATGCAGAGCACTGTTGTCTCGCACCACACGTCCAGGATCTCTGCTGTCTGGGAGTTCTTCACGACATGTGCAGCAGACTGAAGCGCTGCTATTTGTAAGCTATGTCGGAAGAGGATCAAGTGTGGGAAAGACATCAGACACTTGAGTACCACGTGCTTGAGGTGACATATGACCACCTGCCACGCATCCCGTTGGCACAACACTTTGCATAGGTCCTCCTCCTCATCTGTCTCTACCACCACTATATGTCCTGCCATATCATTGCCTACAACCTCCACTGACAGGGATGATGCTACAGTAATGGGTGTACCATGTCCTTCCTCTGAATCTGCCAGCATCCCATCAGCTGCAGATTTATGCAGTCAGATTTTGTTGCCCCAGCTGCTGCTGCGGAAGAAAAAATATTGTCCCAACCATCCACATGCACAACGTCTAAATGCCAGCTTGTCAAAATTACTCGCATTGCAGCTGCTGCCTTTCCAGCTGGTGGACTCTGCTTCTGTCCGTGAATTTGCCAAAATGTGCTGTACTACAGTGGCAGATTCCAAAACACCATTTCTTTTCATGGAAGGCATTCCAGGACTATACCAGCACGTGGAAGACAATGTTATGGAGTCATTGGGAAAGGCAGTCAGCAGCAAGGTGCACATGACTTTAGACATGTGGTCCAGCAAGCATGGACAGGACCATTACATTTCCTTCACAGCACAATGGGTAACTCTGATTGCAGCTGGGAGGGATCCAGGACGGGGCTCTGTGCTTGAGCTTGCTCATCCACCACGCCTCCAGAAAGCTGCTTATATGAGGTCTGTCTGCTCCACCACCTCTTCCTCCTCCTCCTTCAATGTCTCTGGCGAAGTGGAAGTTAAACCAACGCGTGACAGGGGCTACGCAATGGATCAAGCAAAAAGATGCCATACTGTGCTTGAGCTGCTTTGCTTAGGGGACAGAAGCCACACCGGGCCAGAAATTCTACCAGCTCTGCAGGGGCAGGTGCAGAGATGGTTAACACCACGCCAGCTTGAGCTGGGAATGGTCGTGTGTGATAATGGCAGCAACCTTCTCTCCGCCTGGGTAAGTTGACGCATGTACCATGCCTAGCACACGTCCTAAATCTGGTGGTACAGCGTTTCCTAACCAGGTACCCAGGGCTGGCAGAGCTTCTCAGCCAGACCAGAAAAGTCTGCAGCCACTTCAGAAGGTCATTCCCAGCAAGTGTTCGCCTGGCAGAAATTCAAAGAGAATTCCACCTTCCCACAAACCGTCTGATCTGTGACATGCCCACCAGGTGGAACTCGACATTGGCAATGCTGCAGCATCTGCACAAGCAGCAGAGGACCATCAATGAGTACCTGTGTGAGTATGGCACAAGGACAGGTTCAGGTCAACTTGTTCCCCCCCCCCCGCAGTGGCTGATGATCAAGGATGCATGCACTGTACGGTCACCATTTGAGGAGGCAACGAGGATGGTGAGCAGGGACAATGCATGCATGAGTGACACAATTCCTTTAGTGTTCCTGCTGGATTGCACTCTGCAAGGAATTATAGATGTGGCACTAGAGGCAGAGCAGCGGGAGGAAGAGGAGAATTCCCTAGCTCTCAAGGCCCCAGTCTTTACGCAGACAGTGTTCCTGCTGGTCCTCAGATCAGACAGGAGGAGGAGGAGGAGGAATATTTAAGTTGTGGGGCCATTGAAGGTGGGGATTCCTCAAGGGAGGGTTTTGTGTCCCCAGAAACCCAAGGATTAGTGCGTGGCTGGGAGGAGGTAGTGCACGATACGGTCATCGTCAGCGACTAGGAACACTCTGAAGCTAATGCCACCTCCAACCTACACTGCATGGGCTCCCTTATCCTGCAAAGCCTGCTGAAGGACCCCAGGAGTCGTGCTATCAAGGAGAGGGATCATTACTGGTTGGCAACCCTTCTTGATCCAAGATACAAGGGTAAGGTTGCAGAGCTCATCCTGCCCTCAAAGAGGGAGCACAGGATGAAACAACTTGAGGACGCTCTAAAGCAACACTTGTGTAACACCTTTCCAGACACTGGTAGGTTACCAACTCATGACACAGGTGCTTCTGAGGCTGCGGTTTATCAAAGGAAGAGCGGTGAAGGGGGCCGATTGACTGATGCCTTTTCCAATTTTTTTAGTCCACAATGCCCAGGGACGTCAAATGTAGGCACCCATTGCCAGCGTCTTCACCATTTGGTACAGGACTACCTAGGGGCAAGGGCAGACCTGGATACCTTTACAGCAGATGAATGATCCACTGACTTACTGGGTGTTGATTGGATCACTGGCCAGAACTTAGTCAATATGCTATGTAGCTACTAGGTTGCCCTTCATCCAGCGTGCTTTCTGAAAAGACGTTCAGTGCCGCTGGAGGTTTTGTCACAGACAAAAGAGTACGTCTGTCCACCGACTCTGTAGACCGGCTGACATTTATAAAAATGAATCAGTCCTGGATCAGCAGCTATCACTCCCCTGATGCTGATGTAACTGAATAGATCGGGGATCTCTTCTGCATTCCCAAAACCTCCACCACTGCACTCTTCCACAATACCTCAGAGGGGTTACGGTGTGAAGGCACTAACTGCCACCAAATGCCCAATATTTGGGTGCACTGACACTGACGCGTGTACTAGATTCATATCATTTTAATATTTGATGGCAGGGTTCACCCCTGCACTCTTCCACAGTACCTCAGAGGGGTTACAGTGTGAAGGCACTAGCTGCCACCAAAGGTCCAATTTTAATGCACCTGCTGTTACTTTCATCCAAAGCCTGCATAAGTTTCACCATAATTTAGCCCAAAAAAAATCACTAAACTAAACTTGTTCTGCGTGTCCTAAACGTCTCCTCTTTTTATACAGGCAGTTGTTTAAAAAAAAAAAACATACCGTCATTTGTAATGTCATTTTTTTTCTTTTTAAATGTTTCTATACATCCAACAAATCTGCCACTTCACGGGCAGGTTATGGGGACCTCCAAGGCTCGATATTTGAAGGAATTTTTCATTTTTATTTTTAACCTTTATTTCATGGAAAAATCACTGTTCCTTTAAAAACGTCTTTTTTAAAACTTTTTGTCCTTGTTTCCTGTCCCCCAGGGCACTTCCCGGACCCCATACACCTTTTATGGCAAATATCTTGCAAATATGCCCTCTTGCAGGGCACTCTAAAAATCGAACATTCGAGTCGCATTGAGTTCGGATCGTGTTCGCGTCCGAACTCTGACTTTTGAAATTGTTCGAATGCGAACCGAACACGGGGGGTGTTCGGCTCATCCCTAACTTTATATACATATTGCCTAAAATTTATAGACTTCCACTTCTGTATTTCCAGTGAGCAGTTTTGTTTTAAAGGGATACTCATTAGAAAAATAGAGTTCCCTTTTTTGCCCTTAACTTTTTCACTGCTGAGCTATTTCACCACTGTGTGCTGAGCTAATTTTTACCACTTTTGCTCATCATGGTTAAACGCGATTTGAAGCCATGTTTTATTATACAACCCAAACATATTATATTTCGTTCTTTCCAGCAGATTCATAATATATCATTTTTATATGTATACATCATGTCCTGCCTGTATATTATAACAAAAAATGCAATAAAATTGTAATTTTTAATCTATAATGTGTAAAGTTTTTTTTTCACATTTTATCATGCGAATTTTTGCGTTTATATTTTCTATGGGCTGCGCTTGTTAAAAAAAATTAGAAATGGGGACCGTTACATTTTTGTGGGGGGAATTACGGGATTTTTAGCAAGCACAACCCATAGAAAAAAATCATTAGTGCAGCATCATTGTTCACATTATAATTGAAATGGGAACGAACAATATTGCTGCATTAATAAAAACAGCACACAAATAAAAAAAACATTTTTTTTTAAAATTATTTATATATTATTTTTTTGTTACTTTACTCATGATCATGTTTGATATCCTTAGAAAGGCAATGCTCAGGCCTTTCACATGATACCCTACATGACATCCTAGCTGCCACGGTTAGGGAGATGGGTGGGGTTCAAAGGAACCCCCTATCTCCATCAGGGGATTTCCTTGTGAAATCCCTGGGCAGCTAGTGGTTCCCCGGCTAACTGACGTCATTGCATAATGCGCGATGACGTTAGGTGGCCAGGGGGGACACGTAGGTGGAGCCACCCTCTAAGATGGCAACCCCCACCGGAGCTAGGCTGCGATCCAGCGCTGGATGGCGCTGGATCGCAGCTCGTACGTAATGGGTTAAAACCAGGCACCGCTGAGGCTGGGGTCAGACGAGCGCAGTGGTAACGTCCGTGTTGCTGCACATAAGTACGTCCGTGATAGCATACAATTGTGTTAAATGGAGCCCCACACACAAAGTACGTCCGCACAGAAGTGCGGGGGCTGACGGACGCTGCAAACGGACGCAGGTTAGGCAAGAACGTAATACTGCTAGAACGGACATGCAGAGTGCGCCATGTCCGCAACGTCCGCATAGCTTTGTGTGTGAGTGATGGAGCGAGGTCAGACGGACTGCATTTATACGTCCAGCATTTTTGACGGACAGAATTTTTTTCATTGTAATTTATTTTTCCCTCCTACATCCGTCAAAAATAACTTCAGTGAAAAAACGGACTGTGTGGCCACTACTGCGTCATCCGTACTGACGATGTCCGTACTGCACGGACGTACAGTCCGTAGAAATCACGCTCGTCTGACCCTAGCCTTAAAAGGGGAGACTCTCCCCTTTTAAGCGGTGCCTGGCTTGAGAGACTGCGACCTCCCGATCGGGAGGGAGAGGGATCCGAAAGGATCCCCCCTGCTTTCCAAGCGATGTCCCAGGGGTCGCCCGAAAATGACGTTATCACGCATGGCGCGATGACATCATTTACGTGGGGCGGCCCTTAAAAGACACGTCTGACTTCCTAGAAGTCAGACCGCTGCGGGACCCTGGAGGAGAGAGGTGAGTATCTGGGCTCCCGCCGAGCAGATGACGTGTGGGGAACATCCTACGCATATAGCGGGAGCCAATGAGGACGTTCCCCACACGTCATCCGCAGCCAAGGGGTTAAATAATTGGGCAGAGGCTGCTGAATGCCCCTGCCCAATATTTTTTATTTTAGGTGCTTTTACTCACCATTTTTCCCTCGGTGTAATGGGCGCTATAGCGCTCACACTGGAGTAGCGTAGTTGGGATCATAATGGACAGATTTTTCTGATACCAGGTTACAAAGCAAAACGTATTATTAGACCAGATCTCCCAAGCCAGGGAGTTAATGAACAAGCCAGAGCAGCACCTAAGCTCAAATGGTTTCAAGACCCAAAGACTGCTTAGTGCAAACCCATGAACTTTAGTCAACAATAAACATAACCTGGATACCCGAGTATAGTTATTTTCACATCGGTTTTCAAGCAGAGTTTTGTGGCAGTTGATGAATTGAGCAGGTTGCAGGGCAGTCACATAATCAGTAGACTTAGTTGTTGAAACCAAACCTGGCAGACAGCAGACAGTTATAACAATAATATTATTATTATTATTCTTTATTTATAAAGCGCCAGCATATTCCGCAGCGCTGGATATAATAGGATATGAACCGTGCAGGCTTCAGGTTGGTCGCAGCCTCAGTACACTTTTTGTTTATGTAGCAACCAGACAAGGCAGAAAGTACACCGTTATCGTAACCCAATACTCTCACAGCTCAGCAGATATTCACATAATCGGATGCCTTGTGATTAGGGCTTAGACCGGATAATGTAACCAACAGCGACCAAGAGCGAGATGTGAATTTGCCAAGGTGGCGGGCAGAACCCCAACCAACACACATGCGGTAAAACATATAACCGCTGATCAGAACAGCCTCTGGGAGTAAGCAATAGAATGGTCTAATACAATGGTTCTCAACCTGTGGACCCTCAGGACCCACAATTGTCCTTGGTCATTAAGTCGCGACCCAAAAATAATTGAATTTCTGAAACATAATTTATTCCACAAACCAACGTGTGCAATATTTTAAAATGTATACACTTTTATTTTTTTTTGTAAACAAACAAGGATTCTTTCCAAAATGGATAGTGCAATAATCACAGCACTAGTGAAAACAAAAGTGCTGTTGAGGCAAAAAAAAACAATAAAATAAACCATAATTGAAACATGAAATTAGAATTTATGGGAGAACTGGGGACGCTACTTGCTCTTAATAATTGTCTCCAAGTTTAGGGTGATGGTAGACAAAGCAACTCTAATTTAAATCACTACTGAACGAATAATAAAATAGTATAAAAAAACCTAAACTCCCCTGCTCCGCGCTCCCCCGCCTGTGCAGCCTGCCCTCCCTGAGGCACTGAGAGCAATGAAATAGCTTGGACCAATGGGAAAGCACCATTGGTCAAAGCCATACAAAAAACGCCTCCATGGGAGGCTGGCCTCCCATGCATTAATTGACACAAGACAGTCATGTGACTGTCCTCGTCTCGCACAGTCAGTGGGCGCGGGGCTGTGCTTGTATAAATGTTGCTGCTTATGAAATAGCCTCTCAGACTCTAGCTGCAGTGCTATGGTAAATTTATTAAAAGCTCAGGGTGTGGCCTCAGTGTGATTGTTCACTGTGGCGGCACCTCCTCCCTGCAGGTGGAAGGGACTGTGTGCGGCTGGCACTTGGCTGCCTGGAGTGGATGATACAGATCCTGGGGAGCACTGAGAGCAGCCAGATCCAGGGGAGCACTGAGAGCAGCCAGTTCCTGGGAAGCACTGAGAGCAGCCAGTTCCTGGGAAGCACTGAGAGCAGCCAGATCCGGGGGAGCACTGAGAGCAGCCAGATCCGGGGGAGCACTGAGAGCAGCCAGGTCTTGAGAAGCACTGAGTGCAGCCAGAACCTGGGTAGCACTGAACCTGAAACTACGTAACCTGTGTATATCTGGCTATGATTTTAGCCATTGCCTCACCAGGCACTGACCACACCGCATGTCCCTGGTATGCAGGAAGGCCGGGATCCGGAAGCATGTGTGATTCTGCTGAGAATTTTCAGTGTACATTCTAGTTTTTTGCAGGGATTATAACATCAGGAGGAAGGCAGGTAAGGAAGAGGAGTGAGAGATTTTGAGAGTAAAAGGGAGAGAGGAGAGAGATGAGAAATAGAGAGGAAGACATAGATACAAGATCAGGTGGAAAAATACACAGAAGGACACACAGATATAGAAGTACAGACGGAATAACAGTTATTCAGAAAGAAGGATACATAAATAGGTGAAAGGACAGATTAACAAAAGGACAGAAAACAGAAAGGGAAAAACACAAATCAAATACACATAGGGAGCCCCCCCTTACCCAACAGTTTTTGCGTTTACCAATAAGTACATTGTACACAGTGGCTCCTGGTGTTGGCAGCCAGCAGTAGAATGCTTTGGTCACATCAGTCTGTTGGGAGTACAGAGCTGCTGCCAGTCACTGAGTCCCACCCACACCTTCCCATTACAGCCCCCCCCACTTTGCCATTACAGAGTATCTTGCCTGATGCAGTGGGTCTCAGGTGGCATCTGGCGCTGGACCTGTAGCTGAGGGAGCAGAGCTATCCCTGCTTCCCTCACTAGGAACTGTGTGCTGGAACTTCCTTCAAGCAGGGAAGTTCCGGCACACAGTTGGTGGTGAGGACGGCAAAGGTAGCCGCACCGCTTGGTGGGTCCCAGGCATTAGAGAGGCCTGGGGGCACTTGCCCCGCGACCCACTAATAACAAGCCAGGTCAAAAACATGAGCAGGATCCTCAGACAGAAATGGGTTGGCAACTGGATAATTAAAGCACAATAATAGTAAACAGGCGACGCGGGAACTTGACTCCAAGTCAGGGCACTGAGCAATCTCTTGCGCCCTGCTTTAAACCCGGCAGCTCCTCATGACCACGCCAGGCCCCGCCACCTCAGACGCTGATCGGCCATCACGAAGTGCTGGCACCTGGCCAGCCAGCAACACAGAACCATGCCCAGACCCCCCAGGCAGCGCTGTGGGGGCTAAGGATGTAACACACGGCAAGTGCAGCTCCTCCTCTTTACTCAGCGACTCCAGCACCCAGAAGTTCCTGGAGCTTTTCTGTGCAATTTGCGTTCCTATGCAACTTGTGTTACAGGCACCGCAAATTACGCATCGCAACAGGACTTGCGCACTTTACGTACGCAACTTCCATAGGACTTGCACAGAGCAATAGAACTGAAACTGCTCGCTTTTGTGGGGGGTTTCAGAGGATGCTCTCTTTGTGCTGACATCACTAGTGACCAATCCGGTGACTGGTAGCCGTAAAATTCAAAATCCCAGCTGGTTGTGATGCTGGATGAGTTGGAGGAAACTCTTCCACTTCACCCAGCATTTTCACCCTAACAGGGCTGGAGGGGGGGGGGGAGATGCTCCCCTCACATACTGAACACTTTAAAACAATAAAATGGTCAGAATGAGTAGAGTGTCCCATTAAGGTCATCATACTACTACAATCAATGTAAATGCAGCAAAGACATGAAAATTGAGCCACTATAGGCCCCTATTACACGCTTTGCGCAAATGCGCTCGCGCAGCGCAATTTTTTTTGCGTGCGCAAATTAACGCAGTAGTATGCTCCGAGCGCAGTTATTCAGCCTTCAACTTTTTACGTGCACAAACCCGACGCACAAAGCCGGGCGCAAATGACCGTTGCGTGCAGAAATCGGTGGGCAGACTGTTTTTTCACGGGATTCAGCCAATCAGAATTAAGAACCACCATTTGCTAGGTTTTGGTTGTTGCGCCTGTCAAAGTCAATCTGCGTATATGTGCTGCAACAAAAATAAAAAATTAATAAATTTATTAATTTTATTGTTTGGGTATGTGTAGAATGTGTAACTGTACTGTGCTGTATTTTTTTTTTGTGCAGGTTCGTTTCGGCCAGAATGCTCAGATTGTAAATTAACACCAGGTTTTCAAAGACGTTACGATACTTTGCGCAAACGATCGTACGACGTTGCACGAAGATCGTTATACCATCCGCTCCAACGCATTCGCGCTGACAATGGTAAGTATGGGATGCGCGAATGCACTTGCGCTGGGTTCGTGCAGGGTCAATCGCGGTAGACAATAACGCGCATCGTTTGTGCGAACGTCGTATTACGACGTCTGCGCAAATGGTTTTGTCCTCGCGCAAAAGCGCATTTGTAATAGGGGCCATAGTGTATAGCTCGGGTTCATGTGAATATGCAATTTTATTTATAACATAGATATATACATTGTAGCTTTACTACGCTATTGGCTTTGTTGTATTTGAATGCAAACTGGATATGGAAAACACGTCTTGGTTGATCGCACTGCTGGTAGATTGTTGGTGGAGGGATGCTGCCAATATAAATGCACCAAAAGTGATCAAATTGAGCCAATCAATTATTTGTAGTAGGATATGGAGTAGGATATTCTTATGCTTTTATAGAAAAACATAATTTGTAGTTGTATTAGGCTATCATTTTTTGCAGTATTTCAAGGTGTGTGGATTAAACCTGTCATGAACATTATTTTTCTGGAAAGATCAGTCTGCAATTTGATCTCATACTATAAAGGATAGATACAAATTATTGAGTAATAACCTATATTATTTCTATTTCAGGAGGATGTTTTGATGGGACAATTGACACCTTGATTTATTTTTTTGTTTGTACCCTTTTGTTAGATTGCGTACAAGTTATATTAAGATTACATAGTAAGTGAACTATTTTACTACTGGTATTAAATCACTTCTGATTTCCGAAGTTCCTCATGGCGAACATGTTTTTCAAGCTGAGAAACTGTGCGCTAAATGATTAAAAGAAACAAAATGTTCATTGTTGTTAATGTTCGTCTGCAGATTGTTTGAAAGTGAAACTTGTAAGCATGAGGACATGTGGCTAAGCATTATTCCTATGCAGCAAGAAGTCAATTCAAATACTTCAGGTGTCTATGAATCTCAGAAAATTGAATTGCAATGATATGAGACGAATGGCAATAAATAACAAAATGGGACAAACATGAATCCTATTGCATGCATCTGCCTTGTAATTTATTTTACATAGTTAAAGTTTTCTATGTCATTACAATATACTAATATATTGTAATGTTTAGGTTTCGTGCTGTTGAGGTGTTTGTACCAATGACTCTCGGATGCAGAATTCAGGGTAAGTGGTGCTGGTTTTATTATAATAAAGCAGGCTGCTGAATGACCATTGCTCACAGAGAGGCCAACCACCAACTGACTCAACCAGTTCAACGGTCACCAGACAATTTGAACACTGGCATATGATTGGTTAGGATATACATATGCAAGTGTGTGTGTGTGTAAATATATATATATATATATGCAAAATGCCACTCGCTCGAGATCACGATATCTCCAGAGACGTAAAGTCTACAAACTTGAAATTCGACACGTATGTTCCTCTCGGCTTCTAGGTGCTCACTAAGAAAGTATTTTTCGAAATGACCATCAGAGCATCAGTTATTAACATGCTCTGATGCCAAGGACTTTTACTCCCCCCTCCCCACCTGAAAATAAATCTGTACCAACTGCCACTTGCCTCACATGCCGTTATCTCAGTTCAAACTGGCAGACGTTGCACTCCTTCACTCAGGAGCGTCTGGGGATCCTTACAGCACTAAACCTAAGCTACCTCACCAAAATGTCCACACCTTCCACCTACGAAACTGCTTCCGAAATCAAGGTGGCGGGGTATATATTCCCTTATGAGTTTCAATCACCCATCAGCACTGAGCCAACGGATTGTAAACCAAATTCTCCTGCATATTATTATTATTATTATTATTTTATAAAGCGCCAGCATATTCCGCAGCGCTGTACAATAAGCACAGTACAGACAGGGTTACAATACATTGAACAACATTTGACAAACAGTACAGGAGGAGATGAGGGCCCTATTCCCGTAGGAACTCACAATCTAGGAGGGTTGGGGTTGGAAACAGGAGGAGAGGACTGTAAGGTGAGAGTGATTGATGGTTGCGTCAGTGAGTTGGGTGGTAGGCTTCCCTAAATAGGAATGTTTTCAGGGAGCGTTTGAAGGAAGAGAAGTTAGGGGAAAGTCTGACAGCACGAGGGAGAGCGTTCCAGAGAGTGGGGGCTGCGCGTGAGAAATCCTGCAGTCTATCATGGGAAGAGGTGATGCGGGGAGAAGCTAGGCGCAGGTCACTGTTTGACCTTAGGGAGCGGGCTGGGGTGTATTTGGTGATTATTGAGGACAGGTAGTGGGGAGCTGAGTTAGTGAGGGTTTTGTAGGTAAGGATAAGGATTTTGAACTTAATTCTGCAGTGGATGGGGAGCCAGTGAAGGGACTCGCAGAGGGGAGCGGCAGAGACAGAGCGGCGGGTGAGGTGAATTAGCCTGGCGGAGGCGTTCAGGATGGATTGTAGGGGGGAGAGGCGGGACAGAGGGAGGCCAGATAAGAGATTATTGCAATAGTCGAGTCGGGAGATTACCAGGGCGTGTATGAGTTGTTTTGTAGTGACAGCGGTAAGAAATGGCCGAATTCTGGAAATATTACGCAGTTGGTATCGGCAGGAGGAGGAAAGAGACTTGATGTGGGGGATGAAGGAAAGAGCAGAGTCCAGTGTAACTCCAAGACAGCGAACTTGGTTTGATGGGGAGATGGTGATACCCTCCACCGTGATAGAGAAGTCAGGAGGTGGGGAGGCATTAGAGGGAGGAATAAGTAGGAGCTCAGTCTTTGACATGTTGATCTTTAGGTGGTGGGAGGCCATCCAGGAGGAGATGCCAGATAAACAGTCACTGACTTTTGAAAGGACAGGGGGAGAGAGATCAGGGGTAGAGAGGTAGATCTGAGTGTCATCAGCGTAGAGGTGGTAATTAAAGCCAAAGCTGTTGATGATTTTGCCCAGGGAGGAGGTGTAGATGGAAAAGAGCAGAGGACCAAGGACAGAGCCTTGAGGTACACCAACAGATAGAGGCAATGAAGAGGAGGAGTTACCAGCAAAGGACACACAGAAGGACCTGTTGGATAAATAGGAGTCAACCCAAGCAAGTGCAGTGTCACCGAGACCCAGAGAGTTGAGGGTCTGTAGAAGGAGGGGGTGGTCAACAGTGTCAAAAGCAGCCGAGAGGTCAAGCAGGATGAGAATAGAATAGTGGCCGTGTTTTTTAGCAGTTAGGAGGTCGTTGGTGACTTTGGTGAGGGCAGTTTCAGTTGAGTGTAGGGGACGGAAGCCAGATTGCAGGGGGTCAAGTAGGGAATTGGAGGACAGGAAGAGGGAGAGGCGGTTGAAGACTAGTTTTTCTAAGAGCTTTGATGTGAAGGGAAGCAGGGATACAGGGCGGTAGTTGGATGGAGAGTTGGTGTCTAGGGATGGTTTCTTTAGTAAAGGGGTAACTAGCGCGTGTTTGAAGGCGGATGTAAAGGAGCCAGTGGAGAGAGATAGGTTGAAGATGTGTGTGAGAGCAGGGGTGAGGGAGGAGGAGAGGGGAGGAATTAGATGTGAGGGAATGGGGTCGAGCGGGCACGTGGTGAGATGTGAGGAGGACAATAAGGAATTGACTTCCTCCTCAGTGGTTGGGAGGAAGCGGCAGAGGGTGGCAGAGGGGACCTGTGGGAGTGGAGGTGGCAGATAACTATCTTGTGTTGGGATGTTGCTTCTGATAGTTAGAGTTTCCCATAGTGTCCCAGCCCCAAATCACTTCTTACGCTGATCTCCTCAGTTCAGACGGGCTTGTCCCTTCTTTCTGTAACAACAGTTAAATGAAAGGGGAAAAACGCAGAAAAGATTTACAGATGCGATTAGGAAAACACAAGTAAGGGAAGCTGGAAAAAAGTATCGTCAAACTCCTCCCCAAGTCAGTAGAAAGGCTGTAATAAAGTATGCATCTAATAACCCCTACGTTGAGGAGTCGCAAATTAAATCAATGCCTTGGACTAATAAGTATTTGTCTGGTTTTAAATATGAACCTCAGATGGATTATTCCAGGGAAAAGGTTGTTGATCTCGGACCTCGGTTACCTTGTGCCTGGTGCCGTGCACTGAAGTGGCAGGATGAGAGTCCCGGGATGTGCTGCAGTGGCGGGAAAGTGCAACTCCCGCCCCTTCAGCCCTACCCTGAACCCTTACACAGCCTTCTCAGCCACCAGCATCCAATGGCAGACTGTGTAAAAACACGTAATTGAAGCCACGATTTACACAGGTGTAAATCGGGGAGAAACCGTTTTCATACCCAGAATTCCTCTGATCCCATCAGACTACAACTTTGAGTTCAAACACCTTCAATTTCCTGGTAAGGTGTGCTACGCAATCACCATCAATAAGGCACAGGGACAGACTTTGAAAGTGACTGGTGTGCATCTAATGAGTGACTGTTTCTCCCATGGCCAGTTGTATGTGGCGTTCTCCAGAGTCAGTTCACCTGACAGACTGGTCATCCTCCAGCCAGAGAGTAAAACCAGGAATGTTGTTCACAGGGAGGTCCTGAGTAAATCATCTGAGGGACAAATTGAAAGTCTATGCTATGCAAGTAATTAGCGCGGCTACATTTTCAAAAAACCCAGGGTTGCTGGTGGGATTAAAAGGCTTAAGCACATCGATTTTTTTTTTTATTATTATTATTATGTAGCGCTCCTTTAAAAACTGTATTCTGGTGCACTGAACTATTGCTGCCACCAGAGGGAGACATTGTGGAATATGCTGGACAGAGCGGACTCTATCTCCCATCACCTTTGCGTGAGGACAGGAAGTGGGTGGTACAAAGAGGAGGAAGGACATCAGCAGCCTCATGCAAGGCAGGGGAAGTGTGAACAGAGCCACGAGAGACGTAGGACGCACGCTGGGGCTGTTAGGCTTTGAAACCAGGCCGAAGTGTGGAAGTTGCTACAGTCCTGTTAAAGATCGTGTTGTTCCCTGAGCGTTGAGAGTACAGAGCGAGCAGTGAGAGAGAACAGTCGCGGGTGACACTTCTGGGATCCTGGCAGAGTTGGAGCGCAGAGAGACGGCGGCTTCCATTGCTGCAGTGATCGGAGGGAGAGTGTGCATCGGCCGGGTGTGTACTACGCTGAACTGTTCTTGACAAAGTAAGGTTTGGGAGAAGAGGGACATCGTGTGAGGAGAGGCTGCAAACTGGAGAGGAGTGCTGGCGGCCTATGTGTTTGTGTTCTGGCGGAGAACTAGATCGGGAGTGCAGGCGTTAACAGCATCGAGTTCCAAGTGGCAGCGAGGACAGATCCTCTCTCTCGAGAGATCCCTTTCTCCTGCGTTCATCGGTCCAGGACAAGCGGTTACACCAGATGGGTGAGAAGGCTTCGGCCTGGTGAAAACGCAGAACATTGCGCACTTGTTTATTGTTTCTTTAAGGGCCCCAACGGTGACTAGTCGAAGATTGTTTTTGTTTCATTCACTGGCCAGTTGAACACAGTACCCAGGTACCCTAGACAACACACACATATATTTTTGAGCTATTTTTCACGGGCCTTACACTCCAGAACTGAGGGGGTTAACCGGTTTCTTTTACCGCCACGTGTTTTTCCCACGTTACGAATTCTTGTTACTCAAATACCGTATATGCGTATTATATGCTGCTTTATTGGGATCAATAAAGAATATAATATAGAAAAATCCACAACAGTGCTGGTGTACAGTATTGTTATTTCCTAGTGTGGTGAGACTATCCCGAGGTTTATTCAGCGGCTCCTCCGGGGGTAAGCATTACAATTATTATCATCCCTTATGTGTTTCAATCACCAACCACCACTAAGCCAATGGATTGTGAATCTAATATCTCTCGCATAGCTCGACGAAGCACGGGTATCCAGCTAGTATTACATATATTGTGACTGTCAGAGGTGTTGTTGTGGAAGGGAGATATTTAGGACCCAAAATCCTTCACAGTCTGTATCCACTACATGGGAGTAATCTGAACAACATTTCCCAGCAAGCACCTCTGCAGGTGGGGGATTACTAAAGAGCCACACTTAACACTAATTGACCAGGAAATATGATGTTTAAAAAGTCAGAGCATGAAAGGCTCCGGGCCCTGGTGTTTCCTTTGCTGGGTAAAGAGGGGACATAGACCTGCATCAAAGGTAACAAGGTTGGGAATGGGTTTCCACGCTATGTTTGTTTTGAAATTGGTAAATGGAGTTAGCCATCCAGTGGTAGTCAGGGAATGACTGTATTATATTTAGTGTTCTGGTTAGAGCTAGGACTGCACAAATAAATTGGCGTTAAAAGACTTTCCGGGTTTTGACCTGTTATTGTTGATTTACTTGTATATACTGCGGCATATGATCTGTTTCTCGGAGTCGGAGGGGACTTTTACTGAGCTCCTTTACTGTGTTATATTTTTATCTCTTTTTTTTCCTATCGCTTTTCTGTTGGCCTAATCTTTGGTCTGGGATAGGTTGGAGCTTGACTCCTCCGCCCTTGAGGGCTTGACGCCAATGTTATTCGGGGGTACTAACCAGCCCCCAAGTGCTTGGGGGCCTACCGGGTTTCCCCTGAGGCGTCCTATACCTCATTGTTCATTCTTTCTTTCTTTTTCCTGTCTGTCTACTCTTTCTTCTTCCCCCCCTTTTTTTTCTCTGCTTTTCTTCCCCCCCCCCTCCTAGGTTTGTTGTTTTGTCCTGGTTGTTGTTTTACTCCGCCTCCCCTTGACCTTTTATATTCTACACCTTTGCCCCTTTCCTTTGCAGCTACCATGGGCATGCTTGGGGGTTTCGCCCTGCGACCTCTTATCCTCCTTACGTACAATGCCAAGGGTCTCAATGTCCCGGAGAAGCGCAGCCGACTTTTACGGGAGGCTTCGGCCCTGAGGACTTCGGTGCTCCTACTTCAAGAGACTCATTTCCGATCCGGGTCGGCCCCGGTTCTTTGTAATTTCCGTTATCCCTTGGGATATTTTAGTGACTATCAAGGTGGCAAGAGCCGTGGGGTGGCTATCCTTTTCTCTCGAGATGTCCCCTTTGTCCTCATGGACGTGATGACAGACCCAGAAGGACGATTCCTGTTTGTTAAGGGCACGATTGCGGACTCTTGTTATACGTTCGTTTCAGTGTATCTACCTAATACTGCACAGCACCGGTGTCTATCATCTATCTCGCGTCAATTGCAAAACTTTATGGCTGGAACTCTTGTGGTTGCGGGAGATTTTAATATCCCATTGGATCCGAGACTGGACACCTCCATGGGTCGTACCTCGATCCTCCCGAATGTGGTACGTCAGGTGAGACGTACTTTGGACGAGCTTCGCCTGGTTGATGTCTGGCGCGCTTTTCAGGCCGGAGAGCGTGACTATACGTTCTTTTCCCCGGTACATAGCACACACTCGAGACTGGATTATATCTTTATGCAACATCATCGAGTGGACCTCGTCGAGGCTTTGACTATTGAGGTGCAGACGTGGTCAGACCACGCTCCTGTGCAGGCTACGCTATCCTCGCCGCTCTGTCGTCCGTCGGAGAGACAATGGCGCCTAAATATATCTCTCCTCTCAGACCCGAGCTTTGTGACCAAAATTGACTCCCACCTTCAGGCATATTTTGAGACGAATGGAGATACGGATGTCCCTGAACCGACGATGTGGGAGGCGCATAAGGCTGTGGTGAACACATACAACAACTGAACACATACAACAACTTATCGTAGATATTCGCGCCATGGAACTCCGTCACCAGGCATCAGCATTACCTTCTGACTACTCGGACCTTCTAACTAAGCGGCGAGAGTTGAATGACTTACTCGATACTGATATTAAGTTTGCTGCTCAGAGGACCCATTGTAGTTTTGCCCTTAAAGAAAACAAACCTGGTCGACTGTTAGCCCAAATCCTCCGTCGCAGGCAGAACGCTTCCTATATCGCAAAAATACGCTCCCCAGATGGAATTGTCCGCGTACTCCCTGAGTCTATCTTAACAGAGTTCCAGCGCTATTACCAAGGCTTATACGATTTGGACGGGGTCACGGATGCTACCCCCCCCACTGTGATTCAGGATTACCTGAGAGATAAGCTCCCCCGATTGCTTTTGGAGTCTTCGGCGGCTAGCCTGGAGGACCCCATCAGCGAGGTGGAGCTTCAAGCGGTCCTGAAATCGCTTAAAACCCATAAATGTCCGGGCCCTGACGGTCTCCCAGCGGAATATTACCGTGCCTTCTCACCCACACTGGTACCCCGTCTCCTTGCGCTGTTCTCGGCAGTTCGCTCAGGATCCCCCCTTCACCCTCATACTCTATCTGCCACGATCTCGGTCATTTTGAAACCGGATAAGGACGCAGCTGACCCCCCGCAGTTACCGACCAATCTCTCTAGTTAATACGGATCTGAAGATCCTCGCCAAGGTTATGGTGAACCGACTGACCTCTCTCTTGCCATCCTTGATTCACCCGGATCAGGTGGGATTTGTGCCGGGCCGTGAAGCACGTGATGCGACCACTCGCGCTTTAGGGGCTATCGGGGTGGCGAAGAGGACTGGTGAGGGCCTTCTCCTGCTCTCTACGGATGCGGAGAAGGCTTTCGATAGAGTGCATTGGGACTTTATGTTCTCGGTGCTGAGGGGTTTGGGGGTGGGACGCCTTTTTATGCAATGTCTGACACTCCGAACATAAACTATCGGCTTACGCTGATGACTCGTCTCTGCCGGCTGTTGTGTCGGTACTGGACACTTATGGTCACGTCGCTGGTCTTAAAATCAATCAGGACAAATCGGAGTTCATGGGCGTCGCTCTGACACCCGTCGCTTTGGAGACTATTAGTTCCTGTTACCCATTCCGCCACTGCCCTTCCTCTCTCCGATACCTCGGTACCTGGCTGGCAATATCCGCTAACCGACTCCTCGACTTAAACTTTCATAATATACTGCGCACGTTTCACTCAGATTTGTCCTGTTGGACGAGTAAATACATCTCTTGGCTAGGCCGCGTGGCGGTGATAAAGATGAATTTACTACCACGGCTGTTATACCTTTTTCATACTCTTCCTATTATGATTCCGTCCTCATTTTTCCTGGCGCTCCGGAAGGAACTCCTGGCCTTCGTGTGGCCGAAAGGTAGGCCCCGGGTTGGGTTGACGGTACTGTGCCGGCCAAAGGCGGCCTGGCCCTCCCCGATATGAAGCAGTATTATACAGCATACCACTTACTTCGAATTGTCGATTGGTCGGCTTCCGATCTAGATATAAAGATGGCTCGATTTGGAGCGTATTCTTTCCGGCTCACCCTTGTGGGCGTTGCCTTGGTTCCCACCGATCACTCGCCGCGGCCCTCCGACGGACCCGGACCCAGTTGCTGCTACCCTGCGAATCTGGCACAGATGTAAATTGACTCATGGCCTGTCCACGGCTATTTCCCCACTTCTGCCCCTGAGCCATAACCCGAAACTACCAGCTGGAGTCTTTCCCTCACTGAGCATTCGGTTATCGGGAGAGAGGAGACTGCGGGCATTGAACTTCCCCTCTGAGGATGCGCGCGACCCCCTCTGTTTTAGGGAGGGGGTCCTCCATCTCCTTTGGAGAGATTTAATTACCTACAAATTCAGACTTATCTCTGTAATCTCAACTGTGGATACAGGTTACATCGACAACTCACCCCGTTTGAGCGCTTTTGTCATATGAGCCTTACACTTGACCATGGTATATTGACCTTGTATGGCCTACTTCAGGCGTCGGATACGACTGACCCCTCCTTTACTTCTAGATGGGAGGCAGATCTCGGCCTTACAATACCGGACGCTCAATGGACTATAATGCAACATAGAAGTGCCACGAACAACGCCACGGTGGGAAACCTGATAAACCAACCGTCTCCACGAGATTCCAATCAGATGGGGATGCCACCAGCCCCCTGGATAAGTAGAAATGGAAGAAATGATGGATCTCCAGTGGATAAGAAGTGCCAAACGGTTTATTCATGGAACAGCAAGCTACAAAAAATCAGTGACGTTTCGACCCTGAGGTCTTAATCATGATTAAGACCTCAGGGTCGAAACGTCACAGATTTTTTGTAGGTTGCTGTTCCATGAATAAACCGTTTGGCACTTCTTATCCACTGGAGATCCATCATTTCTTCCATTTCTGCTCAATGGACTATGACTTATATCCTGGTGCATAAGGGGTTTTGCGCTTCGAGATCTCAGGAGACTTCCTACAAAATAATGACCTTTTGGTATAAGACCCCCTCGCTACTACATCGCATTTATCCGGACGCCTCCCCCACATGTTGGCGTTGTGATGCTGCTGTAGGGACGTATCTCCACACCTGGTGGTCCTGCCCTTGCGTCCTGGGGTTCTGGAAATTGATTCATTCCGCCATACTGCAGGTGACTGATGTAGATCTCCCATTCACCCCGGAATGCTTCTTACTTTTCATATTCCCCCTCCCCAACGGGACCTTGAAGAGGTCAGTGTTACTTCTTATGATACTGGCGGCTCGGGTCTTGATCCCGGTACACTGGCGCTCCTCGGAAGTGCCATCTCTTCGATCATGGTTGGGCAAGGTTGAGACTTTCCGCTCGGTGGATTTCTTGGAGGCGGTGACTAGAGGCGCTGAGGCGGACATGGGGCTGAAATGGTTCCACTGGGACAGTTACGCGGCAACTGCGCGTCGTGCGGTGGAGGTAACCTGAGGTTTCTGTAGTGGGGGCGAGACAGCCCGGGCAAGATCACTCCCTACCTTCCCTCCCCCTCCCCTTTTTTTTCTCTCTCTCCCCTTCTTTTTCTTAACTCTTCTGGTTTCTTCCCATCTCTTTCTCTCTTATGTTCCCTTTTTTCTCTAATCTCGCAACCAGGTCACTGTGGGCGACGGTGGCTTTCGTGAACACAGGGGTCGGGAACGCCTTAGAGGTTTTCCGCTTGTAGTGGTTGGTCTTTTGAGATTCTTCGCACCTATTCGGTGATGATGTTTTTGAACACGTCGCCATTGGGTGGACCGATCTAATGCCTTTTTATGTATGCCTCACGCCCCTTCCCACTAGACATAATCTCTGGTTGTATGTGACTTTACTTAATCTATACTGTACTATTTGTATCACTCCTGCTATCCTGTATTGTCTGTTTTATTTTTTCTGAATAAAAACTCTGAATTTCAAAAAAAAGAAGACTTTCCGGGGCGTGGCCAGCTGCGAATGAGTGAGGACGTGTGTCTCTGGAGCCCCGACCCGTCTCTCTTTCACTGGGTTCATTAGCTGACTTTCCCCACTGTGATTTGTTTCCCTGAACCCGGGATCGGCTGGCCATTGGCGACGAGATGTCCGGGGCCCATTTTTCCCCCTCCCAGACCAGAGACTGGCGCTTTGTGGCCGGGGTATTATGCTGTCGGCCATCTTGAGGCCTATCACAGAGTTCCATCCTGGACAGGTGGCCCTGGGTGATCCCCAGCCGGAGAGTTCTCCAACAGCCCACTTGGAGGCTTCGCCTCACACCGCAATGCCTCTGCTATCCCCCACACTACTGGAAGAGGGCTTTGGCGTCGGAGGGCCCCCAACGCCTGGCTGAAACGGCACATCTGGTGGAGGGAGCGGCTGGAGTACGCACGCGGTGGCTGCTGGGCCTGGAGGCATATTCCTGCACCTTGAGTGCCTTCTGAAGGAGGAAGACAATGATGACCGCCTGTTGACAAGCGGTGACCTACGACGCTATACGGAGGTTCTGAGGAGTGGCGGCGGTATGGGAGAGCTGAGCATGGTAGGCTCCAGAGGGCGACCGACAAACCTGGCGATACACCCATGGAAGCGGAGGCTTCTGAGCCACCTGATGTCGGACCCCTGGTGCTACCTGAGACAGAGTTGCTGGGTACTGCCGATGGCTGTCCTGGAGAGCAGTGGTGTACATCCTGGCTCCGCGGTGGGGCCTTGACATCGGCCGGATCGTCTTGGGGCCTGGTCACTGGACGACCTCCCTGGGAGGGGAGTGCGCCCCCCCATAGTGCCCTGCGGTTGTGTGTGTGGGCTGGATTGCGAAGAGTCTTACTTGGGACTTGGTCTGGGCGAGAGGGGACCTCGTCCTGGCCTTGTCTCGCCTGCATCCATACTGCCATGCCTCTACACCCATGGGACCGGGGCGACACTGCTTAGCCCTGTTTGCAGCAACCCGGCCTCCCTTGCTGGACAAGGGCTGAAAATGGTTGTTTATTCTGCGATTTTTTTTTCCTTTTTTCCTTTGCTCATTTCTCCCCCCCCCCGTTTTATTTTTTCTGAAATATATTTGGCTATTACACCCCCCCGATGTCTCTTAACCCCCCCCCACCAAGTTTTTCGACATTTTGAAACTTTTTTATGAGATTCTCCCCCCCCCCTGCTCTGGGACACTGCAGATGTTTTTTTTTGAGGACACTCTATTTTTCTGATGGGCTAATGCAGATGACTCTTGTTTTAACTTTCTCCTTTTTCTTATTCTGCGACTCTTCGAATGTCTTATGGCCCTGCGTGGCCATTACCCTTTATTGTCTGATGGTACTGCTGACAAAATTGTAAATTGAAAAGAAAAAAAAAAGACTTCCCAGTGTCTTTTTGTAACCCTAGAAGACTGTTAACAAGTCCCTAGACTGTGAAGGCTAATCACTAAAAAAAATATATAAGTCATTAGTTCAGTTTACTTCAGTGGCAAGCTAACATTCAAAAGATCTTCCAAGGCTGCTGTCATTGTTGGGCTCAAATGAATAAAACATTTGTGGTGAAGCATAGGCGTTGCTAAGGGGGGGCAATTGCCCCCCCAGGTTATACCTTGCCCCCCCATTTGCCCCCTGCCAGAAATCGGCAAGGCTACTATAGCCCCAGACCGCCGCCACGCTTGCAGTGCGAAGCGGCGGCCGCCAGCGTATGATTAAAGATGGCGGCCGGCCAACATCTGGCCCCCTCACATGGCTTGCGTCACAGCCGGTGCGCCTCGTGACTTCCTCGTCGTCAAGCCGCATGCCCTGTCCCAGCCACACCCACCATAGGCTGCCTGGCTGACGCAGAGAAGAGGAGCGCTGAGCGGATCAGGGGAGACAGAGAGAGACCCTGACAGCCCGCAGCAGCAGCACTAGACAGACGGTCAAAGCTGGTGGTGGTGAGTGAGAGATCAGATCACCTCATGTCTGGCCTGTTTAACAATAAAAAAAAAAAAATCAACCTTAACCCAGCAAAAAAACCAAAGAAACCTCAGACTGACTTCATTTGGCAGCGCAGCGCAGTGCAGTGTATATGAGCATGTCACAGAGCCACAACTATAAAACTGATGGGCAGCGCAGTGCAGTGTATATGAGCGTGTCACAGAGCCACAACTATAAAACTGATGGGCAGCACAGTGCAGTGCATATGAGCGTGTCACAGAGCCACAACTATAAAACTGATGGGCAGCGCAGTGCAGTGTATATGAGCGTGTCACAGAGCCACAACTATAAATCTGATGGGCAGTGCAGTGTATATGAGCGTGTCACAGAGCCACAACTATAAATCTGATGGGCAGTGCAGTGTATATGAGCGTGTCACAGAGCCACAACTATAAATCTGATGGGCAGTGCAGTGTATGAGCGTGTCACAGAGCCACAACTATAAATCTGATGGGCAGTGCAGTGTATGAGCGTGTCACAGAGCCACAACTATAAATATGATGGGCAGTGTATGAGCGTGTCACAGAGCCACAACTATAAATCTGATGGGCAGTGCAGTGTATATGAGCGTATCACAGAGCCACAACTATAAAACTGATGTGCAGCGCAGTGTATGAACGTGTCACAGAGCCACAGAACTATAAATCTGATGTGCAGCGCAGTGTATGAGCGTGTCACAGAGCCACAGAACTATAAATCTAATGTGCAGCGCAGTGTATGAGCGTGTCACAGAGCCACAACTATAAATCTGATGGGCAGTGCAGTGTATGAGCGTGTCACAGAGCCACAACTATAAATCTGATGGGCAGTGCAGTGTATGAGCGTGTCACAGAACCACAACTATAAATCTGATGGGCAGTGCAGTGTATGAGCGTGTCACAGAGCCACAACTATAAATCTGATGGGCAGTGAAGTGTATGAGCGTGTCACAGAGCCACAACTATAAATCTGATGGGCAGTGCAATGTATGAGCATGTCACAGAGCCACAACTATAAATCTGATGGGCAGTGCAGTGTATATGAGCGTGTCACAGAGCCACAACTATAAATCTGATGGGCAGTGCAGTGTATGAGCGTGTCACAGAGCCACAACTATAAATCTGATGGGCAGTGCAGTGTATATGAGCGTATCACAGAGCCACAACTATAAAACTGATGTGCAGCGCAGTGCATATGAGCGTGTCACAGAACTATAAATCTAATGTGCAGCGCAGTGTATGAGCATGTCACAGAGCCACAGAACTATAAATCTAATGTACAGCGCAGTGTATGAGCGTGTCACAGAGCCACAGAACTATAAATCTGATGGCAGTGCAGTGTATGAGCGTGTCACAGAGCCACAGAACTATAAATCTAATGTGCAGCGCAGTGTATGAGCGTGTTACAGAGCCACAGAACTATAAATCTAATGTGCAGCGCAGTGTATGAGCGTGGCACAGAGCCACAGAACTATAAATCTGATGTGCAGCGCAGTGTATGAGCGTGGCACAGAGCCACAGAACTATAAATCTAATGTGCAGCACAGTGTATGAGCATGTCACAGAGCCACAGAACTATAAATCTAATGTGCAGCGCAGTGTATGAGCGTGTCTCAGAGCCACAGAACTATAAATCTGATGTGCAGCGCAGTGTATGAGCGTGGCACAGAGCCACAGAACTATAAATCTAATGTGCAGCGCAGTGTATGAGCGTGTCACAGAGCCACAACTATAAATCTGATGGGCAGTGCAGTGTATGAGCGTGTCACAGAGCCACAACTATAAATCTGATGGGCAGTGCAGTGTATGAGCGTGTCACAGAACCACAACTATAAATCTGATGGGCAGTGCAGTGTATGAGCGTGTCACAGAGCCACAACTATAAATCTGATGGGCAGTGAAGTGTATGAGCGTGTCACAGAGCCACAACTATAAATCTGATGGCAGTGCAATGTATGAGCATGTCACAGAGCCACAACTATAAATCTGATGGCAGTGCAGTGTATATGAGCGTGTCACAGAGCCACAACTATAAATCTGATGGGCAGTGCAGTGTATGAGCGTGTCACAGAGCCACAACTATAAATCTGATGGGCAGTGCAGTGTATATGAGCGTATCACAGAGCCACAACTATAAAACTGATGTGCAGCGCAGTGCATATGAGCGTGTCACAGAACTATAAATCTAATGTGCAGCGCAGTGTATGAGCATGTCACAGAGCCACAGAACTATAAATCTAATGTACAGCGCAGTGTATGAGCGTGTCACAGAGCCACAGAACTATAAATCTGATGTGCAGTGCAGTGTATGAGCGTGTCACAGAGCCACAGAACTATAAATCTAATGTGCAGCGCAGTGTATGAGCGTGTTACAGAGCCACAGAACTATAAATCTAATGTGCAGCGCAGTGTATGAGCGTGGCACAGAGCCACAGAACTATAAATCTGATGTGCAGCGCAGTGTATGAGCGTGGCACAGAGCCACAGAACTATAAATCTAATGTGCAGCACAGTGTATGAGCATGTCACAGAGCCACAGAACTATAAATCTAATGTGCAGCGCAGTGTATGAGCGTGTCTCAGAGCCACAGAACTATAAATCTGATGTGCAGCGCAGTGTATGAGCGTGGCACAGAGCCACAGAACTATAAATCTAATGTGCAGCACAGTATATGAGCATGTCACAGAGCCACAGAACTATAAATCTAATGTGCAGCGCAGAGTATGAGCGTGTCTCAGAGCCACAGAACTATAAATCTAATGTGCAGCGCAGTGTATGAGCGTGTCACAGAGCCACAGCACTATAAATCTGATGTGCAGCACAGTGTATGAGCGTGTCACAGAGCCACAGAACTATAAATCTAATGTGCAGCGCAGAGTAGGAGCGTGTTACAGAGCCACAGAACTATAAATCTAATGTGCAGCGCAGTGTATGAGCGTGGCACAGAGCCACAGAACTATAAATCTGATGTGCAGCGCAGTGTATGAGCGTGTCACAAAGCCACAGAACTATAAATCTGATGTGCAGCACAGTGTATGAGCGTGTCACAGAGCCACAGAACTATAAATCTAATGTGCAGCGCAGTGTAGGAGCGTGTTACAGAGCCACAGAACTATAAATCTAATGTGTAGCGCAGTGTATGAGCGTGGCACAGAGCCACAGAACTATAAATCTGATGTGCAGCGCAGTGTATGAGCGTGTCACAGAGCCACAGAACTATAAATCTAATGTGCAGCGCAGTGTATAGGAGCGTGTCACAGAACTATAGCTTGCTTGCGGTGTGGGAAAAGAGAATGTGAGTAACAACAGCAGTGGTATTGCTCATTTTATATGTGACAAATGGCTAAGGCTAATGCTTTGGGACAAAAAAGAAATAAATTAGAAATGATTTAGTCTAGTGTCAGATGAACGCATTCTGAGTGCACTGTGCATCCGTGCACAGCAGATGTACTTTCTGACTGACGACAAGGTAGTGACCACACAGTCCGTTTTTGTGACTGACATTTTTTTTTACGGTTGTAGATGGGAAATAAAATTAATATGAAAAAAAAAATTGTCCGTCAAAAATGCTGGAAGTCAAAAATGCAGTCCGATTGCTAGAGGGGTCTGTGATTGGGTAACGGGCCTACTGCTCATCGGACGAGGTGCTCTGTTGCGCTTCTCATGGCACTGAAACTGACCTCTCTTAACGTCAAGGGCCTTAACTCCCCCACAAAGCGTAGATTACTCTTCCGCACTCTGAAATCTGATAAAATTGATATTGCGTTTCTCCAGGAAACTCACCTTCCTAAATCTGCTAAAATTGCGTTAACTGATCACGTCTATACACGGGCATACGTATCTGGTGCCTTGAGCAGGCGCAACGGAGTTGCCATATTGATTCGGAAAACGTGTCCATTTCAACTCATATCGCAAAAAATTGATACCGAGGGTCGATATGTATTGCTAACGGGTACCCTCTACTCTATGACCTATCATTTCTTAAATGTCTATGCTCCTACTACCCCCTCTGTTGACTTCTGGAACTCCATATGCACCTTGGTTTCGTCCCTTTCTCGAGGGGCGGTGATATTAGGAGGTGATATGAATGCTGTAGCGTGCCCAGCGGTGGATCGAAGCGGTCGCCAAGCTTCCACAGGCACACCGACCTTGGGTAGACAAGATAAGTTATTCGCCCGCTTTTTACGCCAAGTAGGGCTCATTGATGTATGGCGTGTGTTGTATCCGAGTGTGAGAGACTATTCCTTTTATTCCGCTCCCCACGGGTCTTACTCTCGCATAGATTTGTTTTTGGTTAACGGTTTGGCTATGTCCAATGTAATTCGCGCGGAGATTAATTCTATCTCATGGTCTGACCATGCCGACATTGCACTATACCTCCATACCCCGAAGCTCGCGACCTCTTGGTCTTGGAGGTTAAACTCGTCTCTTTTACGAGATCCAGAGGTAGTGAGCCAACTGCGTACTTTATCGACACAATATTTTCAGGACAACCCACCTGGTGAGACTTCTCTATCCACGATATGGGCAGCTCATAAAGCGGTCATGAGGGGTCACCTCATTAAGATTGCCACTCATCGAAAACGCACCAAATTACATTTACTCGTATCCTTACAACAGTCTCTCCGTCGCCTGGAGATGCGACATAAGTCCTCCCCCTCTCCTGAACTTCTCTCTGAACTTCTACGCACTCGCTCCTCCCTGAAACAATTATTACTTGATGATGTAGCCAAACAGTTACTCTGGTCCCGCCGGCTGTTTTTCGAGAAGGCTAATAAACTAGATACTCTACTGGCCCGCGCTCTCAAACCCCGGAGTAAATTCTCCTCTATCCCTGCAGTTAAAACAGTAGATGATGTCCTAGTTAACTCCCCACAGGAGATCAGCACAGCTTTCACAGCATATTATTCTGACCTTTACAACCATTCTCCTCATCATACTTCCTCTGACAAATCCCATTTAGACGCCATCTCCTCTTTTTTAGACTCCCTCTCTTTACCACAGTTAGAGGGATCTCACATCTTGAGTCTTAGTGCTCCAATCCTGGAAGAGGAGGTTAATTGCGCCATTTCTGCACTGGGAGGTACGAAGGCCCCGGGCCCGGATGGGTTCTCAGGGGGATACTATAAAGCACTGCGTCCGGAGCTCGTCCCTTTTTTGACGTCGGTTTTTAACGACTGTGCGGAGGGAGGGTCTCTCCACCCTGATTTACTTGTGGCCAATATTGCCCTTCTACCTAAAGAGGGTAAGGACCCGGTGGCGGTTGAGAGCTACCGCCCTATATCCCTCATCAACTTTGATGCCAAGATTTTTTCTAAGGTCCTGGCGAACCGCCTTAGTCCACTCCTCCAATTTTTGGTTCACCCGGACCAGGTCGGTTTTGCTCCTAATCGTCAACTTTTCGATAACACCAGACGTAATGCCGACCTGATCTGGTGGTTATCCTCTCGAGCGACGCCTTCCCTGGTCTTATCGTTAGATGCGGAGAAGGCTTTTGACAGGGTGGAGTGGCCTTTCCTCTTCTCTACCCTCTCTCGTTTAGGTCTCCCAGATTTTTATGTTAATATGGTGAGGGCTCTCTACTCGGGTATGTCTGCGCAGGTCCAAATCCCGGGTTGTAGCCCCACTCGGTTCCCTATTTGTAATGGCACTCGCCAGGGATGTCCCCTTTCGCCTCTTCTTTTTCTCCTCTCTCTTGAACCCTTATTGGCTGCGATACGGGGTCACCCCGGGATAAGGGGGGTTCAGGTCGGAGGAGATACTTTTACCGTCTCGGCTTACGCCGACGACATCCTTCTCACTTTGACAGATCCCATCTCTTCTCTATCCCACCTTAGACCGGTTCTATCCGACTTTGGTACAATCGCGGGGTTTCGCATAAATTACACTAAATCCTGTGCAATGCCCCTTCATATGTTACACACAGACACTGCCTCGATTGAATCAGGGTTTGGGTTCCGTCTTGCTCCCTCTGAATTACCGTACTTGGGTATCCTTTTAACGGCAGATCCGACAGCCCTTTATAACAAGAACTTTACTACCATGGTTCATCAGATTAAGTGTGATCTGGAGCATTGGTGCGATAAGCCCATATCGTGGATAGGACGCATTCATAGTATAAAGATGAACATACTCCCACGTATTCTATTTTTGTTCCAGACACTACCTTTACTACTGACTCGGAGGGACTTAGCCGGGCTCCAACAGGCGATCGACTCATTTATTTGGCAAAATAAGAGACATAGGGTTGCGTGCCGTATCTTATATCGCCCTAAGACCCGTGGAGGGCTGGGGCTCCCTAACCTATATTTATATTATTGCGCAGCCCAGTTGACTCAAGTTGTGGCCTGGCACTCTTCCGCTTCTACTAGACGGTGGGTCACAATAGAATCGGCCTTTATGTTCCCTGACCGCCCTGACCTCTACATATGGCTTCCCAGAACCTCCAGACCTATTTTGCGCACGGCGTGCCCCTCGATATTGACATCTCTTCGCCTCTTTGAACTAGCTAGGACGAAATTTGCGCTGGTGGCTGCTCCCTCTCCCCTCGCCCCCTTACTCCGTAATAGAGAATTCCCGCCGGGTCTGAGTGCCTCAGATTTTGGGGGTCTGGCGGGAGTGGGGCTACTGAGGTACCGTGATCTCTATCAGAATGGACGGATTATCACTTTTTCAGAGCTTCAGGAACGTGGCCATCTGACTCCCTCTTCTTTTTTTCGGTTCTTACAGATCCGACATTTTGCTACGGCCCAGACGTTAGAAAAGGTCTCAACTGTCCCCGTTTCCACTCTAGAGCGCGTCTGTATGGCAGATGGCCCACTGAAAGGGCTTATATCCCAGTTATACCTACTCCTTAGCTCCAGCCCTGGTCAGTGGGGGCCCCTCACGTACTGTGATAAATGGGAGGTTGACTTATGTGACCCTTTGTCAGGTGATGAGTGGGAGGATATTTGGGAACAAACAGCCAGGTCGTCCTTATGTGTCACCCACCAGGAACAATCTTACAAAATTCTACTCCGCTGGTACGTCACCCCGGTTTCCCTTTATCATATGGGAGTCACATCCAGCGATTTCTGTTGGCGAGACTGCGGGGAAAAGGGCACCTATATCCATATGTGGTGGGACTGCCCAGTTGTACGCCGCTTTTGGTCTCAAGTCCATGCTGAATTTCAGAAAATATTCCACCGACATCTACCTCTGGATCCCTGGGCATTCCTCCTCTCTCGCCCCCTGTCAGCTCTGTCTCGACCTGAGCAACTTTTATTTAATAGACTGGCCCTCGCTGTCAGACGGGCCTTGGCGGCATCTTGGCGCCAGAGTATTCTCCCGTCGTGGACTGTAGTGACGGCGAAGATTGTCGACGCCTGTCTTATGGACGAGTTGACGGCCAAGGTCAGGGACACTATTAGCTCTTTTGCTAAAACATGGTCCCTTTGGGAAGAGTACAGCACATGCCCCTGACTTAATTTAATTTAATTTGATTTAATTTCATTTGTAAACCAGCCGTTTTGCTTAGCCCCTACGCGGGCTGGTGCCCCGATGGTCCCACCTCGCGACATGTCTGCAGCTGATGTTTGGAAGGTTCCCCTTTATCCCCTTATTTTCTTTTGTGTTTTATATGTTGTCTCTGACTCGTTTTTTCATTTATTTGTGCTTTTAATTTTTTTCTTTTCTCTGCGAATAGGGGGTCTTCCCTTATTTCGTGAGTTTATTCTTTGATGTATAATCGATAAAATAAGTGTTATTGTGTCCTTTCAATGCTATGTTCCTTTATCTGCTGTGTTTTATATGCTATTGGATACATGACGCTTTAAATAAAGAATTAAAAAAAAAAAAAAATGCAGTCCGTCTGACTACGTTCAATCATTCACACACAAAGCTACTATGCGGACATGGCACACTCCGCACGTCCGTTCTAGCGGTTTTACGTTCTTGCCTAACTTGCGTCCGTTTGCCGCATCCGCACTCCTGTGCAGACGTACTTCGTGTGTGGGTCTCTATTGATCATAATTGTATGCTACCACAAACATTAGAATGTGCGACAACACAGACGTACTCTGTGCGTTCGTCTGACACGAGCCATAATGATTATGTGGTTTCTCTAACATGGTTTGTTTGGTTTCACACAACTCTGACCTGTCCAATGACACCTAACATGACTTTGTGGGGTGTAAAGAATGGAAATGCAAGAGTCCAAAGGACCCCTGCACCCCTCGCAGCATTGCCCTGGTTTAGGTTTTTTATGGAACAATGCGTAATAACGCATTATGTGATCACCTCCACACTTGCTGGCATCGTGGGAAATGTGACGGTGAGTTAGTGCAGTATCGCTGTTCACTTTATAATTGTGCCTGGGATTTGTTGAGCCTTGGAATAAGCCAAACTTTGGTAACTAGCTAGTTTATAAAGTGTGACTGAATTGACAGAAAGGAACATTTCCTTTTTTGTATTCTAGAACCTGTAGAAGGTCAAAATAACATCAGACGATGGATATACGATCTTATTATTCATCTTTAACTAAAAAGCAGGCATCAGATTCTGCTGCAGAGGAGCAACAGGATGAAAGTCAGCTTTCTAAGCATCCAGATGTAGAGATTGAATACATGGAAATTGATTCCCCAGAAAGCGATTTTTATTTTGCTGAAGAAGAAGATGAGGAGGACCCTGAGCGGTTACCGCCGGTTGATGAATCAAGTTTGCCATCAACAAGCTTGCATAAATACAGTGCTCATGGGGAATCCTCCCAATCCTGTGATTATGATCAGTCTTTGGTACATAGACCAACTGGTGGCATCAAGAGCAAGCCACCAGGGCCCAGTGACATCAGTCAGTGTGCTACTGAAGGACCAAAACAACCAATACTGAAAAAATACCAACAGAAAACAATTGGAGCAAGCTTTCGTTCTTTCCGACCTCAGTGGTTCAAGTCATTTAACTGGCTGGAATACTCAATTTCACAGGATGCAGCATACTGCTTTTCATGTCGATTTTTTTCTGTGTCCAAATATATTCACGGAGAAATGAAAAAAGTACCTTTTGTCAATGTTGGTTTTTCCAACTGGAAAAATGCAGTGGAAAATGAAAAGGGTATACCGCAACACGAAAAGTCTACGTCACATAAAGAATCCTGTGGAAGCTGGCAGGATTTTAAAAGAAGCGAAGAAAAGGATACAACCATCATGAAAGGCCTAAGTAAAGCACATGCCAGAGAGGTGGAAGAAACCCGCCATTATATTAAGACAATTGCTGAAGTCCTTTTAACAGCAAAAAACAAAATTGCACAAAGAGAGCATCGCTACAACTCCGATGATCTAAATCATGGAAACGTGAGAGAGATCTTGTACTTGATTGCTAAAAAAGATCGCATTGTAGAAAAAAAACGTAATGGACCAAGAAACGCTCGGTATTTACATCCGTCCATTCAAAATGAACTTTTAGCAGTTATGGCTTCATTAGTTAGAGAAGACATAGCAGATAGCCTAAAAGACAGCCCTTTTTCTATCCTGGCAGATGAGACCAAAGATCGTAGCAAAGCCGAACAGTTGTCTGTTGTTGTATGATATTTTTTTGATCAAGCTGTCCATGAGAGGTTTTTGAAATTTTACAAAGCAGATAGCCTTGATGCTGCAACATTGACAGATTATATATTCAATGTTCTTTCCTCACTAGGGATTGATAAAAATGAATGTGTTGGTCAAGTTTATGATGGGGCTGCAGTAATGAGTGGAAGGATAAATGGCGTTCAAGCAAGGATTCAAAGAAAGGTGCCTACTGCTCTAACAGGGTTATCCAAAGAGATTCGAAAAGTCACCGCACGTTCGGTGACTTTTCGTTCTCTTCAATTCGGTGCCTTTTGCCGATTGCATTTCGGTGACCCTGCGGTGTATTCAGCAAACAGCACAGGGTCCCCGAATTGCAGGGAAAAGCTGCCGTAAACCCACCGAAAACTAACCGAATGCATGCTGAAAACAAGCAAAAACATCTGGATTAACCTTCGAAAAAACCGAACAGGAGCCGAACAGGAGCCGAAAATGAGCCGAATCACACACAGTCGAAGCAGCTGTGACCTAGAGGAGGCAGTGAATAAATTAGAAAAACCATTTGTATGAATCTGGGAAAAAGAAACGCTGTTTGCAAAGAAACTACTAAGCGAAAATGTCTGAAATTTTCACAGGAGGTCCAGGGAATGATAATAAAGAGGGCTGTTACAAAAAAAATAAGCAAACTGAAAAAAAAAAAAAAAAAAATCGGACTTTTAAATTTTTTTTTAAAAATTCAGAAAAATGCTTAAAGTATCCTAAAAAATCTATAAATAAAGAGACTTTTTGCTGCAGAATTTTATAATGAATGGTTTATTAGATATTGAATTAAAACAGGAATATTTTTAACATTGAAGTCTATGGGATTCTCCTGAATAAATTTGCCGAATTAAACCACCGAATGGCAGGGCATTAGGGGAACCTTTCACTGCTGGTTTGTGTTCTCTGAATAGACGAAGCAGTGCTTTTTCATGGGGATTTCACTGCCCTCGAACAGGTACCGAACAGCCACCGTATGTGCAGGCAATTCGACAGGATTTGGCGAATTGCCTGCTCTCTGGATAGCCGAATGGCCAGGAAAGGTAACCGAACGCTGATTTTCAGCGTTCGGTTACCTTTCTCAAGCAATTCGAATCTCTTTGGATAACCCTGTATATGTCCATTGCATGAATCATCGTCTTAATTTAGCTGTTGTTGACACTGTTAAAAATGTGGCTGAAGCAGCTGAATTTTTTGCAAAGTTGGAGAAGCTTTATGTTTCTTCCAGCACATCCGTGGTTCACTCAGTGTTTGAAAGAGTTCAGAAAGAGATGTCAACAAAACACGTTATTAACCCCTTCGCTGCGGAGGACGCGCTCAGCGCGTCCACCCACAGGTAACGTTCCTTGCGGAGGACGCGCTGAGCGCGTCTTCCCTTTGGGGCCAGCGATCGGCCGGGTTCCGGCCAATCGCTGTGCCCCCCGGTGTGGGCTGACATCCTCGATGTCAGCCCAGCACCAGGAACCGCCGCCGGCCTAATTACATGTCATCGCGGCGGCGGATGACATCTAATGCAGGCGCCCCCCCCCATGTGCGGAGGAGGTGCCAGAAAGGGAGGGGGGAGGTCCTTCGGACCTCTCTCCCTCCCGATCGCCGGCATTGCGGGGGTTAATCCAGGCACCGTTTGGAAGGGCACAGCCTACCCTTCCTAACGGTACCTGGAATTAACCCCATGGGGGCTGGATCACGAATCGGCGCCGAAAAGCGCCGGTTCGTGATCCTTTCCCGGAGCTGGCCGACATCTTGGATGTCGGCCAAGCTTCCGGGAATGCCCCCTGAGGACTGGCGTCATCGTGCATTGCACGATGACGCCAGTCCTGGAGTTAACCCCTAACTGCCACCAATGGTGGAGATAGGGGGTTCCAATGGACCCTCTATCTCCCGATCCGTGGCAGTTAGGGGTTAATGTTTGATATTGTTGGATCGGCCAGAGCATGGCCGTTCCAACGATACCAAACATGAGTATGACAAAAGTTTTTTAAAAAAATAAAAAAATATTTAAAAATAAATTTATTAAAAAAAAGTAAACAAGTTTTTTTTTCTTTTTTTGCTTCGTTAATGCAGCAATATTGTTCCCATTTCAATTATAATGTGAACAATGATGCTGCACTAACGATTTTTGTATGCGGTGCGTTTGTTAAAAATCGCGTAATTTTCCCCAAAAAAAATGTAACGAGACCCCATCTCTAATTTTTTTAACAAGCGCACCCCATACAAAATATAACCGCAATTGCTCGCATGTTAAAATGTGGAAAAAAAAACACTTTACACGTTGTAAATTATTGAAAATTCATATTTTATTGCATTTTTTGTTATAATATACAGACAGGTCATGACGTATACATATAATAATGACATATTATGAATCTGCCGAGTCTGACGGAAAGAACGATATATAATATGTCTGGGTCATATACTAAAATAAGGCTTCAAAACACGTTTAAACATGATGAGCGAAACAGGTAAAAATGACCTCAGCACAGAGGCGGGAAATGCCTCAGCAGCGAAAGGGTTAAGCTAAAACAATTAAGTGATACAAGGTGGACATGCCCAATATGCTGCATGCAAAGCTGTACTTCAGACACTCGAGCCTCTCCTGGAAACTCTTAAGTTATTATCTGATGGGAAAAATACAGAAAGAAGAATTGAAGCAAATTCCATCCTTAATTTCATTGACTTTAATTTCATTCTATCACTTGTGCTTTTTGAAAACATATTAAAAAGGACACAGACATTATCCAATATGCTACAAGCAAAAGATCTCGATTTGGCATCAGCAGTCCTTCTCGTCCGGACTGTTATTGAAGAACTTGAACAAGTACGAAATGGAGACAGCACCCCTACAGGATCAGTACAATCTTCCGCAATAGAAAAGGTTTGGGTGGATGCAATAAACTTGTGCATTAAATGCGGAATAGAAACTCCTGACTCTGGAGGAGATAAACCACCTCGCAAACGAAGAGATTGCCGACCACCTTTAAAATTAAGGGACAGCCTTATAATGGAAACAGTGGGTCAACGAACACAACTGTGCAAAAAGGAGGATTTTATACAGCATTTTGTCTATGTTGTTCTTGACAACATAATATCAGAACTAAAGTCACGTTTTTCAAGGGATTCCTTGGTGGTGATGGAAGGCATTCAGGCACTTAACCCAAAAGCAGATTGTTTTTTGAATTTTCAAAAGCTGACTTCAATGGCAAAATTTTATGGCTGCAATTTGGAGTATTTAGAAACAGAACTCAAGCAGGCTCTTGTGACGTTGAAGAGGAAAGAAGAATCAGAAGGCATAAACGTTAACACTGTCTTGGAGTTCACAAACTTTCTGCAGCCCTATGCTGTCCCCTTCTTTGAACTGTACAGACTGCGTAAAATCGCATGTGTTTTGCCAGTTAGCAGTGCATCTTGTGAGAGACGTTTTTCAGCACTGAAATTAATAAAATCCTATTTGCGTACAACAATGACAGAGGAAAGGCTGTCAGATCTTTCCACACTAGCAATTGAGTTTAGGCTTGCAAACAAGATAAACATGGATCAAGTAATTGACAGGTTTGCATCAATGCATAAAAATTCACGTATAAATCTATATTGACTCATCCATAGATCTATAGAATCATTTGCCTGCGTAATTCGAGTTATATTGGAAAGACAGATGACTTTACGTGATCAGATGATCAGCGATTATCACAGCGTACAAGAAAAACTTTACGGATAAACCAGTGGCTAAACACTATTTGGAAAAGAATCCTCCTTTATGTTCATTGAAGTTTATGGCCATTGACACAGTTCTTCTACTTCCACAACAGGAGACCGAGCTAAATTACTTGCACAACGCAAGATGTTTTGGATGAAAATGCTAAATACCCTTTCACTGTATGGACTTTTCGAAAAGTTTTCAATCCGTTCTTTTGTTAAATTTGCGATTTTGGTACGTTTTGTTTTGATTTATGCAGGGTTTCGTATTAAGTATAGACGTTATACATAGTATGTTAGTAGTTCAGTGCTGGCTTAGGGCTCTATTCCATAGTTGGCGCTAATTTATCCAGAGCTGTTGTAAATTTACCAACTCCATAGACTTTATTGACTTTGGTAAATTTACCACAGCTCTGGCTAGGCTTGCACCAATTTTGTAATCCAGCCCTTATGGTTTGTTTTTGATAGTGATCCATGTAATATGTATCGCTTTTGTGATAATAATCGGCTACAGAAGTGTGCTGAAATGTTGATATGCAGAGATTTTTGAATAAATATTCTTGTTATTCTTGTATACAAGTCCTCGAGTGCTCGTTTTTGGTGGATTTTGGAATATCTATATTAAGCTATATGCTCTTCTCAATACAGGGAGCTCCTGTTTGCTTCTGAGGGCTATTAACAGAGCAAGAGATAAGAAATTATAAACAGACTTTGTAGTAAAGGAACCTAACATCTCTGTCTTTTTACAGGAAGATTTTAGAATGGCTGTGTAAGTCACAGACAGCGAGGTGAGACTAAGGCTGTATAAATAAAGTGAATTCAATCCTAAATATCAGAATAGAGCAGTGAGACTGCACGGGCATGATCTATACACCAAGCAAGAGTACTTTATTAAGCGAAGGTTGTTTTGCCTATAGTATCCCTTTAATGCTGACTACAGAAACTGAAACCTTACATTATTTTTAACTCATGATACTAAAGACAATAATGTTATGTTGCCATTCTCATTCAAGAAGATCCCTCAAAAACATTCAAGTCTACTCAGGAAAAGGTGAATTGCAGGAGAATTTCAAAATCTAGACCTATACATTAGATGATTTGTAACGTGAGATGAATGGGAGAATTTCTGTTTGCTGAAATTGCTTTAAACTATAAAAGATTAAGCTTTTGAGTTCCCTCTGTCTCAGGTCTGAAGCAAACCCTGAGAATGAAAAGGAAAACTCTTGAAAGCTTGTATTTTAAGTATCCAGATATTACAATGAAAAGGTATCATTGCACCACATTACTCTGGGTTTTTGGAATTTTATTTATATATACTTATTTCGTTATTTTTCAGTGGTATGGATTTAGTAGCGAAAATTATTAGTGCCCCCCCAGTTTTGACTGTGGTATCTTGTGTGCCCCCCTATATATTATTCCTAGAGTCGCCACTGTGGTGAAGAAACCAGTGGGAGGTTAGCATGCAAGGGGTAATTTTTTTAAAACTTATTGTTTAGATATTACAGTCTAGAGGGATTGGGGTTAAGGAAAACAAGGGGAGGTGGGAGGTACACAAGATGCGTCTGGTGAGAAAAATAAGCTTCGCCCCTGCTTTCGTTACAGATTGCAAAGCGGCAATGCGGGCATTGGGGAGGCCAATAAGGAGCGAGTTGCAGTAATCAAGCTGTGAAATGACAAGCGCATGAACCAGCACCTTTGCCGTATCTTGTGTCAGAAACGGGCGGACGCGGCAATGTTCTTGAGTTGGTAATAACAGAATCTGGTCACTGGACGTGGGAAAAGAACATTAGGTCAGAATCTAAAGTGAGACCAAGGCAGTGAGCTTGAGGCGTCAGGCTAATGAGCGTTCCATTTACTCGTAGAGAGGTAGGTGGCTTTGAGTTTTTCTAGGAGGGAGGAACAAAGAGTATTTCAGTTTTGGTGCAATTTCGGGGTAGTTCTTCTATTCACTAAGCTGTCAATTTGCCAAATACAGGCAAATTGACGGTGAAATATGGTGCAGTTTGGTGGTCTTCGGCAGCAGCAAAATTGTCCCATAAGTATTGGTTTGTCTATTCACAGAATGTCGAATTGCAAATGTTGGCGAAATGCTCTGATTTCAGTGTTTCAGTTTGATAGGTTTAAACAAGCGAATCCCATAGGTTTCAATGTAAAACTGTAATATATTTAGAAAAGACCATTTATTTTTTTCATTTTCAGCAAAAAGTCCTTATTTTTAGAACCTTTTTTTGACAAAATTTTTGTTTCCCAATTTTTAAAAGTGTTTTTTTTTTATTCTGTAACAGACCTTTTTCTTATTTTAAAAATGACTTTTTTTATTATTAGGCACATTTTAAAACTTTTTATTGGTTTAATCGCCTATTAAGAGAATAGGAGACTTCTGTTTTTTTTTTCAGTTCGGTGGAATTCACCAATGCCAATTCGGCACAGTTCAGCGGTTTTCAGCGCAGTTCAGCGTTTTTTGCCAACGTCTGATAACTGCTTTGGCGAATTCCATTTTTAGCAAAATATGGTGATCATTTGCAATATAGTGAATTCATCGTATTTTCGTTGAAATGTTTCGCGAAAGTGCACTGAAATGCGACGAAACGCAAAAGCACCGAAATTGCAATTTTGGGTGCTTAGCGAATAGCCCCTGTAATGACCTGGAACCAAGGTTACTAGTTTAGCATATTACGTTTAATTTTTAAATACTATAACATTGACCCCACCAGTGTCGAACCATTTAACCCTATGTGCTGAGCTTATTAGAACTATTTTTGATGATAATGTTTAGTCTCTATTTGAAGTCATGCTTTATAGCAGAACCTAGATAAATTATGCATTGGTTTTTGGCTGACTCCACATTTTCAAAATATGTTGTCAGCAGCATTTGCCTAATTATTTAAGAGCAAAAATTGGGGGGTTATCTTTTAATAGAGTATCCCTTTTAAAAAGACTTTGGGCACTATTCCGTACCTCGCGCTAAAATGGGGACGCTATTTCAGGACAGGCACTAGCGGAGCACCTCACTCCGGAACGCAACACTAACTGCTGGGATACTCACGAAAGTGTTCCACGCTGCTGCGAATATCTATCTCTGGAGATTGTGCAGTGCCGCGGGCTGATCGTGGAGCAGTGGCAACTAGAAACCTGAGGGCCCCGGTGCAAGAATCCACGAAGGGCCCCCCCAAAAAAAAGCTCTATATTTTTACTTATTTTTCACTGCAAAATAAAACAAAGATAGTATTGCCCCCCAGCTCACATGGATATATATTGCCCCCCAGCTCACATGGATATATAATGCCCCCAGCTCACATGGATATATATTGCCCCCCAGCTCACATGGATATATATTGCCCCCGCTCACATGGTGTATATATGGCCCCCGCTCTCATGGGTATATAGGGCCCCCAGCTCTCATGGGTATATAGGGCCCCCAGCTCTCATGGGTGTATATATGGCCCCCAGCTCTCATGGGTGTATATATGGCCCCCAGCTCTCATGGGTATATAGGGCCACCAGCTCTCATGGGTATATAGGGCCCCCAGCTCTCATGGGTATATAGGGCCCCCAGCTCTCATGGGTATATAGGGCCCCAGCTCTCATGGGTGTATATATGGCCCCCAGCTCTCATGGGTGTATATATGGCCCCCAGCTCTCATGGGTATATAGGGCCCCCAGCTCTCATGGGTATATATTGGCCCCCAGCTCTCATGGGTATATAGGGCCCCCAGCTCTCATGGGTATATAAGTCCCCCAGCTCTCACCTCTGCTGGCCCCAGGGCAGGCTCCGCCGGCGTCCCGTTCTTCTCCGAGGCGAGCGGCCGCTGGAAGCATGCGTCTTGGCCGCTCGCCGGAAACCACCTGATCAGCGCAGAGGTCTCGCGAGAGGATCTCGTGCGCTGGTCAGGTGGTTCCTATCCCACGTGAGCGGCCAAGCTGCATGTCAGCGGCCGCTCGCAGGGAGAGGGACGGCCAGCGTGCGGCTCCCAGATTCCGGCGCTGATTGCCGGAATCTGGCGGGCGGCGCCGGGCCCCCCTCCAGTGGCGGAATGCCAGGGCCCGGTCGCAACTGTGACCGCTGCGACCCTGGTACTTCCGCCACTGTCGTGGAGGGATACTAGGAACTATTTGCCACAGTCTGACTCTGCTCACGCGACAAGAAGTAGTGGATGGAGCCACCATTCTCACTGCGAGATGAGAGGTGAGTATCGGATTTATTGGGGGAGGGTTTGAGGGGTTTCTGAATGATTTTGCAAATGCGGAATCACTTGGCACCAGATTTTAGGTGTAGCCAAAATTTTGCCTTGCGGGTCCGGATGGTAACTAGCGCTAGCACTTTGTAATACCTTACTTATCAAAATGCTAATTCATGATTGTGCTCCCCAAGTTAAGTATAGGATTTGCACAGTACCGTGAGCTCGTGGAAGTGCAAAAACAGATGCGCTAAATAATTTCTTACAGGTTTAGCTTCAGGAAGGTTAAAGTCACTGATCCTGGCAATAACGCTTCCACATCCGAACACTAACGTTAGCGTTCACAAACAGTGCCCTTTTATTTTGCAAAGTTCCTTTGCTTATATGCTCATTTTTATTTGTAATAGGTTTTTGAAGTACTTTAAGTGATTTTATCCATAAATTCCAGGTATGGACTACAATTATCTTGTGAAAACACACACATTTTTTAATTTAAGATCTAATGGTAATGAATAATGAAACTAGGTAATGGAGACCTTTTGATATTTAGTATAAATTGAGTTTAGTATAAATTTCTTCACCTCAGTTGTTTCAGCGTTTGCGAAATGTGTTATGATGAGAACAAAGATTGTTTTGCGTTACAAATCAATGGAACATATACTGTTGATGTATGCAGAAAGAACATGAGCAACACAAGAAATGAAGGGAACATATTGGGTACATTTGAGTAATCTTAATTATACATTACTGTAAACATCATCACTGAGTCGCATTACATCAACATGTATGTCTTCTAGCAATCACAAACTGACCTGCTTGCACTGGCATATGTTCAAAATATTTCTTGCAAAACACAAAGGGCCCTATTACGAAGTTGGTGTAAATGTAATCAGAGCTGTTTTAAATTTACCAGAACCATCATAGACTATGGAATTGTTAAATTTACAACTGCTCTGGTTAAGTTAACCCCAACCTTGGAATAGGCCCCGAAGTGTTCTATTATACTACAATACATACTTTGTTTATCAATCTGTATAGGTTGTAGTGTAGCTATCAGGGCCGTCTTTAATATTGACTGGGCCCTGGGCAAACATTTTCTTGGGCCCCTCCATGCAATTTTGCTCGACTCTAAACCAACATTCTAAAAAAAAAAAAAAATTGTTTTTACAATTACTCATCATATACACATCTTTAATACACATACTGTAAAAAACACATACAGTAACATATTTCTTTGCACACATATACACATCCTATAAACAAGTACCATTGTATACACAGCCTGTATCTTATATACATCATATACAGTTACATTTTATATGTATACACAGCAGTCACAATTCCAAATCATATAAATACTGTACATCAAATACACAATTCCACATCATATACACACAAATACACATTATACATTCATCGTGTGCACATTTCTACATCATATATACACTTAATTAACCCTTTCACTGCGGTGACGTGTGGGGAACGTCCTCATTGACTCCCGCAAAGTGTTTTGTGGACTTTCTTGTGGATCATCTTTAGAAGAGGCTTCGTTCTGGGACAACAGCCATACAGACCAAATTGATGCATTGTGCATCGTATGGTCGGAGCACTGACCATGAGGAGGCCTGTTCTGAGTGGAACCTGTCCTGTTAAACCACTGTATGGTCGAGGCCACCGTGCTGCAGCTCAGTTCCAGGGTCTTGGAAATCTTCTTATAGCCTAGGCCATCTTTATGTAGAACAATTCTTTCTATCAGATCCTGAGTTCTTTCCCATGAGATGCCATGTTAAACTTCCATCGACCAATATGAGTGAGAGCGATAACACCAACTTTAACATACCTGCTCTCCATTCACACCTGAGCCCTTGTAACACTAATGAGTCACATGACACCAGGGAGGGAAAATGGCTAATTGGGACATTACTCGCTTTTGTTGCCAGCGGTTTAGACCTTAATGGCTCTGTGGAGTTATTTTGAGGGGACAGCAAATTTACACTGTTATACAAGCTGAGCACTCACTACATTGTAGCAAAGTGTCATTTCTTCAGTGTTGTCACATGAAAATATATAAGATACTAGCTGGATACCCGTGCTCGCAACGAAACGTCTGGCTATGCAGGAGATATTAGGTTCACAATCCGTTGGCTTAGTGGTGGTTGGTGACTGAAACACATAAGGGCTTGTGGACCCCCTGATTATATTTTTTTCTTATTGACACTTGCTTGATGCATCCTCGACGTTTAGGTTTTTGTCCCTGCTACAACCTACCTTGCTTTATCTGTATGTCGTTTGCTATGACTTCTGATGTTATCTGCATGTTCATATTGCTGTTTGCTGTAACACTGACGACTCTTTCAAAATAAAAATTATTAAAGTGAAGATAAAAAAAAAAAACACATAAGGGATGATAATAATATATACATATACACACCTTAACAGGAAATTGTAGACGTCTGAATTCGAATTGGTAGTCTGATGGGATCAGAGGAATTCTGGGTATGAAAATGGTTTCTCCCAGACTTCCGCCTATGAAAGTCGTGGCTTCGATTATGTGTTTGTACAGAGTGTTCACCTGAAGTCTGGTGCCATTGCACCGTTTCGGAGGGGTTAGATTGCGTAACAGCATTATTGGAGCGCCAACCTTGAGGTAGAGGACATGAGGTGGTAATCCTGGTGGGTTGAGAGTGTGCAAGACCTCCACAGGGTTATTGTCCAGCATCGTCAATCTTCATTACCGAGTCCACAGATTCATACTTCATATGCTCAGTGGATATATTCTCCAGCAAAAAGTTGTTGATGCTGTTGGCTGAGTTGTTTGTTGGAGTGAGAATAGCGCTTTCTCTCGGTCATGAACCCCAATACACTCCAGCCTGATGAATGTTTGGGTATATTCTGTCAGTCAAGCTGATCAGATCTGTCACAACCTTGCAAAAGCTACTTGGAATAGTTATTCTTCCCTCCTCTTCCAAAAGCTTGCCATCACCAATATCAAGTAATAAGTTAGAAAGTTTTCCCTCTTTTTCCTTTAACTGTTGTTACAGTAGAAGGGACAGACCCGTCTGAACTGAGGAGATCAGTGTAAGAAGTGATTTGGGGCTGGGACACTATGCAGGAGAAATTTGGTTCACAATCCGTTGGCTCAGTGCTGGTGGGTGATTGAAACCCTTAAGGGAATATATACCCCGCCACCTTGATTTCGGAAGCAGTTCCGTAGGTGGAAGGTGTGGACATTTTGGTGAAGTAGGGACGTTTAGTGCTGTAAGGATCCCCAGACGCTCCTGAGTGAAGGAGTGCAACGTCTGCCAGTTTGAACTGAGATAACGGCATGTGAGGCAAGTGGCAGTAGGAGCAGCTTTTTTTTCTTCAGGTGGGGAGGGGGAGCATAACTCCTTAGCATCAGAGCGTGTCAATAACTGATGCTCTGATGGTCATTTCCAAAAATCCTTTCTTAGTGAGCACCTAGAAGCCGGGAGGAACATACGTGTCGAATTTCAAGTTTCTAGGCTTTACGGCTCTGGAGCCATCGTGATGTTGCGCGAGTGGCATTTCGCTTTTATATATATACATTTGCATATCCTAACCCAGACCTCAAAATTTCCACTCGCCTGCTCGCATTTGGCGAGTGGAAATTAGCTGCGGGCGAGTGGGGCAGCTCTGGAGTCTGAATCTGGAGGTCTGAGAGGGGCTGCCCCCTCCCGCATGACCTGTGATGTTTGCGGATCACCTGTCCACCCATGTGATGCGGCGCACACTCGCAGCGTAAGTATTGCGAGTCTACGATGCATCACATGGGTGAGTCAGGTGACGTGCCGGAGGGGGCAGCACCAATCCAGCGTGCCGTTCCCAGACACTCATATGAGTATGGGAGGCATGCTGCAGCACCTTTCGACTCAGAAAGTGAGTGACTGCTTGGGGGACGGGAGTTAGAAGGAGAGGCAGGTGTAGTGTGATGGGGTTCTATGAAGGCAGGGACTGTGATTATAAGGAGGCAGATGCAATGTGCTATGGCTGTATGGAGGCAGATGGTGTGCTGGGTGTCCTCCTCCCTTGCTGGGAGGGAGAGCTCTACTCCCGATGTCAGGGTGCGGGGCTGAGCACTGGCTGCCTGGAGTTTGCAGATGGTCCTGTCTGGTTGGGAATCCGGGATGCTGCAGGCCGGCAGGTGAGAGGTTAACCCAGTAGCTCCATGCAGAAGGTGGTATTTGAGGGAGTCTGGGGGATACAGGGGGTGGATGGGATCTAGTCTTCTAGGTGGTAAGGTTTATTTTTAAGGCTGGGTATATCCTAATAGGGCCCAGTTCATTGAGTGTGCCACAATCTGTCTGGTTATACTTACTTGGTGACTGCTTGTGGGGGGGGGGGGTTAAAGGGAGAGGAAGGTGGAAAAAGAATGAGAAAGAGGGGTAAAATGAATGAGAGAGAGGATTAAAGAGAGAGAAATGGGTAAAATGAATGAGAGAGAGGATTAAAGAGAGAAAGGGGTAAAATGAATGAGAGAGAGGATTAAAGAGAGAGAAAGGGGTAAAATGAAAGAGAGAGGATTAAAGAGAGAGAAAGGGGTAAAATGAATGAGAGAGGGTTAAAGAGAGAAAGGGGTAAAATGAATGAGAGAAAGGGTTAAAGAGAGAAGGGTAAAACGAATGAGGGTTAAAGATAGAAAGGGGTAAAATGAATGAGAGAGAGGGTTAAAGAGAGAAAGGGGTAAAATGAATGAGAGGGTTAAAGAGAGAGAAAGGGGTAAAATGAAAGAGGGTTAAAGAGAGAGAAAGGGGTAAAATGAATGAGAGATGGGGTTAAAGAGGGGGAAAATGAACGAGAAAGAGGGGGGAATGAGAGAGGGTTAAAGAGAGAAAAAGGGGAAAATTAATGAGAAGGGGGGAATGAGAGGGGCTGAAAAAAAAGGCAGTGGAGCTCTGTGATACGCTCATACAGTACACATTACCGTGAGTCTTATTGCTGTGGAGCTCTGTGATACGCGCATACACACTGCACATTGTGAGTTATTGCTGTGGTGCTCTGATACAGTAATGTGCCGTGTATATGAGTATCACAGAGCTGCACAGCAATAAAACTCACAGTAGTGTGCCGTGTGTATGAGCATGAGTTTTATTGCTGTGGAGCTCTGTGATACGCTCATACACACCACACATTTTGCTTTATGTTTAAACGGCTTTGTTATGTTATTAATGATAATTAAATTATAATTTAAGAGTGTGTGTGTTTAGGGGCAGAGTTAAAGGTAAGGGTTGGGTGGGGCGAGGCGGAGCTAACAGCCGAGGAGAGAGGACGTGTGCAGCCGGGCTCCGTTGAAGATTTTGCTTGTTTACCTGTAATCCCGACTGCCATCGACCTCATAGACGACCCCAAACCTGTATAAGGTCTGTTTGTGCACCCCTGAAGCGGTCTCACCGAGCAGCAGTGGTTTAAAAAGACCCAACCGATCACTTGCAACACTTGCGGCCTACTCCGGTCGGCCATCTTGCAACCGCGGAGTTTATTATTTCACTCGCCTGCCGCTTGCTGCCCTACTCGAACTTAGCACCCGGTGCGCCCGTTGTTTGTGGGGCCCAGGTGCTTGGGAGATCCCGAGGAGTGAGACAGATTGGGGACCGCTTTGTGCGGCGACCTTTGTTAGTAATATACTCCGCTGTACTTTTATTCAGACTAAACAGTCAGTATACTGCTACTTTAATGGGGAGAAGACCGGGAAGAAACCTCTGCTACCGGATGGTACCCAGCAGCAGGACATCCGTGATGCACTAGGTGAGGCCCGACGAAAGCGGCAGGGCGAACCCCACACATATTTGTCTCCCACAGCGAGTTCTGCGGAAGAGGAGGAACCGTTTTGGTCTGAGACCTCGGTGGCTGCCCGGCATTCTCCAGGATTGCTGGGGGTAAGAATCGACCGGGTCGACCGCCGGAGATCCAAAGCCATCAGTGGCACGACGGCTGGAGACGCCATCTGACCACTTGGATTCTGTGGACTCCCTTCCTACAGCCCTCTGGGAGGCGGATGTGTACGGACCGCATGTCCTTCACGAGGGAGGATGTTCGGAGCTTATTGAGGGAAGCAATGGATGAGATGAAGGCGGTGTGGAGGGCGGATTTTGCGGCCATGTCTGCAGACCTGACGCAGGTTAGAGATCGTTTGACGGCTGCGGAGGCTCGAGTTGACGAGGTCGAAGTGACCCAGACACTACTTACGCCGCAGGTGGAATCGTTACAGTCGCAGGTCGCACTGCTTACGGGAGCGGTAGAAGCAGCTGAAATCCGACATCGACAGAAGAATATCCGTATCCGGGGGATCCCGGAGACACTTGCTGATGCCGACCTTTTGCCATTTATTAACAAAGCTACTTCTGCGATGCTCGAGTCCGCCACCAGTCCTGTTTTTCAGAAAGCCATCCGGCTTCGAAAGGCGGCCACGGCCCCGGTGGACTCCCCTCGAGATGTGCTGGCAGTGGCGGGGTCGGTGGCTGATAAGCGCCAATTGATGTCGCTCCCTGTGGCCCGAGCACCAATTGTTTTTGAGAATGTATCCTTATCTTTATTTAATGATCTCCCATTTGTGACATTGATTGCTCGACGTCAATTCCGAGAGATCACAGCGTTTTTGAGGAGCTGTGGGGTGAAATACAGGTGGGGGTGGCGGGATCTCTGTACATATATCATGATAATTTGACACACCTGGTGACTTCGCCTGAGGCGGCGTGGTCCCAGCTACGTTCAATGGGTCTGTTTCCAACCCCAGAGATAAATAGTTCTGGACTGAACGGTCCCCCCGCTTCTACGAAGGATCCGGGTTAAGTATGGACCTGAAATCAGGCAGTGATATACCTGGACACTCTGGTCTTTTTTTTTTTTTTTTTTTTTTCAAAGTTTTTATTTTGAAAAAGAGTCAGCTTAACAACATACAAAGCATGGAATGGCCTCGCAGGGCCATGAAATGTCATCAGAGAAACACATCAGTATAAAACAATGAAGTCATCTGAGGAAAATCACATTTTAGCAAACATCCCCTAAGAGGGGGGTCTCATCGAGGGTAAACACAAACAAAGCATGGAATGGCCTCTCAGAGCCATGTAATGTCATCAAAGAAACACATCAGTATAAAACAATGAAGTCATCTGAGGAAAATCACATTTTAGCAAACATCCCCTAAGAGGGGGGTCTCATCGAGGGTAAACAACAAAAAATAAGAAAAGGCGGCCTTATTTGGCGAACAGAAATAAAATCAAAGTAACCAACGAAAGTGACCTCGCAGGGCCATAAGAAATCACTTATGTAACATAGAGTTAACAATATAGTCATATTTTGACAGAATTTCTCGTAAGGAAAAGAGGGGAGGGGATAAGAAGAGAAAAATAAATGGGGAGAGAATGGTGCTGTATATATATCGCTGCTGAGAAGATGGTGACCCACAGGGCAGAGAAAAAAAAAAAAAAGGAGGGGGGGAGGGGTCGAATAGGGGGTAGGAGGAGAATGGCAAAGACCATAACCGTGACTCTCCTGGCACACTCCCGAGGGAGGCCATGGAGGAGCAATGTCACGAGGCCCAGGAGCCTGAGGGCCAAACATGACTCAAAGCCATGGTGGCGCGCCTCCGGCAACCTGAAAAAATGCCAAAAAAAAAAAAAAAAAAAAAAAAGGGGGGGGAAGGGCGGGTACACCATCCTCAGCAGATCAAGCACATATCATACCAAATAATATAAAAGGGGGAAGGAGAATAAAAACATTAATAAACGGAAAAAATGAAATCGGCGAAATGTATCGCGTATACTTAAAAAGTCATCTGAATGAAACTGTGAAAAAAAAAAAAAAAAAATTGCAGGAAATCAAAAGGCACAGCGTGGGAATATGTAAAGTCAGAAATAGTCCAAGAAAATTAATAGTACTAATGGGGGAAACACAATCCGAAAAAGGTCGTTAAGAGGCAATATATACCAGAGTGTCCAGGTATATCACTGCCTGATTTCAGGTCCATACTTAACCCGGATCCTTCGTAGAAGCGGGGGGACCGTTCAGTCCAGAACTATTCATCTCTGGGGTTGGAAACAGACCCATTGAACGTAGCTGGGACCACGCCGCCTCAGGCGAAGTCACCAGGTGTGTCAAATTATCATGATATATGTAAAGAGATCCCGCCACCCCCCACCTGTATTTCACCCCACAGCTCCTCAAAAACGCTGAGATCTCTCGGAATTGACGTCGAGCAATCAATGTCACAAATGGGAGATCATTAAATAAAGATAAGGATACATTCTCAAAAACAATTGGTGCTCGGGCCACAGGGAGCGACATCAATTGGCGCTTATCAGCCACCGACCCCGCCACTGCCAGCACATCTCGAGGGGAGTCCACCGGGGCCGTGGCCGCCTTTCGAAGCCGGATGGCTTTCTGAAAAACAGGACTGGTTGCGGACTCGAGCATCGCAGAAGTAGCTTTGTTAATAAATGGCAGAAGGTCGGCATCAGCAAGCGTCTCCGGGATCCCCCGGATACGAATATTCTTCTGGCGATGTCGGATTTCAGCGGCTTCTACCGCTCCCGTAAGCAGCGCGACCTGCGACTGTAACGATTCCACTTGCGGCGTAAGTAGTGTCTGGATCACTTCGACCTCGTCAACTCGAGCCTCCGCAGCCGTCAAACGGTCTCTAACCTGCGTCAGGTCTGCAGACATGGGCGCGAAATCCGCCCTCCACACCGCCTTCATCTCATCCATTGCTTCCCTCAATAAGCTCCGAACATCCTCCCTCGTGAAGGACATGCGGTCCGTACACATCCGCCTCCCAGGGGCTGCAGGAAGGGAGTCCACAGAATCCAAGTGGTCAGATGGCGTCTCCAGCCGTCGTGCCACTGATGGCTTTGGAGCTCCGGCGGTCGACCCCGGTCGATTCTTTACCCCCAGCATTCCTGGAGAATGCCGGGCAGCCACCGAGGTCTCAGACCAAAACGGGTCCTCCTCTTCCGCAGAACTCGCTGTGGGAGACAAATATGTGTGGGGTTCGCCCTGCCGCTTTCGTCGGGCCTCACCTAGTGCATCACGGATGTCCCGCTGCTGGGTACCATCCGGCAGCAGAGGTTTCTTCCCGGTCTTCCTCCCCATTAAAGTAGCAGTATACTGTTTAGTCCGAATAAAAGTACAGCGGGGTACACTACTAACAAAGGTCGCCGCACAAAGCGGTCCCCAATCTGTCTCACTCCTCGGGATCTCCCAAGCACCTGGGTCCCCACAAACAACGGGCGCACGCGGGGTGCTAAGTTCGAGTAGGGGGCAGCAAGCAGCAGGCGAGTGAAATAATAAACTCCGCGGTTGCAAGATGGCCGACCGGAGTAGGCCGCAAGTGTTGCGAGTGATCGGTTGGGTCCTTTTAAACCACTGCTGCTCGGTGAGACCGCTTCAGGGGTGCACAAACAGACCTTATACAGGTTTGGGGTCGTCTATGAGGTCGATGGCAGTCGGGATTACAGGTAAACAAGCAAAATCTTCAACGGAGCCCGGCTGCACGCGTCCTCTCTCCTCGGCTGTTAGCTCCGCCTCCGACACTCTGGTCTTTATTGCCTCTTAACGACCTTTTTCGGATTGTGTTTCCCCCATTGATACTATTAATTTTCTTGGACTATTTCTGACTTTACATATTCCCACGCCGTGCCTTTTGATTTCCTGCAAAAAAAAATTATTTTTTTTTTTCTCAGTTTCATTCAGATGACTTTTTAAGTATACGTGATACATTTCGCCGATTTTGTTTTTTCTGTTTATTGATGTTCTTATTCTCCTTCCCCCTTTTATATTATTTGGTATGATATGTGCTTGATCTTCTGAGGATGGTGTACCCACCCTTCCCCCCCCCTTTTTTTTTTTTTTTTTTTTTGCATTTTTTCAGGTTGCCGGAGGCGTGCCACCATGGCTTTGAGTCATGTTTGGCCCTCGGGCTCCTGGGCCTCGTGACATTGCTCCTCCATGGCCTCCCTCGGGAGTGTGCCAGGAGAGTCACGGTTATGGTCTTTGCCATTCTCCTCCTACCCCCTATTTGACCCCTTCCCCCCCTTTTTTTTTTTTTTCCTCTCTGCCCTGTGGGTCACCATCTTCTCAGCAGCGATATATATACAGCACCATTTTCTCCCCATTTATTTTTCTCTTCTTATCCCCCTCCCCTCTTTTCCTTGCGAGAAATTTCTGTCAAAATATGACTATATGGTTAACTCTATGTCACATAAGTGATTTCTTATGGCCCTGCGAGGTCACTTTCGTTGGTTACTTTGATTTTATTTCTGTTCGCCAAATAAGGCCGCCTTTTCTTATTTTTTTTGTTTACCCTCGATGAGACCCCCCTCTTAGGGGATGTTTGCTAAAATGTGATTTTCCTCAGATGACTTCTTTGTTTTATACTGATGTGTTTCTTTGATGACATTACATGGCTCTGCGAGGCCATTTCATGCTTTGTTTGTGTTTACCCTCGATGAGACCCCCCTCTTAGGGGATGTTTGCTAAAATGTGTTTTTCCTCAGATGACCTCATTGTTTTATACTGATGTGTTTCTCTGATGACATTTCATGGCCCTGCGAGGCCATTCCATGCTTTGTACGTTGTTAAGCTGACTCTTTTTCAAAATAAAAACTTTGAAAATAAAAAAAAAGGGTTGGGTGGGGCAACTGGTGGCGAGTAACTCTTAAGGCCTGGCTAGTGGCTCAGGACCTGAAATTTTGAGCCCTGTCCTAACCAATCATATGCCAATGTTCAAATTGTCTTGTGACTGTTGAACTGGTTGAGTCAGTTGGTAGTTTAGCTCTGTGAGCAATGGTCATTCAGCAGCCTGCTTTATTATAATAAAACCAGCACCACTTACCCTGAATTCTGCATCCGAGAGTCATTGGTACAAACACCTCAGCAGCACGAAACCTAAACATTACAATATATTAGTATATTGTAATGACATAGAAAACTTTAACTATGTAAAATAAATTACAAGGCAGATGCATGCAATAGGAATCATGTTTGTCCCATTTTGTTATTTATTGCCACTCCTCATATCATTACAATTCAATTTTCTGATATTCATAGACACCTGAAGCATTTGAATTAACTTGTCACTTTCAAAGTCTGTACCTGTGCCTTATTGATTGTGATGGCATAGCACACCTTACCAGGAAAAGGAAGATGCTTGAACTCGAAGTGGGAGTCTGATGGGATCAGAGGAATTCTGGGTATGAAATCGGTTTCTCCCTGATTTACGCTTGTGTAAATCGTGGCTTCAATTACGTGTTTGTACAGAGTCTGCCATTGGATGCTGGTGGATGAGAAGGCTGTGTAAGGGTTCAGAGAGTTGGACTTTCCCGCCACTGCAGCACATCCCGGGACTCTGATCCTGCCACTTCAGAGCACGGCATCAGGCACAAGGTAACTGTGGTCTGAGATAAACAACCTTTTCTCTGGAATAATCCATCTGAGGTTCATATTTAAAACCGGACAAATACTTATTAGTCCAAGGCATTGATTTAATTTGCGACTCCTTAACGTAGGGGTTATTACATGCATACTTTATTACAGCCTCTCTACTGACTTGGGGATGAGTTTGACGATACTTTTTTCCAGCTTCCCTTACTTGTGTTTTCCTAATCGCATCTGTAAATCTTTTCTGCGTTTTTCCCCTTTCATTTAACTGTTGTTACCGTAGAAGGGACAGACCCGTCTGAACTGAGATCAGTGTAAGGCGTGATTTGGGGCTGGGACACTATGCAGGAGAAATCTGGTTCCCAATCCTTTGGCTCAGTGCTGATGGGTGATTGAAACTCATAAGGGAATATATCCCCTGCCACCTTGATTTCGGAAGCAGTTCCGTAGGTGGAAGGTGTGGACATTTTGGTGAGGTAGCGACGATTAGTGCAGTAAGGATCCCCAAACCGCTCCTGAGTGAAGAAGTGCAACGTCTGCCAGTTTGACCTGCGATAACGGCATGTGAGGCAAGTGGCAGTTGGTACAGATTTATTTTCAGGTGGGGAGCAGGAGTATAACTCCTTAGCATCAGAGTGTGTTAATAACTATTGCACTGATGGTCATTTCCAAAAATCCTTTCTTAGTGAGCACCTAGAAGCCGAGAGGAACATACGTGTCGAATTTCAAGTTTGTAGACTTTACGGTTCTGGAGATAGCGTGATGTCGCGCGAGTGGAGACATATATATATATATATATAGACCGAAGGAAGGATGGCGGCACTCAGTCGAAAATAAAACATAAAGAAGTTTATTAAATCATTAAAATAAGACCGACGTTTCGGCCCGCACAGGAGCCATTCTCAAGGTCCTGAGCGGTCCTTGAGAATGGCTCCTGTGCGGGCCGAAACGTCGGTCTTATTTTAATGATTTAATAAACTTCTTTATGTTTTATTTTCGACTGAGTGCCGCCATCCTTCCTTCGGTCTATATTGCTTTTGGCTGGGCACCAACCATTGAACCTATGAAGATTTCCTAAGGTGTTGCAGGACTTGTGGTGACGTATATATATATATATATATATATATATATATATATATATGAACAGACGGTTTTTCTCCACTATATATATTTCTGAGCACTTGATGTACCAATAGGTCATTATGTATCATTTCTGTTCCTTATATAGATGCAGTGGCAAGTGTGACGATTATGGCCGTTGCACATTGTTACTATGTTTAAATTTTTTCAGATTCTTTGCATGCGTAGGTTATGCGCTGTTGACTCATCCTAGCTTCACCCCTTTAGATCTGTCGTCGTGTTACGATTTGCTCCGAGTATTCTCTTTTCTATCTGTATATTGTTGCCATTTGGCGCTTGCGCTCCAGTCCACCCAGGCCTTTTTGGTTTATATCTCCATGGTTACCTGTGTCCTGCAGGTTTAGTATACATGTACGTCATCGACTGGCGCGCTTCCCAGAAGTAGACGCCGTTACGAGGTTGGGCGTCCTCCTCGAGGTTTGCCGGTATTGGGTGAGCTCTGATACTACACTGTATATAAGTATGTGTTTATATGATGCCTGTATACCTTGATAAAGGCTCGTGTTGGGCCGAAACGTCAGTCAATGGACAGGTACTTTTAATATGTATCAATAAAGTTTTTTATTTTTACCTAAATCCTGATGTGCTGCCCTGTTTTCTGTATACATATGCTCAAGGGCATTTTGCACTCAGGTACACTAGTTAATCAGCGTTGGCGGCGTGGGGTCCAAAATTGGATTTTGTATATATATATATATATATATATACACACAAAAGTGTGAGAGATGTACTCACTTCTGTGAGATACTGTACATAACTAAGCTTTTGTCAAAAAACAGGGCATAACCCTTTACCTAAAAAGCGAGAACTAGTCACATAATTGTAGCGATGCTCACGTAGAAATATTACACAGAATCTCTTGGTTAGTGATGGGGACCAGCAAGGGTCTAGTCTTACAAAAATAAGTGTGGGAGCTCTCCAAGATTTCTGCTCCTCGATTAACCATTGACATGTCCCACTTACGGCAATAGGGCCTTCCATCTCCTCCTGTACTGTTTGTCAAATGTTGTTCAATGTATTTTAACATAGAAACATAGAAAAATGTCGGCAGATAAGAACCTTTCGGCCTATCTAGTCTTCCCAATTACATGGATACTTTACCTGGATTTATCTTTTGTTTAGGATAGCCTTATGCCTATCCCATGCCTGCTTAAATTCAATTACTGTTTTGGCCTCTACCAATTCAACTGGAAGACTGTTCCATGTATCCACCACCCTCTCAGTAAAATAATGCTTCCTGATGTTACTTTTAAACCTTTGCCCCTCTAATCTAAGACTATGTCCTCTTGTTTTGCTACTTTGTTTCCTTTTAAATATACTCCCTTCCTCTACCTTGTGGATTCCCTTTACGTATTTAAATGTTTCTATCATATCTCCTCTGTCTCGTCTTTTTCCCAAGCTGTACATGTTAAGATCATTAAGCCTTTCCTGGTAACTTTTCTCCTTCAAGCCGTACACCATTTTAGTAGCCCTTCTCTGAACTCTCTCTAAGATGTCTACATCCTTCTGGAGATACGGTCTCCAGTACTGCACACAGTACTCCAAGTGAGGTCTCACCAGTGCTCTGTACAGTGGCATGAGCACTTCCCTTTTCCTACTGCTAATACCTCTCCCTACACAACCAAGCATTCTGCTAGCATTTCCTGCTGCTCTATTACATTGACTACTTACCCTTAGATCCTCTGAAATAATAACCCCTAAATCCCTTTCCTCAGATGTTGAGGTTAGGACTGTATCAAATATTCTATATTCAGCCCTTGGGTTTTTACGTCCCAGGTGCAATATCTTGCACTTATCCACATTAAAACTCAATTGCCACAACTCCGACCATTGTGGTAGTTTACCTAAATCATTTGTCATTTGGCTGATCCCTCCAGGAACGTCAACCCTGTTGCAAATCTTTGTGTCATCAGCAAAAAGACATACTTTTCCATTAATACCTTCTGCAATATCACTAATAAAAATATTAAAGAGAATGGGTCCAAGTAGTGACCCCTGAGGTACCCCACTGGTAACAAGACCTTGCGCCGAATAAGCTCCATTTACCACAACCCTCTGTTGCCTGTCACTCAGCCACTGCCTAATCCATTCAACAATATTGGAATCCAAGCTCAAAGATTGCAATTTATTGATAAGCCTTCTATGCGGAACAGTATCAAAAGCCTTACTGAAGTCTAAATAAGCAATGTCTACTGCACCACCTGTGTCTATTATTTTTGTTACCCAATCAAAAAAATCAATAAGATTAGTTTGGCATGATCTCCCTGAGGTAAACCCATGTTGTTTCTGATCCTGTAATCTATGTGTTTTTAGATGTTCAACAATCCTTTCCTTTAACATGGTTTCCATTAATTTCCCCACTACTGACGTAAGACTAACTGGCCTATAGTTCCCCGATTCCTCCCTACTACCCTTCTTGTAAATGGGCACAACATTTGCTAATTTCCATTCTTCTTGGACGACTCCTGTTAACAGATTTATTTAACCAATCCTTGCTAACGGTTTTGCTATTACACCACTGAGCTCTGTTAATAATTTAGGGTGGATCCCATCAGGCCCCATTGACTTATTTGTCTTTACTTTAGACAGCTGCTGTAGAACCTCCTCCTCTGTAAACTCCTATGTAAATGTCTCGTTAGTGTTTCCTCCTAACTGAGGTCCCTTTCCTTCCTTTTTCTTCTGCAAAGACTGAACAAAAATATTCATTGAGGCAGTCAGCGAGACTTTTATCCTCTTCTACATACCTTCCTTCCTTTGTTTTTAATCTAACTAATCCTTGTTTTACTTTTATCGTTTTTGTATCTAAAAAATGTTTTGTCCCCCTTTTTTACTGACTGAGCTATTTTCTCTTCTGTGTGAGCTTTGGAAGCTCTTATAAATTGCTTTGTCTCTTTCTGCCTAATCTTATAGGTTTGCCTATCTTCTTCACAGAGTTTTTTTATAATTATTGAATGCTGTCTTTTTGTTCTTCACTATTTTGGCCACTTCTGCAGAGTACCACAGTGGTTTCTTCCCTTTTTTGTTTTTGCTAACAAGCCGAATGCAATTGCCTGTGGCCATCAATAATGCCTCCTTTAAATAATCCCATTTCTCCTGGACTCCCTTTAAACTCCTCCAGTCTGATAATGACTCATTCACACAAAATCTCATTTTAGAAAAATCTGTTTTTTTAAAGTCTAACATTTTTGTTTTTGTGTGGTGCGGCTCCATCCCTGTTCTTATATTAAACCACACTGACTGGTGATACTAGATCCCAAATTTTCACCTACAATGTCTGATACCAAACCTTCATTTGTGAGTATTAAATCCCATATGGCCTCTTTACGGGTCGACTCCTCAACTACTTGTGTTAGAGATAATCCCAGTAGGGAGATTAGAATATTTGTACTCCTGGTGCACCCAGCTATTTTGGTTTTCCAGTTCACATCAGGAAGATTAAAGTCCCCCATGATAATAACTTCCCCCTTCATTGTCATTTTGGCTATTTCCTCAAACAGATTATCTAGCTCTTCTACTTGTCCAGGGGGTCTATAGATCACACCTACAGGAGCTACTGTATGATTGCCAAATGTTAGCGTAACCCAAACTGACTCTATGTTCACCTCGCTCACTTTTATTTGGTTCGTTTTTATGTTGTTTTTCACATACAGGGCCACTCCTCCTCCTTTCCTACCTTCTCTGTCTTTTCTATATAAAGAGTACCCCGGTACTGTTATGTCCCAGTTATTTTTCTCACTGAACCATGTCTCAGTAACCGCCACTAAATCTACTTTTTCAGCTGCCATCATTGCCTCAAGTTCATTGATTTTAATGACTAAACTGCGAGCATTTATAGACACGACTCTGAGCTTGTCATTTTTTCCCCCGCATGTTGCTTGCACCCTCCGATTTAGTTTTGGGGACAATTGAGCAGATTGTTTTTTACCGTTTTGTCCCCCCCCCTCCTAGTTTAAATATTCCTTTGTGAAACCATTGGACTTCTCACTGAGAACATATGTTCCCTTATGAGTAAATTGCAAACCATCTTTTTTATACAGTTCCTTTCTGCTCCAATTAGAGCTATCATGGGACACAAAGCCAAACCTTTGCTCCCGACATCATTCCCGAAGCCACAAATTAAATTCCCTATTACGCATCTGCCTATCCTGAATGTTATGCACAGGCAGAACTTCAGAGAATGACATAGTGGACGCAATCTGCTGTATTAAACCTCCAAGAACACAAAAATCTTCCTTAATCTCAGAAACCTCATTGCTAGCCAAGTCATTTGTCCCTAGATGGACTATAATGTCCACTTCCCCTTGCTGCTTTGCTTGTTTGACAATATTGAGAATACGTCTCTTGTCTCTACGAGCAGTAGCCCCAGGAAGACATCTCACCAAACCACTACTCTCCAGCTCAACACCTCTTATGATAGAAGGCAATTGTTTCTGGGTGATTCTATCAAGTCCCACCTTTTCCTTTTGTCCTTGGTTGCAGTCCTGCATACCTTAGGCATAGGGGATGGTGGTTCCTCAACTATGGTGTCTGAGCCTACTTCCGTCTTACCACTACACTCTGAAAGTGCCTCAAAAGAAGAAGAGCCACAGACTGTGGGACATGCCTTCTATCCACAACTCTAAGTCTACCAGATCCTACAGTAGTCCATCTGCCGCTCCTAGGAGGCCTCTGTGACAGTGGCTTTGTAACAGTCATAGCCTCAGTTTGTCTAACAGATAATTTACAAATCTCAGACTTCAAACAGGCAATTTCCTGCTGCAATAAAGAGAACTGCCTACATATCAGGCACACTCCAAACCTCCAAAAATTGGATCTAAAAACAAATGCATGACAGCTCTGACACTGGACCGAGCCTGCCATTATAAAAGAATGGATTTAAAACCAGCAAATCTTACCTTTTTGTAGGTTTTCTACCTCCTGTCTAACCTCAGACTACCTCCCAGAATATCTTTAAGTGCTCACTTGGAAGGCTTGCACTTAGAAGGCTTCACAAGCTCTGTTAGACAAGCTAATACTAGCAAGCTTTATATAGTCACCTAAGAACACCTCCCCCAGCAAGGCGTGGACAAGCTTTACCTCTTAGCAAATAGCAGCCAATTGATTCCAATTCTATGCTAAACAGTAAGAAAAATGAGTCACCAGCCTAACCTAATTTACTCACCAGCCCTAACTTAAAACCTTAAGATGAATAGAAAAGATCTGTTTGAACAAAAATCAAAATCACTCACCAGAATATCTCTAAGTGCTCACTTGGAAGGCTTGCACTTAGAAGGCTTCACAAGCTGTAACCCTGTCTATACTGTGCCTATTGTACAGCGCTGCGGAATATGCTGGCGCTTTATAAATAAATAATAATAATAACCCACCACTCCACATGGAAATTTGATATCTCGGTTTAAACATAAGGATAGACTGGGGTTTAGGGAATCATGATAGTTGTAATAAAAATCATATATTCATGGTGACGTAATAAGTAATCATATGACTGGAACCCAATAAATGCTTCTAAGTATGTGGGCCCAAACAAAACTCTATTCCCTCTGAGGGAGGGAATGCGCGACTTGACCCCTGGGGGCTGGGGATGAGGGTTAAAGGTAGACAATAATAATTATAATCACTGGGGAATCAAAGCAAAGTCAGTGTCTAATTGGGCCTAACCCTAGTTAAACAGAAACCCACTATTGTACACTATAAGGAAACAAAGTATGGAGACGTCATGATGCCTATTTCTTGGGTGATTCGCTGACTATTGCTTAGCAGCCGTGTATACATTATCATGCCGCTCAGGGATTCTCTGCGTCATCAAGACAAGCCAGTCCAGACTATTGGCCGCGGGTAGATCAGGAGGCGGTCCTACATGATGTAGATCAGGATTTCTTGTAGGAAAGTGTTGCTAAGGACGACTTACGCTGGAGGGAGGAGCTACACAGCTGACACGGATCTCCGTTACCGGGTTTTGTAAAAAGTCCTCCCTATTTAAGGACGGGTGACGAAGGGACACTATCTCTTGAAAAAGCCACACTCGTTAAGCGGCGAAACGTGTCGAGATGGGAGGAGTTTTTTAACAGTTGTCCTTTTCTTCTTACCTGACTGTTAAGCACTGTGCCCCTACTCAATGAGAGCGTTAGTTTAGGTATTTACTGTTGTATGACCTAGGTTTGCCTTGATATAACTTTTACTGCAAATCTGATTCTGCTGTTTTCTCGCTTGCCTTCTGGATTGGCGAGTTTGGTGAATTCCCTTAAGTACTTTAGCCCCTATTCTATGAGGGCGTTGTTCTGACGACTATATGCTGCATGGCTTAGGCTGGCGTTTATACATTTCCCCCTTGAATCTCGCGTCTGTTGAACTCGCCTATTGTTATTTGAATAGGTGTGCTATGTCAATTTCTTCAATTTAGTATCCAGAGCAGCCTTATCTATAAACCCTTCTTTGTATGTTCTAAGGAGACACTGTATGTGTAATTGTATTGTGTATGGAAACACTATCCCCACTTCACCCTTCAATATATAACTTTGAGGTGGTTCTTGTTTATGTGCGGTGTTTGGGAATATTATTTCTGAATAACCAGTGAAATCTTTTGACTTCCCAGATCATGGCATGGTAACCTACCCTGTTTAGGGAGGATTCATTTAATTTCTTTGTATGTTTTTATACGGTTGAGTGTAAATTGTACATGTCTATTAAAGTTTAATTATTTATAGGTAGCCAGTGTCTACCGCTCTTTTTTTCTTTTACATTAAAGGTATTTTTAAAAAAAAAAAAAATCATAGAATTCATTACATTGTTTAGATGCTACTTATTTAAGGTAGCATTATTCTTTTAATGTCAGCATCGATTTTAGCCCATACTAAAAGGTAAATGGAATCACTTTAATTTTAAAAGACCCCTAAAATGCAGCTTTTTTTATTCTGTGCATACGAAAAGGTAAGGCATAAAGTTCAGACCACACTAGCATCAGTTATGTGATGTCTATTAAAGTAGCATTTATATTCTATTTTTTTTAACCGGTGGCATTGTTTAGGCATTCTGATTTGACAACTTCTTTAATGCGACGTTACTATGTTCGACCACAATATGTGTAAGGGCCCTAACCGCCGGCGCCGTAGAAAGCCTAAATCCAGCGCCGCCTCGTAGTGCTGAGACTCTCAGTCTTCTCAGGACTCTCCTCTGCAACACTCAGGTGTTGACTAATTCATCTGATGCTCCCTGCACAAAACCAGACCGCACCCAATTAACATTGCTTCTGCATTATCTTGGTGTATGCCAAGCTGACAGGGAGCTACCTCTTGTTCCTGTTATCTGCCTAGATCCTAACTGTACTGTCTCCTCCAGTATTTCCCTTCACTGTGGCAAACAGAAAAACAACACAGCGCTTTAAAAGACCTGAGTCCAAAAAGACAGTGGGGTAGACACTCAATATGTCCGTAAACTGAAATCTTTGTCTTTAGGAGTAGATCTTCTCAAAAAATGCAGATGAAATGTACAATTCTGTGGAGCCTACGACTGGCTCTTAGGAATCAGGCGAGCAGGGACTTTATATTTAGGTGCCCATAAAACCTTCAAGCGACTTCTCCGGAATTCACCAAAATAGGAATGCTGTAGGGAAATTGACAGAAACCAAAAAGGCACCTCCTAGTGCAATAAATCACAAACCACTTTGTATTTTAGGAGGGGGTAGCCAAATTCAAACTCACACACAGTTGAGCCTCTATTGGCTCCGTCACAATACGCATAGGGAATCATAAGGTGTTCCCCAGACCTTCTTTGCAGGAGTTATGGAGGCAGACAGCAATTAGAGTTTTTTAAAAAATAAAAACATTTATTCACTTTAAAATAGATAGATCATATCTACCAGACCAAAGACCAGGACGCGTTTCGCCAACAAAGGCTTCCTCGGCTGGTTATCATATGTCTATTCTTGCTGCTGCCTTTATATACAATACACATTATGTTAATAATTAAAAAATGAATCACTTAAAAATCATTATACTTGAATTCAGATGTGCTTAAGTGGCACCCGCCATTTTGTGCATATTTAGAGGCTCCGCGTATCACCCTGGAACGCGGAAGTAATAGATTAACACGGCAATAGGAAGGAATTTACTCGTTTTATTATAGACGTTGCGCCCGCCATTTTGCGCATGTGCACTCGCCCCGCGTCTCAAGCTGAAACGCGGAATCTCCAAATTACCGCGCAACTCCAAACATAGCCTCAAGAATAACTATCCCTGATCGAGACAGGGACACAGACCCAACGGCCACCACAACAGAGGGCCCATTAATCTAATAATCGCAGAACCATATATAAGGTTGTTGTTACACAAACAACACATCGCTGCAATAAAAACTCTATATTTATATGAATAAAGGGTCACTGATTACGTGATGCCACAGTACTGCAGAGCACATTGTGAAGTATATATAACTGCTGATATTATTGAGCTACAGGATAGGTGGGCATTGTAAACATTAGATTAACATATATAGCATGACACCTAAGGTGGACTGAGCTAGAAGGGCATTGGTGATGTAACCAAAAAATAATCTAAATAAAATTGATAAAACCCGTTATATCCAGAGACAATAAATAGAATGAAATACTATATAATAAAATAATTCTATGATAATTGGATGATATAGTGTATAAATATCATAAGATGTGATCCATAAAAATATAGCAAGGTGAATGAAAAAACTCCAAGAGGTAGATGTGATCTAACAACTCAGTGAATATTCACATATATTGTGATAAATATATAAATATTAATAGATTGACAATGTGCAGTGACAAATCACTATATACGTGGACAATATATAATATTTGAACTTAATAAAGTGCATAAGATGTATTGGAATAAATATATTATTCTATAGTAAATAAGGTGCAACAATTGTGATTTAATGATGTATAAATAGTGGTACTAACCCATCATTTACGTACACCTAAAGTGTGCGTGACTTTAGAATATAAATCCTAAATACCTATAAGAGAGTAGTCTCTTTACCATCGTATGTGCGGTAGTATATAATAGTGAATATTAAATATAATACTTAAAATGTGATCAATGAACACTTATAGACCTCTAGGGGCTAATTGCGTATATAACAATTTAATTCATGTGCAAACTAGCTAAAGTGATTAAGTGCTTCACTCCATTAAAACTGATGTGTAATAGAAAGTGCTCACACACACCTGAGGGCTACCAATGATTTAAATGTGCATATCTCTTAGTGTCAATAAGGGCTGGAGTAAATCCCTATAATACCATTGCTATCCATATAAATGTATAGATATATAAAAAATATAAAATGGGGGGACTTAAATCTAAAGGAAATGAACCAATTCAAAATCATTATTTAAGCCTCCCGGCGTCAAGGTCCCGAGATCAAAAATCAGTCTCCTCTCCTCTCTCCCCAATGCCGTAGTTTCACTCACTCCCCTATTAGTGCATCTCACTTTTTTACGTCAGAAAATTTAAGGCCTCTTGGGCATCCATTATGGAATAATTTAAAATGTTGAGATACAGAATGCTTCTCATATTGTTTATTAATATTCCTAACGTGCTCTGAAATTCTCACGTTTAGGGCTCGACTCGTACGGCCCACATATTGGAGTCCACAAGGGCACTCCAAAAGATACAATACGTTTTTAGAATAACTGGTCAAGATCTTATTAATCTTGACCGTTTTCCCTGTTTTTTTATTAATGAAGCTCTCATTATATCGCTTCTTATTCCCTGTAGATCTACAGGCCAGACACTGGCCGCAACCATAGTAGCCTTCTTTTACATGGAAATGATTGACTGTTTTTTTGTCAACAAATTTGCTCTTAACCAATCTCTTTTTTAGATTTTTCGCTCCTCGGAAAATAATTCTGGGTTTATCCCCTATGATCAAGTGGAGATCCTTATCTTTCTTTAAAAAATGCCAGTGTTTTCTAAAAACCTTTTTAATTAAAACACTATTTTCATTAAAATCGCAAAGGAAGGGGACTCCTTTCATCGCAACTTTCCTGGTTTTATATTGTATAAGGTTATTTTGATCCACCGTTTTCAAATCTCTTATTAACCCTTCTAGTTCAACCTTATCATAACCTTTATCTATAAACTCTTGTTTCAGAATCCCCACCTGTTCTTCAAAAACCACATCATCTGAACAATTCCTGCGTAGCCTAGTAAACTGTCCCTTTGGGATTCCCTTCAACCATATCATATTGTGACAACTTGTCTTGTCAATATATGTGTTTGTATCTACATCTTTAAAATAGGTTTTAGTCTCTAAGGCCCCGTCTTTCACATAGATCTCCAGGTCAAGAAAAGAAATTCTCTCTCTACTCCACTTTTTCTCAAGTTTTATGCCCCATTCTTCATTATCCAAACTTGTCAAGAAATCCAGCAGTTCCACTTCCTCCCCCCTCCATATAAACAGCAGATCGTCTATATATCTCCTATAAAAGGGGACTCTATTTTGCGCCCAGTCACGCGAACCGTAGACAAAACTGGTTTCCCAGCCTGCCATATAGAGGTTCGCGTAACTGGGCGCAAACCGAGTGCCCATGGTTGTTCCCCTCGTCTGAATATAGAATTCTCCATCAAATTGAAAGTAATTATTGTTCAATATGAACTCTATCCCATCCATTACAAAATCTATCTGTTCATTTTCCAAACTTCTAGATGTAATTAATTGTTCCTTAACCACTTCCATTCCTTTTTTATGGGGAATATTACTATATAACGAATTTACGTCACACGTCACTATGAAATATTCATCCTTCCAATGAACCTCTTTCAATCTTTGCAGTATATCAATGGTATCTTTAGTGTAGGAAACTATATTTTTAACGATGAGCTGGAGAATCTGATCGACATATCCTGACAGGTTACTGGTGATCGAATTAATCCCCGAAACGATGGGTCGCCCGGGGGGGGGGGGTCAGTTGGATTTTTGTGAATTTTAGGTAATATATAGAATGAAGGGATCTTCGGGTACAGGTTATGGAGAAATTTGTGTTCCTTATCTATACTATAAAAGGATAAGCTAAAAACTGTCCGTCGCCAAAACCCTACTGCGCATGCGCGACGGACATTTGAAAGCGGCCGTTAGAACACACAGGTAGCTGCGCGTGCCGGCCGCGTGAAAAAAAAAAAAACGGCACGAGCCGCGCGCAGCTACCCGTGTGTTTACACGGCCAGATGCCCCGATCCTCCAGCGGTGACCGTCCTCCGGCTGCCGCTGGCTGCTCGGCGGGCCTCCAGGCTCAGGCGAGCCCCCGGCTTGGTTTGGGCCTACAGGCCCAGCCGAGCCGGGGACTCGCCTAAGCCTAGAGGCCCGCCGAGCAGCCAGCGACAGCCGGAGGACGGTCACCGCTGGAGGATCGGGGCCAAAGTTCCCAAAACATAGTCCCCATAATCGGCCCTGAGCTCCAGCGGTGACCTCCTCCGGCCGAGCAGGCTGCTAGGCGGGCCTCCAGGCTCAGGCGAGCCCCCGGCTTGGTTTGGGCCTACAGGCCCAGCCGAGCCGGGGACTCGCCTAAGCCTAGAGGCACGCCGAGCAGCCAGCGACAGCCAGAGGAGGTCACCGCTGGAGCTCAGGGCCTAAATTCCCAAAACATACTCCACCAAATCGGCCCTGAGCTCCAGCGGCGACCTCCTCCGGCCGAGCAGGCTGCTAGGCGGGCCTCCAGGCTCAGGCGAACCCCCGGCTTGGTTTGGGCCTACAGGCCCAGCCGAGCCGGGGACTCGCCTAAGCCTAGAGGCCCGCCGAGCAGCCAGCGACAGCCGGAGGAGGTCACCGCTGGAGCTCAGGGCCTAAATTCCCAAAACATACTCCACCAAATCGGCCCTGAGCTCCAGCGGTGACCTCCTCCGGCCGAGCAGGCTGCTAGGCGGGCCTCCAGGTTCAGGCGAGCCCCCGGCTTGGCTTGGGCCTACAGGCCCAGCCGAGCCGGGGACTCGCCTAAGCCTAGAGGCCCGCCGAGCAGCCAGCGACAGCCGGAGGAGGTCACCGCTGGAGCTCAGGGCCTAAATTCCCAAAACATACTCCACCAAATCGGCCCTGAGCTCCAGCGGTGACCTCCTCCGGCCGAGCAGGCTGCTAGGCGGGCCTCCAGGCTCAGGCGAGCCCCCGGCTTGGTTTGGGCCTACAGGCCCAGCCGAGCCGGGGACTCGCCTAAGCCTAGAGGCCCGCCGAGCAGCCAGCGACAGCCGGAGGAGGTCACCGCTGGAGCTCAGGGCCTAAATTCCCAAAACATACTCCACCAAATCGGCCCTGAGCTCCAGCGGTGACCTCCTCCGGCCGAGCAGGCTGCTAGGCGGGCCTCCAGGTTCAGGCGAGCCCCCGGCTTGGCTTGGGCCTACAGGCCCAGCCGAGCCGGGGACTCGCCTAAGCCTAGAGGCCCGCCGAGCAGCCAGCGACAGCCGGAGGAGGTCACCGCTGGAGCTCAGGGCCTAAATTCCCAAAACATACTCCACCAAATCGGCCCTGAGCTCCAGCGGTGACCTCCTCCGGCCGAGCAGGCTGCTAGGCGGGCCTCCAGGTTCAGGCGAGCCCCCGGCTTGGCTTGGGCCTACAGGCCCAGCCGGGGACTCGCCTAAGCGTAGAGGCCGGCCGAGCAGCCTGCTCGGCCGGAGGAGGTCACCGCTGGAGCTCAGGGCCGATGTTGCCTAACACATACTCACCGACATCGGCCCTTAGCTCCTCCAGCGATGGTGGTCCCGCTTGCAGCATCCTCTCTCTCTCCGTTGTTCGCCGGAATGACGTCACGAAAGCCTTTGACCCCGGGGGTCAAAGGCTTTCGTGACGTCATCCTGGCGAGCAACGGAGAGAGAGAGGACGCTGGAAGCGGACCGCCATCGCTGGAGGAGCTAAGGGCCGATGTAGGTGAGTATGTGTGGAACCGGTGGAGGACTCGAGGCCGATGTAGGTGAGTATGTGCTCTACACACACACACCCTGCTTGCTCGGCCGGTATCCAAGCTTAGGCGAGCCCCCGGCTTGGCTTGGGCCTAGAGGCCCTGCCGAGCCGGGGACTCGCCTGAGCATGGAGGCCGGTCGAGTTGCATGCTCGGGCGTCCTCCAGGCTCAGGCGAGTCCCCGGCTCGGCTGGGCCTCTAGGCCCACGCCAAGCCGGGGGCTCGCCTAAGCTTGGATACCGGCCGAGTAAGCAGGGTGGGTGTGGAGAGCACATACTCACCTACATTAGCCCTGAGCTCCAGCGGTGACTGTCCTCCGGCTGTCGCAGGCTGCTCGGCCGGCCTCCAGGCTCAGGCGAGCCCCCGGCTTGGCTTGGGCCTACAGGCCCAGCCGAGCCGGGGGCTCGCCTAAGCCTGGAGGCAGGCCGAGCAGCCTGCGACAGCCACCGCTGAGGCTCCGGGCCAATGTAGGGGGATGTTGCCTACACATACTCACCTACATCGGCCCTTAGCTCCTCCAGCGATGGCGGTCCCGCTTCCAGCGTCTTCTCTCTCTCTCCGTTGGTCGCCGGTATGACGTCACGAAAGCCTTTGACCCCGGGGGTCAAAGGCTTTCGTGACGTCATACCGGCGACCAACGGAGAGAGAGAGAGAGAACGCTGGAAGCGGGACCGCCATCGCTGGAGGCCGATGTAGGTGAGTATATCCACGAGCTGGGGCAATATCCACGTGCTGGGGCAGTATCCATCCACGTGCTGGGGCAGTATCCACGTGCTGGGGCAATATCCACGTGCTGGGGCAGTATCCACGAGCTGGGGCAGTATCCATCCACGAGCTGGGGCAGTATCCACGTGCTGGGGCAATATCCACGTGCTGGGGCAATATCCACGTGCTGGGGCAGTATCCACGTGCTGGGCAATATCCACAAGCTGGGGCAGTATCCACGTGCTGGGGCAGTATCCACGTGCTGGGGCAATATCCACAAGCTGGGGCAGTATCCACGTGCTGGGGCAGTATCCACGTGCTGGGGCAATATCCACGTGCTGGGGCAATATCCACGTGCTGGGGCAGTATCCACGTGCTGGGGCAGTATCCACGTGCTGGGGCAGTATCCACGTGCTGGGGCAATATCCACGTGCTGGGCAGTATCACAAGCTGGGGCAGTATCCACGTGCTGGGGCAATATCCACATGCTGGGGCAGTATCCATGAGCTGGGGCATATCCAGTGCTGGGGCAGTATCCACGTGCTGGGGCAATATCCACAAGCTGGGGCAGTATCCACGTGCTGGGGCAGTATCCACGTGCTGGGGCAATATCCACGTGCTGGGGCAGTATCCACGTGCTGGGGCAGTATCCACGTGCTGGGCAGTATCCACGTGCTGGGGCAGTATCCACGTGCTGGGGCAATATCCACGTGCTGGGGCAGTATCCACGTGCTGGGGCAGTATCCACGTACTGGGGCAGTATCCATCCACGTGCTGGGGCAGTATCCACGTGCTGCGGCAATATCCACGAGCTGCGGCAGTATCCACGAGCTGGGGCATATCCACGTGCTGGGGCAATATCCACGTGCTGGGCAGTATCCACGTGCTGGGGCAATATCCACAAGCTGGGGCAGTATCCACGTGCTGGGGCAATATCCACATGCTGGGGCAGTATCCACGAGCTGGGGCAATATCCACGTGCTGGGGCAGTATCCACGTGCTGGGGCAATATCCACGTGCTGGGGCAGTATCCACGTGCTGGGGCAATATCCACAAGCTGGGGCAGTATCCACGTGCTGGGGCAGTATCCACGTGCTGGGGCAATATCCACAAGCTGGGGCAGTATCCACGTGCTGGGGCAGTATCCACGTGCTGGGGCAATATCCACGTGCTGGGGCAATATCCACGTGCTGGGGCAGTATCCACGTGCTGGGGCAGTATCCACGTGCTGGGGCAGTATCCACTGCTGGGGCAATATCCACGTGCTGGGGCAGTATCCACAAGCTGGGGCAGTATCCACGTGCTGGGGCAATATCCACATGCTGGGGCAGTATCCATGAGCTGGGGCAATATCCACGTGCTGGGGCAGTATCCACGTGCTGGGGCAATATCCACAAGCTGGGGCAGTATCCACGTGCTGGGGCAGTATCCACGTGCTGGGGCAATATCCACGTGCTGGGGCAGTATCCACGTGCTGGGCAGTATCCACGCTGCTGGGCAGTATCCACGTGCTGGGCAATATCCACGTGCTGGGGCAGTATCACGTGCTGGGGCAGTATCCACGTACTGGGGCAGTATCCATCCACGTGCTGGGGCAGTATCCACGTGCTGCGGCAATATCCACGAGCTGCGCAGTATCCACGAGCTGGGGCAATATCCACGTGCTGGGGCAATATCCACGTGCTGGGGCAGTATCCACGTGCTGGGGCAATATCACAAGCTGGGGCAGTATCCACGTGCTGGGCAATATCCACATGCTGGGGCAGTATCCACGAGCTGGGGCAATATCCACGTGCTGGGGCAGTATCCACGTGCTGGGGCAATATCCACGTGCTGGGGCAGTATCCACGAGCTGGGGCAATATCCACGTGCTGGGGCAGTATCCACGAGCTGGGGCATATCCACGTGCTGGGGCAATATCCACGTGCTGGGGCAATATCCACGTGCTGGGGCAGTATCCACGAGCTGGGGCAGTATCCACGTGCTGGGGCAATATCCACAAGCTGGGGCAGTATCACATGCTGGGGCAGTATCCACGTGCTGGGGCAATATCCACATGCTGGGGCAGTATCCACGAGCTGGGGCAGTATCCACGTGCTGGGGCAGTTATCACGTGCTGGGGCAGTATCCACCTGCTGGGGCAGTATCCATCCACGTGCTGGGGCAATATCCACGTGCTGGGGCAATATCCACGTGCTGGGGCAGTATCCACGTGCTGTGGCAATATCCACGAGCTGCGGCAGTATCCACGTGCTGGGGCAGTATCCACGAGCTGGGGCAATATCCACGTGCTGGGGCAATATCTACGAGCTGGGGCAATATCACGAGCTGGGGCAATATCCACGTGCTGGGGCAGTATCCACGTGCTGGGGCAGTATCCACGTGCTGGGGCAATATCCACGTGCTGGGGCAATATCCACGCGCTGGGGCAATATCCACGTGCTGGGGCAGTATCCACGTGCTGGGGCAGTATCCACGTGCTGGGGCAGTATCCATCCACGTGCTGGGGCAATATCCACGTGCTGGGGCAATATCCACGTGCTGGGGCAGTATCCACGTGCTGGGGCAGTATCCACGAGCTGGGGCAGTATCCACGTGCTGGGGCAGTATCCACCTGCTGGGGCAGTATCACGAGCTGGGGCAGTATCACGTGTTGGGCATATATCCATGAGCAGGGGCAGTATAAACGCAAAACAGAATAAACGCCACAGAGCCGAGCACAATAAAAACGCCACAGAGCCGAGCACAATAAAAACGCCACAGAGCCGAGCACAATAAAAACGCCACAGAGCCGAGCACAGTACCATAGACGGCACAGAGCCGAGCACAGTACCATAGACGGCACAGAGCCGAGCACAACAGAATAAACGGCACAGAGCACAGAACCAAGCACAATGCACCACACTTATCAATAGACTGCCCTCTGGGCAGGCTTTACACCTAGTCAGTTATAATAGATTTCTCTTTTCCTTCATCCAATAGTGTCTTTAGTTTTATTTTGATCCCGTTAGTCGGATCCCCTTTTATTACTTGGTATGTTACACCATCCTTGAGTATCTTATTAACTTCCAAAACATATTTTTCTTTAGATAGGATCACCACACCTCCCCCCTTATCCGCAGGCTTAATCACGATGCTATCGTCTTGTTCTAAGGCTCTCATAGCATCGTTCTCTTCTTTAGATAAATTGTATTTAATTTTCTTATTACCAATTTTCTCCAAATCTGTCATAACTAAGGTTTCAAAAACCTTCATCTCCTCTGAGATGTAATTGCGTGGAAAAAACGTGGATTTGGGTTTCAAGGAGGTATGTATGAATTTACTATCTGTTAGATGGTTTCCTAAGGGAGTTTTCATAAAGAACTTTTTCAGGCAAAGATTTCTTTTAAATTTCTGCAAATTGACAAAAACATTAAATTTGTCCATTCTGTTGGTAGGGGCAAATTTTAGGCCTTTCTGGAGTACTTTAATCTCAGGTTTAGTAAGTACTTTACTACTCAGATTGAATATTCCTTCCAAATTTATCGTCTTTCTCTTTTCTCTTTGTTGTACCTTTCTTCCTGCTTTATTTCCTCGTCTGATCTTTCCCATCTTCTTTTTCTGTTGTTTTCCCTTAATCTTGAATTTCCATCCCTCAGATTTCGATTTCTCTCCCTCTCTCTTGAATTCCCATCCCTCAGATTTTGATGTCTCTCCCTCTCTCTGGGTGGATTCCATAAAAAATCCTGTTCTTCCTGACCAGTGGCTAAGACTTGAAATCTATTAGAAAGGGGAATGGGATTTTTAGTATTCTCATGGAGATCATTTCTATAACCTCCTCCACTTCTACCAGAAATTCTGGTAGTTGTGGAGTGGTGTTCATTATTACCCAAAGGCATCATATTGGGGTTGTGGGGCTGATCTGATGGAAAATTTCTTCTCTGTGTAGGGCCCCCCATATATTTATTCCAGGATCTATTGTTCCCATGATAGTTAGATGTACTAGTTTGGGAGTAATTTGAATAATGGGGTCCTCTGTTATACGGTTCTGGATATCTTCTCTCCCATGTTCTAGGTCTATATGATTTCACAAAATTTAAATGGGAGGGAGGTGGTCTATAGTTTCCAGTTTCATACCCCCTTATGTATGTTACCTTTTCTATAATCCTCAACATCTCTCTCATATTTCCTTTTTTTGGTGGACAATACATCTGTTTCTATTTTCTGCAATTTCTCCTCAAGAATTTTAGAGATAGTGGTTACCTCATCCCTAGTTTTCTCCTTTTCTATTATAGTGGAGAGTTTTTCAATCTCTGCATTCACTTTAGGTAACTTTTCTTTTCTTTTTATTATTACATAGTCCATCATACTGACTGCAAAGCCCTCTAGCAATTTATTCCACCCTAAAACAAAATCAACATCCTCTTTATCTGAGGTTGGTGTCTTTTGGAACCTTAATCCCCTAGGATTTCTTTCTTATATTTTTTCAATGTTGCTATTTCTAACTTAATCTGGCCTGTAGATCTACAGGGAATAAGAAGCGATATAATGAGAGCTTCATTAATAAAAAAACAGGGAAAACGGTCAAGATTAATAAGATCTTGACCTGTTATTCTAAAAACGTATTGTATCTTTTGGAGTGCCCTTGTGGACTCCAATATGTGGGCCGTACGAACAGAGCCCTGAACGTGAGAATTTCAGAGCACGTTAGGAATATTAATAAACAATATGAGAAGCATTCTGTATCTCAACATTTTAAATTATTCCATAATGGATGCCCAAGAGGCCTTAAATTTTCTGACGTAAAAAAAGTGAGATGCACTAATAGGGGAGTGAGTGAAACTACGGCATTGGGGAGAGAGGAGAGGAGACTGATTTTTGATCTCGGGACCTTGACGCCGGGAGGCTTAAATAATGATTTTGAATTGGTTCATTTCCTTTAGATTTAAGTCCCCCCATTTTATATTTTTTATATATCTATACATTTATATGGATAGCAATGGTATTATAGGGATTTACTCCAGCCCTTATTGACACTAAGAGATATGCACATTTAAATCATTGGTAGCCCTCAGGTGTGTGTGAGCACTTTCTATTACACATCAGTTTTAATGGAGTGAAGCACTTAATCACTTTAGCTAGTTTGCACATGCATTAAATTGTTATATACGCAATTAGCCCCTAGAGGTCTATAAGTGTTCATTGATCACATTTTAAGTATTATATTTAATATTCACTATTATATACTACCGCACATACGATGGTATAGAGACTACTCTCTTATAGGTATTTAGGATTTACATTCTAAAGTCACGCACACTTTAGGTGTACGTAAATGATGGGTTAGTACCACTATTTATACATCATTAAAGCACAATTGCTGCACCTTATTTACTATAGAATAATATATTTATTCCAATACATCTTATGCACTTTATTAAGTTCAAATATTATATATTGTCCACGTATATAGTGATTTGTCACTGCACATTGTCAATCTATTAATATTTATATATTTATCACAAAATATGTGAATATTCACTGAGTTGTTAGATCACATCTACCTCTTGGAGTTTTTTCATTCACCTTGCTATATTTTTATGGATCACATCTTATGATATTTATACACTATATCATCCAATTATCATAGAATTATTTTATTATATAGTATTTCATTCTATTTATTGTCTCTGGATATAACGGGTTTTATCAATTTTATTTAGATTATTTTTTGGTTACATCACCAATGCCCTTCTAGCTCAGTCCACTTTAGGTGTCATGCTATATATGTTAATCTAATGTTTACAATGCCCACCTATCCTGTAGCTCAATAATATCAGCAGTTATATATACTTCACAATGTGCTCTGCAGTACTGTGGCATCACGTAATCAGTGACCCTTTATTCATATAAATATAGAGTTTTTATTGCAGCGATGTGTTGTTTGTGTAACAACAACCTTATATATGGTTCTGCGATTATTAGATTAATGGGCCCTCTGTTGTGGTGGCCGTTGGGTCTGTGTCCCTGTCTCGATCAGGGATAGTTATTCTTGAGGCTATGTTTGGAGTTGCGCGGTAATTTGGAGATTCCGCGTTTCAGCTTGAGACGCGGGGCGAGTGCGCATGCGCAAAATGGCGGGCGCAACGTCTATAATAAAACGAGTAAATTCCTTCCTATTGCCGTGTTAATCTATTAATTCCGCGTTCCAGGGTGATACGCGGAGCCTCTAAATATGCACAAAATGGCGGGTGCCACTTAAGCACATCTGAATTCAAGTATAATGATTTTTAAGTGATTGATTTTTTAATTATTAACATAATGTGTATTGTATATAAAGGCAGCAGCAAGAATAGACATATGATAACCAGCCGAGGAAGCCTTTGTTGGCGAAACGCGTCCTGGTCTTTGGTCTGGTAGATATGATCTATCTATTTTAAAGTGAATAAATGTTTTTATTTTTTAAAAAGCTCTAATTGCTGTCTGCCTCCATAACTCCTGCAAAGAAGGTCTGGGGAACACCTTATGATTCCCTATGCGTATTGTGACGGAGCCAATAGAGGCTCAACTGTGTGTGAGTTTGAATTTGGCTACCCCCTTCTAAAATACAAAGTGGTTTGTGATTTATTGCACTAGGAGGTGCCTTTTTGGTTTCTGTCAATTTCCCTACAGCATTCCTATTTTGGTGAATTCCGGAGAAGTCGCTTGAAGGTTTTATGGGCACCTAAATATAAAGTCCCTGCTCGCCTGATTCCTAAGAGCCAGTCGTAGGCTCCACAGAATTGTACATTTCATCTGCATTTTTTGAGAAGATCTACTCCTAAAGACAAAGATTTCAGTTTACGGACATATTGAGTGTCTACCCCACTGTCTTTTTGGACTCAGGTCTTTTAAAGCGCTGTGTTGTTTTTCTGTTTGCTTAATTGATACTCGGGTATTTAGAGAAACCCCCATACACAGCATTCAGCGAGTGGGATAGACACCATTCCGGTGGGCGCTTCACCTCCCTTTCTTTTCTTATTTCCCTTCAGTGTGCCTGCATCCCGCAGAATCTTCAGAGTCCGCTGCCCTGCATCCCGCAGAATCTTCAGGGTCCGCTGCCCTGCATCCCGCAGATTCTTCAGAGCCCGCTGCCCTGCATCCCGCAGAATCTTCAGAGCCCACTGCCCTGCATCCCGCAGAATCTTCAGAGCCCGCTGCCCTGCATCCCGCAGAATCTTCAGAGTCCGCTGCTCTGCATACCCAGGACCCTCGGCAGACCCAGGACCCTCTGCAGACCCAGGACCCTCTGCCTGCAAAGACTCTTCTGCTTTTGTTTACTATTTATCTCCTAAAGATCTCCTTAGCCTTCATTTTTATATTGTCTCCTTTTATAGTTTAGAGTAGCTTAGTACTGTCCTTCTGTCTATCCTTTTCTCACCTTGCTTTCAGTTAATCTTGTTACTGTTTATTATATATGCAGTGTCTTCCCTTCCTCTCAGTCTTATCCAGCTCCTTGATATTAGTTTATTGCCTTTTATGTTACTCCTAATAAACCCTCTTGTATATGTTTATCTGAATCTCAGTTTCCTCATTGCATATTGGGCTCAAACCTGAGACAAGGGATGAGCCGAACACCCCCGAGTTCAGTTCGCATTCGAACTCGAACACGAACTCAATACAAGTCAATGGGACTCAAAGTTCGATTTTTAGAGTGCCCTCCAAAAGGGCATATATGCTAGATATTTGCCATAAAAGGTGTATGGGGGTCCGGGTAGTGCCCTGGGGGACAGGAAACAAGGACAAGGGGGACAAAAAGTTAAAAATAAAAAGTTTTTAACCCCTTCACTGCTGACGACGTGTGGGACACGTCCTCGGTTACTTCCGCTGTATGCTGAGGAGGACGTTTCCCACACGTCATCAGCTTTGCGGGACCCCCGGCGGAGATACTCACCTCTCTGTCAGGGGGCCTGCGGCGTTCTGACTTCAGCGTCCTCAGACGCTGAAATCAAGCTCCTCCCAACGTAAATGACGTCATCGCGCCATGCGCGATGTCGTCATTTCCAGGCGACCCCCGGCAATGCCGGGAGCTCGCCTGGAAGGGAGGGTGGGGGGATCCATTCGGATCCCTATCCCTACCGATCGGGAGGTCCCACAAAAAAAAGCCAGGCACCGTTTAAAAGGGGAGAGTCTCCCCTTTTAAGCGGTGCCTGGCTTTAAGGCTAAGGTCAGACTAACGTGTGCTTAGCTGCACTAAATCACGGCCGCGCTTGCAGCAAATCACATCCAATGCCGGGCAGCATACGAAGAATGGCCAAAGAAAAGTGCAGCCGCGCAACGCAAGTGGCAAACGAACGCATTTTTTTCGAGAACGTCAAACCGCTAGTACTGACGTACAGAGTGCACTGCGTCCGCTAGCAGCATGTGTGTGTGTGATTAGGAGATGTCAGACACTGCTAATGTCCGGCCAACATCACGTCCAGACGCAAAAAGTGTTTTATTGATAACCGTACAAAATCACGGACGAAAATGCGCATCATAGTTACATAGTTACATAGTTATATAGGCTGAAAAAAGACATGCGTCCATCGGGTTCAGCCTCTCCCACATAACCTACTGCTGTTGATCCAAAAGAAGGCAAAAAACCCAGTCTGAAATATGCAACATACTGGGAAAAAATTCCTTCTTGACCCCAGAATGGCAGTCAGATTTCTCCTTGGATCAAGAAGCTTTTACCCACATATTAAATATTATAACCCTTAATATTCTGTGTCTGCAGGAAGTCATCCAGTCGTTTTTTAAAAGTCTGTACAGACTCTGACCCAACCACCTCAACAGGCAGAGAATTCCACAGCTTTATTGTTCTCACCGTAAAATAACCCTTCCTATGCTTTAAGCTAAATTTTCTTTCTTCCAGTCTAAATGGATGACCCCTTGTCCTATGTATAGTCCTGTTAATGAATAGGTTATCAGACAATGGTTGATAATGGCCCCGTATATATTTATATAAGGTTATCAGATCCCGTCTAAGGCGCCTTTTCTCTAAACTAAACAGGTTTAAGCTTGTTAGTCTTTCCTCATAACTTAACCCTTCCATCCCCCTTATTAATTTAATTGCCCGTCTCTGCACTTTTTCTAGCGATATAATATCTTTTTTTAAGACAGGTGCCCAAAATTGCATGGCATATTCAAGGTGCGGCCTGACCATTGATTTATACAGAGGCAAAATTATGTTTTCATCCCGTGAGTGAACTCCCCTTTTAATGCATGCCAGTACTTTGCTGGCCTTGGCGGCTGCTGTTTGACATTGCACATTGTTACTTAGTTTGAAGTCTATGATTATTCCCAAATCCTTCTCCTGCTTGGATTTCCCTAACTCCATACCATTTAGGGTATAAATTGCTTGTGTGTTCTTCACTCCAAAGTGCATAACTTTGCATTTATCTAGATTAAATTTCATCTGCCATTTAAGTGCCCAGTCCCCCAATCTATCTAAATCCCTCTGCAGCGAAGTAACATCCTGCTCACATTGTATTACTTTTCCTAGCTTTGTGTCATCTGCAAACACTGATACATGACTTTCAATGCCTATCTCAAGGTCATTTATAAATAAATTGAATAGTATTGGTCCTATAACAGACCCCTGAGGGACACCACTTACCACTGGTGTCCATCTTGAAAATGTACCATTTATGACCACTCTCTGTACCCTATCTTTTATCCAGTTTTCTATCCAAGAACAAGTATTTTCATCTAGACCATTTTTTCTTAATTTAAATAGTAACCCTTTTGTGTGGAACTGTGTCGAAAGCTTTGGCAAAATCTAAGTAAATCACATCCACTGCGACCCCCTGATCTATACTTCTACTTACTTCCTCATAGAACGTAATTAGGTTAGTCTGACATGATCTGTGTTTCATGAAACCATGCTGATTTTTGCCAATTACATTATACCTCCCAATAAATTCCTGAATACTATCCCTTAGTAACCCCTCAAATACTTCCCAGCCACAGATGTTAAGCTCACAGGTCTATAATTCCCAGGCACAAATTTTAAACCTTTCTTAAATATAGGGACCACGTCAGCTTTTCTCCAATCCTCTGGTACTATTCCTGAAAGAAAAGAATCTTGAAAGATTAAGAACAGAGGTTTACATATTTCAACACATAGTTCTCTTAGTACTCGCGGGTGAATTCCATCTGGCCCTGGGGCTTTATTAACATTCACATTGTTTAATTTGTGTAAAACCTTGTCCTGAGTCAACCAGTCACTTTGTATTAGTAAGTTTTTATTAATGAATTTCATGTCTCCTGTTATAGGTTTCTCTTTGATAAATACTGAAGAAAAATAATCATTTAAAATTTCTGCCTTATCCTGATCTTCAGTTAACAATAACCCTGACTCAGATTTTAGTGAACCTACATTTTCACTCTTGGGTTTTTTAGAATTTATGTACCTAAAGAATCTTTTAGGGTTGGTCTTGCTCTCTTTGGCTATTTCTTTTTCATTTTCTAGTTTAGCCCATCTAATCGCATTTTTACATGCTTTATTGGCTGCCCTATATGCTTTATAGGATGCCTCAGATTTATCAAATTTAAAAGCTTTAAATGCCTTCTTTTTATTTTTCATTTCCTTAGTTACCTTCCTACTAAGCCACATTGGTTTCAGTCTGTTTCTTTTATATTTATTAACCAGTGGAATATATTGTGACGTGTACTTTTCTAGTGTTAGTTTAAAGATATTCCACTTATCCTCAGTGTTTTTCCCGTGAAAGAGTTTCTGCCAGTCAATGACATTGAGAGCTTCCTTTATTTTAATAAAGTTGGCCTTTTTAAAATTATATATTTTAGCATGCCCCTTATGAATGTGTTTTTTTGAGTTTATTTCAAAAGTCACCATGTTATGGTCGCTGTTTCCCAACTGTTCCTTTACATTAATATTTGAGAAAAGATCCACATTATTTGTTATAACCAGGTCCAGACAGTTATCCTCTCTAGTTGGTGTTTCTACCAGTTGTGACATGAAGGTGTCATTTAAAATGTTCAGGAACCGGATTCCCTTTGCTGAATTACTAGTCCCACTATCCCAATTAATGTCCGGGTAATTAAAATCTCCAATAATTAAAGTGCTACCATGATGTGCAGCCTTCCTAATTTGCTCTAACAGTTGTTCTTCCTCATCATTATCTATATTAGGTGGTTTATAGCATATGCCAACCAATAATTGACTCGTATGACCGCTATCGCGTATTCCGTGAAAAAATGCATCCATTCGTTCGAACACACTTTTTCACGGACAACGCAAAAAATGCGTTAGGCACCGGGTCGCATTTCGGCACCTTGCAGCGCCGAAGTGCGGTCTAGCTCCGGTGGTGGCCGCCATCTTGGATGGCGGCTCCACCCCGGGTCCTCCCTCACTGCCTGATGTCCTCACGCATAGCGTGATGACGTCAGATAGCCGGGGAACCCCTAGCTGCCCGGAATCCCCTGGTGGAGATAGCGGGGTTCAAATGAACCCCCTATCTCCAGAACCGTGGCAGCTAGGGGGTCATGGATGGTGTCAATCAAAATGATACCCAACATGACCAGGTATAAAGTAAAGAAATAAAAAAACATGTATTTTTTTGTGTGTTATTTTTATTAATGCAGCAATATTGTTCACATTTCAATTATAATGTGAACAATGATGCTGCACTAATGATTTTTTTCTATGGTGTGCGTTTGCTAAAAATCACAATTCTCCCCAAAAATTTAATAAGTCCCCATTTCTAATTTTTTTGCAAGCGCACCCCATAGAAAATATAACCGCAAATGTTCATGTGATAAAAGGTGAAAAAAAACACTTTACACACTGCAGATGATTAAAAATTCAATTTTATTGCATTTTTTGTTATAATATACAGGCAGAACATGACGTATACATATAGAAATGATATATTAGGAGTCTGCCAGAAAGAATGATATATAATATGTCTGGGTCGTATAATAAAATGTGGCTTCAAATCGCGTTTAAACATGATGAGCGAAAGCGGTAAAAATGAGCTCAGCACACAGCGGTGAAATGCCTCAGCAGTGAAAGGGTTAAAGGAACAGTGAGTTTCCATAAAATAAGGGTTAAAAATAAAAACGAAAAATTCCTTCAAATATCGTGCCTAGGAGGTCCCCATAACCTGCCCCTGAAGTGGCGGATTTGTAGGATGTATGGAAACATCGCCATCACAGACCCACACCCGACACCTGGCACTTCCAGTCTGCATACAATGTATCAAATTCATGAGACCGGACTAATTAGAAGCACATGTTATTTCCAAACACTAATTTAACACCTGTGTTTTACGCCGTTGAGAGCACAGGTCATTTAGAGGTGAGAATCTTTGCACCTAGACATTAGGTTTTTAATTCAATATCTAATAAACCGTTGCTTATAATATTCTGCAGTAAAGAGTTCTTTATTTCTAGGTTTTTTTTTTTTTTTTTAATTCTTTATTTATGAGTTTTTACACAGAACATGGCACAACCAACATTTCCATCAAGCGCTTGAAAATACAGAGATCAATTGACAGGTGCCAAATCTTAACCCCATCTGATAGCGGGCATAGACATAGACTGATAATAAATCAAACCCATCGTAAGAAAAAAAATTGGGGAGATTCCGAGAGGAAGAAAAGAGAAAGAAGAAAGAAAAAGAAAGGGGGGAGAAGAAGGGGGGAAAGGGTGGACAGTTCCATCCAGGCTGTACAAACTTAATTGAGTACCGGAGATATACATTTCAACTTGTAACTCCCAAATAATCCTCCCACAAATGCCAAGTTTTCTCGAATTTGGGTATGTTTGGCGTACAATAGCTGTCAGTTCCTCCATGAGCCTCACATCGGATACTTTAGCCTTCACGAGACGCATAGTAGGCAGGACATCCGATAGCCATTGAGAAGCCAGGGCTCTGCGAGCCGCCAAGAGGACGCAACGTAGCAAGGACTGCTCGGGGTTCGTGAAACCAGTTTTCGGCCGAGAGAGCAAGAAGTCCCAGGGGTCCACATGAACAGGTCTGTGAAATATCGAAGTCAGCAAACGGCCCACCTTCCCCCAGTATTCCTTGACCCTCGGGCAGTCCCACCACAAGTGAATAAAGGTACCCTGTAATCCACAGTTGCGCCAGCATAAATCACTAGTAGTTCTCCCCATCCTGCATAGGAGCACAGGGGTCGTGTACCATCTGAATAGCATTTTAAAGGATTGTTCTTGGTGAGTGACACAAATAGAGGACTTTGCCGTAGCCTCCCAAATTTCCTCCCATTCATCCCCCGTCAATGATTCCTGCAGATCGGCCTCCCAGCGAGCGCAATAGGCGAGCTCGCCCCATTCCTTGGAGCCGGAACATAGTGCGTAATATATAGTCGAAATCAATCCTCTAGGGACACTCGCCGCAGAGCAGAGCTTCTCAAACCAGTTCAAGGGCGTGTTGGCTATGGGGACCAGGGCCTCTGTATCTATATAATGCCGCAGCTGCATAAAGCGAAAGTAGTCAAATGGTCTCAGTGAGGCCCTAGCGGAGAGGTCTGCAAAGGTCACCTTTTTACCCCCTGTCAATATGTCTCCAAAGCGTCTTAGTCCCGATGCCTCTAGTGTTTTGAAGTCAGGAAGGTTCATCCCTGGGGGGAAGGCCGGGTTGCGGAAGAGCGGGGTCATAGGCGACGGAGTAGTGGCTAAAGAGAACTTGGAGCAGGCGAGGTCAAAGATGCGCAGGGAGTTGGCTATTGCCGGGCAAACCGTGCGGGGCAAGGGGCGCGAAGGTCTGGGAAGCCACAGAGCCATGTGTGGGCGGTCAGGAGAGGTAAGCGCAGTCTCTAGTGTCACCCAACGTCTGTCCGCCGCCGGTGCGTGCCAGGCAACCACCTGCGCCAGTTGTGCTGCGCAATAATACATATAAAGGTTAGGGAGACCCAAACCACCTCTAGTTTTAGGACGATATAGTATTTTACGGGCTACTCTCCGCCTTTTATTCTGCCAGACGAAGGCGTCTATCGCAGATTGAATTCCTGCCAAGTCCCTCCGGGTGACCGCCACCGGCAGCGCTTGAAAAAGAAACAGAAGTCTGGGCAAGATGTTCATCTTAACAGAGTGGATCCTCCCGATCCACGAGATCGGCTTCTCAGTCCAGTCCTCTAGGTCCTTCTTAATCTGTCGTATCACGGGTGGGATGTTGGCAGAAAACAAACGTGTGGGGTCACTAGTCAGGGAAACCCCAAGATATTTAAGAGACGTCCGTACAATTGGAATGCGGAAGCTGGATGCCATATCCGCTACCATCTCCGGTGACATGTGTAAGGGCATCGCCTGGGATTTAGTAAGGTTGACCTTAAAACCTGAAAGTGAACCATAGTGTGTCAACAAGTCATGGAGGTGGCGCATGGACCGTAGGGGATCCGTCAGGGAGAGCAAGATGTCGTCTGCGTAAGCCGAGACTGTGAACCTGTGGTTGCCCAAAGGGACACCTTGTATATGCGGGGATTGGCGTATGCGCGTTAGAAGGGGTTCTAGAGCTAGCACAAATAGGATCGGAGACAAAGGGCACCCCTGTCGCGTGCCATTCGAGATAGTGAAAGGGGAACGGGAGGCACCCTGGAGTTTAATCTGCGCTCTCGGATTTTCATACAGGGCCTTAATCACATTGATGAAGTTGTCAGGCAACCCCAGTCGTACCAGAAGACGAAAGAGAAAAGGCCATGTCACCCTGTCGAAGGCCTTCTCCGCATCCAAGGAAAGAAGCAGAGAAGGCGTTCGAGTCGATCCCGCCCACCACACCAGGTCGGCACCTCGGCGCGTATTCTCGTACAGCTGTCGGCCGGGAATGAAGCCAACTTGGTCGGGATGTATAAGTGAGGTCAACATGGGGTTCAGTCTATCCGCCAATATTTTGGCCAGGAGTTTAATATCGAAGTTAAGGAGGGAGATGGGGCGGTAGTTTTCAGGTCTCGAGGCGTCCCTCCCTTCCTTCGGAAGCAGCGCTATGTCGGCCAGTGTCATGTCTGGGTGTAAGCGGGTCTCCCCACGCAGCGCATTAAAGAGATTGGTCAAGTGTGGGAGTAAGATTTTCTTGAAGGTTTTGTAATAACCTCCATGGAAACCATCTGGTCCGGGGGCTTTCATACCATTCAGGCCGGCAAGTGCCCTGCTAACCTCTGGCATGGCAATCGGCTCCCCAAGAGTGTCAGACTGGGCCTGGGTGAGGGCGGTCAAGGGTGTGGAATTTAAGAAGTCATCAATCACGCCTGTGGCGCTGCCAGCCCCCTCCCCCTGGTCCCTTGAGTGGTTATAAAGTCGGTCGTAGAATTCAGTGAAAACTTGAGCTATAGCGTCGGGGGATGTAACCACTCTCCCGTTGCCCGCCCTGACAGAGGAGATCGATTTATAAGTCCCCCTAGGTCTGAGGCTACGCGCTAAGAGTGAGTCTAATTTGTTAGATTGTTCGTAGAAGGTCCGCCTAGACCACGTTAGGGATTTAGCAACGTCATCTAGGAAGAGCTGTTTCAGGGCTCTCCTGACTTCATTGAGGGCGACAAGCCCAGAGGGAGTGGGATCCGCCTTGTGTTGTTGCTCCAAACGGTGAAGCTGTGCTTGGAGGTCTAGGGCCAAGCTAAGTTTCTGTTTCTTCCGAAACGTGGCTATTTTGATGAAATGGCCTCGGATCACGGCTTTGTGAGCAGCCCAAACCGTGGCCGGGGACATCTCCTCTGAGGCGTTTTCCGTAAAATATTGGTCAAGGGCCACCCGTGTCTGTGCTATAACGTCTGGGTCGCGGAGAAGAGAGGCATTCAGCTTCCACTTCCACGGACCAGAGGATTGGGGAACAGCCAGCTGTAGGGAAATGTCTGCATGGTCCGACCACGTAATACTGTGAATATCTGCTCGCACCACCCTGGCCATACTAGCAGCGTTGCAGAGAAGAAGGTCTATGCGTGAATATGAACCGTGTGGAGCCGAGTAAAAAGTAAAATCTCTGTCATCAGGGTGGAGTACCCTCCATGCGTCCAGTAAATCTGAGCGTCTGAGGAAAGTGTAAAAAGCCCTATCCTGTCCACTAAGTCCCGGTGCCCGGTCAGTTCCTGTCTGGGATCGTCTGTCAACAGCCGCGCAAGGGACCGCATTCATGTCACCACCCACAATCACCATGCCAGGAGGGAGGGAGGCCACCAGGGTAGTCATGTCCGTCCAGAACTGTTCGGATTGTGCATTAGGGGCGTAAATGTTAATGAGATGACAAGTAGAAGCGTACAGTGACCCCGATACCAGGACAAATCTACCGTCGCTGTCACACACCTCAGATGTAATCTTAAAGGGGCATGTCTTCCGAAAGAGGATAGACACCCCATTGCGCTTAACTACGGAGTGGGCCGAGACCGCCACAGTATAGATATGATCTGTGAGTCTGACCTTGGCCACTTTGTTAATGTGTGTTTCCTGAATAAACGCTATGTCTGACTTAGCTGATTTAAGACTGCGCAGTAAGAGGCGGCGCTTGTTTGGGGAGTTCAGGCCCTTCACATTTAGGGAGGTAATCTTAACGGACATCGTGGTGTATTTTCAAAAAAAGCATAAAAGAGGATACTGTACCACATCCCGTGCTATCCCGTGGCAATAAACAAGCCCGTAAGGGCAGCCTGGTGGAAAAACAACAAGAGAAGAAAGAAAAGAAAAAGAACAATAACACTAAAACCTCAAACAAATAGAACTATATACAAAAAAGGCCTCCGAGTAGGAAGCCAGAAATAGCCTGGGCTTACATATCGCCAGGTAAAAAAGGATTGGGGGGGGAGGTAACCCAAAGTTCGGCTCCAGTATGAGAGTCCAGGATACCACCTCGCCCGCCACGAGTGTTCATTGGATTGTAAGACCCTGTAAAAAAGAGAAAAAGGAGGGGGCTCCCCCTGTGTCCTCGTCAGCCACCCGAATCCCTCCGTGCGGTCCCGAGGCATCGTGGGAGTGGGAGAGGATCGCCGTCGGGCGTAGAAGGCCCAAAGATGGGGTGCAAGGGGTGAGGGGAGGAATTGTGCTGTCCACACCCGGGACGCACCTGCCGATGGCCCATTGTGCCTTCCCAGGAAAAAAGGGCTGTCTGGAGGGCGCAAAAAAAAGAAAAAAAATGGGGCACCTCACCTCAAGTCGGGGCACGTCCAGAGCGACTGCGCACATTGCCACCAACGGTTCTCCATTCTCTGGAGAAATGTTGCAGGGATATAGGATGTTGGTTCGGGAGTTCGAAGTCGTCCGGGGGGGTGATACCAAGAGCTTTGAAGAATCTGCTCGGATCCATCCGGGGTTGTAGAACGTGGGTGCGGCCGTCCAGGAAGGCCAGGATCTTCAAGGGGTGTCCCCAGGCGAATTGGATCTTGTGGTTTCTGAGTAGGTCTGCGACGGGTTTCCATTCCCTCCGACGCTGTAGCGTTATTGGGGTCAGATCCTGGAAGAGCAAAATGGGGGTACCCTCGTAAGAAATGGAGGCTCCCCTATTGTTGCGTAGAATAAGTTCCTTGGTGGAGTAATGTAAGAAGCGAACAATCACGTCCCTCGGGCGCTCATCCTCTGCCCTCCGAGCGCGCAGAGCGCGGTGTGCCCGGTCTAGAATCCACGCTTGGTCTGGTAAGTCTGGGGCCAGGGGACGTAGAAGGTCCCGCACCAAATCAGCCAGGGAGCCCTCGCCCGCTCCCTCTGGGAGGCCTCTTATACGAAGGTTGTTTCTGCGCGTTCGGTTTGATAAATCTTCCATCTGTATCTCAATGTCCTCCACTCTGCGTAGTAACATATTCGTGCCGTCCACCACCACATTATGTGCGTCAGCCATGTCATCGACCCTGGTTTCGAGCGCCGCCGTTCTCGTACCTAGCGCCATGAGGTCTGCCTGCATGATCTTCGTGCTCCTATCGATCTCCCCAGCCAGATATGTGCGCATTTCCCGCATATGGGTGAGTATGGATGTTGTATCGGCTTCTGCCGGGTTCCCGTCCGACATTTCGTCCTCCGAGACCGGCGTTTTGTGGCGGGAAGAGGAGCGGCCGCCATCTTGCGAGGCCGCCGGCCTCTTCGCGGAAAACAGCGCGGCCACTGAACCATCCCGCTGCTTACCGCGTTTCGGCGATTTATGAGTAGCCGGCATCGTGGGGGTCCTCCAGGTGTCTCTGGGGAGCTCAGGGTCTGCGGATGTAAGCGGATTACAATGCCTCGTGGCGGAGCTAACAGCTCAGGCGGCCATCACCATCGGCAGCCAAGCCACGCCCCCATTTCTAGGTTTTTTTAAGCATTTTTTATACTTTTTTTCAAAAAAAATTTGAACTCGAACCGAACACGCCAAACAGTTCAAAGTTCGCGAACTTGCAAACGGCCAAAGTTCGAATCGAACTCCGAACTGATCGAACCAAACAGCTCATCCCTACCTGCCATCCCGGAACCAGCACCTGACAATATGGCGACTTAAAGGAAATCCAAGTTGCAAGGGAAGATTTATGATTAATGAGTGGGGCCATTATACTTAATAGCTCACTTGGGTTCTATTCCAAGTGAGCCTTTGTGATTAGCAAAATACCATTACATCTTTGAAGAACAAAACTTGTAGTGTTATTCCAGATGTTCCAATTCCCAACATAACCGAAAAACCCAAGGCCCAAGATCTGAAGAATTATGACTCACTATCTGTACTCAGTTGACAATAGTGAAATAATAATGAGAGATAAAGACAGTGATACTTCCATTAGCAAAGTTGTATAACTCAGATTCCAACTCCCATGAAAAGCATTTTGACTATTCGCTTTTTAGAGATTTGAATCTCTTATTGGTTCGAAATCCTTTAACCAGACCACTAAATCTTTCAGATGTACCATAAAATAAAATAACATACATTGAGTTGAGTATATGGTCAGAAGGACATAAGCCTCTTTGGAGTTTCATTTCATTATAAATTTCATGTCCTTCTTTCATTTAATTCCTCATTTCATTGTGTACCATTTCATGTTCATCTTTCTTTTTTTTGCCCATTTCGGGCCCTATTACAATCTTCGAGTTAACATGCTCGCGCAACGCATGAATTTGTGCGCCAAGCGTTACACATTAACGCATGTAAATCAACGATGGAATTACAATCCTCGCGCATTTTTTCATCCATCAAGCAATAACGCGCGTAAACCAGAAGCGCACAAATGCGCATGCAGAAATCAGTGTGCGGACTATTTTTTCACGCGACTTAGCCAATTAGAATTAAGAACCACAATTGTCTCACGTTAAGTATTTGCGCCTGTCAAAGTCAATCTGCGCATATATGCTGCAGCAATAAAAAATGCACACACAACTTCTCAAATTTATTGGTTTGGTATGTTTAGAATGTGTAACTATACTTTGCAGCTTTTCTTTTTTTTGGGCTGGTGTATTTGGTTTCGGCCAGGTTGACAGAATTTGTCATTAACACCAGCTTTTAGGAGTTGCTAAAATTATACACGCAACGTCTATACATTAATTCCTGCGCATAGATTGTAATACCATCCGCGTACCAGCGCACAAATGCATTTGCGCTCACAATGTTAAGTATAGGATGCGCGACATACAGTAAGCTCGCGCAACGTTTGCGCAGGTTCACCTGCGGTAGACGTATACGCTCGCTTGTTGCGCTGACATTGTAATACGACGTTCAGGGCAAAGGGTTCTGCCCCTCGCGTTAATGTGTTTTTGCACCGGCGCAAACGTATTCGAAGATTATAATAGGGCCCTTCATGTCTTATTTCGTTATTCTGTTATTTATAGTGTCACAGATTCTGCAGTGCTAATTTTTACAAGTGGTTGATGAATTAGAACACCATACATAGATGATGGTGCTTGATTCAGGGAGACCCACTTCCAAAGGGAAATTACAATTTCTACTAGATATTTTTTTTTTTTGTAACACGTATTGTGAGGTAGGCGCGAAGACATAATGAGCCGCCTCAAAAAGGCCAGAAACGTCTTTCAGATGTTAAATAACATATGGAAATCTCCTCAATACATCACCAATACCAAACTGAGATTGTACCAGAGTTGAGTACTTTCCACCCAGCTGTATAGTTCAGAAAGCTGGAGAATGACAGAAAATTACCTCTCTAAGCTATCAATATTTCACATAAAGAAGCTCCAAAGAATCCTGCGAATCTTCTGGCTCAAAACCATCAGCAACCAACAACTTCTCATTCAGTGTAGACAAGAATGTATGTGTAACGTATCGATCCGTTGGGCGCCTGGCAGCGGCTTCCACGCTGCTCGCTGGCCAGGCGCCGATTGATATTGCAGCCGGTTGCGCTCACGTGGGACGCCGGGGGGCGGGACCTGGCGTGATGACGCGGACCCGCCGGTTTTAAAACCCGGCTTCACTGTTTTACCCGTGCCCTGACGTGGTATTGCATTCCCGCAGAGCTCTTGCGATTTTTGGTACTGTCCGTGTCTGACCTTTGTTTCTGGCTGCATAATATTCTCTGTGAATGATTCCTGGTCTTGGCAACGAACCACCTCTGTGTATGACCCCTGGCATTGGCAAAGAACCACCCCTGTGTATGACCCCTGGCATTGGCAAAGAACCACCTCTGTGTATGACTCCTGATTTTGGCAACGACTTCTCTAACGGTTCTGCTCCTAACTTTGGTACCGGTGTTAGTCTGTGTGTAACCCTAAGCATACAGCAGACTACCTCTTATATTACTAAAGTCCTGGGGAGAACAAACTATCTAAAGGCCTTGTATATCTGTCTGATATTAACCCTTGTGGGTACTCTGTCTTGTGAACCGAAATATCTATCTAGACGTGCCGACCACTTAAGGATCGGAAGGCTAGAGAGCGTCTTGCGTATAGGGACCAATATTCTGGTATTCAGGGGGATACGTGACAGTATGGAGACTATCATCTCAAGAAGACGATGGAGATGGATTGAGCATGTCATCAGAAAAGAGCATGGGGACATCACCAGAACTGCCTTTTATTGGACACCAGAAGGAAAACACAAGAGGGGAAGACCAAGGAGCACCTGGCGTTGAATGATGGACCGAGAACTCAAGACTATGAACCACACGTGGGGTACCATACAAAAGCTGGCTCAGAACAAACAGGGGTGGTGAACCTTTGCTGCTGCCCTAGATGCCAATGGGCATAATGGGCAATAAGTGAGGTAGGCGCATCCACATCGTTCGGTGTCTTGTCCAAGGATGCTTTGCTGGTGAGGTCTTTTGTGTAGGATCTGAGTCTGCTTTACAGGATTGTAGAGCAGCGACATGATTGGATCCAATATTGTGTGTGAGGCAAGTATTTACCTTTTTTGGGTGTTTTGCCCATTGACACTTACTGGAGAGATTACTGGGAGTCAAAACCGGATCTCCACAGTAGTAGAGCAGTGATATTATTTCTACTCTATCCAGCCAGTATTATGCCCCTGTTAATGTCTGATTTCATTATGTCCTTTAAAAGATTTATTTACTTATATCCTATTTCATGCATCTCTTTTGTTTAATGACCATTTTATCTCATTACATTAACAGAGAAGTTTAAGCATTCATTGCATAACCAAACACCCCAAACCTTTTTATTGATGAAGTTAGGGCTCCTCTTGTCTGTGCTTTTTCTTCCATCGCAAGTACATCCTCCATCCTCATTATTACTCCTTTAAGAGTAGGAAGGTTAGGCTTTAACCAAATTGACCCTTTGGGTTTTGTACCCACTCAGTTTTCATCATTTAAATTTTCCCACAGAGGATAACAATCTTTGAAAGCAATATACCCCTGCTTGCAGTTTTGGACCAGTTAGAGAATGAATGACAGATGATTATCTTGTATCATGATTTCACTGTAACTTAATAGTCCATCAAAAAAATTGACTAGACAGGGCAAAGGCAAAGTAAAGAAGGTAACAAATTCAGCTGAAATACCAAGATTTTCTCAAGAATTAAGGTGTGTAAGCATTTCCTGCTGCTCTATTACATTGACTACTTACCCTTAGATCCTCTGAAATAATAACCCCTAAATCCCTTTCCTCAGATGTTGAGGATGTTGACTGTATCAAATATTCTATATTCAGCCCTTGGGTTTTTACGTCCCAGGTGCATTATCTTGCACTTATCCACATTAAAACTCAATTGCCACAGCTCCGACCATTTTTTTAGTTTACCTAAATCATTTGTCATTTGGCTGATCCCTCCAGGAACGTCAACCCTGTTGCAAATCTTAGTGTCATCAGCAAAAAGACATACTTTTCCATTAATACCTTCTGCAATATCACTAATAAAAATATTAAAGAGAATGGGTCCAAGTACTGACCCCTGAAGTACCCCACTGGTAACAAGACCTTGCGCCGAATAAACTCCATTTACCACAACCCTCTGTTGCCTGTCACTCAGCCACTGCCTAATCCATTCAACAATATTGGAATCCAAGCTCAAAGATTGCAATTTATTGATAAGCCTTCTATGCGGAACAGTATCAAAAGCCTTACTGAAATCTAAATAAGCAATGTCTACTGCACCACCCAGCGTCTATTATTTTTGTTACCCAATCAAAAAAATCAATAAGATTAGTTTGGCATGATCTCCCTGAGGTAAACCCATGTTGTTTCTGATCCTGTAATCTATGTGTTTTTAGATGTTCAACAATCCTTTCCTTTAACATGGTTTCCATTAATTTCCCCACTACTGACGTAAGACTAACTGGCCTATAGTTCCCCGATTCCTCCATACTACCCTTCTTGTAAATGGGCACAACATTTGCTAATTTCCAGTCTTCTGGGACGACTCCCGTTAGCAAGGATTGGTTAAATAAATCTGTTAACGGTTTTGCTATTACATCACTGAGCTCTTTTAATAATTTAGGGTGGATCCAATCAGGCCCCATTGACTTATTTGTCTTTACTTTAGACATCGTTTACAGAGGAGGAGGTTCTACAGCAGCTATGTAAATGTCTCGTTAGTGTTTCCTCCTAACTGAGGTCCCTTTCCTTCCTTTTCTTCTGCAAAGACTGAACAAAAATATTCATTGAGGCAGTCAGCGAGACTTTTATCCTCTTCTACATACCTTCCTTACTTTGTTTTTAATCTAACTAATCCTTGTTTTACTTTTCTTTTCTCGTTTATGTATCTAAAAAATGTTTTGTCCCCCTTTTTTACTGACTGAGCTATTTTCTCTTCTGCGTGTGCTTTGGAAGCTCTTATAAATTGCTTTGCCTCTTTCTGCCTAATCTTATAGGTTTGCCTATCTTCTTCACAGAGTTTTTTTATAATTATTGAATGCTGTCTTTTTGTTCTTCACTATTTTGGCCACTTCTGCAGAGTACCACAGTGGTTTCTTCCCTTTTTTGTTTTTGCTAACAAGCCGAATGCAATTGTCTGCGGCCTTCAATAATGCTTCCTTTAAATAATCCCATTTCTCCTGGACTCCCTTTAAACTCCTCCAGTCTGATAATGACTCCTTCACACAAAATCTCATTTTAGAAAAATCTGTTTTTTTAAAGTCTTTTTTTTGGCGGTGAAAAGCAGGAGAATGACTGGAGAATGGAAAATTCTAGACCAAATAGCCGATTTGGAAAGTGAGATAAAGGGGTGAATTTTTCTGGTTTGGCTATTTTGACCTAGAATTTTCTCTTCAGTCATTCTCCTGAGTTTCACCTTTCTCTGAATAACCCTGTTTTTTCGAACACACACCCAAAAAGTTCAAAGTTCGCGAACTTTTGAACTACCAAAGTTCGGGCCGAACTCCGAACCGTCCGAACCCGAACAGCTCATCCCTATTGGAAATGTGTTATACCCCTTTTATGATGCTATTCTGATGAATGTTTATTGATAAGTAATTGCCTAGACTAAAGTCTGAATGTTATCTGCTATGCTCTGTCTACAACAAAGTCTGTGTAATAAGTTAGTGTTAGTAGAATGTGCCAAAAAGTTTGGCTCAGAAGCCTGAGAACTGAAAGTTCCATTATGTACTGCACTAAAAGCTGTATTGACATGTGTATGCTGCTTTCCTTTATGTAATCTACGTCTACAGTGATGCAATATTACATCTCACTTTACACTGTTTAATAAGCCATAACAAAGTATGTAAAATATATCTTCCGGAGACAGATTTCAGGAAAAATAAATAAATGGTGAGAGAAAGGAGGGTTTGTGAGGGTCCTGAGAACGTGCAACAGCACTAGTGGCCTGCACTACGGTGGTTGCCCGCTTAGGTCTCACAAAGTTTTAGCTTGCTTGTGCTCTTACAGAGACAACTCTTCCTCAGGACCCTCACAAACCTCTCTTTTTTATCACTACAAAATAAATAAATTGAATTTCTCGTAGGTAGATATAAGGCCATAGAGAGCATAGATGTCCAAATAGAGTTACAATTTCAAAAAAGACCTCTAATTTGTGATATTGGCTAAAAAGTGAATCCACAGACCACTAGAGTAGGGGGTCAGAAATCTTGGCCCTCCAGATGTTTTGGAACTACATTTATCATGAAGCTCTGCCATTCTAATGCGTAGACAAGCATCACGTAAAATGTAGCACATCTGGAGGATCAAGGTTGCTGACTCCTGCTCTAGAGACACAAAATCGACAGTCACATGACCCAATATTCCACTAAGTGGGGCCCAAACGTTGTGTGGCCTCTGATTTGGATATACGCTCACCTTAGTCTAAGGGCAGGACTTTAGAATTCAACATTGTTTGTGAAAGAATATTTGCTTCTGTATCTGATTGTACAGAATTTATGATTTATTTTCCAGAAAACTAATATTGAAACTTTGTGTTAAATACCTTACCTCTTTCAGGTCAGCGACGTCAATGATACATAAAAAATGAGTAGCTTGTGAAATACAGCATGAAGGTGTTGATTCTTCAAAATCTCAAAATGCTTTTTTATTCATGTATTACAGCCGTATATCATTAAATGAATTCCCTGTTCCTTGCAGAATCTGTAGATGGAGTGAATTATCAGAACAAAATGTAGGGTGCGTGGTGTACCTTCCTATCGAGAGCCTAATCCTGGCTAGTGGAGAGACCCGGTGCAAAGTCAACGAGGTCCGCCTGTACCTCCCAAGCATCCACAATGGCGTGCGACACAGGCAAAGCAATCCATCGAATTTTATTGGAAAAAGTTGCAGATTAAAAAAAATACGTTTCGGTCCTAAGAGACCTTAATCATGTGTGTGTGTATATATATATATTATACACATGATTAAGGTCTCGTAACCTCCATGGCTGTCTAATTTTTTCAAAATTTTGTGTCTAAAAGCGTTTACATTTTTTTGGAAAGGAAATTTGTTGTTCTATATAGTAAGCCTGTATTCCGTAGGAATAACTTACTGAAATCCAAGCAAAAAAGCGTCAAGTAAACACACGGAGTGAAACACGAAATAATAATTTATTATCCCAAAAATAATTATCCAAAATAATGCAAATAAATTATATTCAATAATAAAATCAAACCAAAAACACTGAAATCTTTCAGAAAACAAGGGTGTAATATTAGTCTCTGCATATTGCCTCAGTGTAAACATCCTTGGTATGATATATTATTTCAATTATGTACACTCTTATTTATACAGCAACATTTATAATGCATACAGTCTATCAATAATTATATTTTCATATAAGAGATCTTCATGTGTATGGTCTGTTAGTGCCACCTAGTGGCCGTTCATGAGAAGTGCTGTTAGGATTTTACAATGGAAATTTTTTTTTTTTACAGTTTGTTGCCTGGTCCCGCCCCCTGCATCGCATGACTCGCAGGGAGCATTACCAGGAAGCAAGTCGCCGCGATCACACTGCGGGGGACAGTGAGGGAGTGCAGGATGCGGCAAGTATACAGCCCGAGTATGCCTCGGGGTTACTGTTCGCGGTAGTGAAATTTAACCCCGAGTCACACTCGGGAATACCGCCAGGGAAGTTAAGACCGAAACGTCGTATTTCTTTATTTGCTTCAACTTTTTCCAATAAAATCCGTTGGATTGCTTTACCTGTGTCGCACACTATTGTGGATTTGTCTAATGAATTATCAGTGGATTCCATTGAAAAAAAATAGTCCAGAGCCGATATTCAAAAAATGCCTCTGGTCTGGAAAAAAAGTGGTCTGTTAAACAGCCCAACAAAAGCTTATTTTCAGTCAGCATCGTAGAGATTTGTGACTTTAAACATGTGTATTAGAAAAATCCAATGATAAACAAAGATTTCTTTCTTTTTTTTAATTTTTTTATTTTGAAAGCGTGCTTGCAGAACAAAGTATCAACTAGAAACTAATGCCCGTACAAGGTCAAGCAGAGAAAAGCACAGAAATATATATCAAAAGGGAGTAGGTAGGTACGGATGGGGGAACGAGTCTAAACGAACACAATTCGGGAGAACCAATCCAGGGAAGAAAAAAAATAATAAAAAAAGGGGGGTGGGTACAGGACTGCCCAAGAATTCAGGCATATCCGGCTCACCCCGGCAACCCGAAGAGAACCGGGGTGCCATGGTAGAGGCCACTGGGCCGGGAGACCTGGGGCCAGGAGGACGACCAGAGCCTAGGTGGGCCGCCCTAACGGCTTCTAACTTGCTACCCTCTGTCCCATATGTAAAAAAAACACCAGACGCCAGCAGCACAGCCACAAGACCCAGCCGAGACACAAGAGCTTGCGCTTCATCCAGGTTCGTTGCCGTGAGGGTCTCACCAGCAGTGGACACAAGAAGAGAGCCCGAAGAACCCCATCGATATCGGACACCGTGATGGCGAAGCAAAACAGTAATCCCCTTATAACATCTGCAGGCCGCAAGCATCAGGAAAGGCAGGTCTCGGAAGACCGTGAGGTCACTGGAGGAATAGGTGACTTGAAAAGTAGGACTAACCGCCGCTAGAATCTGGGACTGAGTTAACCTATCCCATGTCATCAGGAAAACATCTTGGGGGTCTTCTTCGGGGGCAATGGCCACCTTCCGGAGGCGCATGGCTGACAATACCAGCGGGCCAGCCAAATTCTCAGAGGTCGGCAGGAGGTGTATCACTAGGCCCTCGGTATACCAGAGGAGCCCCTCACCAGTAACACTTTCAGGTATCCCCCTGAGCTGCAGATTACGCTGTCTGTGACTGGACTCAAGGGCCATCACCGCTGATCCAAGCCGAACAAGCCGTAAAAAAAAACCATTTATCAACACCTTTTAGCATTTGGAATCTTTTCGAATATCAGCATAAATTCTAACTGATTTGCTAAAGCTGATATTTCCATTAAAAAAGTATAGCTACGAGAGCAAATATTTGATCCGAATTTTATTATCAGGAATTGAAATGTCAGCCAGCCCGAATAGGAATATCCCAATCTGAAAAATAGCCTAAACACAGCCAAAAAAAAGGCCCAATTTTGACTATCTGACCGAATTAAACCGAGGCCATAGCAGTCTTAGCAGCAACATTCCTTTTATTATTTTTTTATTTTTTTTTTACGTTCACGCAGTTTATTGAAAGAACATCATATTACAATGAGTCTACATTGTCATAGAGTAAAAGCAATGACAGATAACAAGTATATATAAGAAAAGCAATAATATTTCGAACAGTATCAGAAATTGCATAGCATAGTGTTAAATTTGGGTGGTTCTTCATTCCAAAAATTTCAAACACAGTATGTAGTAATAAGAAGAGCCCTGTTCTAATCAAAATTAGTGATCCAGCCACTATGTAAGTGATAGTAAATGGTGTCAATTTATGATCGCTGTGAGAGATAATGAGTGTAAAAATGAGAAAAGCTTGAGCGGATCTAAGAATTAATAGAGAGTAGAGAGAGGAGGGAGTAAGAGAAGGAGGAGGGAGAGGAAAGAGAGCGAAGGAGAGGAGAGAAAGAAAAAAAAAGGGAGGAGGGGAAGGCAGGGGGAGGGGTAGGCGAATGTAGGCACTGTTCTAGTTGGTGAGTGAGGTCAGGATTCCTTAAAAGTTTAGGAGAGTAAGCTTAAAAAATAATGGAGTATCAGGGGAGTCCCGAGCACAGAGGAGGACGCCACCGTCTGTCTCCAATTTACTTAGATTCGAGACGACTCGAATTGCCGGAAAGCCACCGAAGATATGAAAGCATCCCAATGGAACCAAGTTGCGTTATGAACCGTAGCCCATTGTTCCGGGGCCACGGAGGTCATTTCATGGGAGTGAATGAGTTCGACCCGTTCAACCAGAGCCCTGGCTGAAGGGGTAGTGGGAGAATTCCAGTGGATAGGTATGAGAAAGCGGGCTGCCAACCGAACATTCCTTTTAAATATATAAAAGTAGTCATTATTATACATTAAAAAATGGGCATATTGATACAGCTAGAAAAAGAAGTTACTACAACAGTTTCACTTGTTTATGATATATATATATATATATAAATTTGTGCTTTAACATTAGGTAATTCCAACGGACAATTTTAAATTTTACAAAAAATATAGTACAGCAATAGACTTGGCTATACTATATCCAAAAATATTATTTTCAAATGATTAACCTACAGGTATATGGAATAATACAAATATATCCATATCTACAGTTCTGTGCTTTTCATGGGCAGGATGACCGGTCTGTGATATTTGTACAGAAATACTCCGTACAAAAGGGATAGGATTTTTTTTCTAAAGGCCAGAATTGCCCATTACATAATCATAGATGCAATTAATTTTGATATTGCTTGGCAATTATTATTTGCTGTTAGGATCTTTTTCTTTTAATCTTGGCCTAATATCACAGTAATGGGCACCATGTTTGTAACCAGTTACGGCAGAATTGTCTCACCAGATACAGTCAGGTCCAGAAATATTGGGACATCAACACAATTCTAACATCTTTGGCTCTACACACCACCACAATGGAGTTGGAATGAAACAAACACAATGTGCTTTAACTGCAGACTGTCAGCTTTAATTTGAGGGTATGTACATCCAACTCGGGTGAACGGTGTAGGACTCTTACAGCAGTTTGCAGATGTGCCTCCCACTTGTTAAGGGACCAAAGGTAATGGGACAGAATAATAATCATAAATCAAACTTTCCCCTCTTAATACTTGGTTGCAAATCCTTTGCAGTCAATCACAGCCTGAAATCTGGAACGCATAGACATCACCAGACACTGGGTTTCATCCCTGGTGATGCTCTGCCAGGCCTCTACTGCAACTGTCTTCAGTTCCTGCTTGTTCTTGCTTGTTCATTTTTCCTTCAGTTTTGTCTTCAGCAAGTGAAATGCATGCTCAATGGGATTCAGGTCAGGTGATTGACTTGGCCATTGCATAACATGCATCACATGAGCCCTGCGGCACTGGGAGGAAGTGATCATCAACGTCACTTCCTCCCGGCACTCCACCATGCTCAGAGGCAGGCCTTCCAAAGTAGTGAAGGCTGGGATGTCGGGCCTAGACGTGTACCTCGCCAGTCTGATGGGGGACGAGTGGCAGCCGCTGACAAGAGGAGATATGCGACACCTGCTGACTGTGCTGCGGTGCGGGGGCTTCCTGCACAGATGCTTCAACCCTGGATGGGCAACCGCAGTGGATGCTCTCAGGAGTCAGCCGGCCCTCAGGTTCACCGGAGGGGGTGAGAAATTGAATGAAATTAACAGAAGGGGGTAAATGAAATGAGAAGGGGGGTTAAATGAAATGAGAAGGGAGTGGTAAATGAAATGAGAAGGGGGGGTAAATGAAATGAGAAGGGGGTAAATGAGAAGAGAAGGGGGAAATGAAATGAGATGGGAATGAAGAGAAGGGGGGTAAATGAGAAGGGGGTAAATGAAATAAGAAGGGGTAAATGAAATGAGAAGGGGTAAATTTAAATGAAAAAAAGGGGGTAGATGAGAAGAGAAGGGGGAGATGAGAAGAGAAGGGGTAAATGAAATGAAAAGGGGGAATGAAGAGAAGGTGTAGATGTGAAGAGAAGGGGGTAAATGAGAAGAGAAGGGGGTAAATGAAATGAGAAGGGGGAATGAAGAGAAGGGGTAAATGATAAGGGGGTAAATGAAATGAGAAGGGGTAAATGAAAAGGAAAGCGGGGTAAATGAAATGAGAAGGGGTAAATGAAATGAGAAGGTGTAAATTTAAATGAAAAGAAGGGGTAAATGAGAAGAGAAGGGGGTAAATGAAATGAGAAGGGGGAATGAAGAGAAGGTATAGATGTGAAGAGAAGGGGGTAAATGAGAAGAGAAGGGGGTAAATGAAATGAGAAGGGGGAATGAATAGAAGGGGTAAATGAAATGGAAAGCGGGATAAATGAAATGAGAAGGGGGTAAATTTAAATGAAAAAAGTGGTATGAGAAGAGAAGGGGTAAATGAAATGAGAAGGGGGAATGAAGAGAAGGTGTAGATGTGAAGAGAAGGGGGTAAATGAAATGAGAAGGGGGTAAATGAAGAGGGGGTAAATGAAATGAAAAGAAGGGGGTAAATGAAAAGAAGGGGGTAAATGAAAAGAAGGGGGTGAATGAAGTGAAAAACAGGGGGAATGAAATTAAAAGGTGGGGGAATGAAATGAAAAGCAGGGGGAATGAAATTAAAAGGTGGGGGATGAAATAAAAAGCAGGGGGAATGAAAGTAAAAGGTTGGGGGAATGAAATGAAAAGCAAGGGGAATGGAATTAAAAAGGGGTAAATGAGAAGAGAAGGGGTAAATGAAATGAGAAGGGGGAATGAAGAGAAGGTGTAGATGTGAAGAGAAGGGGTAAATGAAATGAGAAGGGGGTAAATGAAATGAAAAGGGGTAAATTAAATGAAAAGAAGGGGGAATGAAAAGAAGGGGGTAAATGAAATGAAAAGAAGGGGGTGAATGAAGTGAAAAGCAGGGGGAATGAAATTAAAAGGTGGGGGAATGAAATGAAAAGCAGGGGGAATGAAATTAAAAAGTGGGGGATGAAATAAAAAGCAGTGGGAATGAAAGTAAACGGTTGGGGGAATGAAATGAAAAGCAATTAAAATGAAAATGAAATGGAATTAAAAGGGGGTAAATGAAATGAAAATGTAACGGGCGCTGCGGTGCTCACACAGGAGTAGCGAGGTTGAGATCTTATTGGACAGAATTATCTGCTCGATCGTAACAAAATAAACAGTATATTCAGACCTATACTCCAAAGCCAAGGAGTATGACAAGAGAATTGAACTGCTACTAAGTTCCAAAGGTTTCGAGACCAATGGACAACTTAGAGCACACAACAATACAGAGAGCTGCAAGACTGGAGTGGGTGTACCAAGGTAGTTCGTCTGACAGTTAACAAATTGTGCAGACTGCAGGGCAGTCAATGACCGGACCAATTTAGCGTTTTCTGTGAAACCAACACGGGTATGTTGTACCTTATAATCAACAGGGTCTATAGACGCACTTAATGGAGTAAGGATAGTACAGGCCCGGGTACACTTAGCAGATTGAGCAAGAAGAACATAAGTAGAAAACAAGCGGTATTTCAGTATTGCTGATTGTACAAGCGTGCACGATCATATTTCAGGAACCTTGGGCCTGGAGCAGAACCCCGATAAGGCTATATATGATACACCAGAGCAAGATGGGAAATTCCCCAAGAGGCGAATAAAACCCCAAACAGCCTGTATAGGGTTAAACCAACAACGCACTGCACTAGCAACCGCTATAGCATGAAACATGAGAATGGTCAAAGACAAGCCGGGTCAAAATCAGGAGCAGGAATCGTAGACGTAAATGGCCCATAACCCTCACAATCGACCAGGTATTGAAGGACACCTCGGACCACACGGGACCTCAGGATGGCACAAACCTCGTATTACGCCTCACCCTGGGACTTGATAGGCAGAGGTGGAGCAGTGATTCTGGTATACCTACTACAGGTAAGAGGTTTCAAGAGGCTAACATGGAATACGTTATGAACACATAAATATGGGGGTAAAGCATAGGAAACAGGGTTAATGCATCTTAGCACCTTATAGGGACCAATAAATCTGGGAGACATCTTCAAGGACGGCACCAACAATTTGATGTTTCTGGTTGATAGCCATACCTTGTCTCCGACCATATACACTGGTGCAGGACCTCTGCGTCTGTCTGCTTTTATTTTTTGCTTTTGAATATTGGCCTCCATGATTTCTTTAACCCTCTCCCATGTCCCTTTCAGGTTATTCAGATGCTCATCCAAGGCTGACAACACAGTATCTTGGAATACAGAAGGGAGCATGGGAGGATCGTAAAAAAACTGTATGGAAAGGTGAGTGGCCTGTTGTTTCACTCACTGAGTTGTTTAGAGCGACCTCAGCCCAGGGTAACAGGTCTGCCCATTCACTTTGCTTTTCAGAGACGAAGCAACGCAAATATTGCTCGACACTCTGGTTGGCTCTCTCTGCGGCCCCTTTTTGTCTTTGGGTGATAAGCCGAGACGAAACGCAACAGGATTCCGAGGTCACAAAACCCTCGCCAGAATCGAGAAACAAACTGGGTTCCTCTGTCGGATACTATTCCCAGAGGAACCCCATTAAGTCTGACAATATTTTGCACGAACACTGGTACCAGCTCAATAGCTGAAGGAAGTTTGACCAGAGGCACAAAGTGTACCAGCTTTGAGAATCTGTCTACCACGGTAAGGATCACTAGACATGTGCACAGCACAAAATTTCGTTTTGAACTAATGGATTAGTCCTAAAATGCAATTTATTTAGTTTCTAAAGAAATTCGTTTTCAGTTCTTTAGTATGAAAACTTATTTCATTCATCCGAAAACCAGTGGATACAATTACTATTGCAGTGGCTCCTCAGAGGGCTGAGATCGCTGCTTGTTACAGTATCTCTCACTCTCAGCACAATGTGGGCCATATTACATACTTGGTGCTAACTTAACCAGAGCTGTTGTAAACTTCCCAGAACCATTATAGCCTATGGAGGTTTTCAGTTTACAATAGCTCTGGTTAAGTTAGCACCAACATTGTAATACTGCCCCGTGTCAGGCAAAGCTGTTACAGTAACTGACTGCTGCTCATCACAGCGCTCAGAGTTTCAGTAAAACTAGTAAATAATATTTTTATATATAAAGAGGTTAGAACAATATTATTTCCTTGTTTTACTGAAACTCTGAGCGATGTTACAGTCAGTTACTGTAACAACTGAGCCTAATACATTGTACTGAGAGATAATGTAACAAGTAGCCAATCTCAGCGCTCACAGCCACTGGATTTAAAGGGCTAAAAGAAAAGGCTCCTCTCCGTATAATGTTTAGAACATCCTCCTGCATTAATTATTACCCCTCTCTGTATAATATATAGAACATCCTCCTGAATTAATTAATGTCCCTCTCTGTATAGAACATCCTCCTCAATTTATACCTTTCTCTGTATAATGTATATAACATCCTCCTGCATTAATACCCCTCTCTGTATAATGTATAGAACATCCTCCTGCATTAATTAATGCCCCTCTCTGTTTAGAACATTCTACTGCATTGGCATGTGGAGGGTGCAGAACTTCGGATGTTGCGATGTTGCGCTCTTCAGTGCTGGTTTCCTTCACTCATCAATGTAATATCACAAAAAGGACTGAAACTAAGATGTAGTGCATTTTATTTTAGTTTCTTTCGTTTTTTTGTACTGAGCAGTTTCGTTTCTCTTGACTCATATGAAAACTAAATTATCCCAAAATTCGGACTAAATCGTTTTAGTACTAAACGAATGCACATGTCTAAGAATCACCGTATGACCCTGGGACATAGGTAGATCGGTAATGAAGTCCATAGAGAGGTGGGACCAAGGTCTTTCAGGCACCGGCAAAGGCTGCAACAGACCTTAAGGAAATGGGATTCTTGCTTCTACAGCACACTTCACATGTGGCTATGTAGTCCTTTATATCCCTTCGCATACCTGCCCACAGAACTGTTTTTCAATCGTGGCTAGAGTCTTAGTTATTCCCATATGCCCATAAAGCTTGGAATCATGGTAAATCATCATCATTTGTGTTCTCTCCTCCTCAGGTACAAAGACCTTACCAGGAGGTTTCTCAAAAGGAGCAACACCTTGGACAGCCTGAATTCTTTCCAACAATGGAGAAGATACAGTCAGGACAGTGGTACCGAATATCCTCTCATGAAGAATGATGGGACTGTGGTCGAACGTATGTTGTTCATATGACTCAAACTGCCTGGACAAAGCATCAGCTTTCGTGTTTTTAGAACCAGGACGATAGGTCAACAAGAAATTAAAACTGGACAGGAACAATGACCACCTGGTCTGCCTGGAATTTAAGTGCTTGGCGTCTCCCACGTAAACAAGATTTTTGTGATCTGTTTTGATTATCACTGGATCTTTAGTACCTTCTAGCAAATAGCACCATTCCTTGAGGGCTGCTATAACTGCCAGTAATTCCCTATTACCAATGTCATAATTTCTCTCAGCGGGTGTCATTTTCCTGGAGAAAAACCCACAAGGGTGTAATGGTCCCTCAGGACATTCTCTCTGAGACAGAACTGCACCAATTCCTATCTCGGACGCATCTACTTCAAGCTGGAATGGCAAGCCTGGTTGTGGATGCCGTAGGATAGGTGCAAGACTGGAGTGGGTGTACCAAGGTAGTTCGTCTGACAGTTAACGAATTGTGCAGACTGCAGGGCAGTCAATGACTGGACCAACTTAGCGTTTTCTGTGAACCCAAAACGGGTATGTTGTACCTTATAATCAACAGGGTCTATAGACACACTTAACTGAGTAAGGATAGTACAGGCCCGGGTACACTTAGCAGATTGAGCAAGATGAACATAAGTAGAAAACAAGCGGTATTTCGGTATTGCGGATTGTACAAGCGTGCACGATCGTATTTCAGGAATTTTGGGCCTGGAGCAGAACCCCGATAAGGCTATATATGATACACCAGAGCAAGATGGGAAATTCCCCAAGAGGCGAGTAAAACCCCAAGCAGCCTGCATAGGGTTAAACCAACGCACTGCACTAGCAACTGCTATAGCATGAAACATGAGAATGGTCAAAGACAAGCCGGGTCAAAATCAGGAGCAGGAATCGTAGACGTAAATGGGTCGGCAACGTAAACAGCAATGAGACTCAATAGGAAGCGATGCGGGAATGAACTCCACATCAGGGTGACGAGGCAACTCCTCGTGACCACACCCGGCTCCGCCCCCTCGGACGCCGCTCGGCCATTACATGGTGCTGGCACTCAACCAGCCAGTGGCACTTAACCATGCCCAGACCCCCCCAGGAAGCACAGCAAGGGCTGAGGACGTAACAGAAAAGCATTACAGTGCAAAATTACAGAGTTATATTGCTGTGCAGCTCTGTGATGCGCTCATTCACAGTGCACATTTCTGTGGATTTTAATTGCTGTGGAGCTCTGTGGTACATTCATACACACTGCACATTACTGAGTTTTATTGCTGTGGAGCTCTGTGCTACGCTCATACACATCGCACTTTACTTTGAGTTTTCTTGCTGTGCAGCTCTGCACATTTCTGTGGGATTTATTGTTCAACCAATTAGACTAACCAATTAGAGCGGCTGTGATCCAGTATACTTTACATGCAAGGCTGATCTTTGTAAAAATGCTTGAATTTAAACATTTCATAATTTTATTTGAATATCTCTTAAAATAATAGATACAACACTTAAAATGATATACAAAACAACAAAATGTACAACTAGGCACTTGGTGTCCACTTTTAATATACAGAGAGAAAGAGGCGGAGCTTTAAGGAAAAGGTGGAGCCTAAAACGGGTGGGGCTTTAACAAGAAGGGGTGTGGCCTTAACAGGAAGGGGTGTGTTAAATTAAAATTAGGGGGTGCACGAGTTTAGTCACACTTAGGGCAGCACAAAACCTAAATACAACACTGCTTATACCAGCTGAATTATGACATTGGCACCTGTTCTATGCAATGATATTTTTACAGCATGTTTAGACTAGTAATTCTACAAGAGGTTTAAGAATGGTTTTCTATTATATTTTCTAATTATACATTGTAAGTGAAAGTATAATGAAATAATAGACTATCAGACCAAGAGTTTTCTTTATAGGTTATTCAATATGTCAGGGGTGCTCACACCTGGCCTCCTTTAGTCTCCCCACTAAAAAAGGGCTCTTCTTTGTGCACTGCAACATCCGCAGCTTACTCCCAAAACTGGATGAGCTTCCAGCTTGGTGTTTCTATTACAAACCCAAAGTCATTGTGCTGACAGAATCATGGATTAACCCAAAAGTAGCAGACTCTGCCATTTCAATACAGGGATATTCATGTTATAGAAATGACAGAGCAAAGAGAGGAGGGGGAATTGCTATTTATGTTGCCAAGTCCATAAAGTTCACCCCTTTGCAGAATTCTAGCTCACCTGCCACCTTTGATTTTCTTTCTGGTATTATTGAGATCCCGTTCAGTAAATCGATTATTGCTGGATTCTATCGCCCAGCGCGCTCTTCAGTGCTCTTTCTGACATAACAAAAATCCTTAGTAGCTCAAAACAAAATAAGTGAACTACTGGTCCTCGGCAATTTTAAGGTTGATTGGATGAATCCTAAGAACAATAAAAACCTGCTCAATGTTTAAGGCATTGCAGTTAACACAATTAATCTACTCCCCCAATCGCATTAATATGAAAAGCCCTAACAATACCTTGCTGGACTGGATTCTCTCCACATATCCTGAAAGAACACAGGAGGCAGGCATTCTCGCTTACAGCTACAGTGATCACTGCCTAGTGTACTGTGTGTGCAAAATAAAGGCCTCAAAATCTCCTCCAACGGTATTGATCACCAGGTCTTTGAAGAAATTTAATCTTGAATCCTTCCTAAGTGATCTCAAACAGCTCCCGTGGTACAGACTAAAGCTAATCCCAGACCTGGACTGTGCAATTGAATACTTTCAGTCCGAGCTCCTGCAAGTCTGGAATTCCCATGCCCCGCTGTGTAAAGTGAGAGTAAAAGGGGCCCATCTCCCTTGGGTTACAGCTGACCTTACACAAAAATTCCAGTTTAGAGATTCACTGTGGTCAAATTTCAAGAGTACTGGTTCCTTGAACAATCGCAGTGCTTACCGAAAATGATACACCTACTGATAAAGTGACAACATCGCAAAACGCGTTTGGGTGCTTTGCCCGTCAACTATATGTAATTTTTTATTTATTTAGTGTTTTAATAAATTAGCCTTAATTTATTTCCTTGTATTCTGACTTGCTGGTTGGAGTGAAAAGGCGTTTGAAGGCTGTATGGGAGATCCGGTGCTCCAAATTCCGCCGGTTGCTGATAATATCTAGTGTCTGATTTAGACACCGAAAAATGTGAGTGAATTCTTTTCTCTGGTCTATATCCACCATACATACTCAATTTACTACGCTATCGCATCTTTTTGTTCTATTTGAGGAAATTTAGTTTTAGACCAGTGCCTGTCAGTGTCATTACTAAACTTCTCAGTAAGCAAAAAATTAAACATCAATCTGGACCTGATCAAATCCCAGCAATGCTGTTGAAAATCAGTGCGCCGGCAATTGCAAAACCTGTCACAACCCTAAGTCAATCAATGGCGACAGGGTACATACCCAAACTCTGGACGATTGCGAGAGTGGTACCTATCCATAAAAGTGGCGGGCAATACTTTGGTATCCAACTACCGTACGATATCATTGCTCCCTGTAATGTCAAAAATTTTGGAAAAAGGTGTCTACATGCAATTATTATCAATATTCAAACTCTTTAACCCCAAATCAATCAGACTTTCATCCAAATCATTCAACTACAACTGCCCATTTAAATGTTTGCAATGATATCCACCGGCTGGGTGGAGTAGAGGTAATGTCACCGCTCTGCATGGAGAGAGCCTGTGGAGACATGGGTTCGATCCCAGCGAGCAACCTCTCCAGTAAGTGTCCTTGGCAAGACACCTAACGGTACATACTCGCCACCCAGGACATACTTGAAAACGAGAGAAATCTCAATGTATCCTTCCTGGTAAAATCCTTTCACAAAAAAAATAAAATATATCCAAGCAGCCATGGAACACGGAAACCTAACTAGAGCCATCTTCCTTGATTTTGCCAAGGCCTTTGACACAGTAGACCATGGCAGCCTATTACAAAAACTTAAAAACTCTGGTATAGGTGATAGCACACTAACCTGGTTTCAATTGTTTGTATCCGATCGATCGCAATATGTGTCCATTTCTGACAGCGCTCCCTGCGCCCTCCCAGTCCCGTGCGGTGTACCCCAAAGCTCGATACTCAGCCCCTGCTATTCACGATATTCATAAATGATCTGCCCAACGTCTGCAAAGCCTCAGCTGTACGCATGTACGCAGACGACACCATAATCTATACCAGAAAACCAGATCTCTCACAGCTGGAGGCCGTTCTGCAAGAACAATTCACAGAGGTAGAAAAGTGGATCAAACAACAAACTTTTTCTAAATACTGACAAAACTGTTACAATGCTCTTTGGAACAGCACCTAAACTACACAAATTGCAAATACCCCATCTATGTGTTGGGACAAGATCAAATGGCACACTGAGCACAGTCACTTCTCTCAAATATCTAGGTATGTGGTTAGACCCAAATCTATCCTTTGGCCCCCACATCGAAAAACTTTCATCTAAACTTTACCCCAAACTAGGTGCCCTGTACAGAAACAAATCCTGCCTGAGCCCTGCGGTAAGAAAGCAGATTGTACAACAAATGCTTATGCCGGCTATTGAATACGGAGATGTAGTGTATGCAGCTGCCCCGCAAACACACCTCCAGAAACTTACTACATTGTATAACTCATTCTGTCACTTTGTGCTACAATGTAACTACATGACCCACCATTGTGACATGTTAAAAGAACTAAACTGGCCATCGCTGGAATTTAGATGCACCCTTCACCTTTCCAACCTGGTATTTAAGAGCTTTTCTGGAAAGCTGCCACCCTACCTGAATAGACTGCTTCCCCCAGCAGTTCCCTCGTCCTATAACCTCCGATCCAGGACCTGCACCTTACTTGCAATACCACAATACAAAAAGAAAGTGGCTCGATCCTCATTTTCTCCAGAGCACCACAATTATGGAATAACCTCCCAAACGCCATCAAATCTTCCCCTAGTCTAAAGTCACTTAAGAGCTCCCTATTAACATACGTCAACACAGAATGCACCTGTAAACATGTAACATAATGACTATTTCCATCATATTTATTTTCTGTTAATCTGTATATTTGTTTTGTGTTAATATCTTGCATTTTACTACTTTGTATTTCTGTACACTGTAACAATTCAATGTTCTTGAACCCAGGACATACTTGAAAACAAGAGAAATCTCAATGTATCCTTCCTGGTAAAATCCTTTATAAATAAATAAATTTGTGTGGGGTTGTTCCCAACTTAAGTGCAAGTTCAACACTAAAATATTTTTCTTGGCACAGGACTCCTCATTGCTTCTGTAGAATTTCTCACTTCACTTAATACTTCAGTACAATTAATTTAATATATGGTAGACTGACATCCTTGGACACAGTCTAGAGGTGTGCTGGAAAATTTGCTTAGTTTCGTTCAAAATTATTTCGTTTTCATTAGTTCGTTTTGTAATTTTGTTTTGTTTGGTATATCGGATCACTATAAAACCCATTGTAAGTTGTGATCGATTTGATATCAATTCGAATACCGGATCACTAAATAAAACCCCAATGAATTAAATCCTGCTGTTATAAGGCAAGCTAGGGTTAAATATTGAGCTGTCCATTGGCCTGTGGCGCTGAATACAGACTCAGCACCACAGATCAATTTACAGGGACAGGGTGCTTTGTGAAACAGTCAAACAAATCTGATTCATTACAAAATGTTGTTTGCTTTAGTACTGATTTGCATTGTAAGTTGGTGTCGATTCAATACAAAAACCACCGGACAGTATTTTACCATCCAAGCAGATCCTATTCCAGCAGTGTAGCAAAGAGAAAAAAGTAGGTACAAGTGGTAAAGTCTAAATGCTCTCCATTACCAACTCAATGATGAACCATTTGTTATATTTTCAGCCTGACGCAAATATCATTTTATGGAAAGAGGAGGGGGCAGATTGCACCCACTTCTTCAGAGACAGAGACTGTCAGTACTCACTTCTCCAGCGGGTGGGGGGGCCCCGGTAAGCGGGGCTTCATGGCGGCGGGCGTCTAGTGCGATGGCTCAGCCCGGCATCTCCTACACACCGGCGGCCGCCTGATGTTCGTGGCACTCCGGCGCAGGCTGGGTGTCTGGCCCGGGCTTCTCCTCCAGCTCCACTGGCCGGGAGCTCACGGCACCTAGATGGGGTGCCAAACATGGCTGCCACCTTGTGGTTCCAGAGTGGGGGCATGTCCTCACACACCGGAAGCGGGGGAAAGCCATGGGAGGTGCTTGTTGTCAAAGAAGGCGTGTCTCCTGGCTAGCTGGATGGCAGGGGCAGCCATGGCAACCAGACATCCCTCAGGTGTGTGGAGGCAAAGCTGGAGGCTGTGAATCCTCCCCACAGGGGTGTGCACCATACATGCCTCCTATATAAACCCCATTCACTCCTTGGCCAGGTACCTGATTGTCTGCTTCCCATAGCTGCCCTCCTGGTTCCCACTACTGTAAAAGGCTAATCCCTTTTTGACCACACAAGAACACCGCTGGCCCTGACCCTTTTGACTTTCCCTATGCCTACAATTCCAGATTCTGCTAAGGACGCCTTGCTTTGATAGCCCGAACCCCCCATTTCACACCTTTGCTGCATACTGGACTCCGATAACAAGAAAGTATGACAGAACAACCAGGTCAAGACCCAGAGACCGTGGACATGGTGACCTCTCTGACAGCCCTAACCCATCAGGTTGGAATTCTATCCAAAACCATATAGGACCTACAAGCTAGCAACACGCTGTTATTGGCACAGGCCCACCATCAACCCCCCTATGGCTATATGGCCCAAAACCCTGGGGCACCTCCCCCTAACCCAGTGCCTCCTCTCCCCGTTAATCCAGTCTTCGCAGGTGGCACCCCAATACCAGAGCCCTCCGTGCTGCTACCCAAACAATTCAATGGTGACAAAAAATTGTACCAGGCATTCATCAGGAACTGTCAACTCATATTCTCTTTAAGACCCCATACGTACTGCACCGAGTGAATAAAAGTACAAAGAGTCATCACCCTCCTGTCCGGTGAACCCCAAGCCTGGGCCCACCAACTCCTGCGCACCAGCAGCCCTATTCTTAATACCTGGAGATCGTTTCAGGAAGCTCTGGATGACCTCTATGAAGACCCGTTTCAGTGAGAGACTGCTCAACGAGAGATACGGTCCCTTCGTCAAAGACGCCCAGATGAAGACTATATTATGGAATTCAAACAACATGTACTTCTGACTGAATGGAACGAAGCAGCGCTTATTAATCAGTTTCGCTGGGGTTTATCAGATGCCTTAAAAGACGAACTAGCAAGAGTAGGGATTCCTACCTCCCTCGAGCCACTAATGCATTTCTGCATCTCAGTAGACTCAGAGACCAACGCCAGGAACGAGCTGTTCTCCCAGTGGTACAGCCACGTTGGGTCACAGCACCACCGGCTCCTGCAGATCCTTCTACTGTGGTGGTACCCTATAACCCACCTGGGTCCAATGAAGAACCTATACAGATTGGGGCTACCGAATGCTGACTACCTCTTGAGATGGTAAGACGAAGATAGGGTCGCTTCTGCCTATACTGTGGTCGTCCCGGTCATCAACTTCTCTCCTGCCTTTTACGTGGTCAGAAAAGAGGTAAGCCCGGTACCAATGAGTCCCCTAAAGTCCATCACAATGTACCTAACGTCTCCTCTCATCTCACGATACGTGTTGTTTTGCAGTGGAACAACCATCGAATACCGATGAAGGCAATGATCGTCCAGAGCTAGCCGCTTTTTCATCGATGCTGATTTCGCTATGACTTTGTCTATACCTGTACAAAGTAAATCTGATCCTATACGCATACACTTAATTGACGGGTCTCCATTGAAGACAGGGCCGGTATTCCAGTAAACGATTCCTCTACAAGTACACATAGGTCCTAGGCATGTTGAGTCTCTGTCCTTCGATCTGGTCCCTTCCCAATCAGCCAGGGGATCCCTAGGACCAGAGGGACATGTCTTCATGACCCCATAATTGTTACATCCTCAGCCCCTGTTGTGCTCCCTGGGGGGTCTGGGCATGGTGGTGTGCCGCTGGCTGGTCGGTTGCCAGCACTTCCTGATGGCAGATTGGCATCTGAGGGGGCGGGGCCTGGTGTAGTCACAAGGAGCCGTCGGGTTTAAAACAGGAGAAGAGGGGTTGCCTCGTCGCCCTGATGTAGAGTTTGATTCCAGCAGTGCTAAGTTTATTCCTACATTGATATCCTGTTACGACCCATTTCTGTATGCGATTCCTTCTCCAGTTTATTGACCCGGCTTGTACTTTGACCACTCTATCTGCATGTTTGTATATCGCTGTCTATGAGCGTTGGCAATTTAACCCTATGCTAGCCGCTGGGTTTATTGCTCGCTGACTGGGTTCTGTCCCATCTCGTCTTGGGGTATCGCTTGTGACCTTTTGAGGTACCATTACCCAACGTACAGCACATGTTAATGTTCATGTGAAAACCGCGACTAAGATAGATTGTTTTTTTCTGCTGTTTGTGATTTCTAATCACATCTCTGAATATACTCGTGAGAACAACCTTATCTGCAAGTCAGTACCTTCTGGTATTAGCCAGGTATCTACTATCTGCAATTTCAAACCAGTCCATACTGTTTCTGAATTTCTTTTGACTGCCCTGCACCTTGAATACTTCACGGACTGTCGTCCCACCTATCAGGTTTCTGAGCATGTCCTAGGTAATCTGTTGGTCTCGAAACCTTCAGAGCCTAGAGGCAATTCAGTTAGCCTGTGTGTCTCCTTGGCTATTAAGTTACAGTCTGTAGTTTATGAACCTTTTATGTTATTCAAGCAGGTACTTTTGCCCTCAAGGATTTCAACTCTGCTACCAGTGCGGCAGCGTTACCGCTACCGTTACAATAATCCGATGGCGTTCTGGTTCACTGGTCTTTTCCTCCAAACACTGCACGACAATATGCCTCACCACTAAGAGTCAGACCACAAGGCCTGTCTGCTCTATATTAGATATTCACATGAAGAGAACCACAGTCCCCATTCCTGACGCTTATCTACAGTTCCACGATGTCTTCGACAAGAAAGGGGTGGAGGGGCGTGGCTAACTGCCGAGGAGAGAGGAAGCAGAATTCAGGAGCTCCGCTCTGATTGAGACCTTTTGGTGTATTTTCACCATTTTTTAAAGTATTCCCTCTCTCCCATCGGCTCCGAGAAGCTCGAGATACTACCCCGCTTATTAATAGGAGCTGTCCTGGGGTATTTGGCCTTCCTGGCTGCAAAATCGCTGACTCTTTTATGGCTGGGGAGTTTGACCAGCGGCCATTTTGAGGCCTACGATATGGAGCTGGACCTGACGATGTTTGGAGAACGGGGGTTACCATCGCTGTCCCAGGAGGATCGGCCTTTGACTAAGGGAAATCTGCAGCTTCTACTGGCTGAGTTCCACGAGATGTGGAGGGCCAAACTTTTGCTGTGTCCCTGTCGCGCTGATATGCATGATACAGCTGTACTGGCTGGGCACCCGAATGTCGAGCAGGCCGAGATGGAAAGCACCAGTTTTCCAGTGCGGAAGATGCTGTCGCTTGACCCAGTCGCGCCTTATTGTGCAGCCTCAGAGGGGGTGAATGCCTCTCGAGCGGAGCAGGGAGACCCTGAAGCCGTGCTACTGCTGGATGTTCGGCTGCTAGAGGGGACAGACACGTGGAGGCTGTGCCTGTCGGAGAAGACCGGGTCGCGTGTCCGAGCAGCAGTTCCCGGGGTGGCGGTGCCTGTGACCGGCTGCTTGGGGCAGCTGAATATTTTCCACAGATGACTGTAATGACTGCGCTGCATAGATACCCCGTACTGGTTGCTGCTAAGGTGCTGCCTACCGTCCTGGAGGACTTAGCCCTGGAACTTCGTGATCGGCATGCCCCTTGCTTTGCCTCCATCTACGGGGGGCAGATATGTCCTGGACCGCATTACTGTGCCCTGCTGGATGTGACATGCCTTCCATTTTTAGACACCGGCTGAAGAGGTTCTCTTTCCCAGTGCATTTGATGTCCCCCACCCCGTGTTTTGATGTTCGGCTCTGGACACTACTGCGGACTTTCTTTTCGGACTAAACCTCTAACCCCTTCCTGCTTATACTTCTGATGCTGGCTACTTTGAGGACTTTTATTTTTGTTACTTTTACTTGATGAGACCCCCCACTTGGGAAAGACAATGTGGACACTTGCTTATGTTTCTCAACGCCGAGTTTTTGTGTGTTTCTTAGCTGAGTATGTTATCTTGATGACCCCTCTCCCCGTTTTTCCTTCTTTTCCCATGTTTTATTTTTCTACATACCTCTTCGTGCTGCAGACCTTCTTCCCCCTCCTCCATTTTTTTTTCTTCTTTTCTTTTGGCGTTTGGGGAAAACTCTGGTGTGCCATTGTGGTGGCCACCATGGCTCTGCCTGCCATACCTGGCCCTCGAATGCCCCGGCCTTGTGACCTGCACGTTTCCATGGCCTCCTACGGTACTTCGGACCTTCAGGAGCGTGCCAGGAAAGTCACATTATTGGCCTTTTCCACACTTTCCTCCCTTTTTTTCTTTCTTTGGGTCTTGGAGCACTTTTTGGTCTGTCTCCCCCACCCCCCCGCCTTCCTATTTTGGATGCCCCTTGCCGCACCATGTGCGTATGTGTTTGTCAACTGCGTTTCTGATACTTTATATGTCAAAGTTCTTATACTCTGAGGAGTTCCTCGGTCTGATGATCCTGCGTGATCTTTTTCATTTATTTTACCTGGCTGTTTGTACCGCTGACACTCTTTTCAAATAAAAATTTTGAATATAAAAAAAGGAAAGGGGTGGAGACCTTACCTCCTCATCGGTCATATGACTGCCCTATTGACCTTATACCCGGAGCTCTCATTCCCTACGGCCACAAATATCCAATGTCCATATTAGAACTCAAAATCCTGAAAGAATACTTGAGAGAAAATTTACAAAAAGGCTTCATCAGGCCATTCAAATCCTCGGCAGGTGCTGGCATCTTCTTTGTGGAGAAAAAGGATGGCGGTTTACGACCATGCGTCGACTATCAGGAACGGAATAAAATCACTATCAAAAATAGATTTCCGTTGCCCTTAATTCCAGAATTACTGAAACGCCACTGTATACACCAAGTTAGATTTAAGGGGAGCCTATAATCTATTACGTGTCCAAGATGGCGACGACCGTAAAACAGCGTTCTGAACCAGGTACAGGCACTTTTGAGTACCTGGTTATGACCTATGGATTGTGCAATGCACCCGTCTCCTTTCAACACCTGGTCAATGACGGCTTTCGTAACATTTGACCACTATGTCATTGTGTACCTGGATGACATCTTAATATATTCCAATACTATCCATGATCATCGGAAGCACATGAAAGAAGTTTTGTCCCGACTTCGCAAAAACCGCCTCTATGTCAAGGCCGAGAAATGTCAAGATAAAGCCCAAAAACGACACTGAGGTGGCTTCAAAGACACAACAGACAATATAGAAATAGGTCCTGGCCTGTCCACACCACAAAAAAAGAAACTCAACGTTTCATTGGCTTCGCCTATTTTTACAGAAAATGTATTCATTCCTTCCCTCATACTATTTGCCTGCTTGCCGACCTTACGCGTACCACCAAACCCTTCCAATGGACAGACCAGGCGACCAAGGCATTCCTCGAACTCAAACACAGATTCTGTTCTGCACCCATTCTCACGTTGCCAGATCCTATTAAGCCCCCGCACAACCTTGGTCACACATCGACGTGGACTTCATTGTCAAACTCCCTCCTTCCAAACATCACACCACTATAATGGTAGTAGTCGACAGATTCATGACGATGGCCCACTTCCTACCTCTGCTCAAACTACCTACAGCTAACAAACTGCAGAGTTGTTCTTCCGCAAGATATTCCGCATACATGGCATTCCATCTTCTATAGTATTAGATCCTGGATCCCAATTCACATCTAAATTCTGGACTGCCTTCTGTCGTGTCTTAAGAATCCAAATCAAGATGTTTACAGCTTACCATCCACAGACCAACGGCCAAACTGAAAGAGTCAATCTGACACTCGAGCAGTATCTCCGATGCGTCACTTGTCATCTTCAGGATGATTGGCTAGACCTCTAACCTGCAGTGGAGTTCCCTTATAATGCCTTGCATCACTCCTCTCTTCATTCCCCATTCTATGGCAATTATGGATACCACCCTTCTCTGTTACCTGACCTTCCTTGAACCAGTCTGGTGCCTGATATAGACATCCACATCCAACACCTGCAACAAAACCTGCTGCTACTTTGGGAACACCTTCTCCAAGCGCAACAAACACAGAAAAAAGCCGCTGATGCCAACCGACGAACTATAAACCCCTACAACATTGGCCAAAAGTTGTGGTTATCCACTAAGAACACCCGACTCTTCTGTCCCACCAAGAAACTCGGACCTCGCTTTATCGGCCCATATATCATACAGAAAGTCCTCTCTCCTGTGACTGTACGTCTCCAACTCCCCATAACTGTACGACTGCATCTGGTATTCCACGTCTCCCTCTTGAAACCCTGGACAGCTCCGCTGACTCCCTCCATTACACCACCTTCTCCGACCCTAGTTGATGATAATCCCGAATACGAGGTGGAATCTGTCCTTGACTCACAATATCGTGGCCGCAGAATTGAATATCTCCTTCATTGGAAAGGTTATGGTCCTGAGGAGAGATCCTGGGAACGGGCCTCGGATGTGCACGCTCCTCAGTTTCTCTGTTCCTTTCATCGTGCACACCAGGGAAGCTGGGTCCCGGGCTCTGCTGGAGGTCTCGCCTTGGGGGGGGGAGTTGTTTCAAGAATCACCTCTCCAGTAGGGGTGCCCCGGCAAGTGGGACGTCATGGTGGTGGGCATCTGGTGCGACGGCTCGGCCCGGTGTCTCCTACTGTCACATTTCCTCATTCCAGCCCTGTCCCCCTGCCCTCTGTATTCATGTATGCCTGTGCAGGCCTGGACCTATGCTGCTATTGCCTGGGTAGCAGCCCAGGAGTTAATTGCTTCTCGGCTGATCAGCTCACCTGCCTGTGATGTGTGCTGATCTCCTCCCTAGCTAATGCAATGAGCCCATTATCCATTGCTCTGTCATTTGGGTCACTTTGCCTGGTTTCCTGTGCTGCTGTGTTCTAGAGCTCCCTGCTGTTATTCAAGTCCCAGTTTGTATTTCATGTTCTAGTTATTTCTTTGGTCTTGCCTCTTATCTTTGTCTGTATCTCTTGCCGCTTTGTTTTCTGATTTATGTATAGTTATCCTGTGTATTCTGTTCATAGTTGTTTTCCCTGGTTCTGACTTATTGGCTTGCATGACTTCCCTCCCAGTTCCGATTCCTGCATTCTGGATTACGTTCTTGTTCTGGTTTTATGACTTCTGGCTATCCTTGTTACTACTCTCGTTTAATCCTTGTCTGTACCGTTTATATTGTCTCCTGCCATCTGTATATATCAATAGACTCTGCACAGCTGCATGGTAAGCTTTTCTATAGATCAGATCCGGCTATCTCTAAGGTCCGGTCTATCAGGTCAGGGCTGCTTTGGTATTCTCTTGCAGAGGTCTTTTGCTTGTACTGTATTCACTCAGTGCTGTTCTGTATCTGTTATCTGCATATTGGGGCTTTCCCATGAACCAGGCGTGTGCCAGGTGCCCCCAGAGTGACACCTACACACCGGCGGCCGCCTAACATTTGTGGCAATCCGGTGCAGGCTGCGTGTCTGGTCCAAGCTTCTCCTCCAGCTCGGCTGGCCGGGAGCTCACGGCACCCAGAGGGGGTGCCAAACAGGTCAGCCACCATGTGGTCCCGGTGTGGGGGCGTGTCCTCACACACAGGGAGCAGGGGGAAGGCCGTGGGAGGTGCTCGCCATCAAGGGGGGCATGTCTCCTGGCTAGCTGGATGGCAGCTTCAGCCATGGCAACCAGACACCCCTCAGGTGTGTGAAGGCATGGCTGGAGGCTGTGGATCTTCCCCTCAGGGATGTGCACCTTACATGCCTTCTATATACACCCCATTCACTCCTTGGCCAGGTACCTGGTTGTCTGCTTCCCATTGCTGCCCTCCTGGTTCCCACTCCTGTACTTCAGTACATCCTGTACCTTGTTCATATCGACCACTTGGCTATTTCCTTTTGACCTCGCAAGTACTCAGCCGGACCCAACCCTTTTGGCTTTCCCTACGACTACGATTCCGGATTCTCATAAGGACACCTCACTTTGATATTTTACTAGAACCCCCCATTTTATGGCTTTGCTGCATGCTGGTCTCCATTAACAAGAGAGCATGACAGAGACCAGAGATGAATTCTAGATCGATTTTCTTAATTTTCCTAGTATTAAGTTGTTTTCTAAATGCAAAATCATTTTAACACCAGCTTTTTGGGAGCCCATAATTTTTATTAAATTTGTTGTAGCTGTAAGAGCAATTAAAGACCATATTGTAATTACTCTTTTTTTTTAATTGACAATTTTTATTATGCACAGAATAAAGTATAATGAACATTTGTACAAAAGACATTGCAACTGTAAAATAAAAGCGAGTTAGTGAATCGTACAAAACAATTTGCGTCTTGCATCAGTTTTTCATTTTTCTAACAATCCTGTTATGAGGTACATAGCTCAATAAAATAAATCTATTCCAGGAAAAGGAAAAGTAGCGTTACAGCGTATTAGAGACAACAAAAACTACAATCATACAACCAAACAAAACAGTGGACTGCCCAGTCCAGAACTCTTTGTAAAATCAAAATACAGTCTTGGAGACGAAGTAAGTCCAGTCCGTGTTAAGGTGTGATACAGTATGATCTAGGAGGGTATGCACATCATGGTGAATATAATCAGAGTATGGGTTGGAGAGGATTACGTCCTGCAACCATTTCTGCTGAATACCATGCAGTAAATTGCAGCGAGGTTTTGATCAGTGTATGCATGTGAGTATGTAGGGTTGAGAAATAACATTGCCAGGTCGTGAGAAATCGCTTAGCGAGAGTTTCCTTATTAATCAAATTGTGAAGCCAATCCATTCGGAAGAGATGATTAAATTTGGCTTGGAAAAGGGTAAGCGGGATTGGGGTGGTTCCAATTGTGTAGAATCGTTTTCCGACGCACCGCAGCAACTAGAGATAAAAAATGTTTGTGGCGTATGTGTAGGGATGTGGTAGGACCCAAAAATGAGAAAGTCTGGGGTCAATGGTAATGATAGTTGAGTTGTTGAAGATATATAAGTCTGAACTGATAACCAGAAGTGGCGTAAACCTCCCTTGGACCAATCTGCAAATGGGTAACTTGTCAGATCCCGACCAAAATGTAGATTTCCTATTAATGGTAAAAAGAGCGAGGCTATAGGACATGCGTTCATTTTAATACGAGATAATTTCCATGCTTTAATAGGAGCTATAATCAGTGGGTTTTGGGTCAACGTCTCAGGAAGTGCATTATAGGGGCAGTGTAGTAAAAATGAGACCAAACAGCGTCCAATTGAACATCAGACATTTTTGAGTTGTTTCGAATCCAGTCCACTGCTTGTCGACACTGTGCTGCCAAGGTATACTCTCGCAAATTAGGTAGATTAAACCCCCCACGACATTTAGATTGATAAAGTTTGGTTAGACTGAGGCGTGCTGCAGAGCCCTTCCACAAAAATCTACGAAGGGTCGTATTTAATAGTTTCTCGTCTTTAGGAGTTAAAAATATTGGTAGAACCTGTAACGGATATAAAAGTTTAGGAAAGGCAATTATTTTGTAGAGATTGACCGTGCCATACAGTGATAGTGGAAGGTTATGCCATCTATTCAAATCATTTGTCACTATTTTGAGAGTTGGTGGAATATTGAGTGCATAGAGACTATTTAAATCTGCAGAGATGTGTATCCCCCAAATATTTCAATGATGTCATACACCATTTGAGTGGTATTTGTGTAGGTAGCTGAGGGGGGGGGGAGTGGTTCGGAGGTAAAGCACCGTAGATTTAGCCCAGTTTACCTGCAGCCCTGAGATATCCTGAAATCTATCTAATAGGTGGGATAATGAGGGTAGTGCTTCAGGTAAATTTTCAGTAAATATAAGTAGATCATCAGCAAAGGCAAATACTTTCAAAGTCTCACCCACCATAATACCACGAAAAGTGGAAGCATGTTCTATGGCGGTAAAAGTGGGTCCAGAGCTATGGCGAGAGCGGACAGCCCTGCCGCACGCCTCTACCAAGCAAAAAGTACAGTGAATCTTGTCCATTCGTGACAATACACGAAGCAGGATATCTAGTTATATTACGAATAAAATCTGTGAATATCTGACCAAAACTACGATGAGACATTATTCGAAGCAAATGTGGCCATGTAACTGAATCAAAAGCGTGTTCTGGATCTAAGGTAAGTAAGGCGGGGTGGTTACCTGTAGGAATTGAACAGGCCCCCAACACAGCCGCCACAGCTCGACAAATACCAACCACCGAATGCCGACCATGTACAAACCCTAGTTGGTGGTGAGTCAGTAAGTCTGGAAGAAAAGTTTGGAGTCGTGAGGCTAGGATTTTGGTGAGGAGTTTGTAATCGGTGTTAAGAAGAGAGACTGGACAATAAGAGGACATGTTATCAGCAGGTTTACCGGGTTTGGGAATTAAGATTGTGCGGGATGCATTAAAGGAATCGATAGCATTACCTGAAAATTCTATATCATTAAACATAGTTGTTAATATCGGGCTTATTTGGGCTTTCAAAATTTTGTAATAGTCCGCTGTCAGACTGTCCAGGCCTGGAAATTTACCTGTCTTAAGTGAGGATATGGCGTCTCCCACCTCCCGCTCCGAGATAGGGCCCACTAAGATCTCCCTTTGGTGTGCTGAAAGACAAGGTGCCAGGTAAGCCTCAAGAAAGGCATTACCAAGAGCAACATTATCCTGTGGCGGCTGTGATCGAGTCCGAAAAAAGGTATAAAATAGATTATTAATGAGGTCAGGGGAAGTCGTAGATATCTTGTTCTCTGTGGTGAGACGCGTAATAGGTTGACGTTTACGCCGGGGGTTAGCCATTCGTGCCAAGAGCTTACCTGATCAACCACCCCAGCGATGAAAAAAATTGGGTTTGAAAGTCACAGTGTTCCTGCGATTTAGCATGTATAGTGGTCTCCAGGTTTTGCTAGGTGAAAATTTGGGATCTAGTGATCACCAGTCAGTATGGTTTAATATAAGAACAGGGATGGAGCCGCACCACACAAAAACAAAAGTTTTAGACTTTAAAAAAACAGATTTTTCTAAAATGAGATTTTGTGTGAAGGAGTCATTATCAGACTGGAGGAATTTAAAGGGAGTCCAAGAGAAATGGAATTATTTAAAGGAAGCATTATTGAAGGCCACAGGAAATTGCATTCGGCTTGTTAGCAAAAACAAAAAAGGGAAGAAACCACTGTGGTACTCTGCAGAAGTGGCCAAAATAGTGAAGAACAAGAAGATAGCATTCAATAATTATAAAAAAACTCAGCGTGAAGAAGATAGGCAAACCTATAAGATTAGGCAGAAAGAGGCAAAGCAATTTATAAGAGCTTCCAAAGCACACGCAGAAGAGAAAATAGCTCAGTCAGTAAAAAAGGGGGACAAAACATTTTTTAGATACATAAACGAGAAAAGAAAAGTAAAACAAGGATTAGTTAGATTAAAAACAAAGGAAGGAAGGTATGTAGAAGAGGATAAAAGTCTCGCTGACTGCCTCAATAAATATTTTTGTTCAGTCTTTGCAGAAGAAAAGGAAGGAAAGGGACCTCAGTTAGGAGAGAACACTAAAGAGACATTTACATATGAGTTTACAGAGGAGGAGGTTCTAAAGCAGCTGTCTAAAGTAAAGACAAATAAGTCAATGGGGCCTGATGGGATCCACCCTAAATTATTAAAAGAGCTCAGTGATGTAATAGCAAAACCGTTAACAGATTTATTTAACCAATCCTTGTTAACAGGAGTCGTCCCAGAAGACTGGAAATTAGCAAATGTTGTGCCTATTTACAAGAAGGGTAGTAGGGAGGAATCGGGGAACTATAGGCCAGTTAGTCTTACGTCAGTAGTAGGGAAATTAATGGAAACCATGTTAAAGGAAAGGATTGTTGAACACCTAAAAACACATAGATTACAGGATCAGAAACAACATGGGTTTACCTCAGGGAGATCATGCCAAACTAATTTTATTGATTTTTTTGATTGGGTAACAAAAATAATAGACACAGGTGGTGCAGTAGACATTGCTTATTTAGATTTCAGTAAGGCTTTTGATACTGTTCCGCATAGAAGGCTTATCAATAAATTGCAATCTTTGAGCTTGGATTCCAATATTGTTGAATGGATTAGGCAGTGGCTGAGTGACAGACAACAGAGGGTTGTGGTAAATGGAGTTTATTCGGCGCAAGGTCTTGTTACCAGTGGGGTACCTCAGGGGTCAGTACTTGGACCCATTCTCTTTAATATTTTTATTAGTGATATTGCAGAAGGTATTAATGGAAAAGTATGTCTTTTTGCTGATGACACAAAGATTTGCAACAGGGTTGACGTTCCTGGAGGGATCAGCCAAATGACAAATGATTTAGGTAAGCTAAAAAAATGGTCGGAGTTGTGGCAATTGAGTTTTAATGTGGATAAGTGCAAGATAATGCACCTGGGACGTAAAAACCCAAGGGCTGAATATAGAATATTTGATACAGTCCTAACCTCAACATCTGAGGAAAGGTATTTAGGGGTTATTATTTCAGAGGATCTAAGGGTAAGTAGTCAATGTAATAGAGCAGCAGGAAATGCTAGCAGAATGCTTGGTTGTGTAGGGAGAGGTATTAGCAGTAGGAAAAGGGAAGTGCTCATGCCACTGTACAGAGCACTGGTGAGACCTCACTTGGAGTACTGTGTGCAGTACTGGAGACCGTATCTCCAGAAGGATATAGACATCTTAGAGAGAGTTCAGAGAAGGGCTACTAAAATGGTGTACGGCTTGAAGGAGAAAAGTTACCAAGAAAGGCTTAATGATCTTAACATGTACAGCTTGGAAAAAAGACGAGACAGAGGAGATATGATAGAAACATTTAAATACGTAAAGGAATCCACAAGGTAGAGGAAGGGAGTATATTTAAAAGGAAACAAAATAGCAAAACAAGAGGACATAGTCTTAGATTAGAGGGGCAAAGGTTTAAAAGTAACATCAGGAAGCATTATTTTACTGAGCGGGTGGTGGATACATGGAACAGTCTTCCAGTAGAAGTGGTAGAGGCCAAAACAGTAATTGAATTTAAGCAAGCATGGGATAGGCATAAGGCTATCCTAAAGAAAAGCTAAATCCAGGTAAAGTATCCATGTAATTGGGCAGACTAGATGGGCCGAAAGGTTCTTATCTGCCGACATTTTTCTATGTTTCTATGTTTCTATGTTATCAGAAGGGTGAGACCCTGGTATCCACTTCATGCAGCAAAGGAGCCGTTGTTTCTAAGTCTGATGCTGGGTCCTCTGTTTCCATGTTATGCAGGGGGGTTGCAAGTTCCAAGTGTCTCAGTGAAGCTGAAGTTGTTGCCACAAGTGTCCAGGGTGGCGCTGTTGCCACAGGTACAAAGTGTAACTGTCTGTTCTGAGAATGGTAGTGAGCCCATTGTGCCCATGTCCCACAATGGAACCACTTATGTGCAACCCCGAGTTATGACTGCTCTGCCCATGTCTAGCAGCGAGGCTGCTCTGTCCTTGCCAAGCAGCGCGGCTGCCCCCTGTGTCCCAAGACAGGGTGCCTACGTCATAAAACAGTGTACCTTCAAAATTTCACGTTCCTAAGTTAAATGGTTTCAGCTGGGCGTTGAAGAGTCAGTCAGTCAGGACTTTCGCGTTATAATATATATATTATATGGTAAGATTTGGTATCATCGGAAAGGCAACAAGAACCAGGAACACCTGAGCAATTAGTCACCTCTCACCTAACTTCAGTTAGAGAGAGCACCCTGATATTACAAGGATTGAACCTTAAATTAATTATACACACAAAAACGAACAATAGAGGCGAATCTCAAGCTATGAGATTAGCCTCAACAAACCAGGAATGTCGAAATGAATAGAAATTACTTCAAAGATCATAATAGTGTCACCATTAAAGTATACCGAGAAATTAAAAACATGCCTCAAGTGATGTATATTGGGAGTCTAGATTGCTCTCCATCATACCAGCTATGCAACCGCACATGCAGCCATGTTCACAGTATGTGAGACATATATAGACAGAAAATTGACCCTTACACTCATGATTTCTATGCTTTCCTTTACATCATCCCATAACTCATGAGAGTGTAAGGGTCAATTTTCTGTTTATATATGTCTCACATACTGTGAACATGGCTGCATGTGCGGTTGCATAGCTGGTATAACACTTCACATGACCTTGTGGGGAGTTCATTTTAACGATGCAGCTGTTCAAAGTACCCCCTGTGATCTTCGCAGCAGATTAAGTTTTCAATGAAACATGAGTGGAGGAGCAACTCAAACCAGAAATGGAGCAACAAACAATGTCAGGTCTGAACCTTGAGACAGGAGTTAAACCTGGTCTGGAGCACTATGCAGGAAAAGTGCTGCCAAATGTCAGGATGTTGACAAGCAAGCTCAGGCATTTCTGTGCATCGCTGAGTTCCTTGACAGTAAGAGCACTGACGGATATAGGTAACACCCTAAAATGTGGGAGCCAGTAAAGTTCAGGAGGCACCTTCAGGAGGGTTGCCAGAGGACACCTATAATTTATTCATGCTGATGGTCAGTGCATGAAAAATATAAATACAGAAAAAGCGGTGTCTCGCCTAATCCCTACCAGGGCGGCTGCAACAACCAGAAGTAATCAGCCTTGTTAATGTATAAAACAGAACAAGAAAAAAAATGTCATCTGCGCTTATTCCTATAGCTCCATGTGAAACAGAACACAGGTTTTGGCCATTAAAGTGTAAGCTCACCGGCCCTGTCAAGGCACCTCTGGTAAGGTGAGTCCTATCTAATCAAACAAAGAGCTGCTCCTATGAGCAACCTCATATACTCATGCTGCTTTTCAGTTAAGACACAAAATGCCAAGAGCAGAGTGAGCCTGGGTAAAAAGTCTCCAATCTCACTCCGCCGACCAGCAGAATCTTGCGAGAGGCGAGATTCTGCAGGTCATGTGACCCGGCAGTCGGAGCCTCAATGGAATCCTGTGGACTCCATGGAGGGGAAGCTGGGGGCAGGGCAAGCTAGGGTTAAATAATATATATATATATATATATATATATATATGAGTCTGCCGTCTTGGAATGTGACGTCACGCGTATGCTCAGTAATAGCGCAAACCATCATCTTGGAAGATTACCGGGAGAAAAGAAAGTAAAACCGGCACAGGACAGGACTATTTAAAGAGACTGCACTCATCTAACAAATGATACCCATTGATGAAGCTACTGACCGAAATGCGTTTGCGGTGTACTGTTTTTATTTATTCATTTATTGTTTTAATAAATCCATTTTTAAAAAACACTGGCGTTATCCTGTCCTGTTTCATTTTGAGGATCATTATCAAGCCCATACCTGAGGACCCTCCAGGGGAATAGAGAGAAAAGGTGCTCCCCAAATCATTGGCTGCCCAAACTTTGGTGCCACTTAGAAAAGGGCACAATAAAATGTGAGCAGACTACCTTTATTTGTATTATAAATACTAAGCAAACAGAATACACATTTTATATATATGTTTATACCGAGATATATAAGAAAGACCCAGAACACCAGGACCCAGATTGCACCATCATTGGAATATTATACCATCTAGCCCTGAAGTAACTAGCACTGGTTTCCACTCTTCCTAGGATCTCTGTTTTTGTAAATGTTTGGCGATTTTCCACTATTGTGGTTATAAGCTGCTGTACTGTTGGACTACCAAATTATCTGAGAATGTGTACACCAGAAATCACGTAAGACAGTTTTTTTTTAATCACACCTAAAGAGTGTGCCACGCTTGCTGCTATTTTATGTGTAATCACATCATCACTTAAAGCCTAAGAGATTGCAATGTAATTTAATGCCTTTAGTGTCCACTAGAGGGCACCATATATGACTATTTTGCACATATTGCTTTTACTGTTATTATCTACACTTTATTTGCCAAATATTGATTGCACTATAAATTCTGCATAAGCACTTTAGTGATTATCAATCCGTAAGCTGCTATTCATGTGATTCATGCCGCTATTGAAAACCTCACATATGGGAACTCACTTTGAGGTTAACCAACTGTCTGCACCTTAATTTTAGTTTTGCACTAGTGCTTCAGTAATTACCTTGATTTGGCAACTGTTATTTATGCAATTTAAACTGCTATTTATACTGGTACTGTTCATATTCACTAACTCTGTGATTGAGCTTAAATAGTGACCAGTCCCTTCTTAAAACGTGTTCTATTAATTCACACCTCAAGCACTGATTTAACCTCTTGCAAGTGCAATTTACCTAGATATTTGAGAGAAGTGACTGTGGTCAGCGTGCCATTTGATTTTATCCTGACACATAGATGGGGTGTTTGCAATTTGTGTAGTTTAGGTGCTGTTCCAAAGAGCATTGCAACAGTTTTGTCAGCATTTAGAAAAAGTTTGTTATCTTTGATCCCCTTTTCTACCTCTGTGAATAGGTCTTGCAGCACGGCCTCCAGCTGTGGGAGATCTGGTTTGCAGGTAGCGTCTGTTCATCCAGCACTGCTTTGTATATAAACAGACGCTTTACACATACATTGGAAACGGAGAGAAACCAAAACTTATTGAAACCATTCCTGCACTAATAGATATCATACCCTCTCAGCGTGATTGGCTGCTATCAATCACATGCACGGAACCCCGTCCAACAGCTAATAGACAGGAGAGACACAAAAGACCTCGAAAAAGAAACCAAAATCAATTGTGGACCAATCACAAGGCAGACTCTAACGAATAAATGAACATACTCACAGAAAGGGTTTTACAGCTGAAGAGGCCAGTATTGCACTGGCGAAACGCGTCCTGCAGAACCCTACCTACTTTCACTTATATTTTTATGTGTTTAAACCCAAATAAACCTCCTTCATTTTAATTATTTGCCTCCTTCATTCGTTACAACCACTGGATCACAGCTTGGACTGAGTCCATCTCATCAAAGATAGACCTACGGCCACGCAGCTTCCATTACGGAGGAGAAGAGGAAAGCGGACAGTAAAAGAAGGGAAGTTTGGCCACCTTTATGGGCTAACAACGTGCAAATGACGAGCTAAGACATATTCTAGCTCCAAATCACGTAAGTGCAACTACGCTTGTATTTTTTAGCTTATCGCTATTATTACCAATACGCACTATTTTCTCTGGCCATTATCCCGTTTATGTCTTTGAGGTAACAAGGAGTTTCCAGCAACAAAACGACCTTGCATGGATATAATTATTGCATCTACAAACGGCAAGCAGAGATTGCAAATCTATCAAGAGGAGGGAGAAAGACATATCCCAGCCCTCATTTTACTAACCTGAACTGTTACTCACACTGATTTTAAAGACTTAATAAGTACCCGTCTTAATGAGGAATGGAATATTAATATCGCTGCATTTCTGATATTACTGTAAATTCTGTTTATCGTGCATTATACACAAAAATATTATATCTGACAAAACAACTGCATATATGACACACTGTCAGGTGTCAAATATTTTCAGCAAACAGCGCCAGTAGCAGGTAAAACCCCCATTTTTTCTTCAACTAATTTCAGGCAATACAGCATGGCATTGCCCCCTACCCCCTCCAGGCTGCAGTACACTGCTGTATGTTCGAGAGAGAGACTAATTAGGATTGAGCAAGGTTTAAGAATTATCCCTGTATTACATAAGAAGTGAAAGGGAGGGAGTTCCCTTTGTTCTATGGGATCAGGCATGAGGGCTTTTTTGCTTGATGAACTGAAGCATGGCCGATTTGTGATTGGATGCAATAGGGAGAGGAACAATGTGAGGGAGGGGGGAGTATAAAAGAGAAGGCGTGGGGCAGTTGTGTATTGCAGTTAATTTTCTTTTACTAAGAACTTCAGAGACAGGGCGGCGGCGAGCTCCATTTTGCATCACCATCATCGTATGAAAACCAATGACTGGATAAGTATTACTTGCAGTATCTATCTGTTATGCATACTCTATTATCATAAGTCTGCTATATATATATTCCTAGTTCCATTATTTATTGGAGGGATAGGTGTGGGTTTACCATTGTATGGATTTGTAGGTTTATTTAGTGTATGCTTATTTATATTTGTTTCAATTTGCAATACTGTATTCCTTGTTCATTTGGTGTAGAGCTGCGTGATAGTAATTTCTAATGGGTTATTGGTCTGGGATAACTCTGCCAGAATTCAGTGATTTGTTGTTTTGTATGTTATTAGGGGCATTAGGATTTCCAGTAATTTTGCTTTGGCTGTCTGTGGACTGCTGAGCCTTATTAGTTTATGTGCTCAGTATAGCGCATGACTGACTGTGGAATTTTAGTATCATCCATGTATGCAGCCAAAATCATAATAAGCAACCCATATAAACACCGTAAACAACACAGGGCCTCCCTATACATGCATGTGCCCTCACCATACACACAGTAGGAATTCACTATACATAGTGAAATCACACGTAGAACCTCGGTATAACACACAAAGTCACGCTAATGATGTAGCTATCATACACCCTGAAATCACCTCTCTATAACACACTGAAATCACTAATGTAGTATAACACTAAGAAAAATAAAAAATAAAAACAAAATAAATAAAAAAAATAATGTATGTGCATGTATGTATGTATATATATATATATATGTGTATGTATGTATATGTATATATAATAAACATATAAGTAAAATAAAAACTTGCTATAACACGCCGTAATCACACAATAGAAACACACAGAAACCTAGCCATAGCACACGGAGACAACACAAAGGGAATGTAATCACACATAGGAACTTGATATAACAGACTGAATCACTGGACATTAGTCACTATAACTCTATAGTGTGCCGAATGAGAAAAGCACCATACGTGCCTTGCTGAGTAACACCTTTAGTGGATTCTCAAGCAGCTTCACATGCTGGCCTTTTATGTGGGTTATGATTTACAGGGTTATTCTAAGAGCTGTGTGTTTTAAATAATGTTGGAGTAGCCCCAAGGGCTAAGCAATAAGTTGATGAACAAATTAATTTGTATACTGTATTTAAGTTCACTATTCTAATTGTTGCAATTTTAAAGTGACACAGCAGCAATGTACAATCTTTTGTTTTGAGCACTTGCTACAGTTGAGTAAATAATTATTTAGAACGGTAACTTTGTCTTTATTGAGGGAGAGGAGAGACTTATTTCAGGAATAGAGGAAACATGAGCAGTAACTCACTCATATTTCACACTTGTACCATCATCATAATAAAGCCTGCGAGTGGATAAGTATTAAGTGTATTTATTCGGGGAATTTGTCGCTATGTTGATAATATACTATATGCGTGTGTGTGTGTAATCTATTGGGTTAAATACGCGCTAATTTATCCGTTCTAGTGATTTGCATTGTTAGCTAGAATATGCTCGTTGATATTTGCTTCACTTTGTAATACTTGATCAAACCTTATTATTTGTATAGTCTGTATGATCTTATAAACATAGGTAGTCAGTGACCGCATGGCTGGCAGCCATCTTAAACCTCAAAAAGTCACATGTGCTTCTGCCAATGAGGAAGTGCTGCAGCAGTAACTGTACAATCTGTTTAAGCTTACATTTGCGCAACTAAATTAATCCAGATTGTTTCTGCCAGATTTATGAATATATAACAATTACTAACCAAATACACATCTAAATGTGTCTGTTATAATTTCTGAAGAGGCTTATGAACTAAACAGTGATACTTTATAGGATTCTAGCAGCTCCCTTTTGTATACATATAACCTATCCTTCTCTTAGCACCACAGTAGTCCTACGTTGTGTTTAAACAGTGATTCTGTATGTTAGCAAATGCTGTGTCATTTGGTTAGTTCGGTTGGTTTAACTTCGGGTCTATAGATTAATATACTAAGCAAGAATCAGTTTCATTGTGGACGGAGGTTAAAGACTTTCACATGTGCAGCTTGGTTCTATTGATAAGGGATTCCAGGGTTGAGGACTCATAAAATGGAGGACAATGCAGCCACTTATGTACAGAACATTTATGCTCTTTCTCAACTCAAAATGGAGACGGCGTTATTTACATTTCGCAAGGGGACACACACATACAGAGGGGGAAGGTGCACAAACAATGCAGTCACTCTCAGATGCGAACTATGGATCAGATAACAGTGAGCTGGTGACCTTAGTTGCTGGGGGGAGGGGAGGGGCTGATGGAAGCATGTGTAAACAAAAGGAATTCATTACTTACAGGGGGTGTACACTATACAAAGACTGGATCGTAATACAGAGGTTACGCTATACAGAGGGAATACAATACTCTACATGATACACAGAGCAAGGGAATGTAAGGAAAATACATACAAATAAACATTGGGATGGCCGTTTCTTTGCAGAGGCAATAAGTAGGGAAGATGTTTCTGTTAGCTACCATTCATTCAATCAGGTGGTGATTTTGGTAAGGGTAGCTGGCAAGGGGACAGAGTTACCTATGCTTGATCTAGAGGCAGCCTTCAGGCCGTACCGCTGTGTCCAGGGGGTTTTCTTTTAATGGGGTGTAAATTCGATGGGTAATTTTACATCGATATCTGTTTACCCATTGGGGTGGGCAATATCCCATGCTCCCTTTTTAAAGGCTTCCTACTTTTTTGCATTGCTTAGTGGAGAAGAGAGCGGGGAGGAGACGTATAGTACATTACTTGGACGATTTCATGGTAACGGGTTCCAAAGGGACTGGAGAATGAGGTAGGATCGGGGGGGGGGTGACAAATAAGTTTAGTTGATCGGGGAGAATTGTAGGTGGTTTGGGGGGAATGGCCAGACATTAAGATCAAATGGTCTAGTGTAATTTCAAATGGTGAGCAGGCAAATGGCCCAGGAGTGGATTCAATGGATGGGTGCAAAGCTTGGTGTTTCTGGAATTTTTTATTTTTCCAATCATCGGGGCAATACCACTGTGGGGGATAGAATTAAAAAAATAAATAAATAATAAAAATAAAATAATAATAAATAAATAAAAAGAAATAAATATAAAAAAAAAAAAACATCCCTCCCCCCTTTTTTGTTTTGGTCTGATATTCAAAGTGTGGTGCAAGTGCTGAATAACATGTCTGCATCATCACCGCAGGTTGTAGCCTATGTCAGGTATTTGGTGTTGATATGTTTGAAAAGCAATATTAATTTCACGGAAATCACATACCGGGGGTAAGGAAGGTGGTGGCGGATACATTGTCCAGTTTCAGGCAGGATGTGTTCCGACATTTGGCACCGGGAGGGGGGAGGAGGAAAGAAGGAAAAAAAATTAAAAAAAAATAATAAAAATAAACAATAAAAAAATAATTAATAATAATAATAAAAAAAAATTCCAGGGTGAAGACTGCCCTCCATTTCTTTGACAGATGGTGAGCAGTTAGAGGGCATCAATGATTTGGTGAGGAGATTGTTGTTGCAGAAGACATGGGCACCGTAGAGCAAGCAGTGAAAGGGTTGGCTCGAGTTTTAAAGGGACAGAGGAGGTAGGGCAGAATGTTGTTTTCAAATAGCTACTGAAATTCGGCGGTAAGTCAATAAAGGACAGCTTGGAACTATTTAGTGGTATTTCATACTTTGCTCGGTTAAAGGAAGAGCAGGACTGGGCTAAACAATTCGTGGTGAGGAAGATCTTGACAGCAGAGTACAAGTAGGAGATAAGATGGAGCTGATAACAATCTTTGTAGGGCAGCATTTGTTTTAGTTTTACAGCTGCCCTAAGGATTGAGGAAACCATTGCTCTAGGTGCCCATGGTGGGGAAGTATGCCCAGTGGTATGTATGAGGGGATACTTGGAGGCGACTCCTTCAAACGGTCGCATGTTATGGGGGCACAAGGGTCGTACTAACTTGTCCGGGTGTCAATTCAAAATGGTTCCGCAGCAGGCCACGGAGGGGCTTGGTTGAAAGGGGAATTACATTTTCCCCCATTCTTTCAGGATAGGAGCTACTGGTACTGAGGCAGAATTGGGTTACCCAAAGGATTGAATTAAAAAGATGGGGAGATGGAAATGGGAAGTGTATAGGAGATATGTGAGGTCATTAAAGAAATGAAGGGAAAACTTATGGGGAACAATTGTTTTGTTTTAATAATAATAATTTGTTTCCTTGTTTCTTTTGGTTTCTTTTCAGTTCGGGTACACTGTGTGTGTGTGTGTGTGTGTGTGCATTACAGTTAATAGTTTACATTTTGGTTATTTGCAGGACGTGCAATGAGAGTGCGGATCCTGGGACACTCCTATGTGCACTGGATGGAGAGTCATACTGCTGGCACCAAGAGAGGAGCAACCCTGGGGTGCAGCATAATTGAAGTAGGGATTAGATGGATAGGGAAGCAAGGTAGGGGGTGGGGCAGTTATTGGGAATAGCAAAGACATCCAGGATAAAGTGGGGTAAGACAGATATTATGGTACTACATTTAGGGGACAGCTAGAGAAGAGATAGGTATTGTGAGTGAAATAGCGGCCTGGCACGTGGGGATGCAATGGTAGGGGGACGGTCTGCAGGGTACGGGGTGAGTGTGGTTTCGTACGGCCAATCTCAGGTGCCTTCCTGGTTTGCAGATCCTCTCGGCCTGCTATTTGCGATATAAAGAGACCCCTGAGCAGACGTGTGGTCATCCTGCTTAGCCACGTGGGGCGCTATTTCTGGGCAATATGTGTGGTGCATTGCATTTGCCGATGTTATCTGGCAATGGTTTTGGAGCACCCCGAAATAGGAGCAAGAAGTGAGGAGTTCATTGAAGGAGTGATAAGGCTGGGAACACACTCTTCATTGAAGGCGCGATAAGGAGCCTTTTGTGGGGTAAGAGGAAAGGTCACGGCTTTTTATTGGTGGCAGTAAAAAGAGGGTCCTCGTTTTTGGTGGCGGTGAAATAGGCGGCCTTGCACGTGGAGGGTGATAGTGGGGGGAGGGTCTGCAGGGTACGGGTGAGTTGTGGTTTCATACGGCCAGGCTCAGGTGCCTTCCTGGTTTGCAGATCCTCTCGGCCTGCTATCTGCCATAAAAATACACGGAGCAGACGTGTGGTCATCCTGCTTAGCCACGTGTGGCGCTATTTCTGGGCAATGCTTGTGGTGCATTGCAGTTGCCAGTGTTATCTGGCTGCCAGTGTTATCTGGTGTTTGCTATTTGGCATACGAGGATCGATAATAATAATTCTGCCTTAGAGGCAAAGAATTTGGCCTTAAGTAATAAAAGACGTGACCTTTTCAAAATGCCAATTCCAAAATTCCAACAAATTATTCATGATTTCAAAAAATGTATATAAGGGAACAGCAGACATAAGACTATTGATACCAGCTGAAGAAGCTCTGAGGAGCGAAAAGCGTTCTGGTAATATATTTTATTATGTATTAAAATTATTTTATTTTACTGCCGTTTCCTGATACTTGAAAGAAGGTTTTTTGGAATTACCTTATAATTCCTATGCGCCATCTTGGAGCCAAACGCGGCTCAAGTACATGTGAGTGTAAGATATATACACATTTATTTCTAGTATATTATAACGGTAATAGCATACACTAAGCAATACGACATAATTGGAATAACAGAAACGTGGTGGGACGAAACGCATGACTGGGCTGTAAACTTAAATGGTTATACATTGTTTAGAAAGGATAGGAAACATAAGAAAGGGGGTGGAGTGTGTTTATATGTAAATCAGGATTTAAAGCCTAATATTACACAACTGGAAAGTGATGAGGGAAATGTGGAATCCTTATGGGTAAATATTTCGTTGGGGAATTAACAGGGAAGTCAATTATTGGTTGGCATATGCTATAAACCACCTAATATAGATAATGATGAGGAAGAACAACTGTTAGAGCAAATTAGGAAGGCTGCACATCATGGTAGCACTTTAATTATTGGAGATTTTAATTACCCGGACATTAATTGGGATAGTGGGACTAGTAATTCAGCAAAGGGAATCCGGTTCCTGAACATTTTAAATGATACCTTCATGTCACAACTGGTAGAAACACCAACTAGAGAGGATAACTGTCTGGACCTGGTTATAACAAATAATGTGGATCTTTTCTCAAATATTAATGTAAAAGAACAGTTGGGAAACAGCGACCATAACATGGTGACTTTTGAAATAAACTCAAAAAAACACATTCATAAGGGGCATGCTAAAATATATAATTTTAAAAAGGCCAACTTTATTAAAATAAAGGAAGCTCTCAATGTCATTGACTGGCAGAAACTCTTTCACGGAAAAACACTGAGGATAAGTGGAATATCTTTAAACTAACACTAGAAAAGTACACGTCACAATATATTCCACTGGTTAATAAATATAAAAGAAACAGACTGAAACCAATGTGGCTTAGTAGGAAGGTAACTAAGGAAATGAAAAATAAAAAGAAGGCATTTAAAGCTTTTAAATTTGATAAATCTGAGGCATTCTATAAAGCATATAGGGCAGCCAATAAAGCATGTAAAAATGCGATTAGATGGGCTAAACTAGAAAATGAAAAAGAAATAGCAAAAGAGAGCAAGACCAACCCTAAAAGATTCTTTAGGTACATAAATTCTAAAAAACCCAAGAGTGAAAATGTAGGTTCACTAAAATCTGAGTCAGGGCTATTGTTAACTGAAGATCAGGATAAAGCAGAAATTTTAAATTATTATTTTTCTTCAGTATTTATCAAAGAGAAACCTATAACAGGAGACATGAAATTCATTAATAAAAACTTACTAATACAAAGTGACTGGTTGACTCAGGACAAGGTTTTACACAAATTAAACAATGTGAATGTTAATAAAGCCCCAGGGCCAGATGGAATTCACCCGCGAGTACTAAGAGAGCTATGTGTTGAAATATGTAAACCTCTGTTCTTAATCTTTCAAGATTCTTTTCTTTCAGGAATAGTACCAGAGGATTGGAGAAAAGCTGACGTCGTCCCTATATTTAAGAAAGGTTTAAAATTTGTGCCTGGGAATTATAGACCTGTGAGCTTAACATCTGTGGCTGGGAAAGTATTTGAGGGGTTACTAAGGGATAGTATTCAGGAATTTATTGGGAGGTATAATGTAATTGGCAAAAATCAGCATGGTTTCATGAAACACAGATCATGTCAGACTAACCTAATTACGTTCTATGAGGAAGTAAGTAGAAGTATAGATCAGGGGGTCGCAGTGGATGTGATTTACTTAGATTTTGCCAAAGCTTTCGACACAGTTCCACACAAAAGGTTACTATTTAAATTAAGAAAAAATGGTCTAGATGAAAATACTTGTTCTTGGATAGAAAACTGGCTAAAAGATAGGGTACAGAGAGTGGTCATAAATGGTACATTTTCAAGATGGACACCAGTGGTAAGTGGTGTCCCTCAGGGGTCTGTTATAGGACCAATACTATTCAATTTATTTATAAATGACCTTGAGATAGGCATTGAAAGTCATGTATCAGTGTTTGCAGATGACACAAAGCTAGGAAAAGTAATACAATGTGAGCAGGATGTTACTTCGCTGCAGAGGGATTTAGATAGATTGGGGGACTGGGCACTTAAATGGCAGATGAAATTTAATCTAGATAAATGTAAAGTTATGCACTTTGGAGTGAAGAACACACAAGCAATTTATACCCTAAATGGTACGGAGTTAGGGAAATCCAAGCAGGAGAAGGATTTGGGAATAATCATAGACTTCAAACTAAGTAACAATGTGCAATGTCAAACAGCAGCCGCCAAGGCCAGCAAAGTACTGGCATGCATTAAAAGGGGAGTTCACTCACGGGATGAAAACATAATTTTGCCTCTGTATAAATCAATGGTCAGGCCGCACCTTGAATATGCCGTGCAATTTTGGGCACCTGTCTTAAAAAAAGATATTATATCGCTAGAAAAAGTGCAGAGACGGGCAACTAAATTAATAAGGGGGATGGAAGGGTTAAGTTATGAGGAAAGACTAACAAGCTTAAACCTGTTTAGTTTAGAGAAAAGGCGCCTTAGAGGGGATCTGATAACCTTATATAAATATATACGGGGCCATTATCAACCATTGTCTGATAACCTATTCATTAACAGGACTATACATAGGACAAGGGGTCATCCATTTAGACTGGAAGAAAGAAAATTTAGGTTAAAGCATAGGAAGGGTTATTTTACGGTGAGAACAATAAAGCTGTGGAATTCTCTGCCTGTTGAGGTGGTTGGGTCAGAGTCTGTACAGACTTTTAAAAAACGACTGGATGACTTCCTGCAGACACAGAATATTAAGGGTTATAATATTTAATATGTGGGTAAAAGCTTCTTGATCCAAGGAGAAATCTGACTGCCATTCTGGGGTCAAGAAGGAATTTTTTCCCAGTATGTTGCATATTGGCAAGCATTCAGACTGGGTTTTTTGCCTTCTTTTGGATCAACAGCAGTAGGTTATGTGGGAGAGGCTGAACCCGATGGACGCATGTCTTTTTTCAGCCTATATAACTATGTAACTATGGTGTTGCACTAGGAGAGTGCCCTGGCTTTTTTATGTCAATCACTGCAGGGGTGATTCGGTTGAAGATTACGAATATTGGAGGTTTATGGGCACCTGAATATATTTGAAGACCCATATCTGTGATCCATCCTAGAGCCTAGGTCAGGCTCTATAAAATGTGAGTTGAACTATAGTCTTCAAACCTTTGCTGTGATTGACTCTACATACTGCACCATCTTTGGCTTTTTCTTCCATTGTAGAGACTTTTATTTTTGCTGAAAGGAACACACTCCGAGAGGACTTAGAAGAAACACAGAAGGACATGTCTATAGCCTAACCATACTTACCGGTTTCTACTGGCGCTCCGTCGATTTTTTGTTATCATTGTTATAACGACTACTCTCACTCTGTGCCCCTGTCTGGTATATTCCGCTGCTTGTCACTGCTGGTGCACTTCCATCCTGCCATACACTATAGCGCAGTACAAACTTATATTGATCTCAGTCTGTGGTGTATTGCAGGTGCTGTCTCCCTGGCCTGTGTGGCTGCTAGAGGTTAGGTTTAGTGGTCCCAACCATCCTAAGGATCAGAGGGTTAGAGGTCTGTTACCAGGGATCCTACCAGGTCTGTCCTGGGGAATCGTTACAAATATGCGGTGAACACCGCAGCAAACATTAATGCTCACGCAAGTGAGCGTTAACGTGTGCGTTAAGATCATAATTTTTCACACTCGTTGCTTTAAACATTTCCCATGGCTTTAAATTGCATTTAAACATGAGCAAAAGCAGTAAAAATGAGCTCAGCGCACAGCGGTGAAATGGCTCAGCACTCAGCAGTGAAATGGTTAAAAACTTTTTTTTTAAATTTGTTTTTCATTGTTTCCTGTCCCCCAGAGCAGTACCCGGACCCCCATACACCTTTTATGACCAATACCTTGCATATATGCCCTCTGGAGGGGTCCTTAATTTTTGAACTTTTGAGCCCCATTGACTTGCACTGCGTTCGAATCGTGTTTGCATTCGAATTCAAACTTTTTCAAATGTTCGAGTTCAAATGCGTACCGAACATGGGGGTGTTCGGCCCATCCCTATGTGTGAGCTGCTGGGGCAATATATTAGTGTGAGCTGCTGGGGCAATATATTAATGTGAGCTGGGAGGGGGTACCCTGGGCCCATGGTATGGAAAGGGTTCGCAGGGCTTTTCTCACATGTCTTACTACTAGATCTTGAACTTGATTTGGGGGGGGGGCATGCAATCAAAGGGTTGGCCCCAGGCATCAAAAGCCCTCTGCACGCCACTGGGAGAGGTCCTTCTAAGTTGGCCTCTAAATAAACTAAACTCAGATAAAGCAAACACACAGAACATGAAACATAAGCAGACATCGGCAACAGAACGGGCATACAGATTACAGGGTACTTTCAAAAGAGGAATCCAGAAGACACGCCAATAAGTCGTACACAAAATATATACAAGATACAGGGTCCAGAGAAGAGAGAAAACCAGAACCGAAGCCAATGGGTCATACACGAGAATACCAGACACGAAGCTATACAGCAACTCAGGAATAGGGAACCAGGATCAGGACACAGGAACAACGCCACCAAGTGAAGTCTGACAACCAGGCAAAGAAGCATTGTGCTGCTGGGAGTTAAATAGGGAGTGGGTCTCTGTGATTGGACCATGTGACCTCAGACCAGGAGATCACAGTAGAACCCCAGAGCAGCCCAAGATAAACATCAAACAGGGGAAAATAGACATGAAGGCCCCTCACCACCAGGGGGCATGGCCAAAACCAGGGAAAATGTGACAAACCCCCTAAGGAAGGATTTTTGGAAACTCCGCCCCTAAGGGGGTTGAATATTTTAAACAGGATACCTATAGCTCAAAAATAGAAGATGTTACAGATGTGAAAAATCGGTATTTAGATTTGTCTTGAAAAAAAAAAAAAAAGATATTTTACCGTTTTTCAAAAATCATAGTGGGGGCGAGAAAAGGGGGTTGAATATTTTAAGCAGGATACCTATATCTCAAAACAGAAGATGTTACAGGCTTGAAAATTGGTATTTAGATTCGTCTTGAAAAATAAAAAAACACGTATTTTACCATTTTCCGAAAATCCAGTGGGGGGGGGGCAAAAAGGGGGGTTGAATACTTTTATCAATATACCTATATTTCAAAAACCGAAAACATTACAGGTGTGAAATTTGATATTTACAATCTTCGTGAAAAAAAACAAATATGTCTTTTACCATTTTCCAAAAATCCAATTAAGAGAAATTTGAAATTTGTTATTTACAATCCTCTTGAAAAAAAAAAAGAAACAAGTGCTTTACCATTTTCCAAAAATCCAAGTGGGAGGTGAAAAAAGGGGGGGTGAATACTTTTAAACAGGATACCTATATCTCAAAAACAGAAGATGTGAAAATTGGTATTTAGATTAGTCTTGAGAAACAAAAAACCCCACGTATTCTACCATTTTACAAAAATCCAGTGGGAGGGGGAAAAAAGGGGATGTTGAATACTTTTATCAGTATACCTATATTTCAAAAACAAACGTTGTTACCGGTGTGAAGTTTGGTATTTACAATCTTTGGGAAAAAAACAAAAATGTGTTTTACCATTTTTCTGAAAATTCAGTTAAAGGGTGGGGTAGAAAAAGAGGTGTGAATACTTTTATCAGTATACCTATATTTCAAAAACCAAAGATGTTACAGGTGTGAAATTTGGTACTTACAATCTTCTTGAAAAATAAAAAGAACACGTGTTTTACCATTTTCCAAAAATCCAAAGTGGGGGGTGAAAAAAAGGGGGGTGTGATTACTGTGTACCACTGCTTTAAAGACTGTGTTCTGCCGCATTTAATTATTCTGGCAACCAGAGGGAGATAGAGACATAGTGGACTATGCTGGACAAAAACTGAACTACACCTACCATCATCCTTTGCGGGAGGACAGGAAGGGGGTGGGATAGGAAGAGGAAGCAGATCAGCGGCCTCGTGGAAGGCAAGGTCAGAGTGAGCGGAGCAGTGAAAGGAGGAGGACACACGGGAGAACTGTCAAGGATCGCGACCAGGCCGGAGTACAGACGCTGTCTCACAGGTGCTGGAGATCGGGACAGTGACCGTGCTGAGACCTACCTATGCAGTGCTGAGAGGTCTGGATGACAAGCTGGTTCCGGCTGGACCCCGAGTTAGGAGACCACGCTGATCGATTGGGAGTGCAGGCAGTGGATCGTTGTTCCAGTTGCGAAGATTCGGCAAGCAAGAAGCGGATCCAGTGGCACAGAGTCCCAGTACACAACGGAGAAGATCTTTGATCGGGTGCTGGACAGTTTCGTCTATCAGATGGGTGAGAGGCCTCCCAGGCCGCAGTTCCCAAATAAGAAACGCACGCTGCAGTATTGTTTAAATCCACAGGGCCCCAACGGTGACTAGTCAAAGATTGTTTTGTTTCATTCACTGGCCAGTTGAATACAGTACCTGGGTACCCGAGACAATACACATACACATTTTTGAGCTATTATTCACGGGACTTACACTCCAGAACTGAGGGGGTTAACTGTTTCTTTTGCCGCCGCGTGTTTTTCCCGCGTTACGAATTCCTGTCATTTAAATACCGTATATACGTAATATATGCTGCTTTATTGGGATCAGTAAAGAATATAATACATAAAAATCCACAACAGTGCTGGTGTATAGTTATTGCCTAGTGCGGTGAGACTATCCCGAGGTTTATTCAGCGGCTCCTCCAGGAGTGAGCGCTACAACTGTTAAACAGGTTACCTATATCTCAAAAACAGAAGATGTTACAGACGTGCAAATTGGTTTTTAGATTCATCTTGAAAGATAAAAAAAAACACGTATTTTACCATTTTCCAAAAATCCAGTGGGGGGGGCAAAAAGGGGGTTGAATACTTTAAAACATGAGTCTCTATGCAGCTCCTCTCACAGCCAGGCCTCACACACACACTCACTGCTCCAGCATGTCTGCTTCCCTCACAGACAGGGCTCGCACACTCCCTCACTGTTCCAACATGTCCGCTTACCTCTCACAGCCATACCACACACTCCCTCACTGCCCTAGCATGTCTGCTTCCTTTTCATAGCCAGGCCTAACACACATCCTCAATGCTGCAGCGAGGGATAACCTGTGATATTATTGCATAACCTCAACCCATCTAAGCTCTGTAATGGCACCATATTGCAAGTAAAAGTACTCCACAGAAATGTGATCGAGGCTATGGTGCTAACCGGTTCTGGTCGGGGGAGTTGGTGTTCATACCTCGAATACCTCTTATACCTTCAGAATATCCATTGCAATTCAAAAGGCTTCAGTTCACACTAAAGGTTTGTTTTGTGATGACCATCAACAAGTCCCTGTGGCAGACCTTGAAGGTGAAGTGGAATCAGGCTGGAAGATGGTTGCCATTATGAGCCAGGCGGCCATCTTGTTCAGAATATTGGTTCACTTGAAACTAACTAGGTAGATTTAGAATGAAGCTTACATAGAATCTTAGGAATTTGTTGTACTAACAGAGAAGCAATTAAAAATAAGGGAAGATCCGGCCTGCTCTTGGCACAGAGAGACAGGATGACAAATGGATACATGAAGGTCACTAAGGCCTGCAGAGAGACAAAGAGAGCGTAGAAACCAGACCATGTCTTATCTGAAATAAACAAGCACAGCCACAAGGGAGGTGGGCACGGCCCGGATTGAGTGCGGCAGCAAATCAAACTTTCAGACCAACATGAAGTTTGCCAATTTACGATCAATGTATGGAATGCCTTTGTACTAACAATGGGAGGTATTAACCCACGTGGGGTGGAATAAAGTGTCACCGGGAGGTGGGCTAATTGGGATGTACCTAATTATGCATTCGGGTATAAAACCCCTCGTCGGGGTGAGAACGGGGCTCACTCTTTGCGATTTAATCCTGTGTGAGCATTGTGTGACGTCACTAATAAAGTTTGCCTTTCCTGAAGAGACTCGTGTTCAGACAATCCTTGTTCGTGTCTGGTCCGGCCTCGTCCCGAGTGAACCTAGCAGATTCCGGTTACATTTCTTGGGGGCTCGTGAGCTGGGATACGGGCCCTTGCCGGCACAACAACGGCTGCTGAACACTGTAGCGGTTGACTGCAGGTGTGAGTGATCCCGCTGGTTGGGCGTCCGTTGAAGGTGAGCTACATCTACAGATGCCAAGCAGGATTTCCTGTTCAGTGGACCTCGTCTCGTCCCAAACGGACCCCCGGCCCGGGAAGCTGGGACACCACCGAGTCCGAGGAAACAGCGAGCAGCGCGGCGATAGGTAAAGTGTCTTCTATGTTTGTATGTCTAATGGAGATACCGGTATAAAGGAAATGTCCGACAAAAGGTCGGATAAGGAGACCCGCGGCCACGGTCTCGTTGGCATACCGAACCCGTCGCATATAGCATGGACAAGCAAAGGAGCCAGAGTGGCTAGTGCGTGTCTGGACCCGGGGGATCGGATGCCAACCAAAGGGTAGTTCTGTAAGAGAGGGAGAGCGTAGCCACTGTGCTGTCTATCATAATGTTTATGCTTTAATAAGAAGAATCAGTGATAGATTTGTGTAAAGTGTAATGTACGGTACATTAGTTATAGTGGAGTGTAGCACCATCTAGTGTCCTTTTGTGGTAGTACGGCTGTTAAACCATTTCATATATATTAGTGAATGTATAGGAAAGAAGTTGTCATTAATCAGGGAATGCTGGGTAGAATCTTGACAGGAAGTGAAACATTCACCATTTTGTGTCTGAAAGTTATTACTGAAGCAAGGCATGTGTTTCTCATCCATCGCCATCTACCCTTAGAGAGCTAAAAAAGTAAGTTTACTGTATCATCTGGTAATGAAAATGCTGTTATGCATGCAATGTGATGTTTATGAAGTTTGTTTTTACTGTATTACAGTTTCACCTGGCTTGTCTTAATAAATCTGAGATCAAATAAATATGGTATCCAAGTTTGTGAGACAAGAAGGTTTAGCTCGATGTCTTCGGACAGAACAGTGAAATTTTTGAGCCGACCTCCGAGAGGAAGATAAGCTGACTGCGAAGTCTGTACAGCCCGGGGCTACACAGCATCCATACAGTCAGAAACTTTAAAGAAACATACCTGCGGCAGGCGAAGCAAGCAGCCAAGCTACACAGAGGCGCGCAGCGTCGTCACGAGCGGTCTCTATACAGCAAGACAGTTTCTTCCCCGCAGCCATGCCTCACAGTGAGACATCTTCAATCAAAACAAGATCACAAGCAAGCTCATCCAAGTCATTTGTCGCAAATGCAGCAGCCATAGCCCGTTCGAAAGCGGAAGCAGCAAAAGCCAGGGTCGCATTCGCAGACCAAGAGCTACAGATGAAAAAGCAGGAGACATCCCTGAAATTACAGCAAGCTATCTTAGAAGCTAACATGGAGAGGCTGGCAGTGGACCGAGATGTTGCCGTTGCCATTGCAGAAGCAGAAGCATTAGAAGCAGCTGTCTACATTGAGTCAAAGGAATGTAGAAGCATGCCGAGTTTAGAGGAAGACAGTCAAGATGCAACGCAACGAACCTCAGAATATGTCCACCAGCACTATAACCCAAGCAGCATCCCACAAAAAGAAACCAAACAGGACGTCGGTGAGTCACAACAGATAAAGCAAAGACGAGACGACCTCGGAACCCAGTGCGACAAGCAAGAAAGGTCTGACAGAGTGCCAGACTTTCCCGTCCCAACCAGACCTTCTATTCACAAGGTACAAGGCAGCCTTCATACAACTACCAAACACCTGTCTTCACTCCAAAGGTGTATGCAACGAGTCCGTATGAAATGCCAATCTTAAGCAGGTATGAGCCCAACACACCTAAAGAGGAGACTTCTATCAGGTATGCCTATACACCGCACCAAAATACACCAGCAACCTACTCCAATCACAATCAGGCTACTATAGACTTTGCAAAATTCCTTGCGAAACGTGAGTTAGTTACCCAAGGTCTTGTCAAATTTAGTGATATCCCTCAACACTACAGGGCGTGGCGATCCTCTTTCCAGAGTGCTATTCATGGTCTAGATCTATCCTGCAGGGAACAGATAGACCTCCTGGTAAAGTGGCTCGGCAATGAGTCTGCTGAACAGGCCATAAGGATCAGAGACATTAATATAAATCACCCTGAGATAGGCCTTACAAACATATGGGACAGACTGGATAGGTGTTATGGTTCACCAGAAGCTATAGAGAATACACTGTTTAAAAGGATAGAAGACTTCCCAAAAATGCCCAACAGAGGTTATCAAAGGCTCAGAGAATTCAGTGATCTGTGTATGGAGTTACGAGTGGCTAAAGCAGAAGGAGACTTACCTGGCCTTTCTTATCTTGACTCTGCCAGAGGGATTCACTCCTTAGCACAAAAACTTCCTTATGAGTTACACGAAAGATGGATCACTCATGGCTGTAACTACAAACGAGATCGCAATGTACCTTTTCCACCCTTTAGTGAGTTTGTAGACTTTGTAGACAGACAAGCAAGAATGAAAGATGATCCCAGTTTCATTTTTCCAGTGTCTTATTCCACTTCCTTTGGCCCCAAACAACCCAGAGCTCCAGTAGCCGTGCACAAAACTAACATTTCTTCCCAAAGGTTTACAGAGTCTCAACTAGAGGATCGAGACAGCGACCCTACAAAGTTCTGCCCTCTACATAAGATGCCACATCCTCTACAGAAATGCAGAGCCTTCAGGACAAAGACTATCCAGGAGCGCAAAGCTTTCCTCAAGGAGAACAACATTTGTTTCAAGTGCTGCTCTTCATCTACGCACTTCGCCAAGGACTGCAAGGTCAGTGTCAAGTGTACAGAGTGTGGCAACACAGAGCACAACACAGCTCTACACCCAAGGCCTACTCCAAGAACCCTCCCACCTGTGCATGGTGACACAGAGCAAGGCAGGGAAGCCAAAGACTCTAGTACAGACGCCATGGCAATCACTTCACAGTGTACTGAAGTCTGCAAAGGAACTACAGGCGGCAGATCCTGCTCCAAAATCTGTCCTGTGAGAGTTTACCCAAAAGGACGCAGAGACAAAGCGGTCAAGCTCTACGTCATTTTGGATGATCAGAGTAATAGGTCACTAGCGAGATCTGTGTTTTTTGACATTCTAAACCTTAAAAGCCCGAGCAGCCCTTACTCCCTTAGAACGTGTGCAGGTACAGTGGAAACGGCGGGGAGAAGAGCTGACGGGCTACAAATTGAATCTATGGATGGTAAGACATGCCTACCCTTACCGACCATAATAGAGTGCAACCATATGCCAGACAACAGGTCAGAGATTCCCACACCAGACGCAGCAGCTCACCACACTCACTTAAAGCACATCTCATACCAGAACTAGACGATCAGGCTCAGATAATCTTACTTCTTGGGAGAGATATCTTGCATGTCCATAAAGTTAGAAAACTGATAAACGGTTCCCAAAACGCCCCATATGCCCAAAAACTAGACCTCGGGTGGGTCATTATAGGTGATGTTTGCCTAGGGGGTGCTAACAAACCGGCATCTGTTAATAACCTGCTCACTAGTACCTTCGAGAATGGTCGTCCTTCTCTTCTCCAACCCTGTCAGAATCAAATCCTCATAAAAGAGCTACCACACAACAACACCTACGACGACGGCCAAAATGACTTAGGAAGCACAGTGTTTAAGAGGACAAAGGAAGATGACCAGGTAGCAATGTCCATAGAGGATAGACTCTTCTTAGAACTTATGGAAAAGAGTATAGAGAAAGATGTGACTAATAGCTGGGTTGCACCTCTTCCCTTTAGACCTCAAAGACGACGTTTGCCCAACAACCGAGAACTAGCACATAAACGCCTCTCGTCCCTAAGACACAATCTCCAAAGGAAACCAGAGATGAGTGAACATTTCTTTTCCTTCATGGAGAAAATATTCCAGAACGGTCATGCTGAGATAACCCCAGACCTCAAAGACACAGAAGAATGCTGGTACTTACCCATATTCGGGGTTTACCACCCTAAGAAGCCAGGGCAGATTAGAGTGGTGTTCGATTCTAGCGCCAAGCATGAGGGTGTCTCTCTAAATGATGTCCTTCTCTCGGCCCTGACCTTAACAACAGACTGTTAGGGGTGCTTCTTCGCTTTCGCAAAGATTCAGTTGCGTTCATGGCAGACATACAACAAATGTTCTACTGCTTTCTTGTTAAAGAAGAACACCGTAACTTTCTGAGATTTCTCTGGTTCAAGGACAACAACCCTTCTGGAGACATCACAGAATACCGTATGAGGGTACACATATTTGGCAACAGTCCTTCCCCTGCTGTTGCTATATATGGCCTCAGACACTCTGCTAGAGTAGGCGAGTCAGAGTATGGGTCAGATGTCAGACAATTTGTAGACAGAGATTTCTACGTAGACGACTGCTTGAAATCACTGCCTACAAATGAAGCCGCTATCAGTCTCCTCAAAAGGACTCAGGCAATGCTTGCCTGTTCCAACTTAAAACTTCACAAGATTGCTTCCAACAGTAGAGAAGTCTTGGAGGCCTTTCCTGTCGAAGATCGTTCTAACGAGTTAAAGGACTTAGATCTAGGCACAGACTCACTTCCCATGCAACGCAGTCTTGGTTTGCTATGGGACTTAAAATCTGACACCTTTACCTTTCAAGTAAACACAGAGGAAAAACCCTTTACCCGTAGAGGCGTCCTGTCTACCATAAATAGCCTGTACGATCCTTTAGGTTTTGCAACACCTATCACTATCCAGGGTAAGGCACTACTGAGAGACTTGACCTGTGAGTCGTTAGATTGGGACCACCCTCTCCCACTGACAAGAAGAACCTATGGACAGAGTGGAAGGACTCACTGACAGTTTTATCTAACCTTAACATCCCACGCCCATATGTCCCTCTGTCATCTGAGGACTATCAGACGCAAAAACTTTGTGTGTTTTCGGATGCTTCCGTTAAGGCAATTGCTGCTGTAGCTTACCTGAAAACCATAGACAATAAAGGACAATGCCACATAGGGTTTGTAATGGGGAAAGCCAAACTTGCACCACTTTCCGAGCACACCATACCCAGGCTGGAGCTTTGTGCTGCAGTTTTGGCTACAGAGCTAGCTGAACTAATTGCAACAGAGATAAACATAGAAATTCAAAAAGCTGAGTTTTATACAGACAGCAAAATAGTTTTGGGTTACATCCATAATGTAATTAGACGTTTCTACGTCTATGTCAATAACAGAGTATTGAGGATAAGGAGGTCTACCCTCCCAGAGCAATGGCATTTCGTGCCCATAGACCGTAATCCTGCAGACCTAGCGACCAGATCTGTAGCAGCCAGCCGCCTTGAGAGTACTTCGTGGTTCACAGGTCCCACATTTCTACGCAGTACCGACTGTAACATTAAAGACCCCGCCACATTCGAGTTAATAGATGCAGACAAGGATCAGGAAATTCGCCCTCAGGTATCTACTGCAGTTACAACAACTTCTCTTAACCAGTTTAAAACTCACCGTTTCAATAGGTTTTCCACCTGGAGGTCATTAGTTAGAGCTATTACTTGCCTGAACCACATAGCTCAGTCCTATAAACAAAAACCACTGACTCCAGACAATTGCAGAGGTTGGCACCACTGCAAAAACGGCTACTCAGCGACTGACCTAGAACAATCTAAAAATTGGTTAATATCTATGTACAAAGAGAGGTCTTTGCTAAAGAAACGTGGATCTTCAACCCACCTCACTCTTCTCACATGGGAGGTGTCTGGGAGAGGATGATAGGCATAGCCCGCAGAATTCTTGACTCTATCTTCCTGCAAGTAGGAACTGCAAGGCTTACTCATGAATGTTTAGTGACCTTTATGGCAGAGGTTACAGCTATCATTAATGCCAGACCTTTGACACCAATTTCAAGTGACTTTGAAGACCCGGTGAGCCTCACACCCGCCATGTTGCTCACGCAAAAGACTAATCTTGCCGGTGCTCCAGCTGGAGAGTTTTGTGAGAAAGATCTTTACAAGTGACAATGGAGACAGGTACAAGTTCTTGCCAATACCTTCTGGAGTCGGTGGAAGGAACAATGTATATCTACTCTACAAGTGAGGAGAAAGTGGCACACTGGAAAGCCCAATCTTAAACCTGGAGACGTTGTGCTAATGAAAGACTGTCAGACGCTAAGGAACATGTGGCCTTTAGGTCTGATCACCAAAGTACTCCCAAGCAAAGATAATCGTGTCCGTAAGGTCGAGGTCAGGACCTTTCAACAGAATGAGGTTAAAGTGTTCTTAAGACCAGTGAACGAACTTGCTCTGTTGTTTTCTATGGAAGACTCTGCTAGTGACGTCGTGTGACGTCAGACGGGGAGTGTGCTGTCTATCATAATGTTTATGCTTTAATAAGAAGAATCAGTGATAGATTTGTGTAAAGTGTAATGTACGGTACATTAGTTATAGTGGAGTGTAGCACCATCTAGTGTCCTTTTGTGGTAGTACGGCTGTTAAACCATTTCATATATATTAGTGAATGTATAGGAAGGAAGTTGTCATTAATCAGGGAATGCTGGGTAGAATCTTGACAGGAAGTGAAACATTCACCATTTTGTGTCTGAAAGTTATTACTGAAGCAAGGCATGTGTTTCTCATCCATCGCCATCTACCCCTAGAGAGCTAAAAAAGTAAGTTTACTGTATCATCTGGTAATGAAAATGCTGTTATGCATGCAATGTGATGTTTATGAAGTTTGTTTTTACTGTATTACAGTTTCACCTGGCTTGTCTTAATAAATCTGAGATCAAATAAATATGGTATCCAAGTTTGTGAGACAAGAAGGTTTAGCTCGATGTCTTCGGACAGAACAGCCACGTGGAGTTGCATAGTCATAGTTAGTGTTTGTAAACAGAGCTTCTGCACGTGGATCAGGAAAGGAGGAGGGATTTCTGTGACTGGGCTGAGAGCCCTGAGTCAGTGCTAGTGTGTACGTCGTGTAGTGAAGGGGGCCAATTGAGGTCAGCGGTAGCTGCAGAGATAGAGGTGCCAGGTGGGTAGATTATCCATAGGCAAATTGGAATTGCAGACGGGAGTATAGTTATAGAATGGGGTGCACATAGTCACAAACAGACAAGAGTAGGATTCAATAGACGGGGTATAAGGAGCCGAAAGGAGGGACGGTGTGCCCTTGGCTAGTAGAAAGAGTTGAATTGTTTATGTATTGTTTTGTGCTGAAAGTATCTGGTACAGTACGTGCTGTGAGTGATTTGAGTGCTGTGAGTGATTGTGCGCCTACTCACCTAGCGAGAAAGCAAACTTGAGAGTGGACTCCCAAAGTACGTTTCCGGCTCAGGCGACTACAGTCCGGCTACTGACGGAGGAAGCAGGTCAGACACATATGAATTGTTGACTGAAGTACCAGACAGTAAATTCTAAGTGGTTTTTTTTGCTAAAAAGTGATATTTGCATTTCTGAAAAGGTTACTGTTTTTTTAAAAGAGTAACAATGGGTAACGGGCCATCCAAACCCAGTAAGGTAAAGAAGGGTGAGACGTCCTTAGAGTATATGGTGCGGAATTTTGAAGCGCTACATGCAACGCATGATTATAGCACAGAGTTAACTAAGGAGAAACTAACATTAATGTGTACAATTGTGTGGCCACTGTTAGTTCCAGAGTGGCCAGAGCAGGGGTCAATGGACCCGGAGCTAATACAGAGAGTGCATTCCCAAGTCACCGGGAAATGCGGACATCCTGAGCAGTACCCGTATATAGATATATGGAGATACTGTGTAAAAGATAAAAGTCATTTTATAATGATGGCGGGACAAAATAAGAAACGGGTACCCCCAAATAATGAAGATAAAGGGAAACCGGTGTTGATAGAACAGCCGGAGGAGATTGATTCTTTGCCCCCGCCCTATCCATCATGTTATGGGTCAGCCAGAGAAGCTTTGAGGGCCGCGGATGCGCGGGCAGAGAGGGGGGAGCAGGCAACTGCTACTTCCGGGCCGGCTCCCTTCGCTCAGCCACGCGGTATTGTGGAAGAAGACCAGGGGGCAGCGGGTGGAGGGGACAGAGAGGCCTTGCCAGGAAAAATTGAGATGCCCGATGGGAGCGTATATAAACTAGTATCCCAGGAGGATGGTGAAGATGAGAAACTAGGGGCCACCACTCGCGCAGCGAATAAAATATATAAACCCCGGGAATCATATCAGCACAATCCCAATACAAGTAAGATGCAAATGCCCCTACGGGAAGTGCCAGGCCCTACACTGGAGGGTGGGGCACCGGGTCCAGTGCAATACACATATGTCCCATTCACGACAACGGATCTCTTTAATTGGAAAATACACACACTGTATTCCACTAATCCCGCAGCAGTAGCCAGCATGATAGAGTCCGTTATGCTTACACCTAACCCCACATGGGCAGATTGTCAGCAACTAATGTTGACAATGTTTACCACTGAGGAAAGAGCCCGGATAAATAGTAGCGCGCAGAGGATTTTACTTGCCCAAGCTGTAGAAGATGCTAAGCCCCAGCCAGAAGCGTGGGCAGAGGAACATTACCCCAAAATAGATCCCAAATGGCCATACAATACCCCTGCAGGTATTGCTCACTTACAGACGTACTGGACAGCGGTGATAATGGGTGTTAAAGCGGGAGGGAAAAAGCCCACAAACATGGGGAAGATAGCAGATGTTGTACAGGAGCTTAAAGAATCCCCAAGCGCGTTTTTAGAAAGGTTGCTGGATGCGTACAGGATGTATAGTCCTATTGACCCAGAGCAGTAGAAAACCAGAGGTTAATTAATTCTTCTTTTGTGGGTCAGTCACAGAGGGATATACGGAATAAAATACAAAGAATAGATGGGTTTTTGGGTAAAGGGATTAGCGAATTAGTTGAAATCGCTAATAAAGTGTTTCATAACCGGGATCTAGAAGAAATAAAGAGACAAAGGGGACACACAGGTGTGGTCAGGTATATGGGGAAATGGTGGAGGACGAGGTGGCCCGGACAGAGGGAGAGCAAGGGGTAGGGGAGCCCGAGGAAGAGGTAGGGGAGCCCCTAGGAAACCCCTGGGACCCAACCAGTGCGCCTGGTCCCGGGGTGAAGGTCACTGGAAAAATGATTGTCCTGCATTTTTGGCTAAATTTGGGGAACAAGGGGAGGCTGGGGAGTCGGGAGGACAAGCCTCTAATGGTCAGGTAACGAACGGCCGATATGAGAGGAACGAGGGTTTCGGTGCAAGGTTCGTGGGTTTGGCGGGAACGTCATTTGAAGGGCAGGGTACATATTGACAAGGACCTGGGCCCATCCCGCTCGGTAATCACGAGCCCACGGTCACTATGAGAGTGGGACATAAAGATGAAATTTTTATGGTTGACACCGGTGCCGAATATTCTGTTGTAACACAGCAAATTGCACCCCCTATGGGAAATGAAGTTGATATTATGGGAGCAATGGGGGTGTCCGCCTAGTACCCCTTCCTTGCTTCTCGAAAATGTAGTGTGGGTGGGCATAATGTTGAACATGAATTTTTGTATATGCCCGAATGTCCCATCCAGCTCCTGGGGCGGGATATCCTTTGCAAATTGCAAGCCCAAATTACGTTCCTTCCCGGGGGACATGCTCAATTAGACCTGCCTGAGAGTGGCAGCTCTGCTCGGCAGTACAACCCAGCCAGCCTGCACCCCCAATCCGTAAAAATTGCAGTGATTATGCCGAGAGAGGAAGAATAGCGTACAGCACCAACCCCACCGGCAAGCCCGGACCCGCACACACTACTTCTCGAAATTCCTGGGGTGTGGGCGGAGGAGAATCCGCCCGGACTAGCTGTAATTATTCCCCCAGTGTACGTCAAATTAAAACCTGGTGCAACGCCTGTGGCTTTAAGACAATATCATATCCCACAAAAAGCCAAGCAGAATATCCAGACACATTTACAGAGACTTAAAGACCACGGCATACTGAAATTCTGCGTGTCACCGTGGAACACACCTCTGTTGCCAGTACTGAAAGAGGGCACACAAGAGTACCGCCCGGTCCAAGATTTACGGGCTGTCAACGAAGCCACAGTAACCCTACACCCTGTGGTCCCCAATCCATACAATTTGCTGGCATTGATTCCCGGAGATACAAAATATTACACGGTGCTTGATTTAAAAGACGCTTTCTTTTGCATCCGTCTGGCTCCAGCAAGCCAGCCCCTTTTTGCATTTCAGTGGGAGGAATCTACCACGGGAGCGTGCCATCAAATGACCTGGACACGCCTCCCTCAAGGTTTCAAAAACTCGCCCACGATTTTCGGATGCGCGCTCAGCCAAGATCTCCTCTCCTTCAACGCTCAGCCAGACAAAGTTGTCTTATTGCAATATGTTGATGATTTATTACTGGCTTCCCGCACAGAAAAAGACTGTTTATCTGCCACAAAAGCCCTGCTACATCTACTATGCCAAACAGGATACAGAGTGTCAAGAAAGAAAGCACAAATATGCAAACAAAGTGTAAAGTACTTAGGTTTCCAATTAACAGGTACCAAGCGTGCATTGGGGGCTGAAAGAAAAGAAGCAGTATGCCGAATACCCCAACCAAAGACCAGAAGACAAGTCCGTGAGTTTCTAGGAGCTGCAGGCTTCTGCCGCCTGTGGATCCCCAATTTCGCAGACATTGCCAAACCCCTTCATCAGGCCACAAAAGGGGGTGAACAGGACCCCTTTCTCTGGGAAGAAGAGCAAACAGCAGCATTCCTAAAATTAAAGACTCTGTTAATGGAAGCTCCTGCACTGGGACTACCAGATCACAGCAAGCCATTCCAGCTGTACGTGCATGAACACAATCAAACAGCAACATGAGTGCTAATTCAAAGTTTTGACTCTTGGCTAAGGCCTGTGGCCTATCTCTCCAAGCAACTTGACCCTGTGGCCTGTGGCCTACCCCCATGCCTGAAAGCCGTGGCAGCCACCGCAATGCTGATAGCAGAAGCAGACAAGCTGACCCTTGGACAGGTTCTTCATGTCAAGGTGCCCCATGCTGTCAAAGCCCTGCTGGATGTGAAAGGAAGCTACTGGTTTAGCAACAGCCGGATGACAAAGTACCAAGCCATGATGTGTGAGAATCCACAAGTTCATCTGGACCTCATCGCTACCTTGAACCCTGCTACTTTACTGCCTGACTGCGAAGAGGATCCAGATCATGAATGCCTCCAAGTCATGGAAGAAGTGTTCAGTAGCAGGCCAGATTTGAAAGACGTACCCCTAGACAAATACAATCTACAGTTGTTCACTGATGGTAGCAGCTACATGGATGATGGGAAGAAAGTCTCCGGCTATGCAGTCGTCTCAGCAGAAGAGATCATTGAAGCAAATCCTCTACCAGGCCATACATCTGCACAACTGGCTGAAATAACGGCCCTAACCAGAGCTCTAGAAATCTCCGAAGGCAAGAGGGTGAATATCTACACTGATTCCAAGTACGCCTTCATGACAGTCCATGCCCATGGTGCACTCTACAAAGAAAGAGGCCTACTTACTTCATCAGGACAACAAATCAAGTATGCAGCTAAAATCGCGGCCCTCCTAGAAGCTGTATGGAAACCAAGCGCTGTCAGTATCATGCACTGTCGTGGCCACCAGAAAGGTCATGATGAAATCCCAAAAGGCAACAGGCGCGCTGACCAGGCCGCAAAAGCAGCTGCAAAACCATTGCTAACAATTGATCAAGCCAAAGTCCTGCTCTGCAAGCAAGAGCCTCAACCTCCCATGCCAAACTATGAATTCTACATGAATTGGAGAAAATTTGAACCCAAAGGCGAGTTCATTGAAATTATATTGCACAAGTGGCAAGATGATTACGAACTATTAGAACTCAATCATGATTATATCCAATGGCTTTTCCCAACCCAGTCTCAAGGCCGAAATTTCTACTCCATCCCTCTGAATCCTCAAGAGACACGTTTAATGATTAACACCTCAGAAGTTCAGCAAAGACTACGCAGAGCATACAAAATGATGCTGAAATTCTTCGGCGTAAAAGTAATGGGGGAGTGTGAAGAAGATACAAAAGTAACCGAAGTTGAACGAGCAGAAAATTTCGCCGACCGTTACGAAAATTTGACAACCAGCCCTCATAATAATCTACGAATTACACGAATACTGCTAAGTCTGGGAGAATTGGGAGCAGAAGAATACCAAGCCCCGTTGGTGAGGTTCTTCCTCAAGGAGATCCTTATCAAAAATAAGCTGCCAAGAATGAAGAAAAGTGCAATGAACTTTTTCATACCAGCAGTAAGAGATTCCCAAGACAGACAAGATCTGCTGTTCTTCGCATGGCGATACTATTTCCCGAAAGAAGAATTTGTCTGGGGAAACCATGGAGAATTGGCACGATACAAAGCGAAACCAGTGGTGGCTGCACTCCTACCGGCGCCACTGAGTGAATTGACACCTGTATATTCAGAGAAAGAAAAGAAATGGCTGTCAGGAGAACAAGGCGAATATGGAGAAGACGGGTGGTTCCAGCTGAAGAATGGGCAAATAGTCCTCCCAGCAACATTGGCTCCTGAAATTGTAAGAACACTCCACGCAAGTACCCATGGAGGGAGAGAAATGATGGAACAGCAACTAGAGCCACATTTTTATGTACCCGGACTGTCAGTAGTCTGCAAAGCAATAGCCCAGCAAAAATAACCCGAGAACAGGCCCGTCTCAACCTCCAGGGAAGCAGCCAATCGGACTATCCCCAATGGCATCGCTACAAATAGACTTCACAGTGCTGCCGCCCTGCAAAGGATACAAATATCTACTGGTAATGGCGTGCACCCTGACAGGATGAGTGGAAGCTTTCCCAACCAGAACTGAAAAGACTGTGGAGGTGGTGAAGAGTCTGATGAAAGAAATAATACCACGCTATGGACTTCCACTCAAGATAGGGTCGGACAATGGCCCTGCATTTATACAGAACGGTTTACAACAGCTTGCCCGTCTGTTGGGCATCACCTGGAAGCTACATACTGCCTACAGGCCCCAACGTTAGGGAAAAGTCGAGAGAATGAACCACACCCTAAAGACTTTGATGTCCAAATTGTGCCAGGAGACGTCGCTAGGCTGTTTGGATGTGCTGCCGATAGTCCTCTTGCACATTAGGTACCGGCCAACCCCCCAATTGAAGCTAAGTTCGTACGAACTCATGTTCGGATGGCCTACCCCTCTGATTACTGGGCTAAGGGGGGAACTTCGGGCATTGGGAGAAACTAAACTAAATGATCAGGTTGTATGGTTAGGTAAATCAATGCAGAAACTGAATACTTGGGTGGGAGATAATATACCTAATTTTTTGTATCCCCCACTCCACAAGTATTTTCCAGGTGATTCAGTATGCGTGAGAGAGTGGAAAAATGACCCACTAGGTCCAAAGTGGAGAGGTCCTTACCTTGTCCTGTTATCAACCCCTACAGCAGTAAAGGTTGCCGAGGTGGTCCCGTGGATACATCACTCCAGACTGAAAGTAGCTGCAGCCAGTCCTGAACCAGTATGGAAGGTCGTCGCCAACGAGACCAATCCACTGAGGCTAAAGCTGACAAAGACCACAGCCGTGAGCACCTAAATGATCCAACTGAAAACACCCAAATGATTCCACAAGTGGGTGTCTTGATGGACACAAGTCCTGACCATCCACCAACGGGGGATACCCCAAGGGTGCTTTTTTAGGGGCCCGGCCCCCACCCTTGATCATCCGGAAATGTCTTTTATTTTTGAAATACCGGTGGGGAGGGATTGGGTTTATGTGACTGTGAAAAGGATTGCCCAAGGGATTCTGACATTTGGGGCATTCGTGGTGCTGATTTTGTACCTTACAAACTTGATCTATGGACTCTCGCATGGAGCATGCCCCAGGTGTCCAAGCACTGCCAAGAAAGTGGATATCTCCCATATCTGGAATGGTACGCACCCGGTGATGGAGAATCGTACCATGTGGAGACGAAAACGAGAGGTGACATCTGAGATTTTGCCGAGAGGACATTTACTTGTGCAATTTAAATATGATTACGCTAAGAAGTCTGGGCAAACCGCGTGCTGGGTGTGTAGTAGGTTGCGCCTAGAGACAATCCACATCCCATTTGCATCTGTTCCAATGAATCTGAGTATGTTTGCATCAGGGAATGTCACAATACACTCTTTTGATGCACCAAGGGAAAAACCAGAGTCATTCAGTCCTGGGTACCCCATAATAGGGTCAGTATACCCACCGAGTGGTGCTTCCAACTAGGACCAGATGGGTTTTACTCAAGCAAGTTCAACTGGACATCATACATCTACACATTCAACACAAAGGAGCAGGCAAACTTTCTATATATACGATGTAGAAAACTTACGAGTGAGCAAGAGGCAGTGATTGCAAAGGTGACGAATGGAAGGCAGAGTGCACAGGATATGATGAAACGGCTGAGACAACTGATGATAGAAATAGCAAAAGGAACACTACATTTGTCACCATTTATATTAAGAGGAGGGTACCAAGTGTGTTGTGGAAAGGTGTGTTACACATGGGTGCCACCAACGATAACAAGAATGTGTTATCTGGCTAAATTGATCCCAATTCAGAGAGTACGGGGAGAAGACACTAATACAGACACAGAACTCCACCCTAGGTACCCACTGGTGTTTGAAAGACAGAAGAGAGAGATGTTCAGAAAGGTGGATCGAATATGGTCATGGCTGCCAGCGTGGACTGGATGGGGACGAGAGTTGATGGTAAGATTGAACAGTTATGTCAGTCTGATGGATGAAATTCTGAATAAGACCAGTATAGATATTCAGTTGCTGAATCTAGAAGTGCGTGAGATACGAAAGGTGCAGATGATACATGATATGGCACTGGAACAGATCAGTGCGGCGTTGAATGGATTGTGTGAAATGATAATGCACTATAAATGTTGCACCTTCATCAGGAACACCACACACGATGTCCCGGACTATTTCCAGGTGATCCAGGACCACCAAGAGAAGGTAGCACAGTTGCAGAACACAGCAAGGAGAATCGCTGCTGAAGGCTGGAATCCACTTCGTGGGTTCGGAGCAATCGGAGAGTGGTTTGGATCCGTCCTGAGATTTATCTCACAGATCGGATCCATGATTCTGATGATAGTGGTGATCCTGGTTGTAGGGATACTGACGTACCACATAGGGCTATGTCTATGGCCACTATGCAAGAGAGCACTGACACTCACGCAGACACAAAAGATACCACTGATAATTCCACAAGACATGTTCCCAACAAAAATAGGTCCCCTGAAGTATAGGGAATTTCAGAATAATACTAGTGGGGTGTGATGGCTACAAGCATCAGGAAGAGGTCCTGAGGCTTGAGCCAAGGGGGGAATGAAGTGGAATCAGGCTGGAAGATGGTTGCCATTATGAGCCAGGTGGCCATCTTGTTCAGAATATTGGTTCACTTGAAACTAACTAGGTATATTTAGAATGAAGCTTACATAGAATCTTAGGAATTTGTTATACTAACAGAGAAGCAATTAAAAATAAGGGAAGATCCGGCCTGCTCTTGGCACAGAGAGACAGGATGACAAATGGATACATGAAGGTCACTAAGGCCTGCAGAGAGACAGAGAGCGTAGAAACCAGACCATGTCTTATCTGAAATAAACAAGCACAGCCACAAGGGAGGGGGCACGGCCCGGATTGAGTGCGGCAGCAAATCAAACTGTCAGACCAACATGAAGTTTGCCAATTTACGATCAATGTATGGAATTCCTTTGTACTAACAATGGGAGGTATTAACCCACGTGGGGTGGAATAAAGTGTCACCGGAAGGTGGGCTAATTGGGATGTACCTAATTATGTATTCGGGGTATAAAACCCCTCGTCCGGGTGAGAACGGGGCTCACTCTTTGCGATTTAATCCTGTGTGAGCATTGTGTGACGTCACTAATAAAGTTTGCCTTTCCTGAAGAGACTCGTGTTCAGACAATCCTTGTTCGTGTCTGGTCCGGCCTCGTCGCGAGTGAACCTAGCAGATTCCGGTTACAAAGGTAGCGGGGATTGACCTAAGAAAAGTCTGCTTTTCGCATGGGCAGTTTTACGTTGCCTGTTCCAGAGCGAGCTCACCTGACTCTCTGCTGATCCGAGCACCTGAAAGAAGAACCACTAATGTAGTTTATAAAGAAGTACTCAAATAGTTTTATTTTTTATATTCCAGATGCCAAAAAACAAAATAAATTAAATTTGTTTGTCTGTCTCATTGTCGGTTTGTATTTACAACACAGAAAAATTAATCAACGCAAAACTTTGTTTTGTAGCCAATACGCCCTGACTAACGTCTGCAATAAACATTACTTATTACTTTAAGACATCAACCTGTAAATTATATTTTGTACAGTTTGGACAACAAACCAATGCGTCTTTTAAAAACAATTTTAACAAATCCCAAAATCCACACGAGCGAAGCCGCAGGCAAAACTAGTTCAGGATAAGCATGGTGCTGGTTTTGTTATAATATAGCAAACTGCTGAATGACCATTGCTCACAGAGAGGCCAACTGCCAACTGACTCAGACAGTGCAACGGTCACCAGACATTTTGAACACTGGCATATGATTGGTTAGAATATACAGTATCTTTTCTTGACACTTTACCCACATCTCTTAAATTTTTTCATTTTTTATATTTGTGTTCATGTGTTTTTTTATGTCTCAATAAATGGTGATTTGTACGGGGACCCAATTCCCTTTAGTGATTCTCCTCGTACTATGGTGCGTTGGATTGTTATAAATTTACACTATATACAGATTTTTGGTGGGTTACGCCCTTGGATTGTGGTGCCTGGCACCGTCTAGGATGTTCCTCGTTTGGAATTACCCTGGTTTTTGTGATTCCATCAGGACTTTTCTCAAGACATAACTATTACATACTGAAACAACATAAATAACATACATCATTACACAGATACAACACAGTCTTGAAAAACTAACTACTTGGTGCCAATGAGCACCATAGAAAGCCAAATAGAATGCACCTGACCCTCATTCAGCTCCTGTGTACCTTAACTTTCCTCCGCAATCAAAGGCAAAATACAACATAACCAATAGCTTTGTGTTTAAAGCCTGTACTAGAGGTGGGTGCAACTATAAAGACAAAAGAGAGAAACTGGAAAAAGTGCATGTAAATTATGCTGAACATCGAGTATATCAATGGCATTCGGGAGATAGCAGCAAAAGAATTCCAAGTACACGCAACCGCATTAGAAAGCCGGCACATTCTACCATCGACAATACGTCAGGCGAATCTATGTCAGACAGTGATCCCAGTGTGGAACAGCTGGATACCCAAACTAACTCGGGCAGTTCTCGCCCTTTTTTGGGCACACGCCAAGGATGATGGAACTTTCCTATACGCAGCGGATTTGGAGACGTACCAGACGCAGTAGCTCGCGGAAAACGCACAGGCACAAGGGGGCGTCCCCCGAAAATAAGGAATTAATTCCGATTTATAATCTTTCGACACGATCACTGGAACGAAGTGAAATATAGATGTTATCTAGAGGATTGAATTTTATTCCAACTAATGAGCCAAAACCTTTTCAGTGCCAAGGGGAACTTTATAAATTCGGCAGACAACTTCGGCTGGCCGATTATTTTGTGAACACAAGGTCTGTAGCTCAAATAGAGACGTTAAAACTTAAGTACACTTTCGATCCTGTGTGCCATGAGTCTAGTAAGTCTTTTTTGCAATGTGTTGAATATGATCGTAATACTGTGTTGTGTAAACATAAGAAATCTCGTCCCAGTGTTACCAAAATGCAATGTTGTGCCATCAAAATTCTTGCAGATGATAGTAACATTGTAATCCGCCCTGCGGATAAAGATGGAGCTATCGTGATTCTTAATTATACTGACTACAGGGATGAGATCTTGCTTCAGTTATGTATCGCTGACACGTATCGACAACTACCGGGGGATCCCAGCACGAGATTTGGTAAAGAAATCCTTAACGTGCTGCGTCAGGCTTTTGATGCAAACCTCATCTCTAAACAACTTTTTGATTACCTGTAGATACTAGAGTATACCACTAGATTTTGGTGACAAAAATTTACCTTAAAACTGGCGGGGTCGCGTTATATTTGAGACATCGTGTGTGTAAAAAAAAACAAAAAAAAACAACTTGCTCAGGGATCCCGAGTGTCCCAGAAGTTCCGGTAGTCTCCCTGAAGTGAATACGGGCTCCCTGATGCCCGCAAACACTTCAGGAACTACCGGGAGAGGCGGGATCCATCACGGCCAGAGGGCACGCTCGATTTAAGCCAATCATTCAAGATGGGTGCATGCTCGGTTTTAAGCCAATCTTGAATGATTGACTTAAAACTGCGCATGCACCCTCGCTCCGCGCACGTAATTTCGAAGGATTTTAATTGTTTACATGTACAGAATACTTTTATAATTCTGCTCCTCGCGTTATATTCGAGTGTTGAGTATGCTCTCATTTCCATAATAAATCTCTATCCGTCTCGTTATATTCGGGTCGCACTATACTCTAGTATCTACGGTACCTTCATGTTCAGTTTCCTAAATGTCCCATACTATACACAGTGCCCAAAATCCATAAACAACTGATACATCCTCCAGGCCGACCGATAGTTTCTGCAGTCTATTACAACCTATGGGGTTTGGCTTGACCAAATTTTTAAAGGGCCAGTACAGTCATTACCTACCTGGACACAGGTGAGGTAATTTCCTTAAATCTATTACAGTGGTACCATCACAATCTTTACTAATCAGTATTGATGTCAATAGTCTGTACACTATCATCCCGCTTCAAGCGGGTTTAGAAGCAATGAGACAGGTCTTGGTGAGCTCTGCTGAGCCGATTACTCTATTTTTTTTAGTATTTAAAAAAATTTATTTTGCAGAAAGAAGGTAACAATTCAACCATCCAGGTTGGCCTCGAAGGGCCAAACGGCATATATTCATAAAACATGTAAAGCGTAAGGGGGGGGGATCTCTAAATAAGCACTGAAAAAAAATGCTAAAGAACTGGGGGGAGGAGGACAAGAAAAAGTCAGCAGGTATATCACAGGGAAAACAAAGAGTCAGCTTCCACTCCGCATACATCAGGGACAACAAGTCTCAGCTCACGATAAGGAATATAAAGGGGAGGATAGAGTCCTCTTCCATGTTAGCCAAAAAGGGTCAGAAAGTCCTTGTGAAAAGGAAAATAAGAGTCCTTGGGGGGACAAGAAACCAAAACAAAAATACAGCGTCTCCGGGAAGCATAGTGTATCCCCAGCCGGGGATATTCAGCAGGCAAAAGAAAATAAGATGATGACCAAAGCGTCTCTAAGTTGGAGGGGGGGGGCAGCAGTGGGAGCGCATCAGCTTGCCATTAAAAGGCAATGGGGGAAGGAGTGCAAACCTGATGTCAGCCAGTGTCCCGAAACAGCCAAATTTGTGGTACAGGCAGGGTAAGGCAGAGCAGGTGAGGCCTATCAGCGAAAAAGAAAGCTGGCAAATCAAGAAGGCCCTCACCCGCACCGCCGTCAGGTTTTCTGGCCCTCCAAGGTAAAGCCGCAGGTAGCTCCAAAACAGGGGCCTGCAGGAGGGAACCAGACGGAATCCCTTTTTCACCGATGGGGAGAAAGTCGACCTCCAGACACTGGTCGGTGCCAGCGGGTGCCTCATGCACACCCACCAGCTGCTGCCGGCCAGACGATCCTTGACACGTGGGCATCGCTAAGGCCTGCCACGTGGTCAGAGCTCACGTTGGACGAACGAACTGCGGGCTCGGGTGGTCCGGCTCCCTCTCCACATCCTGCAGCTCCTCGATCTCTGCCCTCTCAGTCATCGCACCACCATGTGGCTCCCCCGCGGGCTTCTCCCGGAGACGCATTGCTGGCCGACTCTTCAGGTCTCTGGCCAGAGCGTAGCACTGCCAAGATGCGGTGCATATCACCCCGGTTCACAGGGCTCTCGCCGTCTCCCAGTAATTGCAGCACGGCATCCAGCACATCTGGGAGACGTGGGCCCTCCGTCACCCCAGAAGCCGGCATGGACCCCAGCACAGAACCGGGAGGTAATAAGATCTGTGAAGTAGGCTGCAAAATGGCCGCCAACGGCATCCTCCAGCCTGAGATGGGGGTAAACAGGCGAGTCTCTGGACCGGAGGGGGGAAACGGGCTCCGGTCGGCACAATCCCATTGACCAGCCACCCAGGGTCCCCAGGGAGGGTACTCAGCGGTTTAGATTCTCAAATAATGCCTGGGGAAAATACAATTCTGCGGAGCGCCATCAACATGCGTCCTTTCTCCTCAGCATCTGGCCACGCCCCCTTAATTACCCTATTGAGTTCGTCCTCTCGATGTTGGAGCTTGTCCTCACTAAGAACTACTTTAACTTTGAGAACAAATACTGCCTGCATCGTACAGGGATATCCATGGGGGCCTCTATGGCCCCAATGTATGCAAACGCTTTCATGTATGCCTATGAACGGAAAATTTTTGCCTTTATTTGGGGAAGGGGTAGTGCTTTACCTTCGCTATATCGATGATGTCCCGCTAATTTGGCAGGGCACCCCAGAATTATTGGAGGACAATATGAATAAGCTCAATAGTCTGCGATCTCCCGTACGCTTGACATGGCAGTGGAGCTTTTCAACAGTTAATTTTCTAGACTTGTTCATTACTATTGCTGATGATAGACTTGAATATAGTCTATATCGCAAACCCACTGATCGTAACACTCCTCCATGCGTCGAGTTTCCACCTCCCTCGACTTAGAGTCGTTGCCGGTGGCACAGTTTCTCCGTGTCCTATGTAACAACTCTATGATAGAATTCAGGGACACTCAAATTCAGGAGATGTTCTCTCGTTTCACGGCTAGAGGCTATCAGTCCCATTTATTGGATAAAGCATTGACATTGGCGTTTAACCGATTTCAGTCTGGATCATTCGCTCGACCAGTGTAATCTAGAATGACGTTTGTGCAGACATTTCACACTGAATTGCCCTCTTTTGCTAAGGTGATCCGAAAACATTGGGGCATCCTTCAGAGGGACCCCAAATGTCGACGGCCAACTTCTCCTTGTTATGTTATAAATGGAATCGTAGCCTTCGACATCTAGTTGTACATACCGATCCATATAACCATTTTTCTGACCACAAATGTACCAATAATGGATGTTTTAGATGCCTAGGGTGCACAGCGTGCAGCCACGTAACACCTGGTAAGGTGTTCTACCACCCAAGTAATGGCAAGAAATACCGGATTATACAACACATCACATGCACTACGCCGTATGTGGTACAGTATATAAAATTCTATGCCCATGTGGATTAACCTATGTAGGCAAAACCATCAATGGCCTTCGTGAACGCCTTGCAAACCACCGTTCATCCATTAGGGCAGCCCTGGCAGGCCAAGACAGTGCACAACTGGTGGCACAACATTTTTCAGAGTTGCATCACCCATTGCCCTCACTCCGTATGATGGCAATTGACCATGTCCCCCCCCCTGACTAGGGGAGGTGACAGAGCGACTGAACTGCTTAAACGTGAATCAAAACACATTTTGTTGCCGTTATGTACTGATTATAATTTCAAATTTCCAAACTTTGTGGAGGTTTGCTACTTTTTTAGACTTAATATTATTGAAATAAGTATATTAAATTAAAATTTAAACTAATGATATACTTAAAAATATTTTAAAATATTATTTAAAAAAATGCATGTAAATCCATGTTGTCCCACCCCATGCAGACAATGAAAGTTTAACTACGAACCTGTGTTTATTTCTCCTAAATCTGTAGTAAACTATAAAAGCGCAGTACCAGGGGAAGTGAATCAAAGTGGAGAGGGTTAACTTCCAATGCCCAAAGACATTTAATCTCACTCCCCCCACATGGAGCTGGTGGAGTACAGCCTGATCGCTTACGAGATATGTGCTGTGCTGTCACTGCCCAGGTGCTGCCTGCCTGAAACCATCGGCAGCTTGTCCTCACAAATTCCTGCAGCCAGAAGCAAATCACAACCTCAGAGGTTTCATGCTGGCCCTGTATTAGGCTGTGTGTGTCTGGCCACATTAAGACACTTCCCCCAAACACACTTACCCCCTTCCTCCAAACACACAAGTAATGCTACAGACTGAGAAAGTGAGCCTGCCGCACAGCACTTTGTGCTCTTGCTGCAGTTAGTAAAGGATGTCTTTGAGCTGGCAGGTACAGGGAGAGCGTGATGTGCAGCTCCTAGGCCCAGCTCACTGTGCCTGTTATACAGTTTGCAGCTAGGGTTGCCACCCATCCGGTTTTCACCCACACAGTCCAGTTTTCAGATCCCCTGCCACCGGGACACATGACTCGGGCAACCCTAGACTTGCCTCGGACCTGGCCACGTCTCTCACACACATACCGATTGCTGCGGTCCTCCGGACCGATCGGCTACTTTAAGCAGCTGCAGAAGACTAAAGAGCAGACCATGCAGTGCCTGTGCACTGCCCTGGCTCTGCCGCCCACTCCTTTTATGTTCACTCGCACGTATTCTGTGTGCGATTGAGTCGCTTCACACCGCCAGTCACTGACATGTGAGGGTGGTGTGGTGACGTCTCTTCCTCCCCACTCCGCCAGCCAAAAAAAAACAGTGTGCCATAATACCGGTCTGCCAAGCATACCAGTGTGCCATAATATTCGTGTGCTGCAATACCAGTGTGCCATAATACCAGTCTGCCGCGCATACCAGTGTGCCCTAATACCAGTCTGCCATGCATACTAGTGTGTCATAATACCAGTCAGCCATGCATACCAGTCTGCCATTCACTCCGGTCTGCCATGGCTACCAGTGTGCCATAATACTAGTCGACCATGCATACCAGTGTGCCGTAATATCGTTCTGCCATGCATACCAGTGTGCCATAATACCAGTGTACCATGCCATGCATACCAGTGTGCCATCATTGCAGTCTGCCATGCCATGCATACACATGCCACAATATATACACATAATGAAAATATATGCATAATGTATATGCTACAAAAAAAATTGCCACCCAATCCAAGTGTTCGGATTTGGCTTGAAGAAAAGGTGGCAACCCTACTTGCAGCGGTGGGAAGCTCCCATTTTTTAGAAGGACCTGACCTGTTGCTCCTTGCCCCCCGTGTGGTCTCATGGAACACTGCTCTCATCCTGCTGTGGGTCAAATGACAGCCCTTCCTTAGAAGGCAAAAGCACATGTGCCACCTCTGCCTGCCATCACTGCACTGGAGGTGCTTCAGTCCAGGTGCTGGGCTCCGCAGGGCTGACTTGAGGGAGTGGCCAAGTGCACCGCACCCTTAAAGATCCGGCCCTGTTTGGCTCTCTGTGACCCAGTCCAGCCGCTGTGTTTCAAAATCCTTGTTCTGAGTCCACCCCCCTATTCCTGCCCTCCCTCTCACTTCACCTACATTCCCTATGATCCAATAAAGCCTTTTATACCTCAGCTAAGGTCTAGTTCCCCTTCGTATCACTGCATCCTGGGCACATACCCTTACCCCCTGGTTTGGATCCCTGGCACTTGCATTGGTTTCTTCCATTTCTATTTCCTGATACATGATGATAATACAGATCTAAGCTGCATATAATTAAATATATCTTATGTGCATATATGTACACACATGCAATTGTAACACAACATAAATAGGAATAAAAATGCTGACATTCTTCAGGACTGAAACTGACACAAGCGCTTTGGAGGATCCCAACGCAATACCTGTGACCTCCACAATGTACTGCATGAGGAATCAGTCAAGCGTGTAATAATGAGCATGGTTCCAGAAGACCTGTAGAGTGGTAGCACAGGAATAGAGCTTTCCTACAACAGAAAAGTGGAGAGCTGGGGCTCAAGTCTCCACAGACCAAGCCCGTGTAGAGTAACGCCTGCATTTCGTCTTTGCCCAAGTGCTTGGTTCTGACAAATCATCAAAATAATGGTACTTTATTTCGAAGGAACCACAAAAGTGTTTTTTGTTCTGCAACATAGAAACACAGTATACTAAAAAGCTGCCTGCCATGAATACATGAAGAAATGATGTTTCTAAGAATTGTTTTAAGAGGATTTCAGCTATAAGGCTGCTGTCAGACGAGCGTAGTGTTCACGTCCGTGATTGCGCCTAAAAGTACGTCCGTGATAGCATGACAGGAAGCCCATCGGAGCCCGACACACGAAGTACGTCCGCACTGAACTGCGGACGCACAACGGCCGCGGCCCACGGACGCAAGGCAGGCAAGAACGTACAACTGCTAGAACGGCCGCACAAAGTGCGCTGCGTCCGCAACGTCTGCATAGCTTTGTGTGTGAGTGATGGAACGTGGTCAGACGGACTGCATTTATACGTCCAGCATTTTTCACGGACAAAATGGTTTTGCTTTCTAATTTATTTTCCCTCCTACATCCGTCAAAATATATACGTCAGTGAAAAAAACGGACTGTCTGGCCACTACTGCGTCTTCCGTACTAACGTACGTCTGTGTGCACGGACGTACAGTCCGTAGAAATCACGCTCGTCTGACCCTAGCCTAATACTGTGCAACATTCTTATATCTCTCGTATTCACTAGCTTAGAGTGAAAGCTAAATGTGCTGCACAGGTTATAACCTGTTCTCCCGCTTCTGTAACAGACCTCGGTCCACTATGAAGTAACATTTCTATGCTGCCCAGGGTTGCAGTGATATACAGCTGTATTAACTCATAGTTGTAGAGACAGACAGCAGGTTTAACAGCGTCACAGTGATAGCTGTGCTGCCTGGTATTTTGGATGAGAGGTGCAAAACTCCTCCTCTCTTCAGTTTCCCTCCCTCATTCTTTAAAGGACCTGTCACCAACCTTTCTCTCCAAGTTGCAGGTAGCAGCTAAGACATCACCAACACATCTCTGCAACAGTAACCAGGGACAGGTGAGTCCAATAACCAAAAAATGTTTGAAGGTTTTGTAGGTTCTACAATGTGAATGCTGAACAGAACGTAGTCGCACGGTCACTCAGCAAAAAATAAGCTTCTTATTGCATATTTAACAATGATTTCATGCAAACTTAGGTAACATTTTGAGAAACAGGCATGCTGGGTAGACTACAAATAGAAGCAAAACCCATAATATTCAGATTCTCTTCTACATAAGGAAAAAATTGTCTTATGCGCTCACTGATTAGAGGTATATCAAATATTTTGCCATAATTATCAATTTCCAGCACTGTCTTCTGCAAACCTCTGATTAAGGTTCAACATAGAAATAATATAGTATACAAAAATATATAATATCTAGTTTTATCTAGGGGGATCATTGTTTAAAATAATCTGTAAAGGGATCGATTATGTCTATAGTTTGAATTAAGAAAAATTGCTGGACTTCGGATGGATCGGCTAACGCTTTTCTTTTGACGAGACCCCCCCCCATTTGATGCTGATGGTCTACCCCCCCTGATGACACCCCCTCACTGATGTCTGTGAATTAACCCCCCCTTATTCATGTCTGCTATCTGTTCCTATCCTCTTACTTTTTGTTCCCCCCCTTTTTATGTTCTCCTGACTGATTTTATGGTCATGCCTGCTGAATTTTTGGGTATAGTGGTGTTCGTCTGGTGTTCGTTTGGAGCACTGGGACTTAAGCCCCCTCTTCTTATTTTTTTTTTTTTGTGTAGGACATTGGGAAGCAGCCTGGGCGAGCCACTAGGGTGACTACCTAGGCTCTGTCCACCCTTTTGGCCCCAGGTCTCCCGGCCAAGTGGCCTCTTCCATGGCCCTCAGTTCCTTCAAGGTTGCCGGGGTGAGCCAGGAATACCACAATATATTTGGCAGTCCCTCACTACCCTTTCCCCCTCTCCTTTTTTTTTTTTTTCTTCTTTTTGTTTTCCTGGTGCCCCCCCAGCGAACTCCATCGCTCTGTTTTGCTCTTGCTGCATCGACCCTCCTGACGAGTTTATACATCCCCCCTGTTATTGTATCCCCTCCCCCAATTTTTGATATTCTGCAGTTTCTTTTGAGATCCCCTTTTTATGTTTTATGTGATTTCTCTGAGCATGTCTTATCTGGCCCTGTGAGGCCACCTGGCTGGTCAGTCTGTGACCCTTCGTTTATTGCAAAATAAAATTTTGAAATACAAAAAAAAAGAATTAAGAAAAATAAACTCTTCGGATGAGGATGCGTAATAATATGGTTTGATTAGGAATCATCTATTACGGTCACTTATTTTTGGTTACTTTTTTGCTAAAAATATTATTTTCGCAAAATACTTAAAGAGCTATTCACAAAAGCACCAAAATTGCGTGCAATTTCAGTGCTTTGCTTTTCACTGCATTTTGCCGCAGTTCGGCTACTCAATTTCACTGAAAATACGTTGAATTCACTATTTCGCGAATAGTCACCATATTTTGCTGAAATTGGAGTCGCCGAAGCAGTTACCGGATGTCGATGAAAACCGCCGAATTGAGCTGATAACAATCAGCAAATTAGACCGAACAGTTAAAAACAAGAAAGGAGTGTAAATCAATAAAAAGGTGTCTAAATAATACAAAAGGTCCTTAAAAAAAATAAAAAGATCTATTACAAGACAGAAATCTTTTAAAAAATAAAACAAGAATGTCTAAATTTTTTAAAAAAAAATAAAGCTTTTTAAAAAATATTTGTTTTTGCAAAAAAGAATGGTCTTTTAAATTTTATTTTTAAAAAGATATTACTTTTTTTACGTAAAAAAACCTGTTTAAACCTGTAAAATTGAAACACCAAAAATCAGGGCATTTTGGTGCAATTTGGCATTCTGGGAATAGAAGACACGATAGTCTTCTATGGGACAATTTCGGTGCCGCTGAATTGCACCGTATTTTGCGGTCAATTCGGCCATAATTGGCAAATTGACAATGTAGTGGATAGACAAATTGCCCCAAAATTGCACCGGTGAAATTCACCGTTCGGTGCAATTTTGGGACTATTCAGAGGTTAGGAAATTACCCCTTTTAGATGAAAGCATTTATTGTTGTTCATCAGAAAGGTCCTTGTCATTAATGCAAATGATACTGAAAAACATGCAGAGTCTTACATTTACATGCCTCTAGTTTTAATGCATTAAATGTCATCATAAAATATCTATAATTTTTTTCCCCCCAGGTATAATGGACACATATGCACCATATGTGCCAGAAAGATTGACCTTCTCGTCGTGGGATTATGGGGTCTTTGCTGCAATGCTTCTTGGGTCCACCGGCATTGGCATTTTCTATGCATTTTTTCAGGGAATACAAAAATCATCAGAGGATTTTTTTACGGGTGGCAGGAAAATGTCAGCGTTGCCTGTAGGACTCTCTCTTGCTGCCAGCTTTATGTCTGCTATTCAGGTTTTAGGGGTGCCAGTTGAGGCATATAGATACGGTGCCAAGTTTGTACAGATGTGTATTGGTCAAAGTTTAAATAGCCTCCTCACTGCCTACATCTTCATGCCAGTATTCTACAGGCTGGGGATAACCAGCACCTACCAGGTAAATGATAATTTAGTATGTTGTCGTGTTAACCATAGCATCTTTTCCTATAAATTCCTGCATTCTATTTTAAATGTTACTATTCATTCTATGCCCTGGGATTCCTACTTCCTCTCGTTTCCTATCAATGGATATTGTTTTCTTCTCTCCAAATGCAGTATTTGGGAATGAGATTCTCAAGAAGTGTACAGCTCTGCGGCACAATACAGTTTCTGGTGGTCACAGTAAGTATCCTGCTGTAAACTGAATGGAAATAGCCACCAGGAGAAATTATATGATACTACTGTCCATGTTCTGTCTCCATAGATGCTTTACACTGGAATTGTGATCTATGCTCCAGCAATAATTCTCAACCAAGGTTATTATGCTTTATGGTTTTCTTATATTATATATGTGCATTAAGAAACTCAATTGACGTTATATTCTTTACAGTTACAGGATTGGATATTTGGTTATCTCTGCTTTCTACTGGAGCAATCTGCACATTCTACACAACTGTGGTTAGTGCTTCCATTCTCTTTGATTTCATGATCCAGTGTTTAAATATGGAAAAGGTATTTAAGGGAGACTGTAAGTGGTATTATTCTTTCTGAAAATAAAAGGTTTCAAGAGCTGTAGCCTACTTGTGTAATATTTTGTAATGCACATTTATATGGAAATCCCTCTTTTAAAGGAGTACGCTACTAAATTTAAAGTTCCCTTTGACATCCTCTGCCCAATTATTTTTTGTAAATTTTATTTCAGGTGACTTTACTCTCCTTTTCTTCCTCAACGTGCACAGTTCCTCCTCTTCAGCTCAGGGGCTTCCAAACCGGGACCCTGCAGCTTAACTACGCAATTTGCGTAACGTAGGAACCTCAAATTACTCACCGCTATGCACTTGAGCACCTTACGCACGCAAGTTCAGTAGCACCTGAGAGAAGGATGGATTGGAGATGTGTGTGCATGCACTGATCCAATATATTGGCCTGCCTCTGAGACTGCTTGCTATTGTGGGTGATCTCAGAGAACGAGAGGTTAGCACACTCTCTGTGTGCTGACAGCATGATCTGTACGTCACTACTAGTGACCGTCACTGCTAGTTTTTGGTCACTACTAGTGACCAATCTGGTGACTGGCAGCTGGGAAATTCTCCTCCACTTCACCCAGCATTTCTGCCAGATTGGGGCAGCAGGGAGGAAGAGGACAAGGGGGAGACTCTACACATCCTGACCATTTTACAAAGATAACGTGGTCAGGGCGAGTAGAGTGTGTTTTTAACTTAATCGGGTTCACTCCTTTTTTTTCTCTTCCGCCGAGGCCAGATGCTCAAACTTATTAGTCATTTCCATAAACTCTGACTTCATATGCACTAATAAAGATCGGACAAAATTCTTCAATCTATAAAACTAATCAAAGTTCTTGGTAGAACGTCCGGTTGAGGCTCATCTTCAATGGCAAAGAATGTTCTTTCCACTATACTACAAATATTTATTCAATGGTTTAATACAGCTGTAATCAAAATAGGTAAATATTTACATTCACAAATAACAATGCACATGCAACTTTGTGCATATACAGCAGTGGCCCAGAGCCCCCCCCCCGAATGATGGAACCTAAGGATTTTGAATAGGAACAATCTTGGTCCCTGAGAAGCCAGATATTCCAAGAGAACATAAATACTCCTAAAAAGGGTCATGATCAACAGATGGACACTGCGGTTAAAAAAATAAAGAATAAAGACATCATTGCGTTTTGTCTGTTTCACATTAGACTTTCTCAGGAGCTGAAACGCTTCAAGCTCTTTTATTTAATTGCACTGTCCAGTTGTTGGCCATGGTTCTGTTTTAAAGTATTTATCATCTCTGGAATATTTGCCTCCACATTGGATGAAGGTTTCTTTCTATTCGAGATCTGGGGGTTAAATATTTTGGGAGGCTCTAGGCCACTGTGTCCAATGCTGTATATATGCACTTTTTATTTGTTCATGTTTAATTGGTTTTATTTATGAGGTATTAAACCCCTCCACTGCGGAAGATATGTGGGGAAAGTCCTAATGTTTCTGTGCTATAAGTGGAGGACACTCTCCACATTTCCTCCATTAAACTCCAATTACCGATGATCATGAGACCAGCTTTCCCCTGCCTGGAATAACTTGAGTATCTGGCAAATCCAGGACAGCAATCTGGGGCAGGCAACTCATGAAGTACATTTTGCCTCGTTAAATTCGGTATAGTTGGAAAAGATTTACTAGTGGAGCAGGGTTCATTTGGACCCTTGTTTCTCCACCTTACTTGACCTTGTGAGGTCTATGAAAGTATCGTTAGAAAGGCCAGTGTCTGGTCTGATCAAATAATATTATATATATAATTCTTCGAAGAAAGCAGCATTGTCCACTTCTCAAATATAAAGCGAACAATACCACTGTCATTACTCATCTTCTCATTTCCTATGCCGGGAGCAAATTGACTGTTTTTTAAGTAGTCTTATTATTCATGAAACTAAATATGTCAGTATACAAAAGAGGACTCCCCTTACTAGAGGTGCCTTGGCGCGGCAGGTGAGCTTACACTTCCGTAGCCATTCAAGTAAACCAAAACCTCTGTGTTTTGTTTCACTTGGATCTATATAGAAATGAGCGCAGATGACACTTTTTTTCTTGTTATGTTTTATACATGAACTGGGTTGTTACTCCTGGTCATTGCAGGCACCTTAGTGGGCATGGGTGCAACACCGCCTTTTCTGTATGTAAAATAATTTTTTTCACATTTGATCATCCAAACCTTTGTGGTTATACAGTAATTCCATGGAGCAGTCTTGTTAAAAAAAATTGAAATGGGAACCGGTTACTGTATTTTTATGAGAAAATACACAATGTTAACTAAAACTGAAAATAATTAACTTTTTTTGCTCGTATTTTGGAGGATTGTGTTTTATGAAAAATACGATTATGTACAAAACACTGACCTTTCTCCCAGTGTGGGATATGAAAACGTGAGTAATGGCAGTGGTATTGCTCATTTTATAGGCGATAAATGGACAATACCATTTTGTAGGAACAAAAAATAGATAAATATATATTTTTTTACATGGTCATGTTTGGTTTCAGTAGAAAAGCCAGACACAGTCCTGTCCAATGACACCTAACATGACTTTGTGGGGTGTAAACAATTAAAATATAGGGGTCCAAAGAACCCCGCTCTCCTCGCAGCGGTGCGTAGGCTTGTGTATTAGATGGGTGTGGGAAATCAGAAGGTGCGTTAGTGCAGTGGCATTGTTTGTTTTATAAGTAAAAGCACATAACGCCGCTGCATTAGAACAGACAAGAAAAGTAAATTTTGCATTTAATTTTTTCTATTTTTACACATTACATGTTCATATTTGGTATCTTTGGAAAGGCCAGACTCTGACCTTTCCAATGACACCTCACTACCCCTTGAGCGGAGTAAAAAACTAGAGATACAAGGCTACAAATTACCCCTGGCGGTCCACACTGCAGAGCGGCGGGTTTAGGTTTTCGGTGAAACAATGTGCAATAATGCATGTGGCATCACCTCCACACTTTCTGGCATTGTTGGAAATGAGAAGGTGAGATTATAATTTATAACAGAGAAGTGAACAATAGTGCTGCATTATATAAAAGAAACAAAAACTTTTTATTTATTATTTTTACACATGACCTGGTCATGTTTGATATCACTTGAGAGGCCATGCTCTGGCTTTTCCAACGATACCATGCATGACCCTCTACCTATTATGGTTCAGGAGATATTGGGTCCAAACTACCCCTGTATCTCCTCCATAGGGAATTCCCTGCCTGCTGGGCGGTAATGCATTCTGACGGCAATGCGCATGTCAGTGGGTGGGTCCAAAGTGTGGTCTCACTTCCAGGAAATGAGACCATCATGGGATTCCCCCCAGACTGGCAGTGATCTCTCCCGAGGCTGCGGGTAAGAAATGATGTGTGGGAGAATGCATTACATGTTGTGTATGTGAATGCGTTACATTACGTTTATGTTGCTCTTTGAATATGGAAGTGGTCTCATATTTGTTGTTGTTATTGTTTCACATATGTTTCACTCTGGTTTTCTTTTTTAGGGTGGCATGAAAGCAGTTGTCTGGACAGATGTCTTCCAGGTGCTGGTGATGCTCTCAGGATTCTTTGCTGTTGCCATCCGTTGTACCATGCTTGTTGGAGGAGTATCTGAAGTCCTGGACATTGCAAGGAACAGCTCCCGCATTAACTTTGGGGAGTATGTTAAAAAATATAAGGCTACCACTATAAGAATAATAACAATTATAAGGATTATTTAGCGTACAAACAGATTTGCACTTCACAAAGCCTCATTTGATGCTACAAATCCATCCTTTGTTTACGATCTAAAAATGTTCTCACAATCTTTCCTTTAGGAGAGCAAATGTATGGGTGTTTATTTTACAGCTTGCTTTTATCAAATGAATACATTCACGTTAAGGGTCATGGGCTTTTAACCTCCCTGACGGTACTATTCTGACATATTTTATAGGTCAGAATCGGTACAGTTTATTTGACCTCCTAGTGGTATTAGAGGTCGGGGCTTGATACATAACTGCGCTCCCTCACTGTCACCTCCGGACGACCGTGACGTCATGCTCCCTGGTTCCCTTCTCGTGAGAAGGGAACCAGGGAGCAGGACGCCACGATCGCTGGAAGAGAATGTGATCGCGGAGGTCAGCAAGGGAGCGCAGGTAAAGGTATGTATCCAGACTGAGTGTGGCTCGGGGTTACCGCTTTCAGCTGTGAAATTTAACCCTGAGCCACACTCTGGAAAATTGCCTGGAATGTTAATATGCCCAACTGACACTTTTCCTTTGTGAGAAAGGGTCAAGTGGAGGAGGAACGCAGTTCCTTCAGTATTTTGTCGGAGGGACAGAGTTCCCATTCGACCTGCACACTGAGCAGCTTTTACATCCCTTCCAATTATATGTTTCCTTACTAAGCCAGTAGAAATATGATAATATAAATTTTCACAAGGGTTCGCCAACCTATCTTTATGTTTAAACATAGTGGACGTTTAAATGCAACATTTCACTGTTTAATTGAATTGCAGAAATGTTGGAGAGCTCCCACACTTATTTTTTTATATTAGATCCCTGATCGTAAGCAACATCTAACAACAATAATCTTTTTTTTACAGTTTTGACCCTGACCCTCGCCGACGCTATACTTTCTGGACTTTTGTTCTTGGCAGCACGTTCATGTGGTTATCCATGTATGGGGTAAACCAGGCCCAGGTTCAACGCTACATAGCATGCAAATCAGAGTGTGAGGCTAAGATGTAAGTTGTTTTAAGAGATATGAAACTATAATTAAATTTCATTCAGATGAATTATTTATGTCATTTCTAACAGGGTTATTCAAAGAGCACCCTGCACTTTGCTGAATTCACTGCAGGGTCGGGGAATTTGATTCCCCATTCACAGCAGGGTCCCCAAAATGCAGGGAAAATCCGTAGAACGCATTCGAAAAACCACCGCATTGAACAGAAAAAATGCTGCAAAACCACCTAAAAAACCCTGACAAACCGCCTCAAAGCTGCCGAAAAAAACGACGATTCGTCGAAGAGCCGCTGGAAAAAGCCAACAAACAAAGTAAAAATAACAAACTTTTAAAAGCTGGCTGGAAAAAAAAAAAAAATACTGCACGAAAATGCCTGGAATATATAAGATCCTATGAATAATAATAAAAGTCTGTTACAGAAAAAAAACACGCTACGTAAAAAAAAAATAAAAAAAAAAAATATTCTTTTAATTTGCAGCAAAAAGTCTAAACGGTTTAATAGATATTTAATAGAAACGGGAATATTTTTTTTCATTGAAACCTATGGGATTCACCTGATTAAACCTGCCGAATGAAACCACTGAAAATCAGGGCATTTCACTGACATTTCTCTGCTGTTCTTCTCTATGGGGAGTTCACTGCTGTCGAACAGGCACCGTATTTCGCTGGCAATTTGCCAATATTTGGCGATTTGCCAGCTTTTGAATAGCCGATTAGCCACGAAATTGTACTGTACAGGGAAATTCAGAGCCAATTCAGCTCTCTTTAAATAACCCCTTAAGACAATTTTGGGAAATTTAAATGTACACTAAATTATTTCGCATGTGGCTTTTGTCATTTTCTTAGAAGCACGTTCTGCAAGGACCAATTTGTTGTCTTCAATGCCCATTGCTTTAAAAAATATTTCTCAAAATGAACCCAAATAAAAGTTTGATTAGAATTCTCTATGACAGCAATCTTGAGGTTTAAAGCAGAATAGGTGTTTACTTTGCTGTGATATACTTTTGAATCCTTCACAATATTTTTTCTTGTTTTGCTTTGGTTTTAACCAAGGGGTTATTCAAAGAAAGCCGAATTGGCCACGGAATTGTACCGAACGGTAAATTTCCCCATACAGTGCAATTTTGTGCCAATTTGGCTATTCAAAACGCTGACAATTCCCCAAATTTTGGCGAATTGCCAACGAAATACGGTGCTGTTCGTCAGCATTGAAACGCCATAGAGAAGTAATGGTTAATCTATTCAGAGAACACCGATCAATACCAAAATATCATTGTAATGTCCTGATTTTTGGTGGTTTAATTCGACGACAGGTTTAAACAGGTTCAATGTAAAAAAAAAAGAAAGAGAAGGTTTTCTTTAAATATTTATTCAACCGTTTGTTCTTTTCATTTGCAGCAAAAGTTCTCTTTATTATTTAGACTCTTTAGAAATTTTATGTGATTTATTCAGCGAATTTATCCAGATTTTTTTTTAATGCCGTTTTTTTGTAACAGTCCTTTTATTATTCATAGGACCCTATATAGAAACATAGAAAATGTCGGCAGATAAGAACCTTTCGGCCCATCTAGTCTGCCCAATTACATGGATACTTTACCTGGATTTATCTTTTGTTTAGGATAGCCTTATGCCTATCCCATGCCTGCTTAAATTCAATTACTGTTTTGGCCTCTACCACTTCAACTGGAAGACTGTTCCATGTATCCACCACCCTCTCAGTAAAATAATGCTTCCTGATGTTAATTTTAAACCTTTGCCCCTCTAATCTAAGGCTAGGGTCAGACGAAAGCATTTTTCCCCGCGAACGTGAAAAAGTGCGTCCGAACGCATTGACGTATTTTATCACGGAATGCGCAAAAACGGTCAGACGACACGCATTTTCGGGCGTGATTTTGTACGGATCGTCAATAAAACTCTTTTTGCGTCTGGACGTTATGTTGGCTGGACATTAGCAGCGTCTGACATCTCTTAATCTCACACACACGCCGCTATGCCGCAGCTGCGCACTCAGTACGTCAGTACTAGCGGTTCAGCGTTCTCAAAAAAATGCGTTCAAATTCCACTTGCGTTGCACGGCCGGACTTTTGTGCGGCTGTACATTGTATATTGGCCGTCATTGCCCGTCATCTGCTGCTAGTGCGGCCGCAATTATGTGCGCCAGAACGCACGTTAAAAGTGCGCTGGTCTGACCCCAGCCTAAGACTATGTCCTCTTGTTTTGCTACTTTGTTTCCTTTTTTATATACTCCCTTCCTCTACCTTGTGGATTCCTTTACGTATTTAAATATTTCTATCATACTGTATCTCCTATGTCTCGTCTTTTTCCAAGCTGTACATGTTAAGAACATTAAGCCTTTCCTGGTAACTTTTCTCCTTCAAGCCGTACACCATTTTAGTAGCCCTTCTCTGAACTCTCTCTAAGGTGTCTCTATCCTTCTGGAGATATGGTCTCCAGTACTGCACACAGTACTCCAAGTGAGGTCTCACCAGTGCTCTGTACAGTGGCATGAGCACTTCCCTTTTCCTACTGCTAATACCTCTCCCTACACAACCAAGCATTCTGCTAGCATTTCCTGCTGCTCTATTACATTGACTACTTACCCTTAGATCCTCTGCAATAATAACCCCTAAATCCCTTTCCTCAGATGTTGAGGTTAGGACTGTATCAAATATTCTATATTCAGCCCTTGGGTTTTTACGTCCCAGGTGCATTATCTTGCACTTATCCACATTAAAACTCAATTGCCACAGCTCCGACCATTTTTTTAGTTTACCTAAATCATTTGTCATTTGGCTGATCCCTCCAGGAACGTCAACCCTGTTGCAAGTCTTTGTGTCATCAGCAAAAAGACATACTTTACCATTAATACCTTCTGCAATATCACTAATAAAAATATTAAAGAGAATGGGTCCAAGTACTGACCCCTGAGGTACCCAACTGGTAACAAGACCTTGCGTCGAATAAACTCCATTTACCACAACCCTCTGTTGCCTGTCACTCAGCCACTGCCTAATCCATTCAACAATATTGGAATCCAAGCTCAAAGATTGCAATTTATTGATAAGCCTTCTATGCGGAACAGTATCAAAAGCCTTACTGAAATCTAAATAAGCAATGTCTACTGCACCACCTGTGTCAATTATTTTTGTTACCCAATCAAAAAAAATCAATAAGATTAGTTTGGCATGATCTCCCTGAGGTAAACCCATGTTGTTTCTGGTCCTGTAATCTATGTGTTTTTAGATGTTCAACAATCCTTTCCTTTAACATGGTTTCCATTAATTTCCCCACTACTGACGTAAGACTAACTGGCCTATAGTTCCCCTGATTCCTCCCTACTACCCTTCTTGTAAATGGGCACAACATTTGCTAATTTCCAGTCTTCTGGGACGACTCCCGTTAACGGTTTTGCTATTACACCACTGAGCTCTTTTAATAATTTAGGGTGGTTCCCATCAGGCCCCATTGACTTATTTGTCTTTACTTTAGACAGCTGCTGTAGAACCTCCTCCTCTGTAAACTCACATGTAAATGTCTCGTTAGTGTTGCCTCCTAACTGAGGTCCCTTTCCTTCCTTTTCTTCTGCAAAGACTGAACAAAAATATTCATTGAGGCAGTCAGCGAGACTTTTATCCTCTTCTACATACCTTCCTTCCTTCGTTTTTAATCTAACTAATCCATGTTTTACTTTTCTTTTCTTGTTTATGTATCTAAAAAATGTTTTGTCCCCCTTTTTTACTGACTGAGCTATTTTCTCTTCTGCGTGTGCTTTGGAAGCTCTTATAAATTGCTTTGCCTCTTTCTGCCTAATCTTATAGGTTTGCCTATCTTCTTCACGGAGTTTTTTTATAATTATTGAATGCTATCTTTTTGTTCTTCACTATTAGGCCACTTCTGCAGAGTACCACAGTGGTTTCTTCCCTTTTTTGTTTTTCCTAACAAGCCGAATGCAATTGCCTGTGGCCTTCAATAATGCCTCCTTTATATTATTTCCATGCATGTAGTTTTTGAAAAAACACCTTTTAAAAGTTGCATTTTTTTTACCTCTGTTCAGCAGCTGGTTGGGGTTTTTTGGCGACGTTCGGCAGTCCGTTCAGCAGGTCTTCAATTGTGTTCAGCGGTTTGCGGAGGCGTTTAGAGTTCTGTTTGGCGGATCGTCATCTGCATTCGGCGGAGATGGGTTAATCGGCAGCGTTCGGCGCACTTCAGTTAACCTGCGGTGAATGAGAGAGCACTGAAAATTTGGTGCTCTCTGTATAACCCCTCTAGTCCATCATTTGATAACTGGCTTTATCTGACCAAGTTGCAGTTCAAGGTGAAATTGCATAGCTCTTACTTTTGCTCTTAAGCAACATCTTATCTGAATGCTACTGTATAACTGCAATTATGTGTAAGTACATTTTCCTTCTGTTTTATGTTCAGCAGCATATAATATTAATCCTTTGAGAGTGGCTGCTGTAAGCTGCACTCCAAGTTATTCCATATCAGGAGTGTAGAAAATAGAGATGCTGTTATTGGGCACATATAAACATTACACAAACGGTAGGGATGATCCAGAGTAAATTTTGTCTTGGTCAAAAGTAGCCTACTTTGTAAACTGGAATAAAAAAATAGGGGTTCACCTCCTGTTGGCGCTGCTCGCTAAGGATTATTGGGCACCTGACATTACATTACATATGCAGATAGCGAACAAATACAATGTTTGTATATAGGAAAAGAGTGTGCAGACAAATCATGCAAACTTATACTGTATGCTCTCTTTTTCCCTTAAAACCAAGTTCAAATAAACGGGGTGCTTTATCAAGTTCTCGAATTCCGTATGAAGAAAAGGCAGTTCAGTGGATGGACTGAAGCTGGAGTGTGTCTTTCTCCCTCTTATGCATAGATTCGCAAACTCCGCTTGCCGTTGGCACCGTTGTCCTATGAGAGATCGCTCCTAATGCCGGAATCACCTCAAAGATATAAGCAGGACAAAAGCCGGACAAATAGTGCGTTCTGATAATATTTGCAATAAAACAAGATAAGGGTAGTCACACTTACGTGGTTTGGAGCTAGAAAATGTCTTACAGTTGTGTTCAAAATTATTCAACCCCCAATGCTGTAAAGGGTTTTAGGGAATTTAGTGTACATTTGTAATTGTATTCAGAATAAAATCCTACAAGGACTTTTTAAAGAGCCATATGCAACTAAAATGACATCAATTGGTTTTGTAATACAGTAGTAAATGTTTCTTTTGTGAATTCTTCATTGACACAATTATTCAACCCCTTAAAGACTACCACTCTGAAGAACAGAGGTTCATTCAAGTGTTTTCAATCAGGTATTGAAAACACCTGTGGATGTCACGGAGCAGCAATAAAGCATAATAAGCACCAATTAGGCAGCTTTAAAAAGACTGTGATACTCAGCTCCTTCTAGACATTTACTGGTGTGGTTACAAACATGGTGAAGTCAAGAGAATGGTCCAGGAAGACAAGAGAAGAGGTGATTACTCTTCACAGGAAGGGCAATGGCTATAAGAAGATTGCAAAGATGTTAAACATACCAAGAGAGACCATAGGAAGCATCATTCGCAAATTCAAGGGAAAGGGCACTGTTGAAACGCTACCTGGTCGTGGCAGAAAGAAGATGCTGACTTCGACTGCTGTGCGCTACCTGAAGCGTAGAGTGGAGAAAAGTCCCCGTGTGACTGCTGAGGAACTGAGAAAAGATTTGTCAGATGTGGGTACTGAAGTTTCAGCTCAGACAATACGGCGCACACTGCGTTATGAAGGCCTCCATGCCAGAACTCCCAGGCGCACCCCCTTGCTGTCTCCAAAGAATAAGAAGAGTCGACTGCAGTATGCCAAAAGTCATGTGGACAAACCACAGAAGTTTTGGGATAGTATTCTGTGGACTGATGAAACAAAATTAGAACTGTTTGGGCCCATGGATCAACGCTATGTTTGGAGGAGGAAGAACAAGGCCTATGAAGAAAAGAACACCTTGCCTACTGTGAAGCATGGCGGGGGTCAATCATGCTTTGGGGCTGTTTTGCTTCTGCAGGTACAGGGAAGCTTCAGCGTGTGCAAGGTACCATGAATTCTCTTCAGTACCAGGAGATATTGGATGACAATGTGATGCAGTCCATCACAAACCTGATGCTTGGGAGACGTTGGACCTTTCAACAGGACAATGATCCCAAGCATACCTCCAAGTCCACTAGAGCATGGTTGCAGATTAAAGGCTGGAACATTTTGGAGTGGCCATCGCAGTCACCTGACTTAAATCCGATTGAGAACCTCTGGTGGGACTTAAAGAAAGCAGTTGCAGTGCGCAAGCCTAAGAATGTGACTGAACTGGAGGCTTTTGCCCATGACGAATGGGCGAAGATACCCGTAGATCGCTGCAAGACACTTGTGTCAAGCTATGCTTCACGTTTAAAAGCTGTTATAACTGTAAAAGGATGTTGTACTAAGTACTAAGATTGAATGTCACTTGGGGGTTAAATAAAACTGATAATGATGTGAGCACAGAAAAGACATTTGTGGTTATTTCATTATAAATGTTATGTTATATTTGTCTGACCTACACGTGCCGCTTTGATTTAATTGTAAGCAAGATGACTGAATGATCAAAATCAATATCAAACTGGCCAAAACACTCAATTTCAGTGGGGGTTGAATAATTTTGAACACAACTGTAGCTCGTCATTTGTGCGTTGTTAGCCCATAAAGGCTGTACAGCTGAGGAGGCCAGTATTGCACTGGCAAAACGCGTCCTGCAAAAACCCTAGCTACACAGATTTGTTTTATTTATATGTTATGCCCAAATAAACCCCCTTTGATTTTACAATCTGCCTCCCTCATTCTTAAAATCCTTCTGGAACAAAGACCACTGCTCGGACCGAGTCCATCTAATCCAAGATAGACCCACGACTGCGCAGTTCCACCACGGAGGAAAAAGGAAGGCAGCAAAAGGGAAGTTTGACCACCTTTATGGGCTAACAACGCACAAATGACGAGCTAAGACATTTTCTAGCTCCAAACCACGTAAGTGTGACTACGCACTACGCTTATTTTGTTTTATCGCATATATTATCAGAACGCACTATTTGTCCGGCTTTTGTCCCGCTTATATCTTTGAGGTGATTCCGGCATTAAGACCGATCTCTCATAGGACAACGGTGCCAACGGCAAGCAGAGTTTGCGAATCTATGCAGAAGAGGGAGAAAGACACACTCCAGTTTCAGTCCATCCACTGAACTGCCTTTTCTTCATACGGAATTCGAGAACTTGATAAAGCACCCCGTTTATTTGAACTTGCATGATTTGTCTACACACTCTTTTCCTATATACAAACATTGTATTTGTTCGCTATCTGCATATGTAAAGTAATGTCAGGTGCCCAATAATCCTTAGCGAGCAGCGCCAACAGGAGGTGAACCCCCATTTTTGAACTCAGGCTGTTCCCCTGCAGCCAATGCTGCACTTCAGCGACTAGGTGGGCCAGAGGAGGGTCCGGTGTTAACTTCCTCCTGCCAGGAACAACCCACCCAGCATTAAGGGGTTAATACTGGTATAGATAATACAAACAAGAATCTTTTTCAGCTTAGATGACCATTTTAAAGCATTTGGTTGCTAGAGGATGTATAATATCCAAAGGTACTTATCACACGTGGTCACTGCAAAGGTAGAGACTTAAGAGTAGCAAAAACAGGCATAAAAACACCTGGAGCATAACTGCAATGCCAAATAACAATGAATGGAAAACATAGCTGACCTTGCTACAAATGGAGTGTTTAGGATAATTACACTGTGAAAGCTATTTTGCTTAACTACTGCCAGATAGATCTGTTAAGAAAATTACAAGAAACATGGCAGAACTTTGTATATTATGCAGTTCTATCTCCAGGATATGGGAAATGTCTCAGTATATTGACAGCGCCATTGAACAATTTTGAAATTGTCATTGATACTATTTGAATCCAATATCCTTTCTCCATAAAGCACATGACTCATCAGCTATCACTGTATGCTTATTCAAAGTAGTACTAAACTGTCATCTGCTTTGCTGGAGTATAAAAATTATATATAAAAAAAGTTTACTACATAATGGGCTTTACAGAAAAGGAAAAGCAAAAAAAAAAAAAAAAAATGGAAAATGCATCTGCGTGCACCATACAAGAAATGAAAACCAAATTATGTAAAACTGCAAATTCTGGAGGAAATTTATCCCGGAATTTTTTTTAGAGAACCTTTCTATTTTGTAACTATCTAGTACAGTGTTCCCTTATTGTGACCTTTAATAAATGGGCAGGTGCTGTTCACATTCTCTGCCCAACAGTATTTTTTATTTTATGTGATTTTGTTCACCTTTTTGTCCCTTAGCGCAAGCTGCTCGTCTACAGCTCAGTGGCTTTCTAATATGCAAGTTCCGTTGTGCCGGTGCAGAACAATGGATCAAAGTAGTGTGTGCATAAGCAATAGTCATCCATCGGCTGCTTCGCTGAGCACTGAAATCACTAGTCACTGATCTGGTGACCAGCAGCTGGGAAATTCAAATTCCTGGCTGCTAATGACACTGGGTGGGGTGCAGGAAACTCCTCCACTTCACCCTGCATTTTTGCCTGATTGGGCCGGGGGGGGGCACTCCTTACATCCTGACCACTTTAAAAAGCTAAAGTCATCAGGATGAGCACAGCGTTCCTTTCATTACACAACTGGCTGGCTCTAGTATCTAGCTTTAGTAATCACTAAATTGTTGTCTACGTACTGAAAAAAATCTGTAAAAGGTCATTGTTGAGAAATTGTTTAGCTTCATTGGTCTATCTGTAAAATCAGCAATATTGCATTAAGGACCTGAACCGTTTTCCCCATTACTTAACTACATCTCAGCAGTCTTGGCTGAATGAATTTTGAGTGTGTCTTTGCTTACAGTGCAATTCTAGTGAATCAAGTGGCTCTCTGCCTCATCATATCAAGTGCGGTCGTCTGCGGCACAGCAATGTTCACATATTATGTGAACTGTGACCCCCTCCTGGCTGGATACGTTTCTGCTTCTGATCAGGTATAATTTTTTTCTTATTTTATATAATGTCAATTAGCTTTGTAGAGCGCGACATTTGAAACTATTAGGGTAGAAAAAGCTATTGTTACAACAAAAGTTAGTCTAGCGTGGTCATAACCAGACCCGGACTGCGTCAAAAAATAGGCCCACTTTTGTCTACCACTATACAGAAACACAAACGCGCGCACACACACATATTTATACACACCTCCATATGCACCACTATACTCAAACCACTATACATACGCCTACACACCCCCCATTATATACTTATACGTGCACCTACACAGCACTATTATTAAAGCTATACGTGAACATACACAACACCATCATATACAGTGGCAAGTATGTGAACCCTTTGGGATTACGTGGAGTTTTGCATGAATTGGTCATAAAATGTGCTCTGATCTTCAGCTCAAGTCACAACAATTTGAAAAACACAGTTTGCTTAAAATAATACAACACAAACATTAAATGTTTTCATGTTTTTATTGAACAGAACATGTAAACATTCACAGTGCAGGGTGGAAAAAGTATGTGAACCTTTGGACTTAATAAATGGTTGACCCTCCTTTGGCAGCAATAACCTCAACCAAACGTTTCCTGTAGTTGCAGATTTTATTTTGTTGAAGCCATTCTTTTGTTGAATTACTTGTATGCTTTGGGTCATTGTCCTGTTGCATCACCCATCCTCTGCGGAGCTTCAGTTGGCAGACAGATGGTCTTACGTTTTCCTGCAAAATGTCTTGATAAACTCTGGAATTCATTTTTCCATCAATGACAACAATCCGTCCAGGCCCTGAGGCAGCAAAGCAGCCCCAAACCATGATGCTCCCTCCGCCATGTTTTACAGTGGGGATGAGGTTTTAATGTTGGTGTGCTGTGCCTTTTTTCTCCACACAGTGTTGTGTGTTTTTTCCAAACAACTCAATTTTGGTTTCATCTGTCCACAGAATATTTTGCCAGTAGTGCTGTGGAACATCCAGGTGCTCTTTTGCAAACTTCAAACGTGCTGCAATATTCTTTTTGGACAGCAATGGCTTCCTCCGTGGTGTCCTCCCATGTACTCCATTCTTGTTTAATGTTTTCCTTATTGTAGATGTGTCAACAAAAATGTTAGCATGTGCCAGAGATTTCTGTAACTCTTTAGCTGACACTCTAGAATTCTTCTTTACCTCATTAAGCATTTTGCGCTGTGCTCTTGCAGTCCTCTTTACAGGACGACCACGCCTAGGGAGAGTAGCAACAGTGCTGAACTTTCTCCATTTGTAGACAGTCTGTTTTACCGTGGACACATGAACATCAAGGCTTTTGGAGATACTTTTGTAACCCTTTCCAGCTTCATGCAAGTCAACAATTCTTGATCGTAGGTCTTCTGAGAGCTCTTTTCTGCGAGGCATGGTTCACATCAGGCAGTGCTTCTTGAAACCAGTAATCCCAAAACTGGTGTGTTTTTAAAGGGCAGGACAGCTTTCAGCAACACATCCAATAATATCACACTGATTGGACTCAAGGTTGGCTCACTCCTGGCTCCAATTAGCTCTTAGAGAAGGCATTAGGCTAGGGGTACACATACCTTTTCCACCCTGCACTGTGAATGTTTACATGTTATGTTCAATAAACACATGAAAACATGTTTGTGTTGTATTATTTTAAGCAGACTGTGTTTTTCAAATTGTTGTGACTTAGATGAAGATCAGAGCACATTTTATGACCAATTCATGCAAAACTCCATGTAATCCCAAAGGGTTCAAATACTTTTTATTGCCACTGTACCTATACGTGCACTATACACCGCTATCATATACCTATATGTGAACTACACACTGCAATTCTATACCTAAATGTGCACTACACACCCCTATTATATACCTACACGTGCTCCTGCACACCCCTATTATATACCTACATGTGCTCCTACCCACCTCTATTAACTCCTTCACTGCTGAGCCAATTCATTTGTGTGCGGAGCTCAATTTTACCGTTTTGTGCGCATCGTGTTTAACCTCCCTGGCGTTACGATTCTGATATATTTTATGTTACAATCGTTACAATTTATTTAGCCCCCTAGAGGTTTTCCTGAGTGTGGCTTATGGTTAATTTCATTGCTGAAAGCGGTAACCCCGAGCCACACTCGGGCTGGATACATAGATGTCCCTGCGCTCCCTCGCTGTCCTCGGCAGTCACCTTCGTGCGATCACGGCGTCCTACTTCCTGGTTCCCTTCACGTGAGAAGGGAACCAGGACACCACGATCGCACGGAAAACAGCGAGGGAGCGCAGGTAAAGGTATGTATCCAGCCCGATGTGGCTCGGGGTTACCGCTTTCAGCAATAAAATTTAACCCCAAGCCACATTCGGGAAAACCGCAAGGGAGGTTAAACGCGATTTGAAGTCATGTTTTATTGTAGAACCCAGACAAATTATATATTCTTTTTTATGGCAGACTCGGCATATTCATAATGTATCACTATTACATGTATATGTCATGTCATGCCAGAATGTATCTACAGCGTGTAAGGTTATTTTTTTCACATTTTATCATCCGAGTCTGTGGTTATATATTCTATGGGGCACGCTTGGTAAAAAGAATTAGAAATGGGAACCCGTTACTGTATTTTTCTGAGAAAATACATGATTTTAGCGAAAACTGAATACAAATTTTTCGTTAGTGCGGCACTATTGTTAGCATAATTGAAACCTGAACAATAGTGCTGCATTAATAAAAAAAAAAAAGCAGCAGTGGATGTGAGAGGTCGCAAGCTGGGAGAGCGCTGCTGATTTTTCAGCATTTTGGCCGTTTTACAGCGACTTTTCTATCCTACCTGGTTTTCCCACAGACCTGCCACCCACGGAGCACCTGTGGGTCATCCGCATGAGGACTTCCTGGACATATTCCGCCGTTGTTTTGGCCCGGTAGATCTAGGGCCTAGTGCGGCCTAGTTGCAGCAGCCATTTTGCGGAGCCTGGGGAGTTTATTAATTTTCATGTGGAACTAATTTCCGGCTGCCGCTTGCTGATCACTCCCGGACAAGGGAAAGAAAACCCAGAAGCAGCTATTAAACAGGTCATAGGGCCCCAGACAGAGGGATATACGTGATTCCCTGCGTGGAGGTAGCCTTTCTGGAACAGTAGCTCCCTCTCTTGGCATGTCCCAGGGTTGTGGCACGTCGGAGGAGGACAATGCCTCATGGCCTACGGGACGAGGCCCTGGTTTTGAATGGCTGGCCCCCACCTCGCAACTACGAGATAGAGCAGCGCTGAGTTCCGCGGCATGCGAATGGGCCCAGAAGAAATGGAAGAAAGCCCTGGGGTGGCCTCTCTTAGGGCAACAGCGCCTACCTCTGACCCCTCCTCTGGGGGCTCGGAGGAGGACATTTCCCACTCTGACGCAGGTGACCTGCCTGCGCGGCCCACCCGCCCTTTCGCTACTAAGGACTCTAACCAACCGTCCCCAGGCATCTCTGGAAGTTCGGGGACCCCACCGGCTGCCGCTGGGACACCTTCTGCACACCTTGCCCTGGACCCTGTTGCTGCCTCCGATGATGGATGCCCCCACCACGATGGAAGACTATCGACGGTTTATCGCTGCAATAAAAACCCGGACTCTGCTCTGAGGTGGAGGGGGTCCGCTCCCAGGTCGTGATGGTGCAGGCCCAGAAGGCGGACCTAGCCGGTGAACAAGCAGTCCTGTCTTCTCAGGTGTGCGCCCTTCGGTCGCAGGTGGATTTGCTTACCCGCACAGTGGAGGCTCTGGAATCCCGCCACCAAGTCACAACTTTAAGCAGCTCCAGGGTCCCGCGCACCTATCCGGTTTGAGGGAGCACAGTTGCAGCTGTATCGAGACCTTCCCTTTGTAACTCTGATGGCGAGACGGCGCTTCCGAGAGGTGACTACTTTTCTTCGACACAAAGGGACCCGTTATCACTGGGGTGTGGCTGGGTCACTTCTGGTAACACATGAGAATGTCCCCACCACCATCTCGGAGCCAGCCGAGGCATGGCCGATTCTTTTGGGCATGGGACTTATCCCCGACCACGAGCCCACACCCCTGGACTGAGAACTTTTGCCTACGTGCCTTTTTTTTTTCTTCTTCTTAGCCGGTTCCTGCTCTGATGTGTTATTGCCTGCATGTACCCCTCCACTGATCCAGCCGCATTGAGCTTTTTTCCAGCCTCAGCTCCTGATTTTCTGACCCATAGGTCACAAAAGAGGATCTCAACCCCCCTCCCCCGTTTTTTTTGACTCCCTCTTTCTGCAAGAGATGCTTTCTGAGGACATAGGCGTGTTTCTTTTTTTCCGCTCTACCTGAGGACGTTTGAGAGGAGCTTTCTTTAATCTTCCCTACGGTGTCTTATCTTAGGCTAGGGTCAGATGAGCGCATTTTGTACGGACTGTGCGTCCGTGCAGTACGGACGTACTTTCTGACTGACGACAAGGTAGTGGCCACACAGTCCGTTTTTTTCACTGACGTATTTTTTGGCTAATGTAGCAGGGAAAATAAATTACAATGAAAAAACATTCTGTCCGTCAAAAATGCTGGACGTATAAATGCAGTCCGTCTGACCATGCTCCATCAATCACACACAAACCTATGCAGACGTTGTGGACATGGCGCACTCCGCACGTCCGTTCTAGCAGTATTACATCCTTGCCTAACCTGCGTCCGTTTGCAGCGTCCGTCAGCCCCCGCACTACTGTGCAGACGTACTTCGTGTGTGGGGCTCCATTTAACACAATTGTATGCTATCACGGACGTACTTATGTGTGGGCAACACGGACGTTAACACTGCGCTCGTCTGACCCCAGCCTTAGGTTTTATTTGGTCTTATTTTATCTACTTTTTGCTTGTTGACTTACGTGAACGTTTTCTATGTGTTCATGTCTATATTGCTTGTTTTATTTTTTACCATGACAGTAGAAGTGGCGGCCCTGCATGGCCGTGTTATGTCTGGTCGCACTGTGACCCTGTTTAAAATCTTTAAAGAATTTAAAAAAAAAGAAAAAATATATATTTTTTATTATTATTTACAGGAAACCTGGTCAAGTTTGATATCATTGGAAAGGCCATGCTCTAGACTTTCCAATGATGCCAAATTTGGCCTGCTACATATCAGGAGATGCAGTGGTCCAAAGAACCCTTCTATCTCCACCATAGGGAAATTATGCTAACTGCTAATTAACTCCATGCGCGAAGGCGTCAGTGGGCGGAGGCGGCTCCGGAGGCTTGGCTGACATCCAAGGTGTCAGCCACTCGGAAGTGGACAAGCCCTGAAAAGTGCCAAGAACTCCCTCCCAAAAAAGTGAAATTTAATAAAACTGATTAGGTAGTCCTATTAAGCGCCATCAAAGGCCTTGTTGGCATAACAACGTATAGCATGTTTGGGGATTGAGGTATAAGGGAGGAAGACCAGTTAGCCGTTAGGGCCTTACGAATATTTTTAGTGAAGTGGTGACCATGAAGATAGCCAGTTTGTGACGGACCGATCATTTGTGTCAGAGTCGCCTGCAGGCGTCTTGCCATGATAGTAGAAAAGATTTTCAGAGCCATAAAGGAGGTTGATAAGAAGTTACCAGAGTGGGATCCTTGCAAGGTGTGGGGAGGACCAACAGCCAAGCTTCATTAAAGGAGGAGAGGGGGGGGGGTTGCCTTTAAAAAAATTCTAATATAAATTGACTAAGTGTGGAATTAAGAATCCTGAGAGTAATTTGTAATATTCTGCCCCAAAACCCATCAAGGTCGAGAGTTTTATAATTTTTTAGGTTAGAAATTGTGTTCTGTACCCTCTTGGTAGTAATAGGAGCTGAAAGAAGTTCCTGGGGACACATTTTGGGAATGTTGGATTGATGGAGAAATGTAATTTGGGTATGCCAATAGTCAAGGTCGGTTTTCTATAAATCAGTGGTGGCCACCATGTCCTGTTCCCTCCCGTGTTTCCCAATGGTGGAGATTGCTCTTTATTGGAGGACACCTTTTCTTTACATATTGGAGGACACACTTTTCCTTACATATATGCAGTAGTACAATGAGTATTTGTATACCCTTGATAAAGGTCTTGGACCGAAACGTCGAGTTAGCTGCTCTCTGCTGTCCTGCAGGATCCCCTTGGTTATTTTTTCTATTTATTTGCTTTGATTTTGTGTGGCTATTTATGGAGCAATATGGTTTTATTAATATCTGGTGTTATGCATTATTGTCAGCTGACACAATTGTTCATTTGTGTGCATTTTTCAGTTGATTTAAGCCAGATTTGGTCGTGGTGGGCTGGTATACACACTTTGTGAATATTTTTTCATCTATTTGTGTGGTATAACCTTCTATTCCCTGGCGACTAATTCATGAAGTGTGTTGTTATTTTTCTTTTCTGATCAACTATTGGTATTTGTGTTGTTTCTCAAAGGCTTTTTATTTTATGGTGTGCTTTTGAGTTTATACATTCGCATTGATTATTTGGGACTGGAGAAAAGGACCACTCCTTCAAAAGTGGCACCCGAGTACATGCTTTAAGATTCAGTGCGCAGTACAATACTTTCTTTATTGCAATGACGTTTGGAAGCCCACCCAGTGTGCTTTGAGAACTTGTGAAGGGGATGTCCAATGTGTATCCTGGAGGAAACCGATATCTGGGTCAAGTAGTGTTAAATGGTGTCACCGACAAAGGCTGCAGGGGACCACCAATTTAACCCTTTAACTGCTGAGGACGTGTGGGGAATGTCCTGATTGACTCCTAAGGAAAGATGGGGTGGAGATGGGGGGTTCCTTTGAACCCCGATATCGCCCGAATGTTGACAGCTAGCATGGCCATGTTTGGTATCACTAGAAAGGCCAGAGCATGGCCTATCCAATGATATCAAACATGACTATGTTTAAAGTAAAGAAAAAAAAAAAATTTAAAAAAAGGAAATACTGTTTTTTTTAAGATGTGAAATGGCTCAGCAGTGAAGGGGTTAAACCCCTTTTATATCTCCATGTGGTTCTGTCGTTTCCGTTATGTATATTTGTCTGATCCCGCTTGCATCTCCCTCACCCAGGAATTGGCTTTAAGCAGATCGCTCTGCTACTTCGTGATCCTTTGCTTCAACAGGGCATGAGTATGTGTGGGAGGGAGTAGGCATTTGTTATTATTATTATTATTCTTTATTTATAAAGCGCCAGCATATTCCGCAGCGCTGTACAATAGGCACAGTATAGACAGGGTTACAATACATTGAACAACATTTCACAAACAGTACAGGAGGAGATGAGGGCCCTATTCCCGTAGGAACTCACAATCTGGGAGGGTTGGGGTTGGAAACAGGAGGAGAGGACTGTAAGGTGAGAGTGATTGATGGTTGCGTCAGTGAGTTGGGTGGTAGGCTTCCCTAAATAGGAACATTTTAAGGGAGCGTTTGAAGGAAGAGAAGTTATGGGAAAGTCTGACAGTACGAGGGAGAGTGTTCCAGAGAGTGGGGGCTGCGCATGAGAAATCCTGCAGTCTATCATGGGAAGAGGTGATGCGGGGAGAAGCTAGGCGCAGGTCACTGTTTGACCTTAGGGAGCGGGCTGGGGTGTATTTGGTGATTAGTGAGGACAGGTAGTGGGGAGCTGAGTTAGTGAGGGTTTTGTAGGTAAGGATAAGGATTTTGAACTTAATTCTGCAGTGGATGGGGAGCCAGTGAAGGGACTCGCAGAGGGGAGCGGCAGAGACAGAGCGGCGGGTGAGGTGAATTAGCCTGGCGGAGGCGTTCAGGATGGATTGTAGGGGGGAGAGGCGGGACAGAGGGAGGCCAGATAAGAGATTATTGCAATAGTCGAGTCGGGAGATTACCAGGGCGTGTATGAGCTGTTTTGTGGTGACAGCGGTAAGAAATGGCCTAATTCTGGAAATATTATGCAGTTGGTATCGGCAGGAGGAGGAAAGAGACTTGATGTGGGGGATGAAGGAAAGAGCAGAGTCAAGTGTAACTCCAAGACAGCGAACTTGGTTTGATGGGAAGATGGTGATACCCTCCACCGTGATAGAGAAGTCAGGAGGTGGGGAGGCATTGGAGGGAGGAATAAGTAGGAGTTCAGTCTTTGACATGTTGATCTTTAGGTGGTGGGAGGCCATCCAGGAGGAGATGCCAGATAAACAGTCACTGACTTTTGAAAGGACAGGGGGAGAGAGATCAGGGGTAGAGAGGTAGATCTGAGTGTCATCAGCGTAGAGGTGGTAATTAAAGCCAAAGCTGTTGATGATTTTGCCCAGGGAGGAGGTGTAGATGGAAAAGAGCAGAGGACCAAGGACAGAGCCTTGAGGTACACCAATAGATAGAGGCAATGAAGAGGAGGAGTTACCAGCAAAGGACACACAGAAGGACCTGTTGGATAAATAGGAGTCAACCCAAGCAAGTGCAGTGTCACCGAGACCCAGAGAGTTGAGGGTCTGTAGAAGGAGGGGGTGGTCAACAGTGTCAAAAGCAGCCGAGAGGTCAAGCAGGATGAGAATAGAATAGTGGCCGTGTTTTTTAGCAGTTAGGAGGTCGTTGGTGACTTTGGTGAGGGCAGTTTCAGTTGAGTGTAGGGGACGGAAGCCAGATTGCAGGGGGTCAAGTATGGAATTGGAGGACAGGAAGAGGGAGAGGCGGTTGAAGACTAGTTTTTCTAAGAGCTTAGATGTGAAGGGAAGCAGGGATACAGGGCGGTAGTTGGATGGAGAGTTGGGATCGAGGGATGGTTTCTTTAGTAAAGGGGTAACTAGCGCGTGTTTGAAGGCGGATGGGAAGGAGCCAGTGGAGAGAGATAGGTTGAAGATGTGTGTTAGAGCAGGGGTGAGGGAGGAGGAGAGGGGAGGAATTAGATGTGAGGGAATGGGGTCGAGCGGGCACGTGGTGAGATGTGAGGAGGACAATAAGGAATTGACTTCCTCCTCAGTGGCTGGGAGGAAGTGGCAGAGGGGACCTCTGGGAGTGGAGGTGGCAGATAACTATCTTGTGTAGGGATGTTGCTTCTGATAGTTAAAGTTTTACTGAGGAAGTAGTCTGCCAGGTCTTGAGTGCTGAAGGCAGCTGTGGGGGGAGGTGCAGGTGGGTAGAGGAGGGTGTTGAAGGTGGACCAGAGCCGTTTAGGGTTGGAGGACAGCGTAGATATAAGAGATGAGAAGAAGGATTGTTTGGCCAAGTGGAGGGTAGAGGTGTATGACCGGAGAATAAACTTGAAGTGAACAAAATCAGCTTCAGAGCGGGATTTCCTCCAGGCACACTCTGCAGTGCGGGAGCATCTTTGCAGGTAGCGAGTCTGGAGGGTGTGCCAGGGCTGAACCTGGCGGCGTGGGGCCTTACAGAGTCGAAGAGGAGCAAGAGTGTCTAGAGCAGAGATAAGCGTAATGTTGTAGTGATTAGTGGCAGCATCAGGGCAGGTGAAGGATGAGGTGTGAGGGAGGTGGTGAAGTAGGTTGGAGAATTGATGGGGGTCCACAGCATGTAGATTTCTGCGAGTGTGTGTGCGGGGTGGGGGAGCAGGGTGTTTAGGAAGTCCAGATAGGTTGAAAGAGAGAAGGTGGTGGTCAGAGATGGGGAAAGGGCGACAGTTGAACTCAGAAATGGAGCAGAGGTTGGAAAAGACAAGGTCAATAGCGTGACCATCGCGGTGGGTAGGGAGGAGGGAGGATTGTGTGAGTCCAAGGGAGGACGTGAGTGAAAGAAGTTTGGAGGCAGCAGGGGCGGAAGGATCATCAATGGGAATGTTGAAGTCCCCGAGAACTAGGCATGGAAGATTAGAAAACAGGAAGTAAGAAAGCCAGGTAGCAAAGTGGTCAAAGAACTGGGAGGTTGGTCCCTGTGGGCGGTAGATGACTGCCACCCTGAGGGCCAGAGGACAGAACAGGCGGATGCAGTGTGTCTCGAAGGAGAGGGATGGGGGTGGAGGGAGATGCTGGTAGGTGCAGGTGGGAGAGAGCAGGATTCCGACCCCGCCACCATTTCTCTCACCCGGTCTGGGGGTATGGCTCAAGTGTAGACCGCCATGTGAGAGAGCAGCAACGGAGGCCGTGTCAGAGGGAGTTAGCCAGGTTTCAGTTAAAGCTAGGAGGTTGAAGGAGTTTGAAAGGAAGAGGTCATGGATTGCTGTGAGTTTGTTGCACACAGAGCGAGCGTTCCAGAGGGCGCAGGAGAAAGAGGACAGGCGCTGAGGGTTTATGGGAATGAGGTTGCTGGGCTTGCAGGGAGGTGATTTATGTGCGATGGAGATAGGATGAGAGGGAAGTATTGGATGTGTTGTGGGGCCAGGGTTAGGGGATATGACACCTGAATAGAGTAACAGCAGGAGGGTGAGAAAGAGAAGGTGGGAATGGGATTTGTTGGAGTGGGAGTGATTGGCAGCACGAGACATAGAGGGAGACCATGTTCTGAGGAAACAAAGGAGCTCATGCGAGGCCATCATGTGGGACGAGAGGAGGGAGGGAGAGATGCAGTGTAGGGGTCGGTGGTAGAGGGGCAGGAGTTCCATTTAAGGAGAAAGGTAGAAGTAAAGAGCAGAAGTGTGAGAGAAAGCATAATATAGACGTGTGTTTACCCAGAGTAAAAATTGGGCCTTGCAGTTCCTTCCTCCAGTCCCGCAACTTGGAAACGCAGGGACGTTGTTTACAGTTTTCTATTACAGACATGCAGAGGTTAAATAAAGTCAGTTCTAGTTTGTTTTTTCCCCTGCAAGAAGCTCCAGTTATTGCCTGGGTTTTGGGCCAGAATCAGTACTCCTGTGGGATACTGATGGTGAGGGGAGCAGTCTGCAGGTGGGTACAGGACCTAACGTTACAAATGGTGGAGGACTTTTTTTCGATCTATGGTCGAATTAAGACCCTCTACATTCCACGATACTAATCTATTAGAAGTGCAAGCAAAACATTTGTGGGCCTTGTAGGTGGGGATTGACAAGGAGGAGTAAGAGGCGTCATAGGGGATACCAATTGTAAAAAGGGGATTCATACAGTGGTAAATCCAGCAATAGAGGGGGCAGCAGACTGTCCCAGAGGCAGCCCCACCACCTCAAATATTTCAAAATGTAATATGTTATACTGTATCACTAACATATACCTGATCCAAAACATTTGAGAGTAACCAAAAAACCCAAAACAGTTCAATATAGGCATGACCCAATGAAGCCGAGGTGTCCCATGTAATCAGGAAGCCCTGTAAAGAAATGTATATATAGTATACACCCAAATATGAATTGGGTTCTAAGATTTGTTTGAATTTTAAGTGATTCTTTGAAATGAATTGACAGTCTGTAAATGCCTACTTTGCATTAATTTCTATTCTCATGTGCCAATAGTTTAGCAATTTTAAAATGTTTATTTTTTTTCTCCACTGTACACGTGAATAACAAGTGACAGTGGATCGTTGTTATTCCTTGGTTTGCGCTTCTACACAAAGTATAGGAAGCGTAAATGTACTCTAAGCTGCTGGACAAATCAAGGAGCAAGAGGAATTTCCAGTCAACTTGGAATAGCAGACATGCCCCAGATATTGACTAGTGGAACCATTAGGCTGGCTGTCCACTGGGTCCATAGCTGGCCGACCGACTCTGTCATCCGCCAACGGACAGGCCACTGAACAGAAAAAAAAACTCTGCTGCGGGGGGGGGGAACCCTATCCTTGGTGCTGAAACAGGGTTTCAGCACTAAGGGCAGCTCCATCGAACCCTGCCGAAGCAAAAAAAATACTAATAAAATAAATCCATTGCCAAACATTGCAGGAGGAAAAAAAAAACTGTCCCTGGTGCTGAAATAGGTTTCAGCACTAAGGGCAGCAAACGCCAAACGTAGACGGACTGGAGAAGAAAAAAAAGCCGCACTTGGCCAGAAAAAAAAAAGCCTGGTCTTCTAAAAGAAAAAAGGGAACCCAAAATTTTGCCTAAAAAAAAACATCCAGAAAAAAAATCAATTACAATTTTTTTTCCGTATGAAAAGAATAAATGGTTGAATAAAAAAAATAAGTTTTTTTTTACATTGAATCCTATGGGATTCACCTGTCAAACGGAATCACTTCTCTATGGGGCAATTTTCCAGCCACGACACAGTGATTTAACTATTTATGTCACTTGTACCAGATTGTCCCAGCGTCGTCCGAAAAATATCATTGAAATGGGAAAGATCACTAATCAAAAAAAATCTTCTGAAGTCGTCCGATGGAAGTCGGAGGCAGTGGAAGAAGGCTGAATCGTCTGAACGTTGTGAGATTGGTCGGGCGACGACAGACGATATTGGATGATCGCACCGTCGCACAAATACGGACCCAGTGGACTGCCAAACTTATAGCTGATGGCTCAATCTTAAATATTAGCGGTTCCACCAGAATCGGGCTCTGTTTTCAAAGTGATCTGGACCACCAGCTTTCATTCCTTTTAACATGCATATGTTTTACTCTCCATAAATCATTCAACCGTGGTGAGAGATTCAAAACTGTCATCACACAAAAGCTGTTGTAAAGGAATTTTTCAAATAATTTGTAAAAATCATTTTACAAGGGGGTCAAGAAACCATCCCACATCTATAGCCATCTATTGGGTTTACCACAATTCAATTGCTTATGCCGAGCCGTAGCTAGCTCTTTTTATTGTACCCGAGGCAAGAACAGAAAATGTAACACATATCTGTCATCACAACAGACAGCTTACAACATGGCACTAAAGTTGCAATGCGCACCATCAATACCTCTAAAGTCACAGAGTGAATTCTACGCATCATTTCTCATAAACGTAATGTTCAATTGCTTACAGTACATGCCGTATATGGTGCTGGAAATCTTTGATCAATATCCAGGACTCCCTGGACTCTTCTTGGCCTGTGCATACAGTGGGACTTTAAGGTGAGATTTACAGTGGGCAAATATTTGAAAATGGTCCACACATCTGTACATGAGAGCTTGCATGATCACTAAACAATTTAGAAAATATCTTTTTGGTTATTTCAGCACTGCATCTACTAGCATCAATGCAATGGCGGCTGTAACCGTTGAGGATCTAATTAAGCCAAGGTTTCCACAAATTTCCATGAAGAGCCTGGCCCTTATTGCAAGGGGACTTTGTAAGTGTTCATTGTACAACTCTGGCAGGATGGGTTGATAAAATGTAATATGGCATCAAACCTCATGGTGGCACTATAAGAATCAACTATATGATACCTGCATACTCCGCAACTTAGATCAAAAGTCAATCCCTAAAGTTAAGAAACATTGGGTCCTATTCCATGGTTGGTGTTAACTTAACCAGGGCTGTTGTAAATTTACCGGAGCCATTATATTCTATGGGGTTTACAACAGCTCTGGTTAAGTAAGCACCAACCTTGGAATAGGGCCCTTTAAGTAGGGATGCACCGATACCGATACTAGTATCGGGGCCGATATTGCCATTTGCACGAGTACTTGTTACTCGTGCAAACGCCCCGATACATCCCGCGATGCCGGCTTGCCGGTATCCGCGGGGCTGGGGAAGCTGGCCGCGTGCATGAAAAGCACGCGGCCAGCGTTCCCGTCCGGCGCGCCGCGATACTCACCCATCCTGAAGGTCCGGTCGCTGGGCAGTGATGCGTTCCCGCGGCCACTGGGCGCTCCTGTGACGCTGCCTCTCAGCTGGAGGCCGCGTCACAGATGCGCCCGGGGGCCACATGATCGTATCACTGCCCAGCAACCGGACCTTCAGGATGGGTGAATATCGCGGCACGCCGAAGAGGAACGCTGGCCGCGTGCTTTACATGCACACGGCCAGCTTCCCCAGCGTTCGAGCTGGGGGCAAATCCATGACACCTGGGGGCAAATCCATGAGACCTGGGGGTAAATCCATGAGTCCTGGGGGCAAATCCATCAGAGCTGGGGCATATCCATCAGAGCTGGGGGACAAATCCATGTGAGCTGGGGGACAAATCCATGTGAGCTGGGGGCAAATCCATGTGAGCTGGGGGCAAATCCATGAGACCTGGGGGTAAATCCATGAGACCTGGGGGTAAATCCATGAGACCTGGGGGTAAATCCATGAGACCTGGGGGTAAATCCATGAGACCTGGGGCAAATCCAAGAGACCTGGGGGTAAATCCATGAGACCTGGGGCAAATCCATGAGACCTGGGGGCAAATCCATGAGACCTGGGGGCAAATCCATGAGACCTGGGGGACATATCCATCAGAGCTGGGGCATATCCATCAGAGCTGGGGGCAAATCCATGTGAGCTGAGGGCAAATCCATGTGAGCTGGGGGCAAATCCATGTGAGCTGGGGGTAAATCCATGAGACCTGGGGGTAAATCCATGAGACCTGGGGGCAAATCCATGAGACCTGGGGGACATATCCATCAGAGCTGGGGGCAAATCCATCAGAGCTGGGGGCAAATCCATGAGTGCTGGGGGCAAATCCATCAGAGCTGGGGCAAATCCATCAGAGCTGGGGGCAAATCCATGAGTGCTGGGGGCAAATCCATGTGAGCTGGGGGCAAACCCATGTGAGCTGGGGGCAAATCCATGTGAGCTGGGGGCAAATCCATGAGTGCTGGGGGCAAATCCATGAGACCTGGGGCAAATCCATGAGACCTGGGGCAAATCCATAAGACCTGGGGCAAATCCATGTGAGCTGCGGTCAATCTCATATAAATTTTTATATGAGGTCTGTTCCTATTGGAAAGCGTCACATGACATTAAATAAAAGTATCGGTACTCGGTTTCGGTGAGTACTTTTAAAAAGTATCGGTACTCGTACTTAAAAAAGTGGTATCGGTGCATCCCTACCTTTAAGTTTAATGTTCTATCCATTATAATGAAGAAATATCAGCGTTTAAATCAAAAGTCTGGCTTCAACCAGTAGAAGGTGACTTGTTATATTCTATGTGTAATGTCACTGCTTTTCAGAGTCCGTTCAGCTGAAACATTGCCACACAAGTATTTTGAAGTGTAGTATTTTGTGTTGCAGTAGGTGCATGATGTTATGTGTTCAAAATGATTGAATTTCAAGTTAGCATACCTCCAAAACATGACACATGCCAAGGACTGTGGATTTAAAGACACATATATCTGAAAATCCCATGTTATTTCTTCCATGTCCTGTTTATCTGCACATTTCAGAAAATCACTGCGGGGTCTATTTTCTCTATTCACACATTTGTGCTTCTATTTCTCAGCTTGCACTCAGCAATTACAAATCTCTCCCTGAGTGTGCTTAATTTACTATCTATGTGAATAACTTTAACTGCATGTAATACCAAATCTGGTTGCCATCAACCTTGTGTTCCTGGATATCTTTTATTTCTACATGCAGAGGTGGAGCATTGGAAAAGTGCTGCCTTTTTTTTTTTTTTTGTATTCAAAATTTTTATTGAGAGAAAGTATCATACATGAAAAAAAAAAACATGAATAAGCAATGCATAACAGTGTCAAACATGGTGGGTCATCCAAATTACAAGACGAATGTATGATAATGCGAGCCAGGTAGTGACATCTGCGTACAGAAGTCTCAAACTTGTCGATATGTCATAACATACCAGCTCCTGTTATACTGAACAGGTGTGAGCGTCAGTGAGAATTTACCGAAGGAGCCGCATAGGGCAACCCAGAATCAATCATGTGACAGAATGGTAGAAAGGTAAGTGAGAGATATATGGTGTAAACGAGAGGTTCAGAGAAGAAGGAAAAGGAAGGAGGAGAGGGAAAAAGAAAGGGGGGGAGAAAAAAGAAAGAGAGAAGAAGAAGGAGAGAGAGAAAAAAAAAAGGGGGGGGAGGGGGGGATGGGAGGGTATGATTGTAAGTAGGGGTGGAGTGAGGGACCACGTCCAGCGCCAACCGGTCCGGCCTGGTGCACCATTTGCAGAACCGTCCCACCATCGCCCATCGCGGGGGGGAATGAGACACCCCTTCCCCTCGCAGAGCCATCAGGGGGCATCGGGGAACATCCCTCCACCCTATTGTATTCGCAAGAGGCCCCCCTCTGGCGGAGACAGCCGTCTACTGGGGTTAGCCGTTGTCGGGGGCAGTCCACATCGAGGCCTTCGGCTCTCAGGTCGTCTACAGTCCACCGTGCTACGGTGGTGTCTGTGTCAGTTCAAGTTCCAGTTGACGACGGAGTGATGTCGAGGAGACAAACTCCAGCCAGTAGTACCAGTTTTGGTAAAATTCCGGTGTGGAGTCCTCTCGTGCGGCTATCCGTTCTTCTATTCGGAATATCTCATCCACCTGAGAGATCCATTCCCGAAGTGAAGGTACTGACTGGGGTCTCCAGTGCCTCGATATCAGGTGACGGGCCGCCAGCAATAAACGTAAAGCCACCGATTTCTTGAAGGAGGCCGTCGGTTGACCTGTGAGCAAAAGAAGGAAAGTCTGAGGCGCGTGTTCCAACGAGATATCAGTCACCTCTGTGATCACTTCCCCCACCCATGACCAGTAGGGTTGGAGTAAAGAACAGTACCACCATATGTGGAGGTAGGAGCCAAGGGCCTTCCCACAGCGCCAACATGTGGGGTCTGAAGTACCCGTAAATTGGAACCGGCGGAGCGGTGTGTAGTACCAACGGGTCAGAATTTTATAGGACGTTTCATGGTATCTCACTGCCCGTGTGCCGTGGTGTGTCAGGAACAGTGTCGTTTTCCATTCCTTATCCGAAATCGTCAAGTTTAATTCAGTCTCCCAGATGCCCATAAAGAGAGGGGGCTCCGAGTCTCTCGACTGGAGAAGAGAGTATAGGGTGGAGATGCCATGAGACAAAGCTAGTCCAAGGGAACAGAACCGTTCAAAGGGAGAGAGCGCGCGCGTCAGTTTATGTCCTTCTGGGAGGGAGCTGAGATAATGATGAATTTGCTGAAAGTTAAACCTATCCATAAAGGACAATGGTGGGAGGTCGTTACGTGATGTGAGAGCCTCCTGCGTAGGGATGTGGGCCACCTGTAAGACGAGAAGTCTAGATCCCTCTGCAAGGTGACGGCAGAGCGTGGGGCGAACCCCGGGGGAGAAAGATGGGTTTGATGTCAGTGGTAGTAGAGGGGAGGGGCTAGATGAGAGTGCATGGGAGAATTTCAAGCGGTCCCAGAGGCGTAGAGTGTTCCCCACTAAGGGGTGGGTACGTACCGCAGTTGGGATTGCTCGATGTGGCAGCCATGGTACCGTCCATAGAGGTACCGTCAGGTCTGCTCCTTCCAAGTCCAACCACCCTCTCCTACCTTCTGTAGAGGACCAGTCAACCAGCCGATTAAGCTGTGTCACCCTATAGTATGTGAGTAAGTCCGGTAGCGCTAAGCCGCCTGCCTCCTTTGTCCTGTATAAGACCGACAGGCGCAATCGAGGTCTCCGCCCTGCCCACACAAATTTAATCATTTCGGACCGGAACGATTTAAAGAAGGACCCCGGTAGTGCAACTGGGACAGTTTGTAAAAGATAGAGAACGTGAGGAAGCACATTCATTTTGAACACTGCCACCCTTCCCATCCATGAAAGTAATTTGTTGTTCCATAATATCAAGTCGTCACGGATCGTCCCCAGGAGGGGAAGAAAGTTGAGCGCAAAGAGCTCCTGCAGAGTCGGTGTAAGCCAGATCCCCAGGTACCTCATCTGAATGTCACACCAGTGGAAGGGGAAGGTGTCCCGCAGTCTCGCGGCCTCCCCGTCCGGTACCGAAACGTTCAAAATCTCCGATTTGGTCATATTAATTTTAAGGCCCGCCAATTTGCCATAAGATTCGAACGTGCCCAATACCGCCGGTAGTGATTGGCGAACGTCCGTGAGGAAGAACAATAAATCATCCGCGTACGCAGTGACTTTGTGTTCAAGGTAAGCCCCTTTCATACCTGGAATCGCGGTGTTGCGTCGCACCGCTTCAAGGAACGGCTCCAGAGACAGAGCGAAGAGCAATGGGGAAAGGGGGCATCCCTGGCGCGTGCCGTTGGATATCTGGAAGCTAGCAGAGAGAGCACCATTAACTTTAATTCTGGCTTTGGGTAGTGTGTATAGGGCCTGGACCCAGGCTAAAAAACCTGGGCCCAGTCCCAGAGTCCTTAGTGTCTGGAAAAGAAAGGGCCAAAGGACCCGGTCGAACGCTTTCTCCGCGTCTGTGGAGAGCAGGAGAAGATGTTGCCCAGAACGTCGAGCTGCCGATACGGCATTTATCGCCCTTTGTGTGCCATCCCTCGCCTCCCTGCCTGGGATGAACCCCACCTGGTCCGGATGGATCAGGCCTGGAAGGAACTGTTTGAGCCTGTCAGCCAAGATACGGGCCAGGATTTTAACATCACTATTGAGTAGTGAGATAGGTCTGTAACTAGAACATTCTGAGGGATCTTTCCCCGGTTTGGGTAGGACTGTAATTGTCGCACACAAGGTGTGAGGATGAAAAGGAGTCTCAGTTGTAACGGCGTTCAAGGTCGACACCATGTGAGGTATGAGGAGATCGCGGAATTCCTTGTAGAACTCCACAGGGAGTCCATTTGGGCCTGGGCTTTTCCCATTTTTTGCGAGCTTTAGGGCCGTAGCGATTTCTCCGGCGGTGATTGGCTCATTTAATTGTTCTGCTTACGCGTCCCGAAGGTGAACATGAAGGTTAGCCGCAAGAAAGTCCTCTATCGCCCCTGGCAAAGGTGGGTTAGTGTCAGGTAGGTTATAGAGGGACATATAATAATCCCTGAAGGCTGCCGATATCTCTTCCGGTCTAAGCGTAATGTCCCCCGCGGAGGTGCGTATCTTCGGAATATAGGCCAGTTGCCGTTGTTTACGTAACATTCGGGCGAGTAATTTTCCTGGTCTGTTTTCATTTAGAGCAAAAAAGCATTTAGTGCGAGCAGCTGCCTGCTTAAGGTCCAAGGAAAGCAAGTCGTTCAGGGCACGGCGTGCCAACAGTAGTTGACTTTGGGTCTCAGCATCAGTGTCCCCGTTCCTGCGCAGTTCCAACGTGCGAATTTCAGCTAATAGGTCAAGTCTCCGCCCCTCTCTAGCCTTCTTCAATGCCGTGCCCTTACTCACAAAATAGCCCGATTACCGCCTTATGGGCTTCCCAAGTCACGGGTCTCGCTACTCCCGAGGACGAGTTTTCTTCAAAGTAATTGGATAAAACATCACGTGTTCCGGCCGTTATCTCCCTATCCGACAACATCGAAACATTAAGTCGTCATATTCGCTCTCGAGGGCGAAACAGCGGTGAAGTCAGGCGTATAGAGACCGGTGCGTTGTCTGACCACGTGGTGGGGTGTATAGTCGCCTCCACCACAAGGTCTAGGCGGAACTGTTCCAAGAAAATATAGTCCAGACGCGAGGGAACCCGATGGGGATTCGAGTAAAAGGTGAAATCACGCTCCCCCGGATGAAAGGCTCGCCAGGTGTCTACAAGGCGCATGTCATGTAGAGAGCGTCTCAGAGCACGCAGTACGTGCGGTGGTAAGGCCGACGTACCACCCGCGGTATCTACTGGAGGGTGGAGAGCTGCGTTCATGTCGCCAGCCATAATAACAATGCCCTCTTGGAAGCGCCTCAGTTCCGACATGATACGGGCAAGGCAGGTCGATTGCGCGACATTGGCGACATAAATCGTGGCAAATGTGTAAACTACCTCGGCTATCGTCCCCTTCACGAATAAATATCTGCCCTGGTCGTCCGTGCAACTATCCCGGAGAACAAATGGGACGTCGCTAGCGAACAAAATGGCGACTCCTCTAGATTTACCTCCTACATAATTACTAAAGTAGCCCACCGGGAATTTGTGATCCCGCAACAACGGTGCCGCACCTTCACGGAAGTGTGTCTCCTGCGGCATAACAATAGAGGCGCGCATCAGAGACATATCCCTTAAAAGCCAGGATCTCTTTTCCAGTGTATTAAGACCCTTCACGTTGTATGTTACCAGAGTAAGATCCCGCTGTCTGAAACAGGCAGAGGACTCATCCCCCACTGTGGCCATCCTGGGAATTCCACCAGGCAGCACTGCCCCCCCGGCTAAGCACACGTGCGGTCCCACACTCCGAGGGGGAGGAGGGTGGGGAGAGAGTAGGAGGGAAGAAAGAAAGGGGAAAAAAAAAAGGGGGGGGGACGAAGTACCGCAAGAGCGGCTCTAGCGCAGTGGAGAGAGGTGAGAGAAAGTAGAGGACAGAAAAAAGAAGAGAAAAAAAAAAGGCTTGGTAGGTATTCGACGTCACGTGGAGGAAGTGTCGGGCCAAGCCCAATGCAACACCCCAGAGATAGACGTCCACCTATGGGGTGTGGTGCTATCAAGGAAGTATCCTCAGACAGCGTCGGACGGCAATAACAACAAGAAAGAGAAAAGGAACTAGAAGTGGGAAATATAAGAAAAACAGGAAACAATGAGAGAAAATCATCAATAGTACCCCACCGCACAGCATAACGTTGTTCGGAGACATTTTCCAGTATGAGCCGCAACAAACATTATAGAGGAGCACGGATGTCACCTCGGATGTTACCAATGTTATCCCCGGGCGTTAAAGCCCCCCAGACATATCCAAAGAAAGCAGCAGCTGCAGTAAACGGATCTCAATAGGATACCAGACAGAATACATTCTCCCCCCAGCTTAACCCAAACATCATAATTTGTAATTGCCCTGTTAACAGGTCAGTGTCCCAAAGACCCAACATATCAACCCCCCGCCCCGAGTCGTAAGATGTATCAAACAACGGCCAAAACTAATATATCCCCATCCCTCCCAACTTCGCCCCATTACATGTGGCCCGTGGTACAGTATCGTGAGGCAATAAATTTGTATCCCCCCTCCCCCAGTTCCCAACATTTGCGAGAAGCAGCCAGCGAGCCCGCTAGCCTGAGCATTCTCCCCTTCCCAGCCCAATCACTTCCCGTGTATTGGACGTCATGCGCACGTACAAGGCGTAACAGTGACTACCGTTTTCGGGTGCGCTGTCCAGCATTCAAACCCATCCCGCCCACCCTGCCTCCCGCCCTACCCCGCCTCCCGCCCTACCCCCTCCCCATGAGATCATACCTCCCGCCATTGAATCCCTGTATGCCACCCTGCGGAGAGAGGGTCATCCTTTAGATGTGCCGATCAGTACGTGATGTTCGTGAAGAGTAGAAAGAGTCCAAGGTCCCCCCCGCCCCCTCCCTCCCCCAAAACCTCCCTGCCCATAATCACTTCAAAAATGATCCCACATATGGGGACAAAGCAGAGAACAGAGTAACAAAGGTCGGCGTAACTCCTCGCTGTGTAAGCTTCCATATGCGGCGGTGTACGCGTCCTGGTCGCCAGTCTACCCACCCCCCCGCCCCAACTCCCCTGCAGACAGTAGTGTCCCAACGTGAGGTCTCCAAACATCGTCACAGGACAGGTTCCCCTGTGTGTCGCCCGTGAATAAATGCCAGCTCTGAAGAACCTAATAAATAAATAAATAAAAAAAAGGGGATAAAAAAGAGAGAATTTGGTGTCCATCCGTATCCAGAGCTAAGACGCTTGGCATCGAGCTCAAGAGGTGTCCTCCTCTACAACACTGCCCACCCGAGGTGGGGGTGAACGCCGCCGGTGACGGCTCCCCGATCTCCCCCTTCGCCTCTGTAGCGTGCCAACAGCAGTGCGTGCAAAGGCGTGCGGTTCCTCGCATAGTGTAATCCAATCGGTGATTTGAAGCGCTGGTAGTTCAAACGTGCTCAGAAACTCCGGAATGTCCGCTATAGAGCGAATTGAAGCGGACCCTTTTTCTGTAGAGGCCACCAAAGCGAACGGGAAAGACCAACGGTACGGCCCCGAACGGGAGCTCAATAACGATGTCAGTGGGCGCAGGGCCCTACGTGCTTGCAGAGTAGATTGGGCCAGGTCCGGGTAGATCTCTAGACGGTCGCCTCCTATCTCCCATATACGTTGGCGCCGCGCTGCAGACATGACCGCCTGTTTAAGTTTATAATCCACCATGCGGCAAATCACATCGCGCGGTGGTGCAGTGTCACTGGGTCGGGGCCGTAAGGCCCTGTGCGCTCGGTCAAAGCTTGAGGGGTGAACCGCACGGCCCTCCAGAATGTAGTTAAAGACGTGCGCCAGACATGCGTCTAGGTCCGTGATCGTTTCCCTGATGCCCCGCACGCGGATGTTGTTGCAGCGGGACCGGTTTTCCAGGTCATCCAGCCTGCGCCATACCTCTGTGACCACAGAAGCATTCTGAAGGTCTCTCGGGGCTAAGGTAGGGCCATTCTGATCGGAGTCTCGGGCCGGCGCTGCCTCCAGAGCTGCCACTCGTGCCTCCAGAGCGCCCATATTTTCGCGCATCGTGGCCAGATCCTGGTTAAGTGACTCCCTTACCGCATTCAGCAGATCCTGCACATAATCGCGGGTTGGTAGTCCCTCGATAAGCTCCATAACGCGGTCCGCCATGGATGATTCCGTGTGTAATTTTGGCGCCTCAGGTCCACGTGCAGGCCGCGTGTCCGGTGCGGGTGTAGCCGATGAGCGGAGAAATGTGTCCAAAGGTCCCACGAGAGTCTTACTCGGGGTCCCTGATGAGCTGGGGTCCTCGGGTGACTTTTTGCTGCGACCCATGATGTCTCAACACGGCTGAAAGCGGGTGATAGGTGCGGTGGAGGTACAGAGCTGCACTCTCAAGCGTCCATCTTAGTTGCCGTCCAGGCCACGCCCCCAAGTGCTGCCTTTTTAACAGGAAGCAAGGGAAATCAATTTCCTATCCAAGAACCTACTCTGATTATTAAAAATATATCTTGCAAGCAGTATATGAATTCTGGTATCTTTCAGGAACGTCACCACATTGATTGCCGTAAATAGATTCCCGAATATGTCTGCCAATTAAAAAACTGCTGAAAATCAATGCTACTTTAACTCTCACTGAAATTTTGATGTGAAATTATAAGGTTTATAGTATTGCACATATTTTCCAAATTTTAAACAAATTAATCAATGAGAATTAGAAAAACCTTATATAAAAAAATTAGATTGTCGCTTGGACTTGTCTGTATTAGGCCAAGGTCAGACGAAAGCAGTTTTAACGTGCGTTTAGCCGCACAAAATCACGGCCGTGCTAGCAGCAAATGACGTCCAATGCCGGGGAACATACGACGAACGGCCGCACGAAAGTTCGTCTGTGCAACACAAGTGGCAAACGAACACATTTTTTCGAGAACGTCAAACCGCTACTACTGATGTACAGAGTGCGCTGCGTCCGCATAGCGGTGTGTTTGCGTGATTGGGAGACGTCAGATGCTGCACACGTCCGGCCAACATAACGTCCAGACGCAAAAGGGTTTTATTGATGATCCGTACAAAATCACGGACGAAAATGCGCATCGTATGACCGCTATCGCGTATTCCGTGAAAAAATACGTCCATTCGTTCGAACGCACTTTTTCATGGACAACGTGAAAAATGCGTTCGTCTGACCCTAGCCTTAGTTTTGTTTCTACAGCACATTTGAAGGATCAGATTTTTCCAGTTTTACAATTTTATCTTTTACCAAAATCTTAAAACATTCTGTAGTTTAGTAATTGTGACAAAATACTTAACTGCAACGAGTACACAAAACCTCCCCTTCTCAATAATTTTACATTTAAAAAAAATCGGAGTTAATGTATTTATTTTTTTGCTTCCATTGTTTTTTCCCTTCTTTGCATATGTGTTAACAGTGATCAAAGGACTACGGGCACTATCAACTACTTAACGCTAGTTAAATGAGGTTAACGCATGCCACCCATATTACATCACAAACACTAACGGGTTAAAAACCCCGTTAGCACATCTGTGATACGTTTTATACTACACGCTTACTGTACTTTGCGCTCCCTATGCTTAACATGGGGAGTGGAAAGTGTAATTAGCGTTAGGATTAGAAAGTCCGAATGCCAATTACCACACCGATGAGGCTAACTAAACAGTTATCAGCAGTTGAAACCCCTCCAAAATCAGATACTCACCTCTATTCCCGTGGCGCAAACGGTGGCCTGATCTGCCACTTCTGGCTGCCGGGAGCAGAGACTGGGGACAAACAGTCCCCAGTCTCCCCCCGCGGCCCTGCATCTCGTGAGAGCGAGATCGTGCAGGTCACGTGGCCCAGCAGCACAAACTGTTAGCACTGCCTCGAGTATCTGGGAGCTTAGTGCCGTATTACGCAGCAGGCTGCTGTATCAGCGACTGCCCCGTGATAGATATGGTGTTAAAACGGGGACGCTAGGGGGAAACCTGCAGGCACAGGTTTTCCTTGTTAGTGTCCCCGTTTTAGCGCAGGGCAGATGATAGTACCCTACATGTTTTAAATCTGTTTTCCCTCTCTTTTTTTAGCATTGCTTTATGGATGTTCTTGTATCACAGTTGCTGTATTATCATCTTTCCTTGGAGGCGGAGTTCTCCAGGTAAACCTGTTTTTATAAATGTATAATGTAATATTGTCCTTATAAACTGTAATGTGGTAAAACTAAACTTAATGGGCAAGGAGGCTGCAGTATATATTGCTAAAGCTATGGACCTACTAACAAATAGAAGATAACCAAAACAAAAAGGTCAAGTATAGTTTATAATAAAAAATGTTATATCCATGTAAAAAAATAATCACAAAACAGAACCAATTCTTGGCTGCTGTCTCAATGCTCGGAGAGAGGATGATGTCAGCAAGCAAAGCGCTCTGACATCATTGGTTCCTGAGTTGGTCCCCAGCAGGTGGGATATTCAAATACCATATGTTTACTGACTGCTGCGTGGGTGTAGAGGGAACTTCACCCAGTCATATCTCGCAAACTGGGGTGAAGGGAGGGGGCTGAAAGGCACTCCACACAGCCTGGTCACTTTCATAAGCTAAAGTGGTCAGAGTGCGAACAGTGTCCCTTCTAAATGGTCCTATGCATCCCTTGTTTCAAATACATGTTAAGGGTTAAGGTAAGATTCTAAATCAAAATGGTCTCCACTTCCAATCAGATAAGAAAGGAGAGTGAAGGCTCCATATGATAAGACATTTAGGGCCCTATTACATTCTCCGCGCAAATTCGTACGCGCAGCGCAATTTTGCGTGCAGCGTCAAGTGTTATCGCGTGAAAATTAACAGTGGTATTACGATCCAAATGCATTTTCATCCGTCAAAAAAGAACGTTTGTAAAACCGACGTGCAAAACGAAGAGTAATACACGCGCTGTAACGTAGCGCACGTAAATCAGTGTGCAGACTAGTTTTTTCACAGGATTCAGCCAATCAGAATTAAGAACCTTAATTGACATCAATTTACCTTAATTGACTCACTTAAGTTTTTGCGCCTGTCAAAGTAAATCTGAGTATATATGCTGCAGCAATAATAAAAACACGCACCAATTCACAATTTTATTGTTTGGGTATGTGTAGAATGTGTAACTGTACTTTGCTGTATTTTCTTTTGTGCTAGTGTTTTTCATTTCGGCCAGAACGTTCAGATTTGCAGTTACCACCAGCTTTTCAAAGACATTAAAATTATGCGCGCAAACGTCGTTCGTAAAAAGATGTGCATTGTAATACCATCTAGACATGTGCACAGCACAAAATTTCGTTTTCAACTAATGGATTAGTCCTAAAATGCAATTTATTTAGTTGCTAAAGAAATTCGTTTTCAGTTCTTTAGTATGAAAACTAATTTCATTCATCCGAAAACCAGTGGATACAATTACTATTGGAGTGGCTCCTCAGAGGGATGAGATCGCTGCTTGTTACAGTATCACTCACTCTCAGCACAATGTGCCAGGCAAAGCTGTTACAGTAACTGACTGCTGCTCATCACAGTGCTCAGAGTTTCAGTAAAACTAGTAAATAATATTTTTATATTTAAGAGGTTAGAACAATATTATTTCCTTGTTTTACTGAAACTCTGAGCGCTGTTACAGTCAGTTACTGTAACAGCTGAGCCGGATACATTGTACTGAGAGATAATATAACAAGCAGCCGATCTCAGCGCTCACAACCACTGCATTTAAAGGGCTTAAAAAAAGGCTCCTCTCTGTATAATGTATAGAACATCCTCCTGCATTAATTAATACCTCTCTCTGTATAATGTATACAACATCCACCTGCATTAGTTAATGCCCCTCTCTGTATAGAACATCCTACTGCATTGGCATGTGGAGGGTGCAGAACTTCGGAATGCAATGCTTATCCAGCATAGGAGAGGGAACTTTTACTTAAACTTTGTATCTCTGTGGGGGAGACAAAGGAATATAAAAGCAGGGGAGAGGGAAAATATTAACGTAAATCGGTCTGAAAGCTCAGAGAAGAGATGACTGGTGCAAATTGATTTTTATAATAAAATAAAGCACTTTAAATCTAGGGAAAACATTCAAATAAATCACACTGAAGGCTCATAACGACAGAGTAACTGTGAGAGCTGGATACTAAATGTATTCAGACGTAAAAAAAACTTTTTAACAAGCAGCACTGGGAGAGGAGAGGGACTTTATATAAAATGTGTATTATAGATTAGGAAAGGGGGATAGTGCTCCTGGATAATATAAAATGTATCAGACCTAAACCCCTATTATGCAGAGCAGGAGGGGAGATAACACACGTTTTATAAAGTCCCTCGCTTCTCCCAGCGCTGCTTGTTATAAAGGGGTTTTTACTATCCAGCCTGTTACACTCTGTCATTAGCTTTCAGTGTGATTTATTTGAATGTTTTCCTTCTCCAGCTGTTTTTATCATCTTGTCTGCCTCATAGACATGCAAGGGTTAAGTAAAGGTTTCCTCTCCTGTGCTGGCTGTCTGTGCTGCGAGTGAGTATTCTGGAGCTCTATCACTGTCAGATTTTTGGGTAGGGGTCCGGAAGGATTACGCATACAAACCTTTTCTGTAGCTTTGCGATGTTGCGCTTCATTACTGGTCTCCTTCACTCATCAATGTAATATCACAAAAAGGACTGAAACTAAAATGTAGTGCATTTTATTTTAGTTTCTTTCGTTTTTTGTACTGAGCAGTTTCGTATCTCTTGAGTCATACTAAAACTAAATTATCCCAAAATTCGGACTAAATCGTTTTAGTACTAAAACGAATGCACATGTCTAATACCATCTATGTACCAACACACAAACGCATTTGCGCTCAGAATGTTAAGTATAGGACGCGCACAGTTCATCACGCTCACGCAGGTCCATCGGGCGTTAAACATTAACGCGCATCGTTTGCGCAAACGTTGTAATACGACGTTCTGCGCAAAGGGTTTTGCCCCTCGTGCTAATGCGTTTTTGCGCAAGCGCACATTTTTGCACGAAGAATGTAATAGGGCCCTTAGTCATTGCAATTATGAATGCAAGATTATACATTAGTAGATTAGAAAAAGAAGTTGTTTTTTAGTTGTGGTAGGGATACTATGATTATTAATGGGCAAAATTGCCACTATACATAATTCTAGCCTCTTCCATACTACCAATGAATGACCTGGCAGGTTATCCTATAGTAATCCTAGTACTTGAGTGTGGAGTGGTTTTAAATTGAATTAAACCCCAAAAGATCCTGTTTCCATCTCTCTGTCTACCTTCTCACATTTAATTTTCTTTATTTTAATGCTCAGAGATTGGAGGTGGACTTGTGCTGGAAAATATATTTTCTTTTCAGAACTTTGCTTATTTTTTTTTTATATCTAAGATTTTTATTTTTCAAAAAGGTCACATTTCGACCAGCAAGGGTGGCCACTTAGGGCCAGACAGCATATACTTGTCAAACATGTAAAATGAAAAGGGGGGGGGGGGAAATCACAGAAGAAGCAGTGAAAAACATCAAAAAACTGGGGGGGGGGGACAATGAAAGTCAGCAGGTACATGAGATGGGAGAGTCATCGTGGGGTAAGAAAGGGCCCAAAAGTTAAATAAAATAAAATAAAGCCAGTTTTCAGCGTAAAATATGAACTCAAATTTGGGGATACCATGGGGGAAAGCGGCGTATATTCTCAACAAAACAAAATATCTCGAGTGTGCAGCGGAATAGGGAACAGTGAGAACCTGGGGCAGAGGACAGTCCAGTGGGGTCAGGTACCAGGCCAGGCAGACAGTAATCAGCTGAAAAGATCAGACCCCTTCAGCCCATATCCCTCCATGTGATGGTTCCATCGGCCTCAAACGGGGTTCTTCGGACAGACATCCCCCATTCTTCCTCAGCTATTGCAGGGGTCATGTCACAGGGCCAGACTCTGCGTCCCAGCCTTGCTAGATGCAGCCACCCAGGACGTCGCTGCACCTCCAGCATTGACCTTACCGGGGGATGTGCGGCAGGCCGTACAGCAGTTACACCTCCAGACTCAGTAGGCCACTTCTGTCCCCCGTCGCGCTGCGCTGAGGCTACTCCCGGCGTCAGGGGGTCAGCCACCGGCACAGCCTGTAGGTCAACAACTGCAGGACACTCCCTCCCGTCAGCGACCTCCAGGCCTCTGGTGCGGCCGGCAGAGAAGGCCTCCCCTGTTCCTTCCAGGAGGGGAGCCGGCAAGATGACATCAGCGGGCAGTGAACTACATCCGAGTGGCCACGGTGCCACAGTCTGCGTAGGGGGTGCCACGGTCTCCTCCACTGGGCATTGGTACACTGCAGCTGGGGCCCCGGCGGGCACAGCCAGATATCCAGGTCGCAGGCAGCCGACAGGAGCGGCTCAGCAACAGGCTGCGGCAACTCGTCTCGTGGCCCGGCGTCCGTTCGCGCGTCTGCCCTCGTGACCATCTCCTCCCTGCATTTCCTCAGCGTAGCCATCACCTGACGCCAGACGCCTCTTGTAAGCGGCTCATCTCCGTCTTCTCCCTCCAGCATCAGCAAACAGGCCTCCAGGCCAGATACTACAGCCCCCCCACACCTCCCGTAGAGGGGTGGGATCTATCCGTCCACCGCCCTGCAGGTCCAGTCGCCACACCCGAAAGACAGCCGGCTGGGAGGTGCGGGCCCACCATCTCCTCAGCCCGCAGCAGCAGTCCAGTCTGGGATAAGGCAGTCAGTCCAGCAAGGCCGTCAAACAGCCCGAGTCGAATAGTAGGCCTCAAAATGGCCACCGGCACCACGCTCCGAGCCTGCAGCTGACAGCGGGGTCTCTGGTCCAGAGGGGGGGGGGTCTAAAACAGGCTCTGGACAATTTGGTGCCGGTGGCCAGCTACACATGCATCCTGAAAATATTAAAACAGTACAGATAAGGTCGTCTGGGGGTCCTTAAGCAGAGTAGACGTTCGGAGCTCCACCAAGACACGTCCGCTCCCGCTCGCAGCCGGCCACGCCCCCCAGAACTTTGCTTATTTTAACATCTACTTATGCATTATAGCAGTAGTTAGGAAAGTCTAGAAACATCAAATCACCTTTCATTCACTAGGTTTGCAGTAAAAAGCTGGCAAAGTATAATAACTGTATGTTTATAACAATATCCGTGCAAAAATTATATATTTTTTCTTTTCTAACAGGGCTCGTTCACCGTAATGGGTGTAATCAGCGGGCCGTTACTCGGAGCATTTATCCTGGGAATGTTTACGGTCTCTTGCAATACAGTAGTATGTCCCTCCTCCATCATACATTAACATGTTACTACTTGCACTGTGATTTTGTTTTTGGCCCTTCTTGGTATCAAAAGTCATATAGCAGTGGTGTAACTTAAAATGCACAAATATTCATTGTTAATAATTTGAATACACATCAGAGCAAATGTGCTGTGTGTTGCCGTAAAGCATTGATATAAAGAGATTGTGAGTCAATGGCGTGAAACAGGACATTGCATATCCAAAACCTTATTCTTGTTACTTTCTACTACCTGGATGGCCAGTGACTATATCAGTAGGAGTCTTGTTCTATTTAGAAACTAAATCATTACATCAGTCACCATGTTTTAAAGGTGACAAACCTTACCATCGTAAAATCTAAAACTCGTTAAAAAAAGTATTGGTCTAAATTTTCATTGTGCATTTTGAATAGACCAGTGTTTCTCAACTCCGGTCCTCAGATACCCTTATCAGGCCAGGTTTACCAGATATGTGAGGCACAGGTGACTGGATTTTCTGCACATTAATTTGCAGGATTCAGTCTGTATTTCCAGAAGGTAATCCTTAAAATCTGGCCTGTCAGAAATACTGAGGACCAGAATTGAGAAACACCAGTATAACTCACTGATTAATTCTAGTAACAGACTCTTTTAGATGAAACCTCTGGAACCTGATTTCACTGCCACTGTAATCATTTGAGAGTGAGCTGCTAACAGCTGGCTCCATAGTTATTGAAAAAGAAAAACACATTCCAATGCGCAAACTGGTACCTATCAGACAATTCTAATATTAAAAAGAGAGATTTCTCTCTGTGGCGTTTCTCACAATACTATGTCTATACATACATATTGCAGTGCAATGTTATGAACAGTAATTGCATAAACAGTTGGTACAATGTATCATAGTCCTTGCGTATTGCAGTATGATGGTATAATGCCACGTAGTGTCCGTATGGGTAATTGTCCTTCAGGTTGAATCCTTGTGCATATAATGATGCCGGGAATTCTTTGAATACAATAGGTTCATAGCACTTCCACTCTTTCTTGGAGGTACAAGACAGAGGACATTGGAATCTGTGGAATTAGGGTTGTGCTGTATATCAATGATGTATTATGATAGACATTTATAACACAGTGCCCCCTACTGCCTGATGGTGGTCCTGGAAGGCTGAAGGTTGCCCCATTGACAATATTTTGCATTTGTCTCATAAAACATATAAAAGTGTTTTTTGGCCACGGCACCACCACAAAATTCTAGCACCCGAACAAGGGCAGTTTTGGATTTAACGGGTCCTGAAAGCAACCAGAACAGGAGCAGAGGCGGAAACACCAAAGGAGAAGTGTGGTTTCACTAACCAGCAGCTTGCAGTTCAAGACCATATCTGCGTAAACATGCACCAATTATTCAGATCATAATACATCATTGATATACGGCACAACCCTAATTCCACCCTCTTTCTTGGAGGTACAAGAGAGATTAGAAAACATTGGAATCTGTGGAAGTGCTATGAGCCTTATTGAATTTAAAGAATTCCCGGCATTATAATATGCACAAGAATTCATACTGAATGACAATTACCCATACGGACACTGGGTGGCATTATACCATCATACTGCAATAAGCAAGTATGACCGGCCTACACCCTCACCGCCCGTTCGTAATGATGGACTCTGCGTTGTGTTGTATGTTGGTGTGGTGCAGCAAGGACGAGACCGGCAACATGTGACTTTTTTTGGGGAACAGATTTTACTTCAGGCGACTCCTCTGCCTCTGGCGCCGCTTCTCCTCTGAATAAAATAATATACATATATACAGGAATGAATATATATATCAGGAGACGTTCCACCTCTGCTTCTCAAGCCTCACGTGCTCCGATAAGCATCTACAACATTATATGAATAACCATATACATGAATTAACAAAATTATTTACAAATGACAAGACAAATACACAATAAGACATAAAAATAATAATAAACTGGAACATACCTGAATAAAATAATATACATATATACAGGAATGAATATATATATATATCAGGAGACGTTCCACCTGTACAACAAAATATAACATTACGCTATGTACAGAACCCCCCTGATCACAATATACATGAAAAACCTGCACATTCTACCTATATACACTTTTATTCAGGACATCTAATAAAATAAACAGCCTTAAGTTTAGTGGAGCATATAATACAAAAGGATAGTTATAGAACACTATAACAGGGACATGGGCCTAACTGCTGCAACTCAAAAACGAAAGTAAAAAAAGAAGACAAAATACCTGTTTTAACATGGATTCTAATCCAGCTATACTATATACATCTTTGATAGGAGGATTCTATAGGATTTTATAGGGTTTTATAGGGTTTTCTAGCTCTTCCTGCTTTAAGCAGAGAGCCTGTCAGACCTCTTACCTCTGCTTCTCAAGCCTCACGTGCTCTGATAAGCCCGGGAAGGAAGGGAACTGCCTAGATCTAACTAGCAGGGAGTGATGTCATCCCTCATTACCATATTAACCCCCTCATAAAAACGGCTGCTCAAACCAAATATGAAAACTACTCACAACAACCCTTTAAATAACCTAATGCCCCTGGGACTGGAACATATCTATTTTTTGTAAGGAATTAGTGTAATACACATATAATGTTCCTTAAAGACACACACACATATATTTATACAGTACACACCCGTTACACAAGGACTATGATACATTGTACCAACTGTTTATGCAATTACTTTTCATAACATTGCACTGTAATATGTATGTATAAACATATACAGGGTTATTCAAAGAGATCCGAATTGCTTGAGAAAGGTAACCGAATGCTGAAAATCAGCGTTCGGTTACCTTTCTTGGCCATTCGGCTATCCAGAGAGCAGGCAATTCGCCAAATCCTGGCGAATTGCCTGAACATACGGTGCCTGTTCGAGGGCAGTGAAATCCCCATGAAAAAGCACTGCTTCGGCTATTCAGAGAACACAAACCAGCAGTGAAAGGTTCCCCTAATGCCCTGCCATTCGGTGGTTTAATTCGGCAAATTTATTCGAGAGAATCCCATAGGCTTCAATGTTAAAAATATTCCGGTTTTAATTCAATATCTAAAAAAACGTTTGTTATAAAATTCTGCAGTAAAAAGTCTATTTATCGATTTTTTAGGAAATTTTAAGCATTTTTCTGGATTTTTTTATTTTTATTTAAAAGTCCGATTTTTTTTTTAAAGTTTACTTATTTTTTCTGTAACAGCCCTTTTTATTATCATTCCCTGGACCTCACATGTAAATTTCAGAGATTTTCGCTCAGTAGTTTCTTTGAAAACAGCGTTTCACTTTTCAATCATTCATGCAAACTGTTTTCCTAATTTATTCACCTCACTCTGTCTGCGGTCTCGGCTTTTTCCGGAGGCTTCGCTGCGTGTGATCGGCTCCTGCTCGGGTTTTTCGGCGCGTTAATCCAGATGTTTTTGAGGGTTTTCGCTGTGCATTCGCTGGGTTTTGCGGTTCGTTTTCGTCGGGTTTGCGGTGGCTTTTCCCTGCAATTCGGGGACCCTGTGGTGCTTGCTGAATACACCGCAGGGTTACCGAAATGGGATCGGCAAAAGGAACCGAATTGAAGAGAACGAAAAGTCACCGAACGTGCAGTGACTTTTCGAATCTCTTTGAATAACCCTGATAGTATTGTGAGAAACGCCACAGAGAAAAATCTCTCTTTTTAATATTAGAATTGTCTGATAAGTACAAGTTTGCGCATTGGAATATGTTTTTCTTTTTCTATGCTGTATCTTTAGACAGAGTGTTTTGGGGTTTTGACTCTGTCAACACACTCACTACAAAGCAGCATTCAAAAGGTACCCACACCACCTTATCCAGCGCTCCATATATAGGTATTGTGCACCAGTTGTTTCTATGCTCCATAGTTATTGTCTGAGCTGAGATAGGAGCCCAGTTGCTTACAGATTCTCCTATAGAAAGCACAGGAGGTGATTTAGGGTCTAGGCTTCATGACTGTAGCGGATGTCAAGGAACCAGTGTCTCAATTTTTCAAGTTTAGCATTAACCTGTGAGTGGTAAAGCACTTTATGACTTTGAATCACCAGCTATCCTCCTGCTACAGACATTTCTGTACAAGATGTAGAATTATTTATGTGCTTTAATGCTTCACGTTATCAATGTTTGACTTGGAATACTTAGAATTACTAGGAGTAAAATGCTTACCAAGCTGTGATTTTGGCAGTAACATTAGTCCATGTCATGTATATGCAGACAGTATTGTGTTATAATCAACCTTTCATTTGTGTTGACTGTATGCAAATACTCTCACTATCTTATATTAAAGGGAGTGTTATCAGGTCTTTTGGTTGGACTTGGCATGAGTGTCTGGGTGGCAGTAGGAGGCACCCTATATCCACCTTCTGAAGAGATTATGGGAGCTCTGCCTATCTATGCACACAACTGTCCCCTATACAACACAAGTGAAGGAATCCTCTATGGTCCAGCCCCCCTACAAAACCTCTCAACCCAACTAGACCGGTAGGTAATATAGTCTGCTTACTTTATATGCAAATCTAGGGAAATTGTGTAGTGTTTGTTGTGGGAGACGGAGGTAAACAAAGACACACATGGTGCAGAGATTAGATAATGCAGCTGATACTTCAAATGCAATAATGTTTCCTGGTGTATGACCACTTAGGTATGGTACCTCTACCCCGCCCATACCTCTTCCCTCCCCAAATAAAAAACACTGAACGACTGATTCATTGGAAAAGGCATAGGCCACAGCTTTAGTATTATAATAACAAATTTTAACTCAGAACACCTGTAAACTATATCTCTGTAAATCTGAGCCAACCACAAAATGCGGAACGCAGTTTCCACTTATACCAACCATGAGCTTGTCATGCTACAAAGCCTGAACACTGCAGAAATCGTCTCTCCCAGTGCCTCACCCTTAGGAGGCTTCTCCATTGTTGTTCCGCTGGCAAGGATTCCTGCAGCTGTGACTCCATTCAGTTGCCCCTCAGCCAGGGCAGACGGGTGGGCAATTTCTTCTGTCGTCCAGGCTGTCCGGGAACAAGAGATAGAGCCATCCCCTTACCATGCCTTAAGTACCCCACTTTGGCACATTGTAGTCCTGTTCCCACTATCCCCCCAATCCCAGTCCTGACTGTCCGGTCCATGCCCGCTGTCATGCTCCCCCCACCCGAATGGTCCAGGGGATGCTTTGATCCCTTAGGCATGGTACCTCTACCCCGCCCAAACCTCTTTCCTCCCCAAATAAAACACTGGACGACGGATTCATTGGAAAATGCATAGGCCACAGCTTTATTAGGACACCTGAAAACTATCAGGGTTATTCAAAGAGATCGGAATTGGTGGCGAAAGGTAACCGAACGCTGAAATTTAGGGTACGGTTACCTTTCCTGGCCATTCAGCTATCCACAGAGCAGGCAGTTCGTCAAATGTTGGCGAATTGCCTGCACATACGGTGCCTGTTCGGGGACAGTGAAATCCCCATAGAGAAGCAATGCTTCGTCTATTCAAAGAACACAAAACAGCTGAGAAAAGTTGCCGAAATGCCCTGCCATTCAGTGGTTTCATTCGACAGGTTTATTCAGGAGAATCCCATAGGCTTCCATGTTAAAAATATTCCCGTATTAATTCAATATCTAATAAACTGTTCATTATAATATTCTGCAGTAAAAAGTCTCTTTATTTTTCGATTTTTTTTAGGATCTTTTAGGCATTTTTTGGGATTTTTTTTGCACAATTTTTTTAAATTGTTTTTACTGTAACAGCCCTTTTTATTATCATTCACTGGATCTTATATGTAAATTACAGACATTTCCGTTCAGTAGCTTCTTTGTAAACAGCGTTTCCCTTTTCAAACATTCAAGTGTACGTTTTTTTTTTCTTCACTCCATTCGTTTGCGGTTTTGGGTTTTTCCGGCAGCTGCTCTGCACTGTGATCGGCTCCTGCTGGGGTTTCTCCGGCGTGTTCAGCGGGGTTAATCCAGATATTTTTGTGGGTTTCGGTGTCCCCAGGTTTTGCAGGGAGTTTTCGTCGGGTTTGCGCCGGGTTTTCCCTGCACTACGATGGCCCTGTGGTGCTTGCGGAATACACCGCAGGGTTGACGAAATGGGATCGCTAAATCACACCGAATTGAAGAGAACGAAAAGTCACTGAACGTGCGGTTAATTTTTCGATTCTCTTTGAATAACCCTGTATATCTCTAAACTTGGAAACCTCCCTGTTAATCTTGCCCTTCATCCTGTGCAGCGCACCCAGTGGCACAAAGCTATCCCAGCATGGACGAGAAACTATTTCAGACCAGATAAGAGAAACCCCCTGGAAGAGAGTGAAGCAATGCACCAAATCCTGCTTCATAGTGTGTAACAGATCCAGAGATCTGATCCTCCCACGGTCATTCCCACCCACATGAATGACAAGGATAATGTTAAGGGGGACCTGTCGCAACAGCGTGCAGCACTTCCGATACAAGTCTGACCACCGCATACCACAGAGACCAATGCACTCTTGTCACCTCCGGGGGAATGCCCAAATTCCTGCCCATCTTGCATTGCTCCGCTTTCCTCTCGGCCCACTGGACATATGAATGGCCCAAAATCCACATGGACCTTGCTGAGGCACCTGCAATCAAAGAAGGTGAGGGCGAATATAAAACCTAAAACGAGCAGAGCGCCACCTCCCCAAGCGCCACAGCATAGCATCCGACGCCCCCACAGCAGCCGCCACAGTCGCTGCCCCAATCCGAAAGGAATGTGAAACAAAAGCAGCCGGGTCCAAGCCCACCTTTCCGATACAATGCTGAAACACCGCAATGAATTGAAAGCAAGTAAGAGACAGGCCTGAATAATGAATCAGCATAAGCCCCACCTACGGACGCAAGTACACATAGCGCTGTGCTAGAGCAACCAGACAACTCGCACCTGCCATTGCAAGCAAAGTAATTTGCGCCCCCTTTCCAGCCTGGTCCATTTTGGATCACGCAATCCAAAGGAGCACTCTATCCCCCACCATCACTTGATCCTTCTTCAAACCCGACTATGAATTGTTATTTTTTACACCAACCAGCACGCACCCTAAAAACAAAATGTGAACGGAGCGCTAAACAACAGAGTTTCAAATGCAGTAAAGCAAACCTCAGGCAAAAAGTCCAAAACCTGCCACAATAACTCCTCCAATACTGGGCGATGCAAATCGGGAAACCTAGTTCTCTGCCAACCCTGAACCACCTGCATTAGCAACCAATCTATACTGATGTCCTGCCAGCCACAGCCCCAACCCTACCGGTTTCAAGAGCCTTACAAAACACCACCCATGTCATCCCACACTTTGCGGTCATGGGTATCCCAGCCCTCCATCTGAGCCACTGCCTTCCACAACCACCAAACCTGGAAATATGCCGACCAATTACTGTCTACCAGGGAGCCATATAGCAGGTTCATCAATCCAGGACACAAGAGCCCTACAATCGTCCTTCCCAATACCATCATTCACGGATGCACCTTTTGGATATGAGAGATGGTGAATCAGCCTAAACTTCCCTTCTTCATTTTTGGGGACTAAACCCAATGGAGAAACGCGCAGGTTGGGAAAGGGCAAAGAAGGAAAAAGTCCCTCCATCCTGCCCACCATCACCTCTCTGCTCAGTTTCTCCGCTACTACGTCCTCCCTCCTCCAAGCTGACAATAAGTTAAATGGAAATTGCGGGGAGTGAGTTGTCATAAAAGGAATCCAGAAACCAAAAAAGAAACCCTCCAGCAGAAGAGTGGCCGATCTTCTGTTGGGTTAGCGCCCTAGCCAGGGCAGCATCACGGCCACACTCTCGGGAGAAACCCCTGCCACCAGACTCCTGCCAACCGGAAGTCTTAAACTGCGCCCCTTTACCTTTTTTGAAACACTGAAATGCATCCCACCACAGGATGAACAGTCATGCCAGAAACGTCAAGATACTGCCCATCGGCAGTGCAACTCAATAAAGAGCCAGCAATACCCCTTCTTTCCCCCTCCAGCTGCTCCTGGGGGCACAAACATTGCGGTTCCTGGAAAGGGAGGCAACACTGGACGATTAGGCGTCATCAGCAGCAGCCATAGGTTGGCATCTTGTGTTGCGAAATTTAAACCTGGCAGCACCGCCATCTTCTGTCGAAATTGCTGGTCATGTTTAAACCATCTTTGTCCACCATAAATTTTATGGTCCCAAAAAAGTCAATATCTGCAAACAGGGAAACACCCCGCTCTGGATACCTCTCGCAGAGTATGGCACTGTAAGCCAAAAAACCTTGTATCCAATTGCCAAAGGTGTGCGGCAAGGCCTTTTTGCTTATGTTTTTCCTTCTTGGTCTCAGCCACCGTACCCCTTTTTGGCCTATCCACCACCTCCTTATCACAAAGGACCAAAGTCAAAACATCGACAAACTCCTTCCTCCAAATGTTTTCCTTCGCCTCAGGCAATACATGCATGATCAATGGAGACAATTCACAAGTGGATGAAACAAATGAACCTCGCGCACCTCCTTCCGCATCCATACCATCTGCTGTAGTATGGCCCCCACTCTCCAGCCATTGACGCAGCACCGCAACCAGGGCATCTACAACCCCCGTTGGTTCTGATCCTGCAAAGAGTCGCCACTACCTCTGGCACCCACACATCCCGCGATCGCACTCAACGACCCTTGGTCCAGCTCACGTGCAGCCAGAAGACAAGCAGGTTCAAACCACGATCCGGCATACGTATGTGGTCCCTCCAAGCTCCTCAGCAGCCACTGCTCCAAAGACAGCCCCTCCAAAGTGAGTACCACCGCCCCACCACCAGCCATGATCCAGACCTTCTACTGGGAGTTTAAGCCTGCCCTAGCTGGGGGCCCTCTCCGGGCTTCGGCAGGCCGTGCTGGTGACTGGAGGCCCCAGGGAGCCCGAGCAGAGTGAACTACGCTGTAGCTTCATGCCATCCGCTGGCGACGAATCACGACTCCTCTCGTAAACCGGCCAGCAAACTCTGCACAGACGTGCCTTATGCTTCGGCATGAGATTGCAACTGGCATAATGGATCCTGCAAATCCTGCTCCATCAAAATAATTTCTTCTTACACGCTGTCAGGGAGCAAGGGACAGAGCCCTCCCCTTACCATGCCTTAAGTACCCCCACTTTGACACATTGTAGCCCTGTTCCCACTATCCCCCAATCCCAGTCCTGACTGTCCGGCCCTTGACCGCTGTCATGCTCCCCCTCCCGAATGGTCCAGGGGAAGCCGTGTAACACACTGGGTTATTCAAAGAGTGGTGGTGGTTGTCAAAGTTGCAAACGCCAATGCTGTTCTTGCAATGGAGACAAACATCAGGATTTCACATAGGGTTATCCGAACAGCAGGAGACGCTTGGAAGATTCCTCCCTTTTGTCAATTTTAAATACTCTTCATTAAAATCACAAAGGTTGATGTTGGTGTGAGGATTCCATTAATTTACCAGACCACTCATAGTCAAGATCCCACATAGCAAAATTGTCAATAGACTTTTTTTAACGTTGCACAACTATCGTGGTACCCACTAGGGGCTCTATCACCTCCCTACAGCTAAAATGGGGAAGCTAAGGGGAAAAATTTGTGTTCGCTAATCTCCCCTTAGCATCAACCTTTTACCTGTAGATTACGGGACATGCGCTAAATCCAGCACCCTTCCCCGTAGCAGCCAGTAGCCTCCTGGATTATCAGGGCAGCACTAAAACTCTGTCCCAAGCAATCCCTCAATGGAGTCCATAGGACTTCATAGAGGCTTATGTTGCTGGGTTACAAGACCGGCAGGATCTCGCGAGATCCTGCAGGTCGGCGGAGTGATTGCGGAGGGAGACTGGGGACTTTTTTCCCCAGTCTCACTCTGCTGCTGAGTGAGATTTTGGTGGGGTTTAAAGCTGGTGATAACAGTTTCCACAGAAGCGAATCAGTTAGCTACAGCTCTAAGCTGTAGCAAACTTTTTAGTTAGCGACAGCTGTTTGTAATTAGCTTTTGTAATCCTAATCACTCTCTGCTTACACTTTGCGCCCTATACTTAACATGGGGAGTGCAAAGTACAGTAAGCTGGCACTAAAAAAGCGCTAATACCGATGCGCCAACATTTTTTTTTTAACCCGTTAGCAATTGGGAGGTGGATAGGATATCACCTCAATTAACCTAGCGCTAACGCTCATTTATGTGAGTGCTAGCGCGTTAAGGAGGTGATAGTGCCTTACATGTGAAGTACATTAAAACCCAATAGGAAAACTACAGATCATAACTAGCTAACTACATGTACAGTAATTTTGATACAGTAAATTTGAGGGTTGTGACATTGTCCCTTTTTCACAGGTCAGCCATCTCTGAACAATTTTACTCCTTGTCCTACCTGTATTATGGCGCCCTGGGTATGTCGAGTACAGTTCTAATTGGAGTCCTCGTTAGTCAGTTGACAGGTATCAAATAATAAATTGAATTTTTCTTACAATATTGCCATTCGCTTTTTAAGTGGATGCCATTAATCCATAATATCTACACTTATCATGTAGGCCCTATGAAGAGGAAAGAAATAGCTCCTGGCCTGCTCTGGTGGGATCTCATCAAGCTGTCCAACGACTCACTGGAGGTCATAAAAGACTCTGTGAAGATAAGGGACGATGTGAGTATTTGATCACAATGTGCTTGATAAAAAATTGGTGTTCTACTTTGCAAAACAGAAATTTAAGTTTACACAGTAAATATGAATATAGTTCAAATAACAGAGGAAAGGCAGCAGAAACTATTGTTGGGAGATGTAAATGTATGTTGCTGGCACATGACAGAAACATTCAACTGCTACGGTAGCAATGATATGGAGCAGAAAAAAGACTTATCGCCACAAGACAGAATGACACTGTTGGAGTGTGTCCGCTACTTGCCCTTATAGAGTGATCACTCTTTAACCTGCCATAAGTGTGACACCAGTGTCACAATACCGTGGGAATAGTACTCAATGAGCACAACACAAGATGCTGGTTCAGAGTGTCTATTGAAAGGTCTTAAGCAGATACAAATAATATAGTGTGTGGATATGTGTAAGAATGAGAGTATGAGGGTGGATGTAGTGAGTATGACAAGAGTATAAGTGCGAGTGAGTATGAGTGGATATATACAAGTTAGAATCTGAGAATGTAAGTATGAATGAGTTGATGATTTTAAGTATGAATGTGTGTGAGAGAGAGTGAGTGAGTGTATCAGTTGGTATGAGTGACGGTTACTGTAAATTAGTGAGTGAGAGAAATTCGGAGAAAGTGAGTGTTAGTGAGTAAATGTGAATGAGGGAGCCTCAGTGAGTGTGATTCTGAGTGAGACAGGCTCTCGCTTGTGTTTACAGATAATGAGTTTGTCATTTCCCCAGTCTCAGCTCTCACTGTGTCAGTTACAGACCATCAGCTCAAAGTGACAATTGAAATTTGAACTGGGCTGTCAGGGGTTTCCACACTCCAATGAAAGTCTATGGGGAAATTGTGATTTTCTTTTTGGAAGCCTCTATAGAAAATCAGATCGCTTAGAAAATATCACAGATAGCGTGTAACACAGCACGCAGACAAAACCCAGTTAAGCAAGGAAACCCCTAATCTGACAGGCTGGTCCTTACAATGGCCAGTTCGAAGCTGAATAAAGAATATGAACAATGACAATACTGGCTGGATGGAGTAGAGGTAACATCACTGCTCTGCGTGGAGAGAGCCTGTGGAGACATGGGTTTGATCCCAGCAAGAGCACCTCTCCAGGAAGTGTCCTTGGGCAAGACACCTAACGGTACATACTCGCCACCCAGGACATACTTGAAAACGAGAGAAATCTCAATGTATCCTTCCTGGTAAAATCCTTTCTCAAAAAAAATACATAGAAGAAGTGAACCCACAGGGACAAGAGAAAGATCACAGTCCAAAATGCAAAGCCAGAGGTCGGTACACAGTATAATAACCAAACAGGGACTAAAGAGCAAAACCAAAGTCCAGATTACTAAAGCCAGAGTCAGTACACAGAATCAATATAAACAAAGCCAACATAATAACAGAACAGCAGTGGTATGCATAAAAATTGACTAAGAAACCCCAGCTTACAGTGGAAACTTATTGACCTAGATCTTCTATTTTTCAGATGTTTCCCCCTGTAAAGCGCAGCTCCGGGAGCTACTCACCCACAATACCCAACCATCTACCGAAATCTGAAGCTATTAGTTTCCTGCTGGTTCAAGATTATTCTCTCCCTCCAGAAAATGAACATTGTGAACATGCTAAGCCCACATGCCCTTCTTCAAGAATCAATCACTTAAACAGAGAGTCTTTCATTTAGGTACAGAGCTAGAGGTATAACGTTGCTCGTGTTTCTGAGACTGGAAAAAAGCAGGCAGGTTCCTGTTAAGAAAAAAAACAGTAATCCAGTCACTTACATGAACATAAACTGACAGTTTGTTGAATGTCAACGACACCTAACGTTTATATTGTAATTCTCATTAAAAAATATACAGTGTCCTGGAGCTTCATGTCACCCTCAAAAAGCTTAACCCCTTCACTGCTGAGCCATTTCACCCGTGTGCTGAGCTCATTTAAACTAATTTGTGTTCACCATATTCGAACGTGCTTTGAAGTAATTTTATTAGAAGAGTCAGACAAATTATATATCTTTTTTTCAGCAGATACAAAATATAATCAATTATTTATCACCTTGCTTTAACAAAAAATGTCAAAAATGATTTACATTTCCATTCAGATTTTAATCATTAACAGCGTGTAAAATACTTTTTTCCCCCACATTTATCATACAAATCTTTGTGGCTATATATTCTATGGGGTACACTTGTTAAATAAAACTAGAAATGGGAACTGGCTACGGCATTTTTAAGAGAAATATGCAATTTTAACCAAAACTGAAAAAAATAAAAAATTTTGCTCGTGTTTTGGAGGATTGTGTTTTATGAATACAATGACTATGTATAAAACACTGAACATGCACACGGCATGGGAAATGGGAATGTGAGTAATTGCAGTGGTATTACTCGTTTTATATGTGACAAGTGGACAATGTCGTTGCTTTGGAACAAAAAAAAAATGTTTTTTTTTTCTTCTTTTAGATGTTACATGGTCATGTTTGGTATCATTGAAAAGGCCAGACTCTGACCTGTCCAAAAACACCTAACTTGACTTTGTGCAGTGTAACTAATGGAGATAAAAGGGTCCAAAGTACCCCCGCTCTCCTCGCAGCAGTTTGTGTTTTAGATGGACAAATGCGTAATAACACCTTGCTCCATCACCTTCCCATTTAAACCCATTGTTGGAAATGAGAAGGGGAGTTATTGCAGTGGCATTTATTGCTTTAGAAGTAAAAGCATCTAATGCCACTGCCTTGGAACAGAGAACATGTTTACTCACTATATGGTCATATTTGGTAATAATAGAAAGGCCAGACTCTGACCTCTCCAATGATTCCTCACTTGATCTTTTGCAGTGTAAATTTTAGAGATGCAGGGTTCCAAAGTACCCCCAGCGCTCGTTGCTGCAATTCGGCGGTTTAGGTTTTTGATGGAACACATTTTGCCATCGCCTCCACACTTGTCGTCGACATGAGAAATGAGATGGTGAGTTAGTGTAGCCTAATTGTACACTTTATAACTGAAAAGTGAACAATAGGGCTTCATTAAAGAAAGACAAAAACATTATTTTGTACACTAAACCTGGTCAAGTTTGCTATCATTGGAAAGGCCATGCTCTGGCCTTTACAATGATACCCCATGATCCTCTATCTCCTACGAGTGGAGAGATACAGTTATCCAAACAACCTCTGCATTTCCCCAATAAGGAATTCCCTGTTGGGCTGGGGTTAGGTCCGGATCCCCAAGGCATACAAGATGTCAGCCCACTGTGGGGAAGTCAGAGATTGGTGCCAGATCAGCGCCAAGCCACAGGACTTCATTGACGTGCTAGAGACATCCTCCGCGTGCAACAAGGAAACTGGAGGGTGTCGTCAGCAGGGAAAGGGTTAAATAGTATCCAGGCTGTATTAAAAAGCATAGGTCCTTCACTATATAAAGCAAATTCAGACTGTCAATCTCTAATCTTAATATCTGTGTAGCCAGGTAAAGAAAATGCATGAGAAAATTTTAATAAAATATAATTTGGTAAGCAGGCTTGGAGTGGCCATTGGGCACACCAGGCATTTGCCCAGTGGGCAGGTGCGTGTGTTTGCTCCTGTGTGACTATAGGGCTATATACAATTGTATATCTTACTGTGAACAATGGCTAGATAAACAACTGTAGAGAACAGACCCAAACATACAGACCTTCACAAACAGCCCAACTCACACAACCTTCATCTACTGATACATATGAGAAAGAGAGAAACAGAGGATGAGTTGAGGTGGGGAGAAAGATATTACAGTGATTACAGAAATAACTGCCGGTGTTAGCGATTGATGCCCATAACCTGTTACCCATACACATACAATAATTTCATTTTGAATTATGAGTAGAGCACTATTTAAGTAAGGTGTGTTTGCTTGATAGTCAATGATATTCACTTACGACAAAGCTGATACTTTATGGTAGTGAAAACTCACATCGATCTGAATTGATGCCATTCTTATTTTAACAGTACATCTTTATTCGTCATGTCTCTGATGCTTCAGAGGCACGTGTAGTTAATCAGATTAGTAACACAAACAAAAGAATATGTTGGCTCATTAGATTCTCTTTCCTACTTCTTTTTACCTAGATTTCTTTACTCAATGGGCATGGTAGGCACACAATAGCTAGGTCTAGACAGTTGAATAGAAACATCAGATTTTTGTTTCTTCTTTGGCTGCAGTCTTAATCAAAATGAGGAAGTAGTCACCAGAGTTCTCTCAAGCGGTCCATTTTTGCTTTTCCACTCGTTTTGTGCATGATAGGAATCTATTTCCTTACAGTAGATTTGTAGAATGGAAATGATTACTATTACAAGGGTGAATAGGGCTGTGAGCCCTGCGTGATATTGCAAAAGCGAGATTGCGCAGAGTAATCACAGAGGGAGACTGGAAACTATTGGTTCCCAGTCTCACTCGGCTCACGGCCAGAAGAAGCGGCAGATCGGGCCACCGTTCTCACTGCGGGATGAGAGGGGAGTATCGGATTTATAGTTTTTTTTTTTTAAGGGGGTTAGCATTCGCTAAGGAATAGTGCCCCAAGTAGGGCTTATTCTTTTGATTAGCTTAGACATGTGCGATTCGGTTCAGGCCGAATCTATTTTTTTCCAAATAATTAATGATAGTAATTGATGCACCTTGATAGTAATTACCAGAGAATTGACCCATTGAGTATTAAAACAGAGCATGGGACCACCACCATGCTTTGTTTTAATTCTCAATGGGTCAATTCTCTGGTAATTGGCGCATCAAGGCGCATCGGGAGGGAAAAGAGTCTCCCCTGGTGAGATCTAGCCGCGGACCGGATATGACCTTCCGGATAGTGTCCACCGCATGTTGGCAGGGCACCAACAACATTGGGGAAGCTGCACGCGATTTTATTTTATGGCGAGGAAACGCGCATGTGCGCAGTTTCGCTTGCCTGAGACGGAAGTGGGTGGGTATAAAAATGCTAGCCACGCATCTCTGCTCCTATACCCCAATATTAATTAACAAGCAAGGGCTGTAGCCTGCTCCCATTGGGGGATAAGAAAAGAAAGGAAACAGATGGTTGGTTCAATTAAACTCCCGCCGGAAAAGGAGCTCCGGATTGATAATCTGTGAGGAAGTATAGGTTTATAAGGAGAACAATGATCATTTGGTCTTAAAAGCCAGCTGAGGAAGCCACTGACAATATATCAATAGGTGAAACGCGTTCTGGCTAATTATATGTTCTTTTATTGTGTATTTTTAATGTTTTATTAAATTTTTGGACTACGCCTGCTTTGTGTATCGATTTGTTTGGGTTGTACGTTGTACCCTGAAAACAACCTCTGGGCAGACTACCTATGGACCTAGGCTAGGTCCTGTACGTTGTGAGTATATTTCCTTCATTACTACATTGCAACTGTCATTACAGTCTGTGCTATGGCCTCCACCTTTTATATTTAAGGTTCCCAGGACACATAAGATTAGAAGGGCGCTTGGGTGGCCAGTTAACAACCCAGAGGCACACCATCCAGAGCAAGGAGGGCTCTGCTCCATGTGAGTGCTACCACATTTGGATGTATTTTGATCATACCTCATGGGTTGCACTATGATGGGTTTCTGCTCTTTTTGAGGTCACTTGAAAAAGGAGAAGATCCCAATAAATATCCTGGGAACTACTCTGACGATTGAAAACAGGAACATTGTGATCGCTATACCATTCTGTTTTTTGTTAATTCTTTGTGGTTAAGCGTCAGGAACCACCTGTGGGTGTTTGAGCGATATTATCAGCGCAACCCGATTTTCTACTTTCTTATCCACAATCTATTGAATTACTTCTCCATATTTACCGATTACTTTTCCAAAAAGATTTCTAAAAACCTGGATGAAATCTTCAACAAATCTAAGTAACTCTTTGCTTTCTTGATAGCTTCAACACTCTAACCACAGATTCAAAAAAATGTCACTATTCTCTTCCAGCTCAATTGCAGTTATACCTGGAACCTTTCTAGCTTGCTGAATGTTGTTCCAGTGAGTCCCAATTGCCAGACCCATTATTTCGTCCCTGACAACAAACTCCTCATGAAATGCTGCTGCAAGCTGCTTGGTGCATTCCGTTTGGTAACTTCTTTGTTTCTTGACATAAGCATCAGTTTGATTGAATACTGCGCAAGTGCAAGTCACGCAGTATTTTTACTCTCTTCACAGTTGCGTCACTTGTAGACAATATTATTAACTGATTGGACTGCATTAAACTAAACCTCTACAGGCCCCGATTAACTTCTTGAATTATTTGTGCATATTTTCACTTGCGCATGCTTCTCTTAAATCTTCAGGAACTGCGACTGTGTGTTTAAAGAAATGTATAATAGATCACACATAGGGTGATACCCCTAACAAAATAATACAATGCAATGAAATAAAAATAAAAAAATGAATACAATGTATTCGTGGAATATAATCTTAACCACTCACAGGCTGCCACTACTGGGAAGACACATAGCAGGTTCTTGAATTTCTCCAAGCTGGAGTGATAGCCTTGAGGGAAGAATAATAACAATAGTGTAGATAGCCAAGCAACCATAAAAACAACGTTTTTATTGCGCTTATAGAAATTTAAAACAAATGGAGCATAACATCACCAACTTCCATGACCCAAATCGTCTGGAGGTGTTGCTCGACGCGTTTCGTCACGTGGACTTCATCAGGAGCGTGAAAGTCCCATCTGGTATCCCTCTAATATACCCACATAAAAATCAATTAACCAATCAAAGAAAAACAGAAAAAACGAAAACGAAAAAACGGAAAAACGAAAAGACGGAAGTCACAATACGAAACGAAACTAAAGACAACCCGCAAAGTACTTCCGGCTTAATGAACCGGAACAAATTATCCATCAGGTGGTGCACCGCACAACGCATAACTCCTGTTGACCGGAACAGGTATTTTACTTTATTTTACATTTCATCTTATGTTTATCCACACCGGGAGTCCATCCATTTGGCCGTACTTGAATTGCCGTTTTCAAAGATGGCGACAGTGACTTCGCATCAGGCTTATCCATATCGGGAGACCATCTGGCCGTATCCGAATTGCCGTTTTTAAAGATGGCGGCAGTGACTTCACATCGGCTCTTTGATTGGACCATCTCCATGAAAATATTGGAGGCCGGAAGTTCCCTTACTGTCGGATCTCTGTCCGGAAGGTTCTCCATGGCCGGTAGATCCAGGACGCGAGGAGAACTGTTCCGGTCAACAGGGGTTATGCGTTGTGCGGTGCACCACCTGATGGATAATTTCTTCCGGTTCATTAAGCCGGAAGTACTTTGCGGGACGTTTTTAGTTTCGTTTCGTATTGTGACTTCCGTCCTTTCGTTTTCGTTTTTTCTGTTTTTCTTTGATTGGTTAATTGATTTTTATGTGGGTATATTAGAGGGATACCAGATGGGACTTTCACGCTCCTGATGAAGTCCACGTGACGAAACGCGTCGAGCAACACCTCCAGACGATTTGGGTCATGGGAGTTGGTGATGTTGTGCTCCATTTGTTTTAAATTTCTGTAAGCGCAATAAAAACGTTATTTTTATGGTTGCTTGGCTATCTACACTATTGTTATTATTCTTCCCTCAAGGCTATCATTCCAGCTTGGATAAATTCAAGAACCTGCTATGTGTCTTCCCAGTAGTGGCAGCCTGTGAGTGGTTAAGATTATATTCCACGAATACATTGTATTCATTTTTTTATTTTTATTTTTATTTCATTGCATTGTATTATTTTGTTAGGGGTATCACCCTATGTGTGATCTATTATACATTTTTATTGCTGATACCGTATATTGTCAATACAGAAATCCATATACACTAGGGGGATTTCCGGTGGTGTTCTGTTTTTTCGGCCCATTGAGGCATATTACCCCGTTTATTTTGGAATGGCCTACTTAATACCTTCCTTTTCTCAGATAAGGAACAACCGGTCCGTAAGATTCAATGATTTAATTACTAACACTCCAAATGTGGGTATAGAAGCACCTAATATGGATGATTACTTTATGAAATTGGAAAGGCTAGTGTCTAAGGAAACCAGAAAATGGTGGGAGGTTTCCTACTTGGGTAACTATTTGGAGAAAGGTTTGGTGCCTAGAGGTTTAAGATTAGAAAAGACCCCCGCTTGTGGTTTAGACAATGAGGAGTTTATGAAGAAGTGGGATGGTATTTTGATTGACTTCAAAGTTACTTATGCGACTTATAGTTGATTTTGAAAAGACGAATTTATGCGTTCTTGAACAGGAAATCAAAATCCACTCGGATAACCCCTCTATTGATAAAGAAAATGTGTTATTTAAAGAGAAAGAAAAAGATCTATGTAAGAAGATTGAAGGTCTAGAAAAAAAAATTGCTATTACCAAAAACAATAAATACCTTAGGGATCAAAAAGATTGGGAGAATGTTTCCTATACAACCTTAAATAAAAACAAAATGAAGCGAGATAGGGGGGCATTTAGAATGGGTCACCACAGGCCCCAGAGGGGACCAGTGGAAATGAAATCCAGACATCCAAATAGGGAACCCAATTGGAATGTAAGACAAATGGATAGGGTACACCAAGGATCCAATGAACAGTGTACCACCAATAACGGATTAAATACGGGGTCCTTTGAGCTCTCCAATACAATCTCCGCCCCGCAGAGGAATTTGATATATCCAAAGACATCTAAAACTTGGGCCCAGGCGGTGGATAACCAGGAGAAAATAGAGGAGAGGCATTTTTTAGGGGCATGTCCGAAGGAGCGGCCAATTACCAATTATTTTCCGCCAAAAAACAACGGCTGGGCTCAGCCCAACCGATACGATGTGTTGCAGGAGGATTCCCCACACAAAAAGAGGAGATTAGAGGGAAGCCCGCGGGGTGGGAGGTCCCGGGGTCCCCTGAACAAGTTTGGAAGGAGTTAGGTATATTAAACTTAACAGATGTTGTTTTGAATAAAACGACGAGGGAAGCACTCAAGAAAGGGTTAAAATTTGCTCCCAATAAACCCCCAGATGGGTTTAATTCCTATATTGATTTGCAAAAATTCCTTCGAAAAATTACATTAAAAAGGTTTTTTCTTAGCAAGGGGGAGAATGAAAATAACGTAGGAACTCAGGTTGGATTAGCCAAATTTAAGCCCAACTCTACTTTCTATCCAACATACTGTAAGGGCCCATTTCTCGAAACGTTTGGGAAGATGGTTGAAAAGGACTTATATTATTATTGTTGCACAATTTATATGAGAGTTTATAATTTGACCCGGGATGAAATGAAAAATATTAAGGAACTTCAGGAGAGAAGAGACATTGTGATCAGGGAGGCTGACAAAGGAGGAGCCATAGTTTTGATGACACAGAAATATTATAAAGAGCAATCACAGGTTATCCTTGGGGATCCTAACACCTATATCAAACTAACTGGAGACCCTACATCGAGATACAATAAAATACTAGTAAAGATTCTGGATGAAGCCAAAATAAATGGGGTCATTTCAGAAAATAATTATAAATTTCTGTTAAATCAATACCCAAGAACACCGGTTTTTTATTTCATTCCAAAAATACACAAAACCTGACGAGACCCCCCTGGACGACCCATAATCAGTGGGATCAACTCCCTTACTTCTAATCTGTCACAATTTATAGATTTTCATCTTCAGGGGTATGCCCAGGCAGCCACTCCTTACATTAAAGATACAACTCACATTATGTTGGATTTAGAGAAAATAAGATGGCGACCCAGTTATAGATGGGCCTCTTTTGACGTTTCATCACTATACACCGTCATTGACCATAAATTGGGTCTTAAGGCCGTGGAATTTTATTTAATTGGGGACACCAATGTGGGTCCCGAATTGAAATAATTTCTGCTACAGGCCATATCATACATACTCAGACACAACTATTTCTGGTATGATCAGGAGTTTTATCTCCAGTTGACGGGTAATGCCATGGGGACCAGGTTCGCCCCAAACTATGCGAACATCTACATGCGTTATTGGGAGTCCCTGTTTATTTCGGGTAGATTAACCAATGGGGCGGGCCTGGTCCTCTGGCGACGGTACATAGATGACGTCTTGGTCATTTGGGAGGGTTCCCAAGAGACTTTAGATGCATTCACTGAATATCTCAATGATAATGAGTTTTCCCTTAAGTTTAATCCTGTGTTTAGTGAGCATCAGATAGATTTTTTAGATCTCACTATTAGTAGTGATGACATTCGAGTGGTCACTAAGTGTTATTTTAAACCTACCGATGGCAATGGATATGTCCATCGGGGTAGTTGCCACCATCCGTCATGGTTGAAGTCCATACCGAGGAGCCAATTCATTAGAGTCCGACGAAACTGTACCAAATTAACCGATTTCATTGAACAATCAAAATATATCGAAAATAAATTAGTACAGAAGGAATATGACCCAGGGGAAGTTAATAAGACAATGCAGGAAGTGATGAGAATACACAGAAAAGATCTTTTTAAAACTAGAAATAAAAGAAGTACCAATACAAGTAGATATGCCTTTTTGACTAATTTTAATACGGGATATAGACAGATGGAGAAGATTGTTAAGAAACATTGGCCTCTCCTATTACAAGATCCCATTTTAGGGAAGGATATACCATTACAACCCTCTATAATTTACAGAAAAACTAATAATTTTAAGAACATGCTAGCACCCAGTATTCCTCAGGGTCCAGATAAGAAATTTCTGGTGGGGCATAATGGTTTTAAACGATGTGGAACATGTAAAGCATGTCGATTTTTAACATCAACAGTTAAAGGTTATTCAAGTCACTCTACAGGAGAATCATTCTCAATTAAGAGTGAGATTACGTGCAACACCACGTTTGTGGTGTATCTGATTCAATGTCCCTGTGGTGTCCAATATGTGGGTCGTACTATGCGCAAGCTCAAATGTAGACTACTGGAGCATCAGAATAACATCAGGAATAATATGCGTACCCACCCCTTGCCAGTGCATTGTAATGCTTGTCCCAGTTTTAAAGAAGAACTATTGGTATGTTTTGGGATAGAAATGGTGAAGGGAGATTGGAGGGGGGGGGGTAACAGAGTCAATAGACTGTCTAGACGAGAAACCTATTGGATATATAGACTCAAGACATTGGAACCGCAGGGGTTAAATTGTGATATAGATTTAGTGTGCTTTTTGCGTGAATAAGGAATACTATTTATGAATCACTATCAATTTATATTTTGTTTTAAATAATTTATAATTGAGTTTATAACCTTTTGTATTTTACTTTATTTTACATTGCATCTTATGTTTATCCACACCGGGAGTCCATCCATTTGGCCGTACTTGAATTGCCGTTTTCAAAGATGGCGACAGTGACTTCACATCAGGCTTATCCATATCGGGAGACCATCTGGCCGTATCCGAATTGCCGTTTTTAAAGATGGCGGCAGTGATTTCACATCGGCTCTTTGATTGGACCATCTCCATGAAAATATTGGAGGCCGGAAGTACCCTTACTGTCGGATCTCTGTCCGGAAGGTTCTCCATGGCCGGTAGATACAGGACGCGAGGAGAACTGTTCCGGTCAACAGGGGTTATGCGTTGTGTGGTGCACCACCTGATGGATAATTTCTTCCGGTTCATTAAGCCGGAAGTACTTTGCGGGACGTTTTTAGTTTCGTTTCGTATTGTGACTTCCGTCTTTTCGTTTTTTCCGTTTTGTTTTTTTCTGTTTTTCTTTGATTGGTTAATTGATTTTTATGTGGGTATATTAGAGGGATACCAGATGGGACTTTCACGCTCCTGATGAAGTCCACGTGACGAAACGCGTCGAGCAACACCTCCAGACGATTTGGGTCATGGGAGTTGGTGATGTTATGCTCTATTTGTTTTAAATTTCTGTAAGCGCAATAAAAACGTTGTTTTTATGGTTGCTTGGCTATCTACACTATTGTTATTATTCTTCCCTCAAGGCTATCATTCCAGCTTGGAGAAATTCAAGAACCTGCTATGTGTCTTCCCAGTAGTGGCAGCCTGTGAGTGGTTAAGATTATATTCCACGAATACATTGTATTCATTTTTTTATTTTTATTTTTATTTCATTGCATTGTATTATTTTGTTAGGGGTATCACCCTATTATACATTTTTATTGTTGATACCGTATATTGTGTTTAAAGAAAGAATTCTTTGTTACAGCTTTGATGAATCCCTGTTAGCGGTTTTCAACACCATTAACCTGTATTTCATGCAAGCGTTTCATACCCTTGTACTTATCAGCCCTCCTTTCTCGCCTTGACTTATTTCGCTGTCTTTAACAAAGCAGTCAGGGTAAGTAAACGGACATATAGGGACAGTCACTTGCAGGTTCTGGTGACTTGGAAGTCACCTGAGCATTTACTAGGGTTCTGAAACCAGGGAAATCACGACCCACCACCAGGGTAACTCTGGGACTACTGCAGCTTCAGTTAATGTGGACAGACCTTGATGGGCTATTTTGAGTAGTGTCTTATATCACAGAACCATGGACACAATGTACTCCTACCCTTTTCCCGGGCACCAACTGATCAGATTTGATCATATTCCCAGCGACCAAGGTGATATAGCTCCCAGAATCAACAACGGCCTCTACAACTTTCCCATTTCATTTACCAGTACATGTATGCCAAAAATATGTTTCTTTTTTGAGACCCCTACCAAGCACCCCAATCCACAAATGTTCCTGTCTGTAGCAGAATAACCACAGTCCACAGGCTCCTGTAATTGAGGACAGAGAGCCCTTATCTGGCATCTCCTCCTGGATGGCCTCCCACCACCTAAAGATCAACATGTCAAAGACTGAACTCCTACTTATTCCTCCCTCCAATGCCTCCCCACCTCCTGACTTCTCTATCACGGTGGAGGGTATCACCATCTCCCCATCAAACGAAGTTCGCTGCCTTTGGAGTTACACTTGACTCTGCTCTTTCCTTCATCCCCCACATCAAGTCTCTTTCCTCCTCCTGCCGATACCAACTGCGTAATATTTCCAGAAGTCGGCCATTTCTTACCGCTGTCACCACAAAACAACTCATACACACCCTGGTAATCTCCCGACTCGACTATTGCAATAATCTCTTATCTGGCCTCCCTCTAGCCTAGCCTGGCCTCCCTTATCTGGCCTCCCTCCCACCTAGCCGTGAACTATTAAAAAAAAAAATCTCTGTTCATTTCTAAAACTAGAGAAAATTGAAAAAGAAAAGACTTTCTATTTAAAACAAAATGGCTACAGGCATCCATTTTAATTTTTCCCTTCTAATATACCCGACACCCTACAACTCTGTTTGAAACAAAACACAATCAGAGGTTTTGGTTTAGTGTAAGTTCACCTGCCACGTCACCTCTGGTAGGCGAATCCTACTTAATGAAACCAAACGCTGCTTTCTAAGACTAGGGAGTTTCATGAGACTGGTGGGTTTTCATTTATACCCTCAGAAACTATTCCACTTTGGGATTAAAAACAAAAACACGGAATGGGACACCAGCAAGGATGACCTGGCTGGAGATACAGAAAAAATGGCGTTGCGCCTGATCCCTACCAGAGGTTTCCAGCCCAGTGACATGTATAAAACATAAGAAAAAAAGGATGCAATCTGCTCTGTCATCTGTGGCTTGCTTAGAAAGCAGCTTTTGGGTTATAGGGATAAGCTCAGGTGACATCTTTTTTTCTTGTTATGTTTTATACATGTTATTGGGCTGGATACTTCTGGTAGTTGCAGCCGCCCTGGTAGGGATCAGGCGTGATGCCGTTGTTTTCTGTATATAAAAGTTTTTTATCATAACATTTATTTTAAACAAGAGATGTGCAGTTAGCAATTAAATATAGGGTGAAATAGACATTTTGCACAGAAATTGTTATTCTAAGATAGTTAAAAGATTAAAATTATGTTAATTGCTAATTTTTAATTTTTCATGTATTCCTTTATCCTTTATCGAAATTTTGCTGAAATGTAAGATTTTGAGCTCCAGATAGTGTCCCTTATCGTACATAATTTCAAACATGGTCTGCATTATTATCATACAGGTCGAAAAGACCTTTGTGTTAGCTATAGTAGCTGTGATAAATACAAATAATAAAAATGTTCAGATCTCCTACTTATGGGGGGATTTGAAGTGATAATCAGATTACACTGGGAAACAGCATTTTCTTTGAGTTAGATCTGACAGTTGTTTTTGACTGGTGGCATCTGAATACAAAAATGACCCCAGTTTTTCTCTATCACGTCAATTTTTTAAGGTACAAGATACCCTCCCTTTTCTCAAAAAACATACAAAATGCGCTCGCAATGGAAAATAATGGAAAAAAATTATTTGATTTTGACATTCCGGTAATCTAAAAGTCCAATTGGGTGCAAGTAGTCAAGTTAGGTAGCATTTAAGATACAAATTTACACTTTCCTTGAGTGTTCAATATTGTCTGATGCTCCGACAATAGTCAGCCGTCATATGTTCATCCCATCTACCCTGCTACCGTTCCTCTAGGACCTTCAAATCTTGGTGGAATCGTACAGAAGTAACAGTCACTGGAATGATCTGTGGGCTTTCGCAAAACCAAATGTATATTAAATGGCAACTTATCACATGTTCCCTTCGTCCACATCCGTAAACTCTCGACACACTGTCAGGGGCCCAAGACTTATCTTGATCACTAAGTTTTACTTTGAACTAAGCAACATAGGCTTGCCTGACAAATGCGCTGATTTTCACTCTTTGCCTGGGAACGGTGAAACTGCCACAGATAAAAGGAATCAGGGCTGTTTTGGCACTTACGACGAGAAATAGCAGAGGCAGACATGATCTGAAGGAGAGGACATACGTATGCAAATTAAAAAATTAATTCTGCTTACTCCTTGTATATAGACTTACGGAATACAGTTACAAGTATTTATAAAGCGCCAATAAACTCCTTGGCGCTGTACATGGGAGAGACAGAATAACAAATATACATACACGTTACACACACAGAACCGGAGGGAGGACCCTGCTCAAGAGCTTACAATCTAAGAATACGATTCACTAAATACAGTTATATACATCCTCTCACCACACTGCCTCATGTGTAACTGAAATGCAGAGACAAGTAACATCCGGTCGCCCCCCCACTCGAGGGAGGTCCACTCTCGGCCAATAGGAGAGCAGTCATGCTTCCAATCATCTGGGTGGGTGTAATCGCATTCAGATAAGCTGTAGAGAAAAAAATCTGACTTGATAGAAGAAAACTAACTGCAGTTTTGAAATCAGCATGACTAATTTGGTCTGAAACAGCTGAAATATCAAACTCAACAGAAAATATGTTCCAAATTGTTCCCCATTGTTATTAGCAAAGCAGCTTCCACAAAAAAATACAAAAATATTATCTGTATGTGACATAATGCTTGTAATATGGAAATTACAGTAACATTTTGTATCTGTACAGAGATTTTCACTCATTATAACCACCGAATCTTATCCCTGTACAGCAGTGATGGTTTAATGTCTTTTCAGGGTGCTTGGAGGGACATAAAACAAAGGATTTTGTTTCTCCACAGGGGACACACTAATCCTGCTTTCAAAAGGTGTGAATTTTGTCTTTTGATATGCTAATGAGCACTTTCAAACCTTACAATGCAAAATCGAGATAATTCCTTCACACCCACAACTGAGTTAAAGACAGCATGCAGGTCTGGGGTTGAACAGTCAGACAGAACTGAGCCTTTAATGAGCTAAATATATACAATGCAATCAGGGGCCTAGAAGTTAAGGTAAAATGACAACCTTGCTGCACTATATCAGGAATCCTTCACCTGGAATATTACTGCGATACATCAGGAATCCCTCCCTTTGTATCTTGCTGCAATACATCAGGAATCCTGACTCTGGGATCTTTCTGCGCTACATTCTAACAAAACAGAACAATAGTAGATTGCGGGAATAAACAGGAGATTCAGATTTACAGCATCTGATAATGGGGCATTGTTTGCCAAAAAGAGAGAATCAAAGACCACTCAAACTTTTAACAGATGTAGACATATACTAGGTAGGGGGAGTAATAAAAGGCTACAGTGAACCACACAGTAATCATATTAGCCATAATAACATAAGCATAGACAATAACGATATTAACTATAACTTTATTCATACATAACACAAACATCGTCCACCTAGAATTGTTGGTACAATAGGATATGAACATAGAAGAGGGCAGGGAAATAATATAGATCAGGCCTGCACCTCCCAAATGCATTTCTAGGTCCATGTACCAAGTTCAAAGTGACTCTCGTCACACACACAAATATATATATATATATTTTTAGACCTGAGGATATAACAAATATAATTATGCTATTATAAGAGTGTGGTTTACTACTGTAATACATTGAAATTTGGACAATAAATCACCAGTCTACATTCAGGAAAATTTAGTTGACGAACACTTTGCAAGTTAGATCTTTTAATTTTATACCAAACACACAACAGCCTGAGACAGGCCTAACATATAGAAAAGTACTTTTGTGACCATGGCCGCCACTGAACTTTGATGTACCACCTTATAAGTAATTTCCATGCATGCTTCTGCAATGCCACAATAAATATTTCTGTTGTCACGTTTCAAATAGGTTTTTTTTTTTGGAGAAAGTATTTTACAAGGATACATTGAGATTTCTCTCATTTTCAAGTATGTCCTGGATGGCGAGTATGTACCGTTAGATGTCTTGCCCAAGGACACGTACTGGAGAGGTGCTCTTGCCGGGATTCGAACCTGTGTCTCCACAGTCATAGAGCAGTGATGTTACCTCTACTCCACCCAGCTGGTACAAATAGTTCCTCAAACTGTACTGCTAAAGCAGGGATCTCAAACGTTGTTCCCCAGTTGTTGATGGCCTACAAGTCCCAAAATACTATGAATGCAAGGAATGGCCACAGGATAATGGGTGTTGCATTCCGGCAACATCTGGGGGGCCTCAGTTTGCAATTCCTGCTCTAAGGTTTCCACTACATACGCCTTACCTGATTTACATAAGTCTGTGTAGCCTAGTAGATGAACATAAGTCTGGAATAAATAAATAAATAAAGGATACAAGACTTCTGGGAGGTGGGCCATATGAATGGCTGCACTTTTAGCTGGTTCCCATCATCCGTTCGTACTTTTTGATAAATAGTGTACCCCAGCAGCAATGGTGCCACAAACTGAGCTGACAGATGCTCCTTAGACGTTGGGACACATCTCGGCAGTCTGTAATTGCTGTGATGCCTTTTATTCCTGTAACTAACATTTTAATGTTCTTGAACCCAGGACGTACTTGAAAACGAGAGAAATCTCAATGTATCCTTCCTGGTAAAATCCTTTATAAATAAATAAATAAATTCCTGACAACCCCAATCTAGCTCTGCTGTGGAGTTGCTTGCCAGCCATATTAACGGTCTTACCACTACAGGCTACATCAAGCACCCACCTCCGGCACCAAGTTCCAGAAGGCACCTGGACACTGACACCGTCTGCATTCCACCTACAACCATATACATTTCTTTATGTTTAACGGGCAATACTATCTACAATTACGAGGCAGAGCCATGGGTACAGCCAGTGCACCCTCCTACGCATATCTGTTCTTGGGTGTGTGGGAGGATAAGTATGTCTTCTCCCCAGAAATGACAATTCATACTGCTAAACTGAGACTCTGGAAGCGCTACATAGATGACATTCTAATCATCTGGGATGGTACTGCAAATGAGTAGACATGTGCATTTGTTTTAGTACTAAAACGATTTAGTCCGAATTTTGGGATAATTTAGTTTTCGTATGACTCAAGAGATACGAAACTGCTCAGTACAAAAAACGAAAGAAACTAAATTAAAATGCACTACATTTTAGTTTCAGTCCTTTTTGTGATAGTACATTGATGAGTGAAGGAGACCAGCAATGAAGAGTGCAACATCGCAAAGCTACAGAAAAGGTTTGTATGCGTAATCCTTCCCGATCCCTACCCGAAAATCTGACAGTGATAGAGCTCCAGAATACTCACTCGCAGCACAGACAGCCAGCACAGGAGAGGAAACCTTTACTTAAGATGCTAAAAGCAGCTGGAGGAGGAAAACATTCAAATAAATCACACTGAAAGCTAATGACAGAGGAGGGCTGGATAGTAAAAACCCCTTTATAACAAGCAGCGCTGGGAGAAGAGAGAGACTTTATAAAACGTGTGTTATCTCCCCTCCCGCTCTGCATAATAAGGGCTTAGGTCTGATACATTTTATATTATCCCCCTTTCCTCATCTATAATACACGTTTTATATAAAGTCCCTCTCCTCTCCCAGTGCTGCTTGTTATAAAGGGTTTTTTACGTCTGATACATTTAGTATCCAGCTCTCACAGTTACTCTGTCATTATGAGCCTTCAGTGTGATTTATTTGAATGTTTTCCCTGGATTTAAAGTGCTTTATTTTATTATAAAAATAAATTTGCACCAGTCATCTCCTCTGAGATTTCAGACCGATTTACGTTAATATTTTCCCTCTCCCCTCCTTATATATTCCTGTTTGTCTCCCCCACAGAGATACAAAGTTTAAGTAAAAGTTCCCTCTCCTGTGCTGGATAAGCATTGCATTCCGAAGTTCTGCACCCTCCACATGCCAATGAAGTAGGATGTTCTATACAGAGAGGGGCATTAATTAATGTAGGAGGATGTTCTATAAATTATACAGAGAGGGGTATTAATGCAGGAGGATGTTATATACATTATACAGAGAAAGGTATAAATTGAGGAGGATGTTCTATACAGAGAGGGACATTAATTCAGGAAGATGTTCTATACATTATACAGAGAGGGGTATTAATGCAGGAGGATGTTATATACATTATACAGAGAAAGGTATAAATTGAGGAGGATGTTCTATACAGAGAGGGACATTAATTCAGGAAGATGTTCTATACATTATACAGAGAGGGGTATTAATTAATGCAGGAGGATGTTATCTACATTATACAGAGAGGGGTATTAATTAATGCAGGAGGATGTTCTATACATTATACAGAGAGGAGCCTTTTTTTTAGCCCTTTAAATCCAGTGGCTGTGAGCGCTGAGATTGTCTGCTTGTTATATTATCTCTCAGTACAATGTATCAGGTTCAGCGGTTACAGTAACTGACTCTAACAGCGCTCAGAGTTTCAGTAAAACAAGGAAATAATATTGTTCTAACCTCTTATATATAAAACTAAATTTACTAGTTTTACTGAAACTCTGAGCGCTGTGATAAGCAGCAGTCAGTTACTGTAACAGCTTTGCCTGGCACATTGTGCTGAGAGTGAGAGATACTGTAACAAGCAGCGATCTCAGCCCTCTGAGGACCCGCTAAAATAGTAATTGTATCCACTGGTTTTCGGTTGAATGAAATTAGTTTTCATACTAAAGAACTGAAAACGAATTTCTTTAGGAACTAAATAAATTGCATTTTAGGACTAATCCATTAGTTCAAAACGAAATTTTGTGCTGTGCACATGTCTACAAATGAGTTCCAAGATTTCTGTGTAGCTCTAAATCAGAATGGCCTTAATCTCAAATTTACATCTGAGATACAGACTGCAGCCCTTAATTTTCTGGATATTAAAATCTATAGAGGTCTGGAGGATGGAACATTGAGTTCAATTATCCACCATAAACCAACTGCGACTAATAACTTTTTACGGTATTCCAGTAGGACAGTACCTTCGCGTACGCAGGAACTGTTCAAGTCTCGACGAATTCATTAAGCAAGCTAATGACCTAACAAGGATATCCTCACAGCACTTTAAAACATGCCTTGCGTCGGGCCCTTGGACAAGATCATGAGACTTTACGTTAATAAGAATTATTGGCAATTTTGATGAAGCCAATAGTAACATCCAAGATATTTTACGTGCATACTGGCCTATCCTTCGTGCAGATGAGGACGGTAGCCACCTTTACCACTCGCAGAGGCACCAATATTAGGGATAAAATATGCCACAGTCATTTGACACCCATCAAGAGGTCACTGAGAGCCACCTGGCTGCCACAGACATCGCTGGGCACTCACAGGTGCAGCAACTGCCTAGCATGTATATTCATTTTGAAACCATCCAATAATTTTTGGGATAGCAATCACAAAGAGATGTTTCAGGTAAAACAATTGTTTACCTGTCGCTCAATGGGGGTGGTATACCTCTTGATATGCTCATGTGGGCCATTATATGTGGGCAAGACGATTAGGCAACTAAAGGTACGCATTTTGGAACATATTAGATCAGTCAAATATGCAAGGGAGACATCAATCTCCCTCCATCTTAAAAATATTCATGAGAATCGATCCGATCAACTTAAATTTATGGTTATCGAACAAGTTACGCTAGGGGACAGAGGAGGAGATTTAGATCGACGTCTACAACAGCGAGTCATTTTGGATCCATAGGGTAAAGACTCTCAGCCCTAGTGGCCTCAATGAAGGATTTACCTTTTCCTCCTTTATATGAAGGATTCAGCTGTCTCCTGTACATGAAATTTACGTTTTAGTCCAACATACATTTTATGCCATTCTTGCCCACTTCTGTCTCAACCGTAGTTGATTTATAATGTATACAACAAATTACCTTTGCTTGCCGTATACGTTATTCAGGATTTAAATATACACTTTGTGCTAATTGCCCCTTTCTTGCCTCCCTTGTCCTTAACTATATCCGACTTACAAGGTACCGTAAATACTCGGGTATAAGCCGAGTTTTTTGACTCAGATTTTGAGTAAAAAAAACGCAATTCGGCTTATACCCGTGTCAAGGAGCACAGCAATCGGCAACATGTTGAAATGTTGAAGGGGATGCGGCTGCGTGCAGGCGCAGCCGGTCACGTGGTCTGGCTAATCAGGTGGTACTGAGTCTCTGTACCACCTGACTGGCCGGACCGCGTGACCTGCGCACGCACACAGCCACATCCCCTTCAACACGGACGGACTCACGCTGTTCAGGACTGGGCAGGCACTCCCGCTGCCCGGCATCTGGGCCCCCTCAACCCCTGCTGGATCCGGAGCTGGGGCAAGTATCCATGTGAGAGCTGGCTGCGCTGGGGCAAGTATCCATGTGAGAGCTGGCTGCGCTGGGGCAATATCCAGGTGAGAGCTGGGGCAAATCCATGAGCTGGGGCAAATCCATGTGTGAGCTGGGGCATATCCATAAGCTGGGGCAAATCCATGTGTGAGCTGGGGCATATCCATAAACTGGGGCAAATCCATGTGTGAGCTGGGGCATATCCATAAACTGGGGCAAATCCATGAGCTGGGGCAAATCCATGAGCTGGGGCATATCCATGTGTGAGCTGGGGCAAATCCATGAGTTGGGGCAAATCCATGAGCTGGGGCATATCCATGTGTGAGCTGGGGCATATCCATGAGCTGGGGCATATCCATGAGCTGGGCATATCCATGTGATGGGGCAAATCCATGTGCTGGGGCAAATCCATGTGTGAGCTGGGGCATATCCATGTGTGAGCTAGTTTACGGTTTTTATTTGAAATAAATATTGAAAAACATTTAACCTACTGATGCCTCATTGGTATTTTGTTTTGGTATCTATTTTTATTTTTGAAATTTACCAGTGGCTGCTGCATTTCCCACTTAGGCTTATACGCGAGTCAATACGTTTTCACAGGTTTTTTTGGGAAAAAGTAGGGGGGGGGTCGGCTTATACACGGGTCGGCTTATACCCGAGTATATACGGTACACAAGAAATCAGTCCTACACGTAATGCATTCATATATGGACCATAGAGGAAGAATGAGACCTTCCTGTTCATTTTTATACAAAGGAAATTAATTCTCTTTCTCTTCTAGGGTAGTACTGTCCAACAGGAGAAAATAGGTAGGGCAAGGGTTATTATAATTTTAATCGTAGGGGAGGCGAGGGTTCAAATGTATTTGCGCAAATTCCTTTTTTCTTCCCTTTCCCTTTAGCCATTTCTGCACCTAAATATCAGTTTTATATCCTACAATAAATCTGTATTGCTTCGAAGGGGAGAATGGGATTCCTCTGGTCAATCCCATATGAAGGAAACCAAAGGGAGTGTTTTTTAATATGGGAAAACCAGGATGATATGGGTTAAAGTTTGAATTTATCCACATTTTGGCCCTAGACGGCACCTGTAACTTCTAGCAATTAAGTTGCAATATGTTGTATATGCACGTATGTATTGGGCACTCTGTGGAGCTGAACCCATGTGGGTTTGTTTTAACCTACAAGAAAATCTGGATCCCCAGTTAGTCTTACGTCAGTAGTGGGGAAATTAATGGAAACCATGTTAAAGGAAAGGATTGTTGAACATCTAAAAACACATAGATTACAGGATCAGAAACAACATGGGTTTACCTCAGGGAGATCATGCCAAACTAATCTTATTGATTTTTTTGATTGGGTAACAAAAATAATAGACACAGGTGGTGCAGTAGACATTGCTTATTTAGATTTCAGTAAGGCTTTTGATACTGTTCCGCATAGAAGGCTTATCAATAAATTGCAATCTTTGAGCTTGGATTCCAATATTGTTGACTGGATTAGGCAGTGGCTGAGTGACAGACAACAGAGGGTTGTGGTAAATGGAGTTTATTCGGCGCAAGGTCTTGTTACCAGTGGGGTACATCAGGGGTCAGTACTTGGACCCATTCTCTTTAATATTTTTATTAGTGATATTGCAGAAGGTATTAATGGAAAAGTATGTCTTTTTGCTGATGACACAAAGATTTGCAACAGGGTTGACGTTCCTGGAGGGATCAGCCAAATGACAAATGATTTAGGTAAACTAAAAAAATGGTCGGAGTTGTGGCAATTGAGTTTTAATGTGGATAAGTGCAAGATAATGCACCTGGGACGTAAAAACCCAAGGGCTGAATATAGAATATTTGATACAGTCCTAACCTCAACATCTGAGGAAAGGGATTTAGGGGTCATTATTTCAGAGGATCTAAGGGTAAGTAGTCAATGTAACAGAGCAGCAGGAAATGCTAGCAGAATGCTTGGTTGTGTAGGGAGAGGTATTAGCAGTAGGAAAAGGGAAGTGCTCATGCCACTGTACAGAGCACTGGTGAGACCTCACTTGGAGTACTGTGTGCAGTACTGGAGACCGTATCTCCAGAAGGATATAGACATCTTAGAGAGAGTTCAGAGAAGGGCTACTAAAATGGTGTACGGCTTGAAGGACAAAAGTTACCAGGAAAGGCTTAATGATCTTAACATGTACAGCTTGGAAAAAAGAAGAGACAGAGGAGATATGATAGAAACATTTAAATACGTAAAGGGAATCCACAAGGTAGAGGAAGGGAGTATATTTAAAAGGAAACAAAATAGCAAAACAAGAGGACATAGTCTTAGATTAGAGGGGCAAAGGTTTAAAAGTAACATCAGGAAGCATTATTTTACTGAGAGGGTGGTGGATACATGGAACAGTCTTCCAGTAGAAGTGGTAGAGGCTAAAACAGTAATTGAATTTAAGCAAGCATGGGATAGGCATAAGGCTATCCTAAACAAAAGATAAATCCAGGTAAAGTATCCATGTAATTGGGCAGACTAGATGGGCCGAAAGGTTCCATAAGTGTATACAGTGCTGATCAGATGGCAATCACATACCACAAAATGAATTTTGTTTTTAATTTTCTCCACATATGTGCTGCTTATTCAACTGCGCCTTTTGACAATAATAAGGTATGGGGCAGGTTGGCCCACAAGCTTTGAACATAAAGCGGTATGCTGTGGGGCTTTGAACTTCACACACGCTTGTATTCAGGTCCTCTTTTTTGCCTGCTGTAGCCCTATGCAGTTTGAATTATATGTACAGTGAAAACCCCTTCCAATCAATTTGATGTTCTTGTTATCTGCTGCACTCAAACTTGGGACGAATTTGTCCACTTCTGCATCTATATATGTGTAGACCTATGTGGGTCCCATCTATACTATTGTCTAATACATTTAGTGTGGCAATATGTTTGAATTGTTTTTTTCTGATACACCTGATAGCACCTTTGATCCTGCTAGTGTGCAACCTCCTGTGTTCACCTTCATCAAAGGAGGTAGCCTTCACGACGCTGTGTTGAACCACATTGGTTTTAGAACTCATGTTTCACTCAGCAGGGCAATGTGGATGTATTCCAATTTTCAATGTTTTTTTTAATCTCACTGTGTTGTTCTTTCATGCATTTGTTTTTCACCTTTTTCTTATGCTTCGGATTTTGTGTATTATGGCTTGTTCATAGAAACATAGAAAATGTCGGCAGATAAGAACCTTTCGGCCCATCTAGTCTGCCCAATTACATGGATACTTGACCTGGATTTATCTTTTGTTTAGGAAAGCCTTATGCCTATCCCATGCCTGCTTAAATTCAATCACTGTTTTGGCCTCTACCACTTCGACTGGAAGGCTGTTCCATGTATCCACCACCCTCTCAGTAAAATAATGCTTCCTGATGTTACTTTTAAACCTTTGCCCCTCTAATCTAAGACTATGTCCTTTTGTTTTGCTACTTTGTTTCCTTTTAAATATACTCCCTTCCTCTACCTTGTGGATTCCCTTTACGTATTTAAATGTTTCTATCATATCTCCTCTGTCTCGTCTTTTTTCCAAGCTATACATGTTAAGATCATTTAGCCTTTCATTGTAACTTTTCTCCTTCAAGCCGTACACCATTTTAGTAGCCCTTCTCTGAACGCTCTCTAAGATGTCTATATCCTTCTGGAGATATGGTCTCCAGTACTGCACACAGTACTCCAAGTGAAGTCTCACCAGTGCTCTGTACAGTGGCATGAGCAGTGCACTTCCCTTTTCCTACTGCTAATACCTCTCCCTACACAACCAAGCATTCTGCTAGCATTTCCTGCTGCTCTATTACATTGACTACTTACCCTTAGATCCTCTGCAATAACCCCTAAATCCCTTTCCCCAGATGTTGAGGTTAAGACTTTATCAAATATTCTATATTCAGCCCTTGGGTTTTTACGCCCCAGGTGCATTATCTTGTACATATCCACATTAAAACTCAATTGCCACAGTTCCGACCATTTTTTTAGTTTACCTAAATCATTTGTCATTTGGCTGATCCCTCCAGGAACGTCAACCCTGTTGCAAATCTTTGTGTCATCAGCAAAAAGACATACTTTACCATTAATACCTTCTGCAATATCAGTAATAAAAATATTAAAGAGAATGGGTCCAAGTACTGACCCCTGAGGTACCCCACTGGTAACAAGACCTTGCGCCGAATAAACTCCATTTACCACAACCCTCTGTTGCCTGTCACTCAGCCACTGCCTAATCCATTCAACAATATTGGAATCCATGCTCAAATCCATTCAATAATATTGGAATCCTAGCTCAAAGATTGCAATTTATTAAGCCTTCTAAGCGGAACAGTATCAAAAGCCTTACTGAAATCTAAGTAAGCAATGTCTACTGCACCACCTTTGTCTATTATTTTTGTTACCCAATCAAAAAAGTAAATAAGATTAGTTTGGCATGATCTCCCTGAGGTAAACCCATGTTGTTTCTGATCCTGTAATCTATGTGTTTTTAGATGTTCAACAGTCCTTTCCTGTAACATGGTTTCCATTAATTTCCCCACTACAGATGTAAGCCTAACTGGCCTATAGTTCCCCTGATCCTCCCTACTACCCTTCTTGTAAATGGGCACAACATTTGCTAATTTCCAGTCTTCTGGGACGACTCACTTTAACAAGGATTGGTTAAATAAATCTGTTAACGGTTTTGCTATTACACCACTGAGCTCTTTTAATAATTTAGGGTGGATCCCATCAGACACCATTGACTTATTTGTCTTTACTTTAGATAGCTGCTGTAGAACCCCCTCCTCTGTAAACTCATATGTAAATGTCTCTTTAGTGTTTCCTCCTAACTGAGGTCCCTTTCCTTCTGCAAAGACTGAACAAAAATATTCATTGAGGCAGTCAGCAAAACTTTTATCCTCTTCTACATACCTTCCTTCCTTTGTTTTTAATCAAACTAATCCTCGTTTTACTTTTCTTTTCTCGTTTATGTATCTAAAAATGTTTTGTCCCCCTTTTTTACTGACTGAGCTATTTTCTCTTCTGCGTGTGCTTTGGAAGCTCTTATAAATTGCTTTGCCTCTCTCTGCCTAATATTATAGGTTTGCCTATCTTCTTCACGGAGTTTTTTTATAATTATTGAATGCTATCTTTTTGTTCTTCACTATTTTGGCCACTTCTGTAGAGTACCACAGTGGTTTCTTCCCTTTTTTGTTTTTGCTAACAAGCCGAATGCAACTGCCTGTGGCCTTCAATAATGCCTCCTTTAAATAATCCCATTTTTCCTGGACTCCCTTTAAACTCCTCCAGTCTGATAATGACTCATTCACACAAAATCTCATTTTAGAAAAATCTGTTTTTTAAAATCTAAAGCTTTTGTTTTTGTGTGGTGCAGCTCCACCCCTGTTCTTATATTAAACCACACTGACTGGTGATCACTAGATCCCAAATTTTCACCTACAACAACGTCCGATCCCAAACCTCCATTTGTGAGTATTAAATCCAATATGGCCTCTTTACGGGTCGACTCCTCAACTACTTGTGTTAGAGATAATCCCAGTAGGGAGTTTAGAATATTTGTACTCCTGGTGCACCCAGCTATTTTGGTTTTCCAGTTCACATCAGGAAGATTAAAGTCCCCCATGATAATAACTTCCCCCCTTCATTGTCATTTTGGCTATTTCCTCAAACAGCAGATTATCTAGCTCTTCTATTTGTCCAGGGGGTCTATAGATCACACCTACACAAGCTACTGTATGATTGTCAAATGTTAGCGTAACCCAAACTGACTATGTTCACCTCGCTCACTTTTATTTGGTTCGTTCTTATGTTGTTTTTCACATACAGGGCCACTCCTCCTCCTTTCCTACCTTCTCTGTCTTTTCTATATAAAGAGTACCCCGGTATTGTTATGTCCCAGTTATTTTTCTCACTGAACCATGTCTCAGTAACCGCCACTAAATCTACTTTTTCAGCAGCCATCATTGCCTCCAGTTCATTGATTTTATTGACTAAACTGTGAGCATTTATAGACACGACTCTGAGCTCGTCATTTTTTACCTCGCATGTTGCTTGCACCCTCAGATTTAGTTTTGGGGGACAATCGGGCAGATTGTTTTTTACCCTTTTGTCCCCCCCTTCCTAGTTTAAATATGCCTTTGTGAAACCTTTGAACTTCTCACCGAGAACATATGTTCCCCTATGAGTAAGATGCAAAACATTTTTTTTATACAGTTCCTTTCTGCTCCAATTAGAGCGATCATGGGACACAAAGCCAAATCCTTGCTCCCGACACCATTCCCGAAGCCACAAGTTCATGATATTATGCTGTGAATTTAGCACATTCCTGTACGCAAATGCCCTTATAAGGACATAATAAATGAACTCTTTTTCAATCAACTGTTGTCCGAGTCTATGGTACTGCTAATATCTATTCAGTACCTCACTTTATCCGGTAAACATATATTTTTTATTGCACCTACGACGATCATGGTACACTATTATTGACCCTTCAAAGAGCCCTGCGGCCTAGTTTTTCAGCCCATCCACAGACGCCATCAGGAAATGTACCACTGCAGTCTTAAACTCTGTTCCGTGCAATTTGGAGGTCTCTCCTGTTGCTGGCTCCATAATTAGCTCTGCTCAGGTCCCCCCAAATGCAAACTGCCTGGTTGCCACCAGCTCATGGTTTAACCTTTGTTCTTTGTCCCGTCCATGGCCAGGATCCATTTTGATGGTGCCACGCCACAGTCCTCCCTATGGAGCCCCGCTGGTGTCAGGAGAAAAAAAAATGTACTTGTGGGAACGATTTAGCAGATCGTAGGGACGATCCGCTAAATCATTCCCACAAGTTAATTTTTATTTCCTTCTGCGTGCGCACACTAAGGGTGGGGGCACACTAGCAAACATTTTGCGTCCGTCTGACTGTACTGTTTGACGTCCGTCGTAGCTTTAAAAAGGAGTCACTGAAACCCACCACACTGTCAGGCCCTGGAGGCCCTGACCCCCCCTTTTTGTATATTATCCTGCATGTCCCCTGAAGATTCCAAGACTCTTGTATGAACAATGCACCTTCCTGATTATGACGTTTTGGCCCTGGATCCACACCTGCCCTTTATCCTCCCTGATTAGCCCTGCATATAAGGGAGTCCCACCCTGGACTTCCACATTGAAGTTGTATTCGCTGACTGCATTCCTGTTTTGACAAAGCTCCCTGATACCTCTTGCCATTCTACTGACTTCGCTGCCAAAAACTCCAAGGACCCTCTGTTATATCACCTGGACTTTCATCGCTTCCACATACTGGTACCCTCCCATCCTGCTCCCCTACTGCCCCCCATCTAGGACCCCCCATGTACCAGACCCCCTGCTGAACCCTGACTACGCCATTGTCTGTTCCTTGCCTGATTTGATGTTATCGTGTTTATTTACACTAAACACCCTTTGTTATCTTGAATCTGACTAGATCACTGCATATTGGGCTTACAACCCTATCTTGCTACACCAACCGCAGTCAACCCCTGACACACACAAAGCACCTGCGCACTTTTTCACGGACGGGCAACGCATATAGCTACAGACGTGAAAACAACATCGACGTGAAAAAGCTAAACGGATGCAGAAACAATGCTGCCATGCATTTTCCTAGGGTGTGGAGACGTCAGACATCACGGATGCACTTTACGCAGTGCTCACAAAATCTCCCGTGAAAAAGTGCATCCGTAACGGACGTAGTATACCCTGTTTCCCCTAAAATAAGACCTACTCCGAAAATAAGACCTAGTACTATTTTTGATAATTGCTAAAGTATAAGACCTACCCCGAAAATAAGACCTAGTTTGATTCCCTGGGCTGATGGCGTCATAAAGGGCAATTTGAAGAGCCGCGGTAGAGAGTTAGCGATGCTGGCGCCAGATGAAGTGAGGCGGCAGTGGAGGGAGCAGAGCCGCATAAGCTGATGCTTCCTCTAGCGCCGGCTCCTGTCACAGGCAGAGTGATACCAGATTTACACCGCCTGTGAAGAATCGATAGTGAAAACGCGGTTTGCTCATTCTGGCCAGCGATTGGTTACCAAATTGCTATTGAAAAGGTATGGCACCCCTGATTGCTTTGATCACCCTATTTTTAACTTTGCCACTCACTCCTGTCTTGCAAGTCTTCTACTGGTATTAAAAAAATTAAGACCTACCCCAAAAATAAGACCAAGTGTGTTTTTTTGGGTCCAAAAAATATAAGACATATTTTCGGGGAAACACGGTAGTATGCTCGTGTGCCGCTGTTCCGTCAAGGAGTGCCAGATCGTCGAAAAATGCCCGAGCCGCTCTGCGCATGCGCAGTGCACCTACGTCACAGAAGCTGTCAATCAAGCGGCCGATCAGCTGGCTTAAGTGACGTAGGCGCATTCGGACACGAGCATCGGATCAATCGGACACGAGCGCCCGATCCTGCAAGCCCCGCTCTGTGCATGCGCAAAGCAGCCAAGAGCGGCTGATCCCAAGGGCAAAAATCACCCATGAGCATTGGTTTTTTCAAGGGACGCACTGCGCATGAAAGCACGAGGTGCACTGTGCTTAATGTTTTTACGCTCAACGCACCAGATGCTGGGATTGTTTATGTCTAGTCTCCAATTAAAAATAAATAATAAAGTTGTTTTACATTTGAAAATCGTTCGTTGTGATTAAAAAAAACATGTAAAGGTAGCATGTTTGTGCGCATGCCGCTGACGCACAATATGACTGGCTAAGAGATTTTTAACTCAAAACCACTGTGCTGCAGCAATTCTGTGCATTCTAACCCCAAACTTTGTGTGAAGGTGTTGAATTTCTGCGGGACTTGTCCTGTTGAGCCATTTTCATCGCGATACCAATTTGGATCTAGAGGTCTGGTTATACACATTATTATTTTTTATTTATATAAATTTTAAATAAATGTCTTGTTTTCACTGTCCATCCACTTAGGATGTTGAACCCATATTTTTCTGAATATGTCCTTACATATTTTAATTTTGATTCAGTTGTGCGTTTAAAATATGTAGTCTTAATCCATTTTGGTTTTTTAAGCTTTTATTAGCGCTGTACTTTTACCTATATTTTCTTTAACCAAAATAAATATAAAATATTATTTAGATTAGAAACCCCACAAAGACACCCGCACACCCTGAATATATGGAGGAGCCCATAAAAAGACACCCGCACACCCTGAATATATGGAGGAGCCCCTAAAAAGACACCTGCACACCCTGAATATATGGAGGAGCCCCTAAAAAGATACCCGCACACCCTGAATATATGGAGGAGCCCCTAAAAAGACACCTGCACACCCTGAATATATGGAGGAGCCCCTAAAAAGACACCCGCACACCATGAATACATGGAGGAGACCCTAAAGACACCCACACACCCTGAATATATGGAGGAGCCCCTAAAAAGACACCCACACACCCTGAATATATGGAGGAGCCCCTAAAAACACACGCACACCCTGAATATATGGAGGAGCCCCTAAAAACACACGCACACCCTGAATATATGGAGGAGCCCCTGTAAAGTAGATTGCTGGAGAGATGGATGGATATGTTTGTGCGGGGACTGTCCAGCATTCACAGGGACACTTGCTAGTTACACCGCAGGCCCGGTTCATGTTTCACAGGTGCAGGATTCGGCGCAGCTTCTTACTGGAATTGTGGTTCTCCAGCTTGCTGAAGACCTTCTTGTCCCGGGCCGTAATCTTCAGGCAGCCGCTCCATGCCAGTTGGTCCAGTTGCCATTCAGCGTCCCTCATATAATCCAAAACTCAGTAATTCGGAGCACTCAGAGGTATTTTCCCTACCAACTAAAAACAATCCCGATTTAATTAAAGTAAGTACTTAGGAGAATTAAAGGTGCTATTTATAGGTTTTGTTGGATTATTATATGTATTTTATATAGCACCTTCCGTAGTTCGCCTATATACAAGAGTGACGAGATTACATACCTAGAATTGCCTAAACAAAACCGGTGTCACAGGTTTCCTACGCTACGCAGCAATGTAATTTTGGTGTTGGTAATCAAACAGCAGGGAAGAAGTTAATTTGGGTGCAAATATACATGGATTATTTTCTGTCACTTCAAATCTTAACATTGATATTTTTATTCACCCTATTTATTAAAGGGGTGGATTAATGTAGTGTTCTGGATAATACCAGACGTCTTGGGTTTTCATTAATAGGTTTATTAACAACTAAGCATACAGGATCCCTATAACTGCAACTGGCTGCGTCACTAGTCAGCCTCAACTGGCAGACACAATGGACGACCAACTGTCAACAGCCAACCGCCAAAAGGATTTAGCTTGCATAGATTCTTAGGAATGTTTTAAACTAACAGGCTGAGCAATTAAACTAACGAGATCCAGGCAGATGCTGGCACGAAGAGACAGGATGAGAAAGTGGTTACTTCAAGGTCAGAAAGCCAGGGCCTGAACAAAGAAAGATGTGAAAACCAGTGGAGGCCTTATCTAGAATAAACAATAAACAAGCTCTAGGGAGGTAGGCATGAGCAGGATCCGAAAGAATGGTAAATTCTCAAGTGTCAAAATACCATGAAGGTTGCCAATTTATGACCAATGTATGGAATGGCTTTGTATTCAGCCAGGAGAGGTACGGTACCACGTGGGGTGGGATAGTGTCACCGTGGGGTGGGTTAATTGGGATGTACATAATTATGTATTCGGGGTATAAGTCCCCATGTCTCAATGTATTCGGGGCTCAGTCTAAGCGATTCAATCCTGTCTGAGTGGTGACGTCACAATAAAGTTTGCCTTTCCTGAAGAGACTCGTGTCCAGTCAATCCTTGTCCGTGCCGGCCCGGTCTTCTCCCGAGTGAACCAGGTGGATTCCGGTAACACTATGATACATTCATGCACACTGCACATTGCTGTGAGTTTTATTGCTGTTGAGCTCTGTGTTACACTCATACACACTGCACTGCTTGCATTGCAACTCTGCATTAGTCAGTGGTAAATGGTATACACTACGTACAATCACCTGACACTAGTTAGTTTCAACAATCCATCACTGATTTGCCCCCAGCTCATATGTATATTTTATTGCCCCAGCTCACGCATGGCTATTTTGCCCCCAGCTCTCACCTCCTCTGCGTCTGCCAGGCCCCTCCGAGTAAATATATAGACACGCCAGCTGCCGAGTGCTTTGCACCCTATGAGCGTGCACGAAGCTTGGCCGCTACCCTGGGAACCACCTGATCACTCGAACTCCACGATCTCGCGAGATCACAGCTGGTGGATCCCAGGTGAGCGGCCAAGCTTCATGAACGCTCATAGGGAGCAGAGCACGAGGCGGCTGGCGGTTGATTAATCGTTAAAAGAAATTATCTTTAATCAAACAATTAATCGTTAATTTCCACAGCCCTAATATAAATTAATGGCCATTTAAGTGGGATAGTAGAATTAGAAAAAAGTAAACCCTAATCATATAGGTCCCCCGTGGCCCCCCTTTCTCTTTTTTATATACAGTATATATTGAGATAAAAAGGGGACACATGGAGCGTTATGTATAGCGAATAGGAATGCACTGATACCAAACACAGAGCTCAGATATATATGTATATCCATACCAGACATATATACAGAGAATAACGCAGGAATGGACCCACTCAGGGTCTTAAATAAACCATCTTCTATTTTTTGACTTAAATCATTAAAAAGTATCTGTATCCAACTAACAACATTTCGGCACCCTCAGAGCCTTTCTCAAGGTTGTTAAAAGGATCTGAGGAGGCTGTAATGTTGTTACTCGTATACAGGTACTTTTTAATGATTTAAATAAACCATCTCCTTCTATTTTTTGACTTAAGACCCTGAGTGGGTCTATTCATGCGTGATTCTATTTAATATTCCCTAGACTTGTGCACCTGGCCATCTCTTATTCCTACAGTGGCTCTGTGCACGCTTTGAAGTTATTTTGTGTATATATATTATATATATATATATATACACACTCAGACCTCCAGAGATACATATTTATATATACACACCACTCAGACTATATATACACACACTCTGACCATATATATCCATATACAGACCTCAGACCAGATATACCTGCCCCAACCCCTGAAATCACCAGTGACTGAGTGCATAGCGGCGCTAGGTGGGAGGGATCTACAGGACACGTTGCAATGCCCCATGTGGTGCAGATCCCACCCCTCCTACCGTCGTTCCGTTTCGGGCTGAAGTTAAATTTTTCCATCCCACCAGACTTAGTACCGCAACATGTAGTTCCCTGAGCGGTGAGAGAGATGTAAAACACTGGACACACTGAGTGCATCTCGTCAGGAGGTGCCGCCTACAGGTGCTGTGCATTGTTTTGCACTCAGTGGATCTGTTACGTTCCACGACGATGCTGCTACCCGGTGCCTCAACCACTGTCTTTTAGACAGTGTGGTGGGGCATTTATCAGAATTTATAACTTATATTTTATATACTTCCTTTATAGGCTTTGCATTTGATTTCGGTCACTTGCGGAGCTGTCCGGACCCATCAGACTCCCCGACAGTGAGTGATATCTGAATATTCCTATTTCAAACAGTGGTGGTGCATTTATCAATGTAGAGGAATAATGGCCATTTTTATTTTGTAGTTATATATTGTATTCATTTTTTGTTTTTTATTGTTTGACAGCTATGTAATGTTCACTATATTAGGAAGACTGCTACACATAGCCACAAGACATAGTTATACTGTTATAAATTTTCCTACCTCTATAAAGCTATTTGAGTAACACTTTTAAAAAAACTCTATAAAAGAATTGTGTGTCATTTATTTTATGTGTTATTGTTAAAGCATCTTAACAACCTGTGTATATGGGTTTGGATGCACAATTCTGTAGTTTGCTGATAATGTTGTGCTTAATTTATAGCTATGGAGAAGAAGTGGGAAGAGGTGTTCAATTTTCTCTCCGTAGGAGCATACCCATCAGGGTTTTCCACCAATCAAAAATCAAACCGTCAGAGGTACGCCTCCAAATTCACAATAAGGGGTTAGTATCGAAATACAATTGATTGTGTTGTTTTGGTAATATATCTCTGTAATGAATGCAGCTATTACTGTCCACTTTCATAATAGAAGGGATGTTTTTCTATGGCAACAGAAAAGCCATCCAGACCAAAGAAGCAACGAAGATATATCGAGAATTTCATCCTCTTGATCTTGGCGGACACACAGGCATTGTAAAAACACGTTCTTCATTGTGCTCCAGATATTACTGGAATGGAATGACCTTAGATATAGATAACTGGGTATGTGATTTGGTTTTCTAAGTTTTTTCAAAACTTGTGAAAGCTGTACACATGTTAACAACTAATTTCTCAAAAGGTCCTGGAATGCGATCAGTGTCAAAAGGTTGGAAAACCTGTGAAAGCTGCCAAGCCATTGCAGTTTATAAAAAGGTAGATGTCTTTAAAGTGCAGTACTATCGGATGTTACATATATATTATGTAACAACTACAAAATTCATTTTCAAAATTTTTAAATAATATATATATATTTTTTTATATTCAAAAAGCTTTTATTTGAGTAAGATTCATCAACAGAACAGGTAAATGGAATATGGTCATAAGTACAAAAAGTATAATACAGAGTATATCTCAGTAACAAGAAAAGTCGCCATAGTTCAGCGCTGCGGAATATGCTGGCGCTTTATAAATAAAGAATAATAATAATAATAGTTCAGGGTGTGCATCAATGTTAGACAAAAAGAGTTCAACATATGAATAGACACTGTCCTCAGGTAATAAGATAAAGAGTGTATAGCTCCTGCAGCGGTCCGGGAAAAGGCAGCGCTGTCCGTGAGGGACATATCTAATTTGTATGACAGGTTTTATTTTTTGTCAATAGTTTTCCTCTCTCCTCCCCCCCCCCAGTGTGAGGGACCACATGAGATAGAAAAGAGGAGCAGGGGGAGAGGAAGGGCGAGGAGAGAGACAGGGGAGCGAGTGTGAACAGGAGGAAAAATGGTAGCGGAGGTACGTAGGTAAAGTGAGAAGAAGAAGAAGGGTAAAGAAGAGAGTGAAGAAGGGAAGTGAGGGAGAGGGGAAAGAAAGAAAGAAAAAAAAAAAGGAGGGGGGGAGGGAGGGAAGGAAGTGGGCGGCCTGCGGGTGGTGACAAATATGTCTCAGGCGTCAGGGTCATGAGATCCCCTGTCTTGACGTGAGTCATTTAAGTAGACGGTGCTGAGGAGGTGCGGTTCCCCACTCTACGGCGGAAGGCGGACGAGGCGCGGAAACCATCCCAATAAAACCACTTTAAGTGATGATCTGGGTGTCGATCCACCTCTTGTCTTGCTACCAGATCGTCCACTGCCCTCAGGGATTCAATGGCATCAACCCATTCCACAATGAGGGGGAGTCCGGAGACCTCCAGTGAGCAGGTATTAAGCGCCTGGCCGTCAGTATGAGATGGAGGGCCACCGAGTTGCGCAACGTCCGCTGCGCCCCAGGTAAATGCAGCAAAAGGTACACAGCTGGTGTAAAGGGCAAGACCAAACCCGTGACCTCCTCAATCACCTCCGCGACCAGGTGCCAGAAAGGGACAATATTCTTGCAGGTCCACCAGATATGAAGATACGTGCCAGTCTGAACTCCGCATCGCCAGCATATCGAGTCGCAAGAAAGTGAGAAGTGGGCCGTTTGGTAGGGAGTGTAGTACCAAAATGTGAGCAATTTATAGGAGGTTTCTATCATCCGGAAAGCTCGGAAGCCATATAGCGTGAGGTAACAAGTTTTGGCCCACTTTTCGGGGGGGGGGGGGAGTCAAGTTCTAAGATCGACTCCCATCGTCCGTAGAAAGGGGGTAGTGATGTGTCGACCTTTTGAAGCATTGTATAAATACTCTTAGATATACTCTTAGATAGCGGTAAGGCCATCTGGCAGAATTTTTCAAAGGGTGTCATTTGGCATAGGGGACGAAAGCCTCTCGGCAGAGAGTCCACAAAGTGCCGCAGTCTGAAAAGGGTGAAGTGGTCCCCGAAGGTCAAGGGGTCATCATTTGCGGGGGGCTCAGGAATCTCTACCCTATCGTCCCGCAACACCTGGAACAAGAACAATCTACGGCCTTCTGTAAATCTGCTATGTAATCTGGGTCCCAGGCCGGGATGAAATCCCGGGTGGTGCCGGAGGGGTAGCAACAGTGACAAGGAGGGCGATAGGCCAAATGTCCCTCTAATCTTCCACCATACCTTGAGAGTGTCACGGTAGAGACCGGAGATCGGTAGTGTGGGTCTCAGAAGCTGGGAAGGCAACCAAGGAGCAGTCCATAAAGGTCTACGTGCCAGTTCCTCTTCGAGATCCAGCCACAGTTTATCAGATCCGTCTAGCATTCAATCCATAAATCGCGTCAGTTGCGCCGCATAGAAGTATAATTTTGCGTCTGGTACCGCCAAACCCCCCTCCGAGCGTGGGCGGCAAAGAAGTTGCAACTCTTGGGCAGCCTTTGGGCCATATGAAGGAGAAAAAAATAGAGTCGAGGTCCCTGAAGAACGAGCATGGCAAGAACAAAGGCAGCGTCTGGAGTACATAGAGAAGGCGAGGCATCACGTTCATCTTAAGGACACTGACTCTACCCAACCATGAAAGAGGGAGGGCAGTCCAAGAGGACAGGTCCGTACGGAAGGTCCGTAACAAATGGTCGTAATTGTGTCTATGAAGATCTGCAGTAGTGTTTGAAAGCCAGATGCCCAGATATTTGAGGCGATTTGCACACCACCTGAAGGGAAAGTGAGAGCGGGCATGAAAAACGTCAGTAGGGAACATGTTAAGTCCCAGCATGTTAGACTTATCGTAGTTGATTTTGTAGCCCGATAGAGGTGGCATTGAATCTCTCGGATTTGGGAGAAGGAATAATAGGTCGTCGGCGTAGGCCGATACCTTGTGCATCAGTCTAGTGCCTCTGACACCCTGTATTCTGTCATCTCTGCGGATTGCTCCCAGAAAAGGTTCTAGGAACAGGGCAAAGAGGAGGGGGGACAGGGGACAACCTTGTTGAGTGCCGTTAGAAATGGGGAAGGAGGGTGAAAGGGCCCCCACAGCCCGGGTCAGGGTTAACGGGCCCTTTCACCCTCCAGCAGATGCTCTGATGAAGTCCCGTGGGCGGGGCGAAACGCGTCAGCACTACGTCACTTTATCATCGCGGTCCCACCTTTGGTATTGAGTGACCACCTTGGAAGCAGCCCGGGAGCTCCTGGTGGTTTTGTCTATAGAGGCTTGATTGGGACGTGATGTTTTATCTGGCAGTGGGTGAGATCAAATCCTAAACCCACTACCTCTTTTTTCTATATATACTTTTTGATGAAGATTCACCAAAGAAGTGGTCATTCGTTCCAAAGTCTTGGAAGATTTCACTGAAAAACCTTTCTACAACAGAGACTGGATATCCATTGAACGAACTATTGAGAAATAGAACTTTCTTTCTCTTTTTTGCTGTGCAGTATAGCATGCCTTCAAAATAGACCATACATAAGTTTTTTTACTTTTTTTACTTTCCTTTAGCGCAACACCACCAATTTTTGTTTTTTGTTTTTCTCTCTTGGTATGTTTAACATCTTTGCAATCTTCTTATAGCCATTGTCCTTCCTGTGAAGAGTAATCACGTCTTCTCTTGTCTTCCTGGACCATTCTCTTGACTTCACCATGTTTGTAACCACACCAGTAAATGTCTAGAAGGAGCTGAGTATCAGTCATTTTAAAGCTGCCTAATTGGTGCTTATTATGCTTTATTGCTGCTCCGTGACATCCACAGGTGTTTTCAATACCTGATTGAAAACACTTGAATGAACCTCTGTTCTTCAGAGTGGTAGTCTTTAAGGGGTTGAATAATTGTGTCAATGAAGAATTCACAAAAGAAACCTTTAGTACTGTATTACAAAACCAACTGATGTCATTTTAGTTGCATATGGTTCTTTAAAAAGTCCTTGTAGGATTTCATTCTGAATACAATTACAAATGTACACTAAATTCCCTAAAACCCTTTACAGCATTGGGGGTTGAATAATTTTGAACACAACTGTATAAACTGTATCCGCGATGGTACCCTTCAGGAATATAAAGCGACCCTGTGGGTCAGTGAGGAGTCCCGATTGCGAGAAGGTGATGTCACGCGCCAGTAGGATTGCTACGCCTCTGGATTTAGATTCAGTGAAATTGCTAAAGTAGCCCGTGGGGAATCGTTTGTTTCGTAGGGTAGGTCCGTCACCCTCCCTAAAATGCGTTTCTTGTAAAAAGGCAATAGAGGTGCGGTGAGCATAGAGTTCTCGGAGCAGGCGAGATCTTTTTTCCGGCATGTTAAGGCCCCGTGCATTATAAGAAATCATGCGGAGCTGTTTAGCGGAGAACATCGTCTTGGTTCCCACAGACCACCCACTGGGCAGGGTGGGGAGCGGAGGAGAGAAAAGAGGGGGGAAAGGGGGGGTCACAGACAGGGTATATAGTAGAGGACAAAGTGTAAAAGAAAGGGTGTGAGAGCAAGAGAAGTAAGGTATGAACAAGGATATGAGACAAAGAACGTCAGAGAGAGGAGAGACGGCGACTCAACCTCCCGCTCTGGAACAGTGACGTCAAAATCTCAGGGGGTGAAGGGGTGAAGATAGACAGCAATAGTCGAGATATGTAAACGGTTTTAAAGGTGTCAATAAAAGGTTCCCGGCCATCGCCGCTCTAATGAAGAAACATATGGTGTAATTCACAGCATACAGGACCATTAGGTAGCACATCATGGTAAACATTGATATAACGAGAGGACCCAAGAATAGATAACATGGAACAAGATCGGTAGAAACTTATAACAGGATAATGCAAAAAATGCGTAATAGGCCCCCGAGGGTCCATGTGGCCCCAGTCAAAAACAAACATGGGGCCTATGTGCGGTCCCCACAGTTCTGAAAACGAGAGACCAAAAAAAAAAAAAAAAAAAAAATCCCTTTCCTTCCCCCTTTCTTTTCCTCTCCCCCCACCCCTCTCCCACCCCTCTTCTCCTATCCGCTAAACATTCTGTCCACAATGTTCAGGTCCCGTACATGGGTTTAAATTAAAAAGTGGATTGTCTCCCTCAGCGCCCACCCATCCCCACCAAAAGTCCAGCCGGGAGCAATATAGTAGCAGGGAAACCGTTTGTGGATCATGTGACTAGGAAAATTTTCATGAAAATCCAGCAGTATAACACAATACAATCTCTTGTCCATGGCCACTGTGATATTCATCTCTCTCGAATGTGTGTTCCCTTTACCCACTCCTCCATCCCATTTCCCTCCCATCAGCGAGTCGTCTTTTATTATCCTTCTATCCACCTACTTCCCTTTCTTATCCCTTTTTTTTATTATTTTATTTTTTTCCCTCTTATTCTCTTTTTTCCTTTTATCTCCCTTTTTCCCCTTTTCTCTTTTTTTCCCCCCTCTCCCCTTTCTCCTCTTCCTTCCCCCCTCCCACCCCCCCAGTTCTCCCTCTGCATTTCCCTCCTCTCTCCCTATCCCCGTTCCCTCCGCGGCCACTTTCCCATTCCTGGTTTTATGGCATAATGTGGTTAGTGTCAAGTAGTACCAGAATCAGACCCCCCCGCGCTTTTAGTCCCTCTTTCCGTTTCCCTATCCCGCTCCCGCCTTCTTTCAGCATCCACTAGCGGTCCACGTTCTGTTCCCATCCATCCCAGAGTCCGCAATCGCCTTCTTTTATGGGGCATTATGTTGTTGGTCATCTCACGTGTCGACGTTTGCGTCCATTGCCGGGTCTCACGATCAGTCGTGTGAGTCGTTTCGAGATGTCCTTCAGAAACGGTGGGCATCAGTAGGGCCATCACAGTCCCCTTGTGGAAAAAGGCAGAAGCCACTGTAATCGTCTCAGGCTTAGTGCGGCAGTGGTGCGTATCCCCAGGTGTTCCTTCGAAAGGGAAGAACAACACACCAAACAAACAGACAAAATTTTTTTTTTAAATTTCTCCTCTGTCTCTACGTCAGATTCGGCATCAGTTATTTATTTAGACCCGGTTTGGGGTCAGCGGGTACTCAGCTGAGTCAAAGTTCTAGATCCTGTGGGGCCCTCGGGGTAACATAGGTAGTGAAATCGAGAAAAAAAAAAATCAATCGTCCGGCACCGCTTCATGTTCCATCTCCACTCTCGGGCGCCGTCGGCCATGTTGGCGCTGTGGTAATGGTGCAGGATCAGCCTCAGAGAGATCCCAGGATTGCAATAAAAGTGGTTCCCAGTTCTCGACATGAAGCGCGGGGAGGCCCACCGCCTCCAGGAAGCCAGGCAAATCGTGGAAACTGCGTAGTGTGAACGGGCGGTTTTGGACCAGGGCAATCAGGGCCATCAGAAAGCCCCAGCGATAGGGAATCTGTGCCTCTCTGAGAGCCGATTTTATGGGTTTTAGGGCACGCCGGGCCTGGAGCGTAAATCTAGACAGGTCTTGAAATAGCGTTATTTCCGAACCCTCAAAAAGCCACGTGCGGGATGAGCGCGCTGAGTGTAAGAGTTCTTCCTTCAGGGTAAAGTCCGTGATGTGGCAAAGGATATCCCTTGGTGGGTCGGTGGCTTTGCGATTGGGACGGCCGCGGTCTTGGTGGGCCCTGTCCACGTGCTGTAGAGTAATGCGTGGGCCTCGTAAAACGTGATTGAAGAAGCGAACAGTAAAGCCCCGTAAATCTTGGACAGAGTCCATCACACCTCTTATCCTAATGTTTTGGCGCCTCGAGCGATTCTCAAGGTCGACGACCTTACGCACCATTGCAAATAGGTGGTCTGGAGCCCCTGCCTGCATCTGTGGAGCAGGAGCCGCTGGTCTCAGTGCGGCCTCCTCCAAGCGTTCCACGCGGTTAGACATGGCCGCAAGATCAGCACGTACTTCCGAGATGTCCCGACGAAGATCCTCACGGACTGCCCCGATAAGCCGCTGGACGTCATCTCGGGTAGGGAAGGCTGCTACCATCTCCTCGATCCGTCGGGCTCTCACGTTCCCATCCGGCCAGGACTCCTCAGAATCAGCAATCGAGGACGCAGCCGCCATGTCAGGGTCCACGGTCCGAGTTCTCGGGGTCCTTAAGTAATGGTCCAGGGGTCCAGTTTGCGACGTTTTTGGGGTGTCTGGGGCCGAGGGGTCCTCCGACTTCCTCTTGCCTTTTCCCATGGTCCTGCTGTTTTTTTGAGCGAATTATTGCGGCTAGGTCGGGAGCTCTTAGTCTATGCGGCCATCTTCATCAAGCGCCAAGCCACGCCCCCTAAAATAATATATTTTTTAATCAAATTAGGTGTCTAAAGTCTGGGAGCTAGTTGACATCGATTTAACATGACCTCTGCCAAAAACTGTTGATGGATATCAATATATCCTCACAGCAACGGATTATTTTTCAAAATGGGTAGAGGCTTTCCCATTAAAAACTAAATCTGCAGCTGAAGTGGGACAACGCATTTGTTCTATCATTTACAGACACGGTTGTCCAAAAAGAATCGTGTCTGACCAGGGCAGAGAATTTGTAAATAAAGTAGGTGTACTTTCAAAATAACATTGTTGTAAAAATTATTGAAGCTTTAGTATCTTCCTATTTTGTTTGTATTTATTACATCCTTATTTTTTTTACAGCTCAACGCTAGGATTTGTACTTTACTAGGGATCATAAGGAGCGTGACAGCTGCGTACCATCCCCAAACCAACGGGCTGGATGAAAAGACTAACCATAACATAGAGCGGCAAGTTAAATTCAATTTTTATTAACCCCTTAGGGACTGATGTACCATGTACTTCACGTCCACGGGTCTCCCTTAGGCCCGCGGAGGTACATGGTACGTCAGCAGGCCCCGGGCTTTCCCACCCACCTAATACTTACCTTCCTCACCGGCTCCCGCGGTGTTCTGGCAGGCTAGAAGCCTGCCGCGCCGCTTCCTGGGGGCTGGCAGGCCAGATGATGTCATCACGCTGCGTGATGACGTCATCCGCAGGTGCCCATCGGTGCAGGCAGTTACAAAGAGGAAGGGATGGGGACCTCCTTTGGAGCCCTTTATCTACCCAACCATATAAGCTATCTGAAAAAAATTGCACTGCTGTAAAGTCTCACCTTTTCAGCGTTGTATAGAGTTAACAATTTTGTTGCTGAATTGCAATTCGGCGCCGAATCACAATTCAAACATGGAGATGGCTGACATTATAGATGTCAGCCAAGCCTCCAGTTCATCCCCCACATACTGACATCCTCACCATATGTGTGAGGATGTCAGTGGGCCAGTTAACAGCCTAGCTGCCAAGGGGGATTCATGGCAGCTAGAGGACCATGTGTGACATCATTAGAAAGGCCTGATCATGGCCTTTCCACTGATACCAAACATGACCATGTTTTGGTTAAAAAAGGAAGAAATTAAAAAAATATTAAAGATTTAAAAATATTTAAAAAAAAAAAATAGTCAGGGGGGATAAATTTAATAGGAACTAGGCTGTAATTTAAAAATTATGAACATAAAATGGTCATAATCAGTTCAGCGCACATAGGTGAACTGGCTCAGCAGTGAAAGGGTTAAAAAGCAAAAACATGGAAAAATTGGGTATTAGTATTCTCGTGACAAAATTTTGAAACTATTTTGCCTGAGTATTTTTTGACGGTTGTAGATTTCGGGGATTAATGGATAAAGTGTTTTTTTTTTTACAGTTTTATTTATCTTATTTCACTTTTTTTTTTTGTAAATTAAACGATATGATGAAAATAATGGAATTTTTAGAAAGTCCATCAAATGGTATATAATATGTGTGGGTTGCATAAATGAGTAATATGAAAATTTGACCAAAACAATAAGGGCCACATTACATACTTGGTGCTAACATTAGCGCTCACCTGTGTGAGCGTTAACGTTAGCCCAAGTAGTTAACGCATATTTCAATCCAAACGGTAACAGTTTAAGTAACCGTTTCGGTTTGGTATCTTGTGCTTTTCAGCGCGAGGTTACTGTACTTTGTGCTCCCTATACTTAACATGGGGAGCGCAAAGTGTTAATCGGCGTTAGGATTACAATCTACTAGCGCTGATTAACGTCCGGCCGCGGTTAACAAAATTGTTAACCACAGCCAGGACTTGGTGTTAACAGATTCCGCTTCAGCAGAATCTGGTAACACCAGCATCAAAAATCTTAAACTCACCTCCTGTCCCGCGGCTCTCTCTGCCTCCTCTGTCCGGCGGGAGTAGGGAAAGACTGGGGGAAAAATTCCCCCCAGTCTCTCCCTGCGTATCACTACGCTGACCGGCCGGATCTCACATGTGACCGCCATCGTGTGGCTCAAGGGGTTAATGCTTATTTCAATGTTTAATTTGTTTTAATTATTTGAATTCAAATTATTTTGTGTAGTGTACTGTTATAGCAACAAATATTGTACTGATTTAAAGACATTTGTAAATGTCTTCTTTATCTTGCTTTTCATATTTTTTATTTTAGCGCTCTCACTAAAATGGTTAATGAGAAGCAGGACAACTGGGACGTATTTTTGGAACCAATATTATTTTCTTTGCGGTCCAAAGTACAATCCAAGAGGAGCCAGACTCGGGCGGGATCGGCAGTGTTTTGAAAGCGCTCCAGCATAGAGACTGTGATTACGAGTATTACCCACACTTTTATCCGGCGATATTTTACCTGCCTGCCTCGGGAGGTTTGGCTGACTGGAGGGCTGCCATAGAGAGCTTGTTTCGCGGCCGGAGAAGGCCCGGTGAGAGGCGGGAAGACCCGGGGAAGGTCCTGCGGCCCAGCGCGAGCGGCCATTTTGGGAACCTGTGGAGGTGTTTTGGCTTCCTTGCGCCTCCTGGTCTGCCGCAGAGTGCTTTACACAGGCCGCAAATATTACTTTGATGGGGAAAAAAACGGTGAAGCGGACTGAGCAGATGCCAGGTTCGGGACAGCGGGACATCCAGGACTCGCTGGGCGGCGGGAGGTCCTTTGCTGCGGGCCTCTCCTCCTCCATCTTGCCACCGGGATACGGCTCCTCGGATGAAGATGGCTTTACATGGGTCAAGGGCGAGTGGTGAGGAAGAGGACCAAATTTCTTCCGAGCCTCCGCTGCAGGACCAGAAATCCAGGAAGGCCTCCGTGAAGAAAGTGGCTAAGGCGGCGTGTCGACGGGCTGCTCGGTCAGTGCCTCCGGATGCTGATGCCGTCCAGACTGCCTCATCTGCTTTTCTGGCTGCTGCTCCAGGATAAGATGTACAACTTGCCACGAAAGGTGATATTAAAAGGATGATGAATGAGATGCGGGCCATGTGGAGCGCTGATGTGGCGAGTGTCAAGGCAGAGGTGACCCTGGTGAAGGAGACATTAGTGGACATTGCCGACCGTATGAAGATCATCGAGGACGCCCACACTCACTTTTCCTACAAGGTAGACTCCCTCCAGTTACAAGTCGTGGCTTTATCGCGGACTGTGGAGACGCTGGACGCCCGACACCGCCGGCGTAACGTTCGGATCCGAGGGGTGCCGGAATCGGTGCAACCTGAGGAGGTACTGGCGTATGCTAACCGCCTGGCAACTTATTTGCTGAAGCTCCCTCACGGGGACCCGGAGGTCTTTGGTTTGGCAGTTCGCGTCCGGAAGTCGGCGGCAGCTCCTGAAACGGCGTCCAGAGACATAATTGCAGTGGCTCGGGAAATTCCCACGAAGCAACGGTTGATGTCATTACCCATGGCCCGAGGTGTCATTACTTTCGAATCATCCGCAATATCCCTGTATAATGACATACCGTTCCTGACCCTGGCGGCACGTCGGAGGTTTCGGGAGGTGGTAGCCTGCCTTCGGGTTAAAGAAATTCGATAGAGAAAAAGGAGGGGTGAAGCGCCCACCGGAAATGAGTGTCTATCCCACATGCTGAATGTTGTGTATGGAGGTTTCTCTAAATACCCAAATGACAATTTTACAAAGGAAATACAACACAGCGCTTAAAGACCGGAGTCCGTACGAAAGTGGAAATAGACACGCTATATGTCCATAAACAGTAGTCTTTATCTTCAGGAGTTGATCTTCTTTAAAAAATAGATGATGAGATGTACACTGCAGGAGAAAACACAGAGAGGACCACAATCGCGCAGTACAACAGCACCCGATGAGAGTAACTTATGTTCGTATTTAACTCACATTCTGGGGAGCCTACAGCCGGCTCTCAGGAATATAGCGGACAGGGACTTCTATCAGGTGCCCATAGACCCTTCGATCCACTTCTCCAATTTTGCCAAAAAGAAAGAATAAAACGATTGAGCCTCTATTGTCTCTGTCACAATACGCACAGGGAATCATGCAGGTGTTCCCCAAACCTTCTTTACAGGGTCATAAAGGCAGACAGCAAATTAAGTTGAAAATTAAAAACATTTGTTTAAAATGGACAGATCATATCTACCAGGACGCATTTCGCCAGGATGGCTTCCTCAGCTGGTGATTACACTTCTGTCATTGCTGCTGCCTTTTATACAATCATTATACCCCTCAATAAACGGTTCACAGATGTTAATTGACAATTAAAACATAATGACTAACAGGTGTATTAATCGCGGCCGCCATCTTGCACGTGCGCACAGGCTCCCATTCAGTCTGTGGTGTAGGGAATAGAATACTTCCCCAATTCATTACAGCGCATGCGCACATACTAGTGCGTCTCACCCTGGAACCCCGGAACCAACGAGCAAAACGTAGGTTCAACGCTGCTCCCACCCACAAGCGCGGACCTATCTCAACGCTCCACAACAAAAACAATTACCCAGAGCGACAACGTCAGCGTCCATTAACCCTTTTACTGCTGAGGACGTGTGGGGAACGTCCTTATTGACTCCTAAGGAAAGATAGGGGTTTGTTTGAACCCCAATATCTCCTGTTTTCAGCTAGCAGGGTCATGTTTGGTATCATTAGAAAGGCCAGAGCATGGCCTTTCCAATGATTACATTAAACTTGGTCATAAATGGTAAAAAAAAAAATAATAAGAAAAATGTGTTTTTTTAAAACATGAAATGGCTCAGCAGTGAAGGGGTTAATGGGACCGCGGTGATAACATATCCAAAACCTCCACATCTGTGAAGGGATCCACTCAATCCACAACTAAGCCCCCAATAGAAGTGGGACAAATATATACTAATGTATTAATTAATATACAGTGGAGTGTTGCCCATGTATAAATAATAGAGAAAAAGGAGGGCTATACAGATACCAATAACTGATGCTAAATCTAAAATGTGTATATAATAAATGGAGAACGAGCAATATATCTTAACCTGTACTCCTAACCCATATGTGTGATATACAGCTTAACCTCCCTGGCGGTCTAATTTTTTCAAAATTTCGTGTCTAAAAGCGTCTCAATTTTTTTTTAAAGGAAACGTGTTTTTGTACATAGTTAGCCTGTAATAATTAGGAATCACGCGCTGAAATCCGTGCAATCAAGAGTCCTTACTGGTAAAATCCTTTATAAATAAATAAAAAATAAATAGTAAATACACTGAGTCCGATAAAGTTTGAAACACGACATAATAATTTATTATCCCAAAAATAATTATCCAAAATAATGCAAATAAATGATATTCAATAAAATACAACAGAAAACACTGACATCTGTCTGCAAGCAAGGGTGAGACGATGAATGGTCTATTTATTATCCTGTACTGCCACCTAGTGGCCGTTCATAAACATTACACTGTATAATCCAAAGTGCTGTAAACTGTAAAAAAGATTCCTTTTATGCTAGCCCCGCCCCCTGCATCGTGTGACTCGCAGGGATCCTTCCAGGAAGCAGCTCGCCGCGATCACACTGCGGGGGACTAGTGATGGGAAGTTCGGATCATTTTTGTGAATCGGATCGATTCGGATCGTTCATAAAAATCATCCGGATCATGATCCGAATCACCGGATCACTAAGCTAAACAGGGAGGGGGGGGGTGACTCACCAGTAACCGCTTCTCTCTCTCAGTCACGCCCCGCGCTGCCGATTGGCTCCGCCCCCTTACAGTCTCTCTCTCTCTCTGAAGCTTCTTCCTGCCTTCTTTGTTGATGTCACTGAAGGCAGGCAGAAGGAAAGTAGCTCCTCCTCTCTGCATTCATTCACTCAGTAGTATGAAGTACCGATTGGACCTGTCCCTTTGCTTAGCAATAGCTTTTTATAAAGCCTCCTGTCAGTGTCATGGGGATATATTATAAAGCTGGGGATATATGGGGATATATTATAATATTATAAAGCTGGGGATATATTATAAAGTTTATATTTTTATATATATTATTATGAATCACAGCACATCTTATTGAACACACTGGGGGTTATGCACTAAGCGGCGTTAACCCCCAGTTAACGCCGCTGGCAAATTCGGAAGCAAATTCACCGTATCGGCATATACAAATGCCGGTTACATGGCCGGCAGTGAATGGGTCTAAGACCCATTCGCAGACGGCGTTATCGCATGCGAATGGGTCTGAAGAGCTAAGTCCCGTTGGCGTATACGGTGGCGAACGGGTCTTAGCTCCATTCATGAATGCTAAGACCCGTTCGCCGCCGTATACGCCGACGGGTCTTGGCTCCATTCACATGCTATACGCCGCCGAAGCGTGTAGCATGTGAATGGAGCGAAGACCCGTTCGCCGCCGTATACGCCGACGGGACTTAGCTCTGCAGACCCATTCGCTGCCGGCCATGTAACCGGCATTTGTATATGCCGATACGGTGAATTCGCCGGGGGTTAACGCCGCTTAGTGCATAACCCCCACTGTGTTCATCTTATCAAAACCGAAGACCACATGAATAATATCATAGCCCGTCTGGAACCAGGAACAATGAAATCAACCCTTTCCCATTGCACCATGCCTATCTGCAATGGCTATCAGTCCCAGTGGCGGATCCAGGGGGGGCAACGGGCAACGGGCAATTGCCCCCCCCAGAGAAAATATTCATCCCACGGCTGAGCGCAGGGTCCGCTCGGGCGCAGCGTCGCGATCGCGACGCTGCTCCCACCGGAGTGTTTTCCCTGCTCTCAGGGCTCTGGCAGGAGCAGCGTCGCGCAAGCAGCACTGTGCCTGTCTTGAGAGCCGGGAAGGATCGGCGCCGGGAGCAATCTCCCGGCCCCGATCCTTCCTGGCTCTCAAGACAGGCACAGTGCCGCTAGCGCGACGCTGCGCCTGTCAGCTAGCGGAGTCCGGGGGGAGGCACATGCGGCCCGGCAGCCGGCGGTGCCCCTCCCCAGACGAGCGTCTGGATCCGCCCCTGATCAGTCCTAGCCAGATCGACAAAGGATAACAAAAACAATGCAGCATTTCTAGCAGGACAATCTAATCAAGTTCAATCACCTGAATAGGAGAACAAAGAAATGCTGATTTCAATGGTTAATGCAATTAAATCTCCATTTTGTCCTGGGAAGCGATAAGGCCAAATCCTTGTTGTCCTCTGCCATTTTGAAACATATATTGTTCCTGAGGGAAACGGTCACTGCCTGTGTGTAAAATGAACATTTAGCCCCAAAATCTCCTGTTCTCTTTCTGGGCCATAATCTGTGGGTAAGAGGCCAGCCTGAGCCCACATTCCCCTCCAAATAACAAGGTGAGGGTGCAGTCCATCACACACTAATATATATATTATAAAGTCTCTTGCCTGCCAAAGCCATAAGGATTTTGTACAGCACTTGGCAAGGAAGAATGACTGTAATTATCCCCTGGGTCTCCCTGTACTGTCCGGCTTATATTACTATACAGATATCAAAACTCCTCCTCTTGCACCCTACACCAGTGATGGCGAACCTTGGCACCACGAGGTTTCTAAACTACATGTCCCATGATGCTCAGTCAGCCTTTCAGTGTGGGTAAGCATCATGGGACATGTAGTTCTGAAACATCTGGGTGTCAAGGTTCGCCATCACTGCACTATATTATCAAACCTCCTGCCTGCTTTGGTGATGTCAGTGAAGGCAGACAGAAGGTTTGCAGCTCCTCTCCAATGTTATAATTTAAAAAAAAACATTAAAAACACTATTATGTCTCATGAAACTATGTGTAAGGACACTGCGTAAAACATTTTTACTTAGGGAAATCATAAAAACGTTATTCATTATCAAAATGCACCTACAGTAGGTTAATCTCTATGAAATTCAATGATATATTTTGCATGTGCTACAAGCATATACAAAAAGAATCGTATTCATAAGCTTCTACTTGTCATTTATTATATAAATATTAATTATTTATTTGCAGTGCACTGACATATTCCACAGCACAGTATAGGGTTAACAATAAAGAAGACAGAACACATGGACACTCAGTAACAGAATGGTAAGATTTTTGAACTCTATGTTCTATTTTTGAACTCTATGTGACTTCTGTCTATATGTTTACATTGGTGGTATTTGTTTTTTGACAAGAGATGGGCAGGCAATAAACAAGCATATATAGACACTAGACAGAAGACAACGAGTAGTGAGTGAGTCTTACTTTTATAGCAAGAATGGCTTCACGAAAAAGGAGCAATATATGGATTCATTTTGAGGAGGTTGGTCCCCAAAAAGCACAATCTGTAAAAGTATCTTCTCATGCCAAGGAGGATCAACCTCAAATTTTAGACGACATCTTCAAAGCAAACATCCAACTGCAATGCTTATAGAAGTAAGACAAGAGGATCCAGCGGAATCCACATCATCAACCTCTGGTGGCATTGTCAGCAACCCTACCGCTGAAGCATCTACAAGTTCAACATCTCAAAGTGGCTCCGCTGTACAAAGGCCTAGGCAAAGCCAGATTACTAGGTATGTGAGACCACCGATTGGCCCCAGACAGAGCAAAATTGACGAGGAGTTGGTTAAAATGATTGCACTAGATTTACAGCCTTTTTCAATAGTAAATGACAAGGGGTTTAGGAGTTTCTTGAGGGCCGTTGATCCCACATACATTTTGCCAAGCAGAAAGACACTGTCTGGAACTTCGCTGCCACAGATGTATGACAAAATTAAGGCTGAACTGATGGGTAAAGTAAGCAGTGCCTCTGCTGTGTGTCTGACAACCGACTGCTGGACATCAAGAACCACAACTAGTTTTATGGCAGTCACTTGCCATTACATAGATGATAATTTTAAACTTTTATTACCTCTGCTGGACTGTTTCAAGTTTACAGACAGGCACACAGCTGACAACCTGGCAGCCGAACTTCAAAAAATTTGTGAAGAGTGGGGCATCACTAACAAAGTTGTTGCCTGCGTCTCCGATAATGCCAGCAATATTAAAGCAGCTATCCGAAAGGCAGGATGGAAAAACGTGGCCTGCTTTGCCCACACTGTCAGTCTAATTGTGAGGGAAAGCTTAAAAAAGATTCAAGACACAGTGGCAAAAGTAAAGAATATCGTGGAATATGTACATAGAAGCACTGTAGCAACTGAAAGACTTAAAGCAACACAAAGACAAATGGGCCTTGAAGAACTTAAGCTCAAACAAGATGTAGTTACAAGATGGAACTCAACATACTACATGCTTAAAAGATTTTCAGAGCAGAAAGAGGCAATAATCACAAAGCTTGCTTTGGTCAACCCAACCCTTCCAACCCTGACACTTGGAGTGGGACATGATAAAAGATGCCTGCGAAATTTTGAAGCCTTTTGAAGAGGTCACTGTTGAAATCAGTGCAGACAGGTGTGTATGAATTTAATATACCATATAACCATGCAAACTGTTGTAAAATGTCAAAGTATTATTTTGTCATAGTTCAAGCCATATTGGAATATTATTTTGTCATACACAATCATTTTATATTTGGCTTACAATAATGTGTGCTTTTAGTAAATTGTGTCTTATTTTTTTCTTTATAATAGATATCTGACTGCTTCGAAGGTCATTTTGATGGCCAGAGGACTACAAAGAGCAATTCAGAGATCACGTAGCGCTTTGTCCAGTCATGGCTGTATTATTGAAATGATGGATGCCTTGCAAGAGGAAATGCGGACCCGGTTTCATCAAATTGAACACTTTCGTCTGCTTGCTGAGGCAACCCTGCTGGACCCTCGCTTTAAGCAAAGGGCATTTAACGATATGATAGCATCAGATGAAGCAGCCAAAAGCATAACTGCAGCTGCTGCAAGAGTTGGGTCCACTACCCAACCTCATACTAGACTTGTAGACCCCCCAGCCACATCTCAATCGGAACAAGCAGATTCTTTATGGGAGGAATTTGATGCAAGAATGGCTGATGCAGTCACAGTCTGTAATCCTGCATCCACTGCAATGGCAGAAATGAGGAGTTATCTTGCAGAGTCCTGGATACCAAGGACTGAAGATCCATTAGCGTGGTGGAAAACAAGGCAGACAGTTTATGAAGGACTTACAGTTGTTATGAAACGAAGACTTTGTATTGTAGCCACCTCTGTGCCTGCAGAGAGAGTATTTTCAAAAACTGGCCAGATCATCACAGAAAGGAGGAATAGACTGAGCCCAAACAAAGTCAGACAACTCATTTTTCTCAATGCAAACATAACCACTCTTGCAGAAAAATAAGCAGAGAGGGGCAAATACCCTTAATTCGTTTTGTTAGTTTAAAATTGTTTCAGTATAAACGAACATGTTCATAAAGTATTTTATAAAGATAGTTAAATATGTGCATTTATTTTACCGTTGTACAGTCTTACGTTTTATTTATTTATGTCTGTTCTTTAAAACAAATTTGATAGGTTTCTATTAAAAATTTTATTTTTTAAAATCAAACGCTGTTTGTAAGTGTGTCTTTATTTACACTACACTTTATAGATCATAGATATAGGAAAATCTGGGGGTTGTTTATTTGCATTAAGCGAATGTATTTTACAGTAATGTAATGTGTGTAAAGTGTATCATAGAGCTGCACAGCAATAAAACTCAGTCACAGTAATATGTGTAGATTTTATTACAGCGCTTCACCACAGCAATAAAGCGCACAGTAATGTGCAGTGTGTAGGTCAAAAAGCTCCACCAAACCAATAATTCTCACAGTTTAGTGTGGCGCGTGAATGTATCCACAGAATCCACAGCAATAAATCTCACATTAATGTACGATGTGTATTTCTGTATCGCAGAGCTTCACAGTGGGGAAAAAACATAGATGTCTATTCACTAATGGCGAAATCCCGTGCGTACTGCCAGGCAGTGGCATCCCTAGGGTTGGTGTCACCCGGTGCGAATAAAACTATGGTGTCACCCCCACCAGACTCCATGGAGGGGTGACACCATAGGTTTCTTCATGTGGGTGACACCCGGTGGGAGCCACTGAAGTTAAGGACCGGTGCGCTCTACAGAGCGCCCTGGGTCCTTTTTTTCGCGGTGCGAGATGCTGGGATACTTACCGAGCCCGCATGTTCATCTCCTGCTCTGGAGCGCGGTGGCTGTCCATTATGCTGAGGGGGCGGGGTTATCCCCGCTTCCCCTCTCCCTATTGGACAGCTGCCGCGCTCCAGCGCTCCAGATGAAAAGGCACGGTGAGTATCCCAGCATCTTGCACCGCAAAGTTCGCGGTTGCGAAAGAAGGACCCAGGGTGCTCTGCACAGAGCGCACGGGTCCTTAACGTCAGTGGCTCCCACCGGGTGTCACCCACCTATGATGGTGACACCCGGTGCGGCCCGCACCCACCTCGGGACGCCACTGCTGCCAGGCGTATGCGCTGTCCGTATATAAGGTGATCCGCATTCAGCAACGTTGGGCGAATTCGCTGTCAAATATGGACAGCGCATACGCCTGGCAGTACGCATGGGATTTCGCCGTTAGTGAATAGACCTCATAGTAATGTACAGTGTGTGAGATTATCAGAGAGCTCCACACTGCCCGGCAATTAAACTGACAGCAATATTTATTGTTAATAAGACTATCGCCTTATTTATTATTCTAATCTTATTAAGATTGATATGTGAGGGGCTGAAGGTCAGGAGACTTTGGGGTTAATTTAGGGGCTGCTACAGTTAATAAGGGTTTTAACCTTAGGGTTAATTTATTGTGAGAAGTTAATTGAATTATTTTAATTTATTTTATGTGGAAGTTAGTGATACAGATGTAAAGGGAATCCAGATCTTTGGGGCAGTGAGGGTTAATCCTTTATTTAGTTATTGAAGGATCATTGAGCCTGTGTAATGTTCGGCTTTTAAGATGCAGAATCAGATCCTTCTCACTGACTGAATGGTTACAATGTAATACATTACAGCTGCCAGGCAGAGCTGGGAGGCGGAGCTGACACACACTCTAGGATCACATTACAGCTGCTGGGAGAGCTTCATTCCCCCCATATATGTCCCACTACCCCCCCTCCACCCAATATGCTTTGGCAATGCTAAAATGTATTTGGTCCTGCTAATAAAGCTTATTTTGATTTGATTTGCTTCACTGACTGAATGAGCTGCGCTGTTACAAACGGATCGTTCAGCTTGGTGATTCGAATCACTTCGTTCAGTGAAAAGATCTGGA